>CAWUFW010007488.1:0-600000 GCA_963921515.1 Calotriton arnoldi | reverse complement strand
TAGTTGAACATTGCTAAAAGTGCCCAAACAGAACAGGAGAAGTCAATTGTCAGTCTGATGGTCAACCATGGCACTCACATCCCACCTGGCCTTGCACCCATCTGTCTGCTGTCTGTTGGATGGCAATACCCCAGTGTGGACACATGCACCACCTACACGTATATGGACAGTGCAGAGAACCCGGTGAAGCATGTGGACATGCACACATCACAACTCTTGCCACTGAGTCAGTACAGGTGTCCGGATGAAAGGGATGCCCAGAGTCAAATAGGAAATGCATGTGATGCATACCAGCGACAGACACCATGATGCACCCATGTCCTGATAGCCATTGCCACAATGGTGTGCATGTAGCACATGTCACTCCCCTGCAGGATCACTAATAGGAAGTCACATGCCATGGCACAGGCATGCCTGCTAAGTCATACATCACTGTCTCCAGTCACATGGGCAGGGCAGCCAGACAACAACACTCTGCACTGTGTCACAATAGTAGGTCATGGGGAATGCAAGTCCTGGAGCTGAACAAGTGCACATGTACATCCCCCACACACCACATCATCTGAACCCTCATCTGTCCAGGTCATACCCATTGGACATATGGGAGACCTGTAACACTACCCTCTGCACCTGAGCACCTCACAATCTGCTGTGAATGGGAAACAGTTGCCTGAACTTCACATTCGCATACCCCAGTCTGCACGGTCAGGTGATCAAACACCTATGTGTCACACAAGTATCGTCCCCCATGGTCACATCTCCGGTGGCATGCGGAGCCCCAACCGAGAAACACCCCAGCAGACCTGACAACGAAGCCACAGCACACTGACACAGAGGCAGACACCTGAGGGGACAAATCACTGAGCACAACGTGTCAGCTGATACACGGGAGTGGGAGTACAGAGTGTATTGTATGGCCTGGAGTAGGCATGACTGTCCTGCCCCACATGAATGAGGGATGAGCCCTGGACAGTAGGCAGCTGGCTAAGTATGTGTGACACACGTAATATACACACTCCTGGGGCCCAAACATTGTTCCCACCCGCAGCATGGGTGTGTGCCAGATACCCCAGGCACATGTGGTGGATCAGCTCTGCAATTGGACCACATATCAAAGTAACACGCAGATTACATGTCAGAACACAGCCATTGTGTAAGCAATGGACCCACCCATGATGCCCACCACAGAGTTAGGGAAACAGATGCTGTCCCCCACCTTGAGTCAAGCAAACTGCAAGGACACAGTACCCAAGTGACACAATTCCCTGACTGTAAGGGCCACACCAGGGTATCAGATGAGGAGTGGGCAGTGCACAATAGAGGGACATGGGTCCTGGACCACATGGCTGATGTACTGTGGATGTTTAACCAGGCCAGAGGAGGGCACATAGCATGGCAGACATAGTTCACAATGCAGTCATGGACTCACCCCCTCCTTGCTGCTCTCTGGCCTTCAGCTGACCATCCAGATCAGGGAAGACCACCGCCAGGATCCTGAGCATGTGGGGGGTCAGGGTCCGGTGTCCGCCCCTCCTGCGAGGAGGCGACAGCTTCAGCTGGACCCGTGCGATCCTCCGGGTCCAGCCCCGAAGGTCCTGCCACCTCTTCTGGCAGTTGCGGATCCGGCGCTTGTAGACCCCCACGGATCTCACTGCCCGGGCGATGGTCAGCCATATCTGCTGCTTCTGGTGGGCATCAACCTGCGAGGATGACAAAGTGAGAATGCCATTACTACACATGCAACATATCCGTGCATTACACAGTTGTATATACATGTCTCAATCACAGGGGCACATGATGTACACAGGCAGTGCAACGATGGCCATGGACAGTATGCCAGCAGTTACTACATGGTATCATTGCCTGGGAAGTAAAACCTTGTTTAAATGCACTGTCACTGCACTATACCTGTCCAGTGCAAGTCACTACACACTATGGGGGGTGACAACTACTCAGTGAGCCTGCTAGCCAGTGGCGTGCAGACTGTTAGCCTTGCTAGTCAGACAACATGCACATTTAGAAAGGCAGTGGACAGAACTTACCTGCTCCCCTGCTTTCCCATACAGCTTGCTGTACTGTGGAAGGAGGTTGTCCAGCAGGGCCTGGTTCTCCTCAGTGCTGAAGGCTGGGGCTCTCTCCACAGTACTTGCCATTGCAGGGTCCAGAGGGTGCAGATACAGCAGCAGTGTAGTGGCAGATGTCATCCTGGAGCATGTAGTGCAGGCAAGTGAGCTCTCAGGGGAACAGCCAGCATTATATGTGTGCTGCAGAGGCAGATACTGTCCCATGTGTCCAAAGTGATAGGTCCAAGTCGTTTGCATCTTCTGAATCTGGCCAATCCATGGAATTGCACCACTTACACACGCCCCAGCATCCTTCAAATGTTCAACTTCATGACACCCATGAAATTGCAACATTGTTGTGGGTGACCAACTGAATTTACAGCATCAGACTCGTTCAAATTTTGAAAACGCGTCCGTTGCCAGGCCAGGCCATAGCCAAAGGGTGCGCACCGATCGGACCATTGCTGTTCAACGCGTACCTAGGATACAACGCGTACCCACACACATTGAATGCAATGGGCCGGCCGGGCACACCGATCGGTCCATTGCTGTTCAACGCGTACCTAGGATACAACGCGTACCCGCACACATTGAATGCAATGGGCCGGCCGGGCACACCGATCGGTCCATTGCTGTTCAACGCGTACCTAGGATACAACGCGTACCCGCACACATTGAATGCAATGGGCCGGCCGGGCACACCGATCGGTCCATTGCTGTTCAACGCGTACCTAGGATACAACGCGTACCCGCACACATTGAATGCAATGGGCCGGCCAGGCACACCGATCGGTCCATTGCTGTTCAACGCGTACCTAGGATATAACGTGTACCCGCACACATTGAATGCAATGGGCCGGCCGGGCCCACCGATCGGACCATTGCTGTCCAACGCGTATTGCGAATGCAACGCGTACCAGCACACATTGAATGCAATGGGCCGGCCGGGCACACCGATCGGTCCATTGCTGTTCAACGCGTACCTAGGATACAACGCGTACCCGCACACATTGAATGCAATGGGCCGGCCGGGCACACCGATCGGACCATTGCTGTCCAACGCGTATTGCGAATGCAACGCGTACCAGCACACATTGAATGCAATGGCCAATGTGTGCGCACTGATCGGTCCATTGCTGTCCAACGCGTATTGCGAATACAACGCGTACCAGCACACATTGAATGCAATGGCCAATGTGTGCGCACTGATCGGTCCATTGCTGTCCAACGCGTATTGCGAATACAACGCGTACCAGCACACATTGAATGCAATGGCCAATGTGTGCGCACTGATCGGTCCATTGCTGTCCAACGCGTATTGCGAATACAACGAGTACCAGCTCACATTGAATGCAATGGCCAATGTGTGCGCACCGATCGGTCCATTGCTGTCCAACGCGTATTGCAAATACAACGCGTACCAGCACACATTGAATGCAATGGCCAATGTGTGCGCACTGATCGGTCCCATTGCTGTCCAACGCGTATTGCGAATGCAACGCGTACCAGCTCACATTGAATGCAATGGCCAATGTGTGCGCACCGATCGGTTCATTGCTGTCCAACGCGTCCCTGTACAAGTCACTGGCATATGTCACCATGCCTGTCACAGGTGAACATATGCCAGCCACATATACTTCCCAGGGAGTGAGGGGCACACCTACAACACCACAGCCTGTCCAAACTGTATCCTACGGCATGTAAGGCTGCATTACCTATTCCGTGTATGGGGGTGAACATGTTGTTCTGTGGGTGTCACTTGGGGGCAGCCACCCCCAGGCTGTGCACGTGTTCATGGGGACAGAATCCTTGGTGTTTCGTGTACATGACCACTGTGATGTGCAACTGTTCATATCTGAGCATGTGGCATGGTCACATTTCACGGTGGTGTATGTGTATGTCATGTCACATACCCCCTGAGTCCCATGTGGGACGGTATGTTTAACCCAGGGTGACCCATTGGCACAATAGTGATGGTCCTCCACAGTCTGTGTGCATGTTGTGTTTACAATGTCTCTGATTTCATGTGCACAATGGGAGGCAGTCTCCACATCCACGTTGTTTGTGCATGGACTTTAATGTTGTGCGTGTGTGTGTCACAGACGTCCATGTCTGTCCTGCCGAGGCAACAGGGACCACTACCTGTGGGGGTAATGGTTGTTTTGCTGTGGTGTATACATGATACACCATGTCATGCCAGTGTCCATGTGGCAATACAGGGTCCCTGGGAATCTACCTGTCGTTGAGCTGTGATGCCTGGGGCACATCTGTCCTCACATGTCACTGTGGGGTGTGTTTGTAACGTGGCAGCAGGAGATGGGAACTGGGACACGGCCTCATGATATCCAATGGCACAACCTGGGACTTATTGATGCTACTTGTTGAACTGTGATGTTAGATGTTGGCCATGTATGTGCCATACATATCCTTACGGAACTGCACACATCATGTACTTGTGCCTCATAATGATGTATCAAGTGATATTAAGTGTGTTCAATGCCACATATGTGGGGTGACTGACAATCTTGCTTTCTTCACCTATGCACTGCAGGGCACCAGCTGTCCTTAGACCATTCCCTGACCTGGCAACGATGGTGGAACGTGACAGCATCCGACGGTACCGCTTCACCAGGCAGCTGATTGAGGATTTGGCAGTGCGCTTGGCACCACATTTGCAACCTGGCCGGCCGTACCCTACAGCGCTGACCCCCAAGGTGAAGGTGATGGCAGCCCTACACTTCTTTGCCACCGGTACCTTTCAACATACTGTGGCGACTGCTGGTGGGATGTCACAGACCATGTTCAGCCGTGTGCTCCGCGATGTTTTGGAGGCTATGTTGATATACCTGAACCAGTACATCTATTTCCCTAGACTCCAACAACTCACTGGCGTGAAGAGTGACTTCTATGCCCTGGGGAGGATGCTGCATGTCATTGGCTCCATTGATGGGACACATGTGGCTTTGGTACCACCACAGGCCCAAGAGCAGGCATACAGGAACCGCAAACACTACCACTCGGTCAATGCACTGGTGGTCTGTCTTGCAGATATGAGCATCTCACACGTGTGTGCCCATTTCCCTGGTTCTGCACACGATGCCTACGTGATGAGGAGTAGTCGCATCCCGAGGATGATGTCACAGATGCGGAACCAGCGTCCCTGGCTTGTTGGTGTGTACTGACTTTGTACCATTGTGTGTGTTCTGCTATGTTGTGTTCCACCCTCTTTTCCAACTCTGCTAATGTGCAATTGTCTGTATGTAGGTGACTCCGGATACCCCAACATGCCGTGGTTGCTGACGCCCCTCAGGAACCCTGTGACACCAGCCCAGATGCGCTACAATGAGGCACATGGTCAGACCAGGAGAGTGATTGAGCGGACATTTGGTCTCCTGAAGAGCCGCTTCCGCTGCCTCGACAAGACAGGAGGCTCCCTCCCATATGCCCCAGCAAAGGTGTGCAAGATTGTCATTGTCTGCTGCATGCTACACAACCTGGCAGTGCGGAAGGAGTTGCCTCTCATCCTGGATGACGATGACCAACGTCCGCCACCTGTGGAGGATCCTGGCCTGGACCACGATGCCAGTGTTGATGATGATGATGATGATGGTGATGTCCGCACACAGCTCATCACCAACTTCTTCAGCTGATTGTGAGTATCCAGAGATGTCATGTCAATGATGTGAGTTTGCATGATATGTGTTGGTGGTGCTCTGGTGCTGTTTGAGTGTGTCCATGGGCTACATGACTGTATGCGTGTAGCGATGTGTCCTTACAGGTAGTCTGTACTCCCCAACAGTGTTGACATGCTAACTTGGTTCTGGGTGGGTATCTTGTGACATGTATTGGGCATGAGTATTGCAGTTCTGTCCTGTTCTTCAGTGCTTTTGACTGTGTGTCATTTCTGTCCTTCACAGGGTACTTTCAGAGTCGTTTGGTCAACTGTGATCCCCAACACCGTGATTCGACTTCCAGGGTGGTAGCTGTCGTGTCCCTACAGGTGATGTGCACCACACCCATGGACTTCCTTCCTTCTACACTTGTTGACTGTGTGCCCGCTGCCAGGTGAGATTACCTTGCATCTGTGGTGGTTACAACATGTTGCAAATGTGTAATAAACCTGTGCTTCACTTTGTGATGTGCGTTGTCTGTGGTCACACATCTGACTGACATTTGCTTACTGCACCAGTGGGCTAGTTAACACAGACTGTGAATAGGTGTTGGGTCTGTGCAATGCAACGTATTTCCTGGCAACATCAGTGTAGGCGATGAGTCAGATGGCCATGGTGTGTATGTGTTGTGTAGCCCTGGTGGTGTGCCTCCCTCATATGTGTGACGTCGCCATGACTCACATGCCGGTGTTGTACTTGCTGTAGCAGTTAGCATGCACAGTGTCATTTCCCAGATCATCATCGCCACTTCTGAGACAACGTAGGAATCACAACAGAGGCAAGTATGGTGTATTAGTGAGTTTATTGACATACATGTGTGAGTATAGTGCACAGGATGGTGGGTGCTGTACATTGTGATTGTAATCCAAAGTTCCTAGATGATTTGGAAGTCCTGGTAGCAGAAATGTCCAGAGTAAAGTCCACAGTAATCTGAGACATTGGTCCAACTTGAGCTCCCCTTGTCATGTGGGAGAGTTGTGTTGCAGTCAACAGGGTGAACAGTTTGCGCACAAAGGTGATTATCCAGAACAGGTTTTGGCTTCCTGGGGGTTGCACATGGCCATCGGCCTCTCACTTGCCCCTCCTCGGACGGCCCCTCTTCTTTGGGGGGACCCTCAAGTGCAGGCTGCTGCGGTGCAGGGGACTCTTCGCCAGAGTCATCCGCCCTCCCTGTGGCAGTTGCAGTTGTTTCAGCACCAGATGTTGTGGGCACACAGGGAGGTGTTGACTGGTTGCTGCTCATCTGGCGGAGGCATTGTAATATGTCCCTATGCACCGCCGTCATCTCTTGCAGTGTGTCCCACTTGGACTCCACGCGGGACATGTGTGAGTCCAAGCGGGCATGATGGGCAGCCTGCTGCTGTTTAATGTCCCTGAGGAGCCCCACTACCTGGCTGAACTCTCCGGTGCTGGACTGGTACGCATCGGCTATGCGTGCCAGTTGTGGGTCATCATGCAGTCCAGACCCCTCTGCGAGCAGCGACCTATGTCTCCCACCCCTCCCACCACCCCTGGCGACACGTGCAGTACCTGAGGTGGCACGCACAGGTGACCCTGGGCCACCTTGGGGGTTGTTGGTGGTGGTGGTGTCCATGGCCCCACGTTGGTCCAGGGTCCCTGTGCTGGTGGTGGTGGTGCTCCTTGGTCTGTCCATGTCAGCAGGGGTGGTATGTGTGTTGACAGTCGTTGGAGGGGTGGGTGCAGGGGGTGCAGCTGGTGGTCCTGCTGGTGCTGCATGATGACTTGCTCCGGAGGTGCCAGGTGGGTCTTCTTCATCCGAGGAGGGCAGAGGCTGTTCCACACCAGTGAGCTCCGTATCCTCTTGAGCCTGGGATGGGGACTCCTCAGCGTCTGCTGCTGTGTCCCCATCATCACCTGTTTTTGGGAGACACACACAATGTATGTTATGTTTCTGCAGGCATCAATGGTTGACACACCTGACAGTTGTGACTGTGCCTCTGGATGCGGGCCTGTACATTGCATTGTCCTAAGTTGTCACAGTCAGGGGTTGATATTGGTGTAGCACATTGTCCTGCATTATTTGGGCATTTCTATGTGAATGTTGGGGTGTGTACATGGTCTGCATTGGTTGTATTTGGTTGACATCCGGCCCTCCTTCCCACCCAGCCAGATATCCCACCATGGAAGGTGCTTTCATTGCAGGGAGTGCAAGTTGTCTTTCAGGATGTCAGTCAGTGGTGTCCTGCTGTTGGTTGGTGCACAGTTGCCAGCAGGGCCTTGTGCTCCCCACAGCAGTATCCAGTGTCAGCCATCTTGTCAGTTGTTTTCCACTCCCTGTGATGTGCGCATGGTTCAGGGTGGTGTTGATGGGACAGTTGTGGGGGTGACCAATATCTGTGACTACCACTCCCATCATGCTATTGCCTCCACCCCCCTTCCCAGCATGCCCATCCTTCCTTCCTTTTGACTCTGCTTCCCTGTGGGGTGGGCTGCCTGTGCTGAATGGATGGCTGGGAGTGTTGTCCTGGCAGTTGTTTGGCTAAAAGTCCCAAGAGTGTCCCTGTGCTTCACACAGCATAACCCAGGGTGGTGGTTCTTTGTGGGATCTTCAGTTAGGATGTGAGGCATTGCATTCTCCCAGGTGGGTTATGTGGAGTTTGTGTTGAGGGGGTGTGTGAGGGGAGGTGCTTGTGACTATGGTCAGTGCTGTGAGTCCTCCTTCCCACCCAGCCAGATATCCCACCATGGAACGTGCTTCCATTGCAGGGAGTGCAAGTTGTCTTTCAGGATGTCAGTCAGTGGTGTCCTGCTGTTGGTTGGTGCACAGTTGCCAGCAGGGCCTTGTGCTCCCCACAGCAGTAGCCAGTGTCAGCTATCTTGTCAGTTGTTTTCCACTCCCTGTGATGTGAGCATGGTTCATGGTGGTGTTGATGTGCGCATTGTGAGGGTGGGCAATATGTGTGACTACGACTCCCATGATGCTATTGGCTACACTGACTTGCCCAGCATACACAGAATTCCTTCCTTTGAGTGAGCTTCCCTGTGAGGTGGTGTTCTAGTGGTGGCAAAATATCTGACTGTGTTTGTTGGTTAGATTTGTACCACTGCCTTGCTGTATTTGTTGTTAGGTTTGTACATGTCATGACACAGTTACATATCACTATGAGATGGCATGTATTGTGTTTATCTGACTAACATACACATCTTGGGATGATTATCTTTTGGTTGCTGTGTATTTGCTAAGGGTGCATGGTTTGACTCTCCCCTTGACAGTGATGTGTGTGTATTGTGGCACAATATTGTGTACTTTTGTTGTGTACTCAACAGGCTCTGGGATGTTTTCTAGTCCATATACGCTCACTGGTGGTAGGATGGCCCGCACCTTCTCCTCCCAGGGCCTGAGGTAGACTGGCTTGGCAGGAGGGCCACTGCCGGTGTGTTGGATCACTAGGTAGTCCTTCTTCAACAGCTCCCTGACCCTCCTGCGCACGTCATACCACCTGTTCTGAATGTCTATCTTTGTGCGCAAACATGGTGATTGTGCGTTGACCCTGTCGACGATCCTCTCCCACATCTTTGTTTTCTGCGCCATGGGTGTCTGTTGGACCAGTGTACCAAACAGCTGTGGCTCTACCCTGAGGATCTCATCTACCAGGACTTCCAATTCACTATCTAGGAACTTATGATTCTTCTTTGGGGGCATGGTGATGGGTGGTGATGGTGAGTGGTGTGTGTGTTGGTGTGCAGGTGAAGGTGTGTGAGTGTGTGTTTTGCTAGGTGTATGTGAGGTTTCTATTTGTTGTGGTGCTGATGGTGTGTGGCTTGTGTGATGGATGAGCTGTGGGTGTGTGGTTGCTGTCTGTTGAGTGCTGGCAGGTAATTAGAATTTGCAAAGGAACATGGTAGGGATTTGTGTCCTTTATATGGGTGGAGTTGTGGGTGTGTCTTTGTTCCCTGCCCCCCCCCCAGTATTTATTGGCTTTGTAATTGCTTGTTTGGCCTTTTTTTGTGTATTTTCCCTTTCTACTTTTTGTGCATGTAGGAGACGTTCTTGTGGCTGAGTCTGACCCTGCAGTTGTCTCGTACGGGCTTCTCCGATTCGTTCACGCTGTGTTTGTGCTGTTTTCTATGCTGTATACGCGTCGGTCGCGGTGTTTTGGGTTGCTTCGGCTCGCAGTTTTGTATGCGTGTCGGTCGTACGGCTTGTCCTCCGTGCGACTCGGTCGTGTTTTCCACGCGTTGCATCGTACTTGGCGGGTGGGAGTTCGCGGGTACGTTTCGTTCGGAATTGTTCCGGGTGCGTGTCGGTCGGTTAGATTCGCGCGTTTTTCCGGCCGGATTGCTGTTTACCGCGCGGGTCGGTCGTTCGGCTTGTGTTCCGTACGAGTCGGTCGGGTTTTGCACGCTTTTCATCGTACTTTGCGGGTCGGGCTGCACCGGTACGTGTCGGTCGGAATAAATTCCGGCTCCGAGTCGGTAGGTACGTTTTCCGGCCGGAATCGGAATCGGCCCCTATATTGTGGTCAATACAAGTTGAGTTGCCTCTACCTTGGAAGGTTGGTTTCAAAAAATCGCCCTCTTCCCCACTAGATGCTAAAATTTCAAGGTTATATTTACACAGCAGCTCGTAAATCTTCTCCCCATAACTATCATAGGGGAAGTGGTGTTGATTAATCCCAGTTATGTCAGTAAATCCGCAAACACTCATACCTGAGTATCTGCACTTACAGGTATTAAAATCTCCAGCCCAGATAAATGTATATTCGTGGTCCATTCCCTTTACAAAGTTTGTCAATACTTTCCCTAGCTCCTCCATAACCTTGTAGCGGGTGGCATTAAAAATTTTATTATAGTAGTTTATTAAAATAAAGTATTGGTTCTTGCCCATTACCAGGAGGGCCATTTGAAAATAAGGGGAGCTGTTATATGCTTTTTTTTAGTTCTATTGGTGCTGAGGTTGAGATAAAGATTGGCAGGCCTCCCTTAGCTCTTCCAGCTAATGAGGGTAGGAATCGTGGCAAAGCCATCAATGTATGCTTCTTGGGCATGCCATGTCTCCTGGAGACACAGTAAGTGTAATGATTTGGTACTATCTAGCCACTCCTTATCCTTAAGCTTATTCTTGATCCCCGCTATATTCCAGGATCTAAACTTTATTTGCCTAGTTCTATTGATAACTTTTTTATTTTGACCACTGATATTTTTTTCTTTTCCTTCGGGCTTCTGTCCCTGATCAAATTTAATTTAATCAAATAACCAGTTTTCTAAGATAAAATGATGTGATGGTAAACACTTCGGCACTAATGGTTTTGTCGCATATGTACGAGAAAAAACTACTTGGAGTGAGTAATTGATACTCTCTGCTATGTCAGATGGGAGAGCAGAAAGAGGTTGATTGATTCTTGTTAAAATTAGAAAAAGGAACAGGATGCAGCCTTAGTACTAAAGAATGGCAGATAATAATTGAAGTGGGGGGTAAAGTGTTAAGAGCTGCTAATTATAAAAGGATGGCTTTTCTCTCCAGATGGTTTACCTATTATACACCGAAAAGGCTAAATAAAAATTGGGGAGAGGATGTAGCTTTACGGCTAGAGCGGTCGACCTGGGACCTGGGGAACCAGGTTCGAGTCTCGACAACCATGCTCAACATCCTGTGATTCTGGGCAAATCACTTAATCTCCCTGTGCCTAACAAAAATGAATGTGTTCATCTGTAACGAAACTGGTGCTCATGTAAAGCGCTCTGATACCCAATGTCTCGGGTCTAATTCGTGCTACTTAAAATGTTCCCACTCCTTTTGGAGCAATGTTTCACATTGCAAGTTCAAGAGACAGGGACATGGAATCATGTTTTCTTTCATTGTTGCCATTTACAACGATTTTGGGCAGATGTGTTTGAAGCTATTATTCTATCGCTATCAGCACAAATTATGCCTTCTTTAAGATAGGTCCTATTCGGGTCCTCATATGAGGTTTACCATCTGAAAAAATATTAGCAATATTTTGTTTCTATTGCCATAGCTGTAGCCAGATCTCCGATATTCCAGAACTGGAAATCAGATAAGATACCATCAATAAAAGATTGGTATGGAAAGATGGCCAGCACTGATACATGGGAAGGGCATATGCTAAACGGATAGGGGTCGTCCACAGATTTAAAGTGATATGGTCAGGGTTTTTTCTTATTCTGGCAGCAAATGTTTGATAAATATTCTATTCCAATCTCCCTGTCTCTTAGAAGTGTTAAAAAGATAGATGGGATGGACAGTCGCATATAGAAGATGGCTAAAATAATGCGCTTTTTGCACAATGCACTGTCAATGAAAAACTGTATGATCTTAGTATTTTTAGGTGTTATTATAATTGCTATTTTAGGGTGTGCTTACGATTTATAAAGGTGCTATTTATGAATTTTAGCATTTAAATTTTTTTTTCTTGAAGTAAGTAATATTTCTCTACTTTTGTCGGATTATTAGTACAGCAATGTTTGCACAAAAGATATTTTGATTGTTATTGCGGAGGCTTCTAATGAAAGAAATGTTGATTGTTACAGCTCCTTCATTATATTTTTATCTTATTTTATTTTTGTGTTTTATAGAGCGCAAACTAGATCCGTAAGGGTATCAGAGCGCTTTACAGGATTGACAAGTGGTATACAAAAGACTTAGGAGGGGTGGATACATTTGGGATAAATACAGATAGATACATTTTACAAGAAACAAGCGGTCTCAGATCCCACGGTAGGTACATTTGGGATAAAAACAGGTAGATACATTTTACAAGAAACAAGCGGTCTCAGATCCCAGGGTGGGATGCCCAGAGGTGCCGGGTGGATATCATCCAGAAAACCATGGTGAGGCCGTAATAGGAGGTAGAACAAAGTCGCTGAGGTGACTGTAATGCAAGAGCCCAACACCGCCAGACGCAACTTTCGAGAAGGCATGGAAGCCGTCGCCAAATGGATGAAAAACAGCTGCCTACAACTAAACACCAACAAAACAGAAGTACTCATCATGGGCCCAAATCCCGACGCCTGGAGCGACACCTGGTGGCTCCCCGCCCTCGGAAACCCGCCAACCCCCACAGACCACGCACGCAACCTGGGAATCATCCTGGACTCCGAGCTCAAAATGGACCGCCAGATCAACTCTGTCTCGTCTTCCTGCTTCCACACCCTCCGCCTCCTTCGTAAGACCTTCAAATGGATCCCCCTCGAACACCGAAAGACCGTCACTCACGCCTTGGTCACCAGCAGACTCGACTACGGCAACGCACTCTATGCCGGAATAAACAAAAACCTCACCGCAAGCTACAGAACATCCAGAACGCCGCCGCAAGACTGGTCCTCAACCTGCCAAAACACTGCCACATCTCCCAGCACCTGCGCACACTCCACTGGCTCCCCGTCGAGGCGAGAATCACCTTTAAGATGCTCACCCACGCACACAAGGCCCTCCACGGCACCGGACCAGCATACCTGCACAGCTGACTCAAATTCCACCCCAAAGGACCCTACGATCAGCCCAGCTCTCCTACGCCGTGGTCCCCCGCACCAGAAAGACCAGATCGGGAGGCCGCTCCTTCTCCTTCCTTTCGGCCAAAGCATGGAACGCCCTTCCGCTCCACCTCAGACAGACAACATCGCTCCCCATCTTCGCAAGAAACCTCAAAACCTGGCTCTTCGACAGACCCCCTCCTTGATGGAATGGAACCTGCACCCCCCCCCACCCCTAGCGCCATGAGACCCTTACGGGTGAGTAGTCGCGCTTTAACAAACCCCTGATTGATGATTGATTGAGAGTTAGGAGAGGAATTTGCCCATTAGGAAGGTTTTGGCCTCCTTTTTGAAGCGTGCCAGAGACGGAATTCTTCTAATGGCAGGCGGGTGTGAGTTCCAAATTCTTGGTGCGGCCCCAGAGAAGGCCTGATTGTACGTTTTTTTTTTTTCGCAAGCGTGCTGGTTGGAGCAAGAGGTCCCTGGCGGACCGGGAGTTTCTGGCTCCTCCGGATACCACGAGTTTCTGGGCGAGAAATGCAGGGGAATTGGAGTATAAAGCCTTGTGAGTGATGCAAGCCAGCTTAAGTTTGATTCTGGCCTCGAGAGGAAGCCAGTTCAGAGCTTTAAGTTGTGGAGAGATGTGGTCGAATTTGTTTGACCCTGTTAGGAGTCTGGCAGCAGCATTGAGGCAGGCTTTTAATGGGACCAGGGAGATCATAGTAGACCTGCGAGGGTAGAGCATCCATATTCCAGTCTGGGGATGACTAGTGCCTGAATTGCCATTTTTAGGTCGGGAGTGTCAAGGAAAGGTTTCAGGTTTCCTAGGTAGCTCAGGTGAAATCTGGCCGTTTGGGCATCGAGTTGATGTGGCCACGCATATTCAGGCTGCAGTCTAGGGTTATTCCAAGGGATTTAGCAGAGTCCACTATGGTTGGTGGGCAGTTTAACGATGTGACCGCCTTGATCCATTCCTGAATGTCAGGGTTGGTTTTGGGTGGGGAGATTAGAAGAAATTCAGTTTTTTTTGCGTTAAGTTTGAGCTGGTTAGAGGTGAGCCAATGGACAGTCAGCTTCAAGGCCTCATTCAGGGAAAGAATGTCCTCAGGAGAAGAGATTTTGATGTAGATCTGGGTGTCGTCGGCATACATGTGGTAGGAGATATTGGCGGTGCGTAGCACTTCTGCAAGCGGTTCAAGGTAAAGGTTGAAGAGGGTAGGGGACATAGTTGATCCTTGGGGGACTCCAACCGTGATCGGAGAGGGAGCGGACAAGGTACCGTTGATTAGGAATCTCTGTGAGCGGTTCTGGAGGAAGGACCTAAACCGTTCAAGAACGGGGCCATCCAGTCCCATCCTGATTTTGAGGCGTTCAAGGAGTTTTTCGTGGTTGACCGTATCGAAAGCCGAGGATAGATCTAGGAGGATTAGGAGACAGGTTTTGCCTTGGTCAAGGGCTTGGAGGGCATCATCCATGATGTGGAGGAGGGTGGTTTCAGTGCTGTGCCCAGGTCTGAACCCGGATTGGAAGTCGTCTAGTAGGTGGAAGTTGGTGATGTGTTGGCTCAGCTGCTGTTGCACACATTTCTCCAGAACTTTAGCTAGGAGTGGGATATTAGATATAGGTCTGTAGTTGTCAGGGAGAGCAGGATCCAGCGTAGGTTTTTTTTAAGATGGGGATGACTGGCCAGCTTTAAAAGAGTCAGGTATCGATCCCTGTAGTGGGGAGGCATTGATTATTGCAGTCTAACTAGGGATGATAGCCTGAGAGGCGGCGGCTAAGCACTTAGAGGGGAGAGGGTCTTTAAAGTGGTTGTTCGGGTTTAAGGAGGATAGAATTTTCGAGACGGAATGTTCGTCATAAACTTTGAAGTTGGACCAGTGCGCTTGGTTTTTGGGTGATGTCTGCGTGGGCAGCGCGTAGAGATGAGGCAGAGCCGGAGGGGTTTGGGAGTAAGTGGCAGATCTAAGATCGTTTCCTAGGACAGTGATTTTGTCAGAGAAGACGGAGGAAAATTCCTCGCATGATATTAAAGATTTGGGGGTTTCTTTAGAGGTTTTTGCCAGTTTGTTAGATTGGTGTTTGACCATTTCGAATAGCTTGCGAGGTCTGTTCTTGGCATTCCCCAGTTCTGTTCTGAAGAATTCTTTTTTTGAGTTGAGGACTTTCCTATTATAAGCATTTCTGGCCTGGCGGAGAAGTTTTAGATGGGCTGCTGACGGGTGCTGTTTCCAGTTTCGTTCTGTCTGCCGGAGGGATCTCCTCTCATTGTTGAGGGATCCGTTGAACCAGGGGTTCCTGTCTTTACTTTGGGTTCTTTTTAGTTTTAGCGGAGCAAGATCATCAAGAATGTTGGATAAAGTTGTGGAATAATGTTCAGTGAGGTTGTTGACCGTAGTGATATGAGGGGGGGGGAGGTCAGTCTCGCTGCGAGCAGCCAGTTTCCTGTGATCAAGGTTCTTGGTGTCTCTAACCCAACGTTTGGGAATCACGGGTTGTGGTGCCCTTGTCTTGTGGGTGCCAGGCAGAAGGAAGGTGATAGTATGGTGGTCAGACCAATCGCATGGGTCTATAGAGATAAGCTTGACCGCTGATTCCTTAGCAATGATCCAGTCTAGAGTGGCGCCTTTTGAGTGAGTTGGGAGTGTGCAGGCTTGGGTATGGGCTAGGTCGGCCAGGAAGCCTCTAATGGTGTTGACCTGAGGGTCCTTGGGGTCGTTCCAGTGCAGGTTGAAATCGCCAAGGAAAATGTCTTTAGAGTTGGGGGAAACCTTGGCTGTGATGATTTCCATGAGGTGGTCAGTGAAGGTGTCATTCATGCCTGGGGGTGGTAAAAGATGTGCAGTCTGCACAGTTGGGTGGTGTTGCTGCACATGGAAAGTGCGAGGTATTCGCAGGAGTCTGTGGGATCTGCCAGAAGTTCAGTGACGAGGAGGTTAGAGCAGTAGATGCAGGCAATGCCTCCCCCTTTTTTTTAGACTGAATTTGTAATTTTGTTTTCATCTACTCAAATAAAATGTGAAAAAAAAGAATTACAACACATGTATCTTCCCCCTGCTAAATAAATAATTCACTACAGTTTATTATAATCTACAGTACAGCCTACAACTAAACCAAACATCATGGAGTGCAGGCATCTTTGTCTTCAAGGAGGAATTTTGCTGCACTGGCTCTCTATTCAGTTGGAGGGTAGAGGGTACAGCTTCAGGGGGAAGTGGTTTGCATGGCTGGAGGCCAGTTTCTTAGTTTTTTTTACTTTTGAGGTAGGAGAAGAAGTGTGTTATGTAAGTTATGTATGTCTCTCTATTAATCTTCCTCCGTTGCGTAGCAGGTGAATTCAGAGGCAGATGATTTTGGGCACCATACAAAAAGTGAATTAAGTGAATAACAGGGATGTTTTTAATTTGAAGTTCTGAGTGGCATACTAGACAACTCAATTTTTATTTTCGTTGTCTATTTGATGTCACTCAGAACCCCTTGGTGAAAAACAACCCCACTATTCACTGTTACCCATCTCTAATTCTATGGGGCCGATTACGATGCTGGCCGTAAAGGCTCCGACCGACAGTCCGAGCCTTCCGGGCTGCATCATAATCGGCCCCACTGTTTACTTTCCGACCGCCGCATTACAATGCTGACTGTCGGAAACTAAACGGGCCGATCATTCCAGTCAGGACTGGCTCGTAATCCCAAAGGGCGGGCCTTTCCGCCCTTGGGATTACGATGAATGGTTTCTGGCATGGTTTCCATGCCGGCCGGTCCGTCATGGAACCATGTCGGAAAGCGTGTTAGGGGGCCGCTAACGGGGCCCCCTTAGGTGCACGGTCTCAGGTTGGGGGCCAAGGGGTACCTATGTTGCCCCCCTGTTGAGCCCTGCACCCCGTGGCAGGCAACGTGAGGGGCCTGCCATGGGGTCAGGGATGAACAGCACCTCCCATTTCTCTATGGTAGCATGTATTACGGCTGTAAACTGGCCGTAATGCATGCTGCCATAGGGAAATGTAGGAATGCGTCCGAACAGTGTTAGGTCACATCCAAATTAGGTGGTCCCAGGACCGAGATGGTGTCGGGCAGACTCAAGTCCACCTGACATCGTAATTAGCCCCTCTATCTTTTGTATGGCTCTCACTGAGAGCCATTAGTGTGGATGCCAGATTTTAAATAATGTACTGCTGTGACATAGCAACAGTGGTTTACAGATCTCATAATTCATTGTTGCTAGCTCATAACGGAATTCCAGGCTGCTGTGGCTGGGCTCTGTGAGAGTCTGCTCGATCAGTGCTGAAATGCAGGGAGTCCATTCTCTGAAGAAGGGAAAGGAAGGCACACAGAGTGGTGAAGTGGGTGACAGGAGGTCAGATATATTTTTTTAAATTTGGGACAGGGAAGAGAGTCAATCAATCAATCAGGGGAATTATAAGTGCACTACTCACCCGTGAGGGTCTTAAGGCACTGGGGGGGTCAGCAGTTCCATTTCAGTCGAAGAGCCAGGTCTTCAGAGCCTTCTTGAAGGTGTTCAGGGAGGGGGCTCGTTCGAGGTCTTGGCCGCGATGTAGGAGAAGGATCTTCCCCCTGCGCTGGCTCTGCGGATGCACGGGGTTTCGGCGAGGAGGAGGTTGGTGGAGCGGAGGTTTCGTTTGGGTACGTGGAGGAGGATTCTGTCGTTGAGGTATTGGGGTCCGGTGTTTTTTTTTTTTTTCTTTTTTATCCTCATCCGCCTCAGACCGCAGATGACAGAAAGTAGAATGTCAATACCGTTGCTCGGTTTCAAGGAGACGTAGGCAATCAAATTGGGACCCAGGGACAACGCCCGCCTACCGGTATATAACAATCCCACAGAATGCCGCTAGCCCCTTTCTGAGAAGAGGGGTGGTCTCACTCTCTTCTGGTGAAAAGTGACCGACGACTGTTGGTGCGGGCCCGCATGAAATGGAAGCTGGGCGAAGGAGCCCGGTGTTGTGTAGGCATTTGTAGGCGTAGGTGAGTATCCTGAGAGTGACTCTTTTCTCGACGGGGAGCCAGTGAAGCTTGCGTAGGTTTTGGCTGATGTGTTCGTGTCGAGGTACCCCGAGGACGAGTCGGGTGGCGGTGTTCTGTATTGTCTGGAGCTTGCGGAGTAGAGACTTGTTGATACCGGCATAGAAGGTGTTTCTGTAGTCCAGCCTGCTGGTAATGAGTGCGTGGGTGACTGTCTTCCTTGCCTCGGGGGGATCCATTTGAAGGTCTTACGGAGGATGCGGAGGGTGTTGAAGCAGCTGGAGGTGACGGCGTTGACCTGTCGGTTCATGGAGAGGGAGGAGTCGAGTACGATGCCGAGGTTCTTGCCGTGGTCCGTGGGGGTCGGGGGGCTGCAGAGGGCAGTGGGCCACCAGGTTTTGTTCCATGTCGAAGGGGTGGTTCCGAGGACGAGGACTTCTGTCTTCTCCAAGTTGAGTTTTAGGCAGCTGTTGCTCATCCAGACTGCGACGTCCTGCATTCATTCCTGGAATTTGAGTCTGGTGGTGGTGGGGTCCTTGGTGAGGGAGAGGATGAGCTGGGTGTCGTTGGCGTAGGAGACTATGCTGAGGCCTGCTGTTGGACGATGGCGGCGAGGGGAGCATATAGATGTTGAAGAGGGTTGGGCTGAGTGATGATCCCTGTGGGACTCCGCAGTTGATTTCCGTGGGTTCGGAGAGGAAGGGCGGCAGTCTGATCCTTTGGCTCCTGCCGGTGAGGAACGATCTGATCCAGTCGAGGGCGGTGCCTTGTATGCCGGCGTCATGTAGTCTGGCTGCGAGTGTGCGGTGGGAGACGGTGTCGAAAGCTGCTGACAGGTCGAGTAGGATCAGGGCTGCGGTGTGCCCTTGGTCAAAGAGGGTGCGGATGTCATAGGTGGCGGCGAGTAGGGCGGTCTTGGTGCTGTGGTTGCTTCGGAATCCGGATTGAGAAGGGTCGAGGATGGCGTTGTCTTCAATGAACCTTGTCAGTTCTGCATTGACTGTCTTCTCGGCGACTTTTGCTGCAAAAGGGAGGAGCGAGATGTGCCGGTAGTTCTTGAGGTCTGTCGGGTCTGCTGAGGGCTTCTTGAGCAGGGGCCTGACTTCTGTGCGTTTCCAGTCATTGGGGAAGGAGCCGGTCTCGAAGGTGGTGTTGATGGTGCGTTGTAACACGGGTGCGATGGTGGTGGCGGCTCTGTGGTAAATGAGGGGTGGGCAGGGGTCTTTGGGGGCCCCGGAGTGGATGCCTTTCATGGTCGTGGCGGTCTTGTTGGTGGTGATCGGTGTCCAGGCGGAGATGGTGGTCTGGCTGGCGTTGCCGTAGGGCGGGCTGACTGCGGGGTCAGGCGTGTGGTCGTTGAAGTTGTCGTAGATGTTCTTTATCTTCAGGTGGAAGTAGGATCCGAGTTTGTCGCAGAGGTCCTGGGATATTACATATGGCTCCCCCATTACTTCTTCGCCACTGTGTGGCAGTTGAAAGTAGGGGTAGATGATTATGGGGGGGCATACATAACATACAATTATAGAAGGGTGAAAAGTGAATTATGGGAATGTTTTTTGCCTCGGGGTTCTGAGTGACATTATAGATAACCTGAGCTGTACTCTCGTTGTCTGACTCAGAACCCCTCAGTGAAAATCATTTCCGTAATTTACTGTTACCCATCTATAATTCTATATGTTATGTATGTATGGCTCTCACTGAGAGCCATCAGTGTGAATACCATATTCTAAATTTGGGTATTCACTGCTATGAGGTAATAGCAGTGAGAAACAGAGGTTGTTGCTCTGCAAGAGCCTGTCAGTTCAGCACAGGCTTCCTGCTCCAATGGAGAGCAGAGTCAGGGAGGACGGGAGAAAGGACAGAGGGTAGTGGGAGCAGGTGGAAGGAAGACTGGTATTTTATTTTTACATTTGGGACACTGATGAGCAGGATTGTTATGTATGGCTCACCCATTGCTCCTCTACCACAGCATAGCCCCTAAAAGGTGCTTTTAGGGGCTACATATAACATAAAATTATTGATTTATGAAAATTGAATATCAGGGATGCTTTTCACCTCATGCTTTTCAGTGACATGATAGACATTTCAAGCTTTGCTATCATTGTCATTTTGATGATCCGTTATTCACTGTTATACACACACATATCTATTTGGCACATCCAATGATTCCAAATCACAACGCGCTCACGGCCAGTGCCGACATTCGGGGTGGAATCATGCCATCGTTCACAATTAATCATCCAAAGAAAAATATGCCGGACTCCAGGAGTTTGATATTCAAAGCCTTTTAATTACACTCCGAACACCAACGCATTTCAACTAGAGAACATTGATCACGGTTAGTTGAGTCCTTCCTTCATTTTGCATTTTATACAGACATGCCCACTTAGCTAATAATGAAGCATTGTGGGATATGTAGTTTTAAGAAATATTTTGAGTTAAAAAACAAAAATAGCAAACGTTTACTTCAAAGCATTGATACGCTCAATTTTACACTTATTGATGGTCAAGAGGAAGTTATTGACAATCTTATTATACATTAAATGAATTTACAACAATTTCAAGTTGATTATGACTGTATCAAACATTCTGTACACATTGCTGTCAAAATGCAATCTACTTCTGATTACTAATGCTTAATGCTTTTTCCTATTGATATAATCATATCACTGGATTCCAGGCTCAGTGCCCTGTATTGAAAACGTTTTGTTCTTATTGTTATTCTGTGTCTAGGTGTATTAGTATTGTAACATCTCATATAAATATTCTCCTAGGCTAAGTGCCTTTAATAAATTTAACTATGATAACAGTCAAGAACCTTATGGATGTTTTCATTCTACACCATTTCATTATAATTTATCCTACATAATGTCTCTAAGAGTAGTTATGCATCAATATTCATTTGTTTTCTAATTTATTTGACTTCATGTCCTTCCTCTCTGTTTGCCATTTGACGTTTCTATACATTTACAAAAGGAGATTACAAATTTGCAGTTCTTGTATAGCCCATGGATTGAGTCATTTTGATTATAAATGTACATATAACTCTTCATCTCCGTTTAGACCATGTGGTTGTGTCATGTCCCTTAGGTTAGTTCCATCAAGTATATACCGATTACATACATTGCGTCCCATCCAAACGACATAACGGTCTTACACAGGTGACCTTTTACCCAGTAGCTGACTTCTGTCTCTCCGACATCAGGCTCTTGGTACCATACCTTAGTCCCTGTACCTGACGTACACAAAACATTTCCCCAGGCACGGTAGATTTATTCTGTACAAGGGTCACCACTTTTTTCATTCATGGCCAACAGCCAGCTGCATATGCTCATGTTTGATTAGAAAAGGATTAGCAGGGGATTAGAAAAACCCCGGAGTGACCACTTTAGTATAAAAGACTCTCGCTCCCCCTTACTAAGGCAGAGGAAGAATTCCTTCCAGGCTGGACCGAGACTCTGCAGGCTGATCCTTCGACAAGCAGAGATCTGACAGCCCTTCCGGGGTGCCATCCTCGACGCAGAGACAGGGACCTTCATTCAGAACCATCAGGTGAGGGGTTAGCACTTCCCCAGGAAATTCTTGGCTCCATTAGGTTCCATTAGGTTCCATTAGGACATATCCTAGCACTTACACATACATGCTTCACCTACGCATCTAGGCTATCCACGGTTAGGTAGGATACGCATCGTAGGAGTATGCCAACGCTATTGTTTTATGTAATATGCTTTTATTCATCTTACTAGCACTATGGTAGAAATGTATCTACTTTTTACAATATTGGTACTAGCGATTACATTTGTCTGCTCCTGTCTTTTGATTGTCGCAGCTAACATGTTTCATACTAGACTGACACTTGACCAATAAATACTTATTGAAACCATTCCAATCGTCATTCTATGTATTCTGAGAAAAGCAAGCATCAGTGACTGAGCGAAAGATACCGTATTGTTTCCACGATACCTGAGGAATCAGGGTTGTCATGTTCAGTGGTTGCCAGAAACTACGTACTACACTGTATAGTACAGAGGGGTGATAGTGGCACTGAAGAGCTAGCAGGTCTAACGGCTGACTCATCCTGTGGGGGGGGGTGTCCAGAGTCTGTCTGCACACCAAGCCCTCAGTTTAGGTCATCCAAAATGCACAGGTCCTAGGGGGTTGTAGGAACTACACGACAGTTGTTGTGTTCTGAATCGTGTGATCAAATGGGATTCTAGGCGTCTGAGTTTAAGTGTTCTATCACTGCCTTTTTTATGCCTTGGTACATATGCTGTGCCGTAATATGTCATTTTTTGCCAATTGTATTCTTCATGAGTTTCTAAATGTTTGGCCATGGCATAGTTTGTATCTTTGTTTTGCACAGCTTGAATGTGTTCCAGTATTCTTTTCTTTAATAGACACATGGTGCTGCTATGTACTTCAGGCTGAATTTACATTCGATCATATATACTACATAGCTTGTGTCACATGTGATTTTATCATTGATGGTGAATATTTTGCCTTTAAAGTCCACAATTTCTCGAGTATTTCTCCCAGTACTGCACCTCTTGTACTAGTCGCACTTGGTAAAGCCCTTTTGATGTTTACTTAGCCAGGACTCAGTTCTCAACCTTTCAAAGTGACATTTGACTAGTTTATCTTTCAGTGAAGGAGCCTTCCGATATGAGACATCTGGTCTGTCGCCGAGTTTATCCCCAATATCTGGGTGTTTTTTAAGTACGTCCCAATATTTGTTCATGATTTTTATGATTTGATTATTTTCCTTGCTATAGCTCAAAATCATTCTTATTTTTGATCTTCCTTATCTGGCCGTGCAGCCTTCTTTTTGTCATTATTTATCAAGGTTTGCATACGTGGAGTAGCTTTCACTCACATTCTTTTTATGTCAGAAATTTTGTATCCTCTTTGTATGAACTTTAATTCAGTTTCACTCAATTTAATTTCAAATTATTTGTCATCAGAACAGTTTCGTCTCATTCTTAAGAATTCACCATAGGGAATACTTCTTTTCAGTGACTGTGGGTGAAAGCTGGACCGATATAACAGACTGTTTGTTACTGTCAGCTTCCAATAGACAGTTGTATTGATCTGATTTGTCTCTATGTATACGTTAACATCCAAAAATTGCACAGATGTTGTACTTGTATTGCAAGTAAATGAAAGACCCACATCATTTTGATTTAGCTTGGTGAAATGTTCCATAAATTCTTCATTGGTACCACTCCAGATTATAAATAGATCGTCTATGAAACGCAACCGAAAGGAAGATGGAGGTTTGAGTCCTCTTGGGAGGACCCCTCCCGCCGACCTCCCCGACACCGCGGTCCCGCTGGCGCTCCCCCTCTCCCCCACGGCTTGCCATGGCACATGAAGAAATGCAGATTTGTATCTCGGCGGTTGTCCACTTACCTTGCTGACAGCGGAGAAACACGGAGAAGCAAGCGGAGCCGGCATCCACGGCGGCAGTGGCGGGCGGATACAAAAAAATGCTTTGATGTGGCGGCTGTGCTCGGCGGCCGCTCGCAACTGTTTTCAGGTGAGCAGAGCGGCGCAGTGGTGTCATGCTGGGCTGCTTGCCTGTTTCCTCTCTGCTCCTACCTTCAAACGTAAAACTGGTGGCACTGAGCAAACTCCGGCTGTGTTTGCTTTGGGCAGTGTAATTGCCCCTCAGTGTACCGCAGCTCCCAAAGGACGCGGGCGCACTGGTGATTCCGCAGCGTGGGGTGGTGGAGTGAGCTAAAGAATGATGATGGATTAAACCCAGATCAGTTGACTGGGGGTGAGTGTTTGATTGGCTCAAACGTTCCGTCCATCATCCCCTTTTGTATCGCTTTGTTCGCCCTAAGTTGGCGGGGGTATGCCCAGACGTGGTTCCCTTGCTCACTTTGCCACTGGATTCAAGCAAGCCTGGCTGATGACGGCTGAAATGCCAGAAACCGGTCCTAGGATGCTTGTTTCCGGTCCAGGGAAGACGTGGCTTGGCAGTTCGGGCTGGACTGTTCCCATGAGGCACAGGGTCAGACTGATTTGCATATGGCCATGTCTGAACTGGGGTGGTGGAGTGAGCTAAAGAATGATGATGGATTAAACCCAGATCAGTTGACTGGGGGTGAGTGTTTGATTGGCTCAAACGTTCCGTCCATCATCCCCTTTTGTATCGCTTTGTTCGCCCTAAGTTGGCGGGGGTATGCCCAGACGTGGGTCCCTTGCTCACTTTGCCACTGGATTCAAGCAAGCCTGGCTGATGACGGCTGAAATGCCAGAAACCGGTCCTAGGATGCTTGTTTCCGGTCCAGGGAAGACGTGGCTTGGCAGTTCGGGCTGGACTGTTCCCATGAGGCACAGGGTCAGACTGATTTGCATATGGCCATGTCTGAACTGGGGTGGTGGAGTGAGCTAAAGAATGATGATGGATTAAACCCAGATCAGTTGACTGGGGGTGAGTGTTTGATTGGCTCAAACGCTCCGTCCATCATCTCCTTTTGTATCGCTTTGTTCGCCCTAAGTTGGCGGGGGTATGCCCAGACGTGGGTCCCTTGCTCACTTTGCCACTGGATTCAAGCAAGCCTGGCTGATGACGGCTGAAATGCCAGAAACCGGTCCTAGGATGCTTGTTTCCGGTCCAGGGAAGACGTGGCTTGGCAGTTCGGGCTGGACTGTTCCCATGAGGCACAGGGTCAGACTGATTTGCATATGGCCATGTCTGAACTGGGGTGGTGGAGTGAGCTAAAGAATGATGATGGATTAAACCCAGATCAGTTGACTGGGGGTGAGTGTTTGATTGGCTCAAACGTTCCGTCCATCATCCCCTTTTGTATCGCGACAACTAGAGCAGCAGGAACGGCAGGAGCCGTAAAAACAAGTTCAGTTTTGGCGGAAGGGGGTCTTGGTGCCTGTAGCAGAACTGGGGACACTGGTGCAGCAGTTCATACAGATACTCGTTCCGAGCTGGGAAGACCTATCCTGCGCTTATTGCGGTCAGGCAGGGCTGGTGGGCTGCTCCGGTCTTGTGGCTCTGAAACATCCATTCCTGGGCTTGAGATGGCCGATGCACTGATTAATGTGATACATGAAGGCTGGGCTTTTCCTACTGTGAATACAGTACCTTCAGTAATTTTACAGCAGGGGAATGGCCCCTCCTTGATCAACTTCAGTAGTACTGAAGAAGGATTTTTGGATGCTGGGAGAAAGGGAGAAAGAGAGCCGCGGAGTACAAATGCAGCCAGAACCAGGTGATTGTAATCTTATAGTATCGTCTGCCATTCAACCTGCTATCTTAACTCGAGTACAGTCTCACCTACCGCTCTCTGCTAACAATCTAAACATCGGAAGCCCCGGCAACGTGGACCCTCATTCTCAAACTAATACTACTTTGGGCTTGGAATGTCAAATACAAATGTCGTCGTCTAGCAGTAATCCTGGGCTAGAGCTATATGCTGGTTCTGCGCACACTCATCCTATCAATGTTCACTTGGATACTCAAGGTGGTGCCCTGCTGGAGTCCGTGGCTCTGTCTCTTAATGCAACTGGTGAGGATGGTGAGACTGACAACGTCTTGGTATCAGACACATCCAAAGTACGTTCCCCAGTGGGGGAGAAAGGTCCAAAGGCGAGAGGTTCCAAAAGCACCAGAGGGGCTAAAGGTGGAAAAGGCCTCGGCGGCACCAAACTTCCACTTACTACCACAGTTGAGCGACTCAAGGATTCTGCCCCGAGCAGCACGAAAGCTGATTCTGGCTTTAGTCCTCTGCGCAAATAGGTGGCATCAAAGGGAGAGGTTAAAGCCATTATTTCACGACTTTCCAATTCTGGGAATGTGGAGGCCATGGTACCTAGGGTCCCTATGGCATTGGCGGCAGTCGAGGGGGGAGACTCATTAACATCGTCTCGCCCCTGTACGAGCTCAATGGCCTCGCCAACAGTCCAGGTGGCCAGTTCCGAATGGAGTCTGGGTAGAGATTCTGAGATACCTGGGTCTGTACCTGCCTCCGCAATATCAACACCGTCCAGTAACTCGATGGTAGGGCCATCCGCTGGAATCTTGCACTTGAACATGAGGTGCCCTCTCTATTCACATTTCTGCAGGTGCTATCCATTCAAAATTGAAGTTCCCTTTATTTTACAACGAACTTCAATTTTCAATCAGTGCTGAATAGTGAGGTCAACCTTGCCTTTGAGAATATCGCAGTTTGTGATTTTAATAAGACGTAATGAATAACTAGTGCCTCATGTCTCCTGTGTTCATATTTGATTAAGGTTTTATGTTTATTTAATTTTTACAGAAATTATTCTGGAACAACTTATGAAGGTACTATTTACTTTCAAGGTATTAGTGTCGTAAGGGAGTATGTAACTCACTTGGGTTGATTAATATAAACTGCACATTGGCCGTTCTTATGGATTGTGCAGATTCACTTTCACTAAGGTGATAACATGGAATTGGATGTTTATGCAGATATTGTGTTAATGTATATACGTTTTGTACATTTTGCTTAAGTATTCTACTGTTTCACATGAATCATGAGCACAATTTTTTGTTTAGATTAGTCCCTTAACGCACAGAGGTTATGTTTTGGGCTTACACTATGTAAAGTGATTGTTGGTTTAATTTACTGTATATTACAACTTCGCTATTTGTATTACTTCCAGCCCTGAGGAAGTCGTAGGGTTCATACCCATAGACGACGAAACGCGCTGGCATAAGGGTAATGGAAGATCTTGCAAAATAAAAGAACTGACAAAGCCCAACGAAATACTCTCTTGTTCTCTCATATTATTATACAGACTTGTTGTTATAATTTGCGTGTGCTTCAGAAATTGTAAATAGCATTTTGGACAAGTTGGAGCCGATAGATATGTTGCTTTTGGGCATTGCGGTATAAGCTATTACAATAGTCAAGACGTGACATTATAAGGGCTGTTACCACTGTTTTAAGGCTGTTTTCCGTAAGAAAAAACTTAATTTTTCTTATGATTTTTAGAGCCAAAAAGCAAGCCGAAGTCACCATACTTATTTGGTCACCCATGGTGAGTTTATTGTCCACCAAACCCCAAGATTTTTTGCTTTCCTAGTGGGTAGGGGCAGGGTCCAAGATCTTCCGGCCACCATTCGGGGGTCCAAATAAGTGGATTATTTCCAAACTTTATGACCTCGGTCTTGTTAGAGTTTAGTTTTAAACAGTTGGAGGACATCCAACCAGAAATGGCCACCATACAGTCATGGAAACAAGCCCCTATTTCAGTTTCCGCCCCTCAGTCAGTGACAACACTATTTGAGTGTCCTCAGCATAGGAAGTGAGTTGGAACCCAAAGGATCTGATGACTCCTGCCAGGGGTGCTACATAGATACTAAAAAGCGTCGGGCTGAGTGACGAGCCCTGTGGCACCCCGCAGGGGAGGGAGAACGGTTTGGATGTACTTCCGTCCATATCCACCGTTTGCAGTCTATCGGATAGAAAAGATTGTAGGAGTTTCCAAGCTCGGCCTTCTATTCCTACGTCAGACAACCGGTCCATCAGCACTTCGTGATGGACCGCGTCGAAGGCCGCGGACAGATCCAATAGGATCAGTACGGCATTGCCTCCCATGTCCAAGGCCTCTCTAATTTCCTCCGTGGATTTAATTAGAGCCAACTCAGTGCTGTGGTCTGCCCTAAATCCATATTGAGATGGATCAAGGGAATTATTAGATTGAAGAAAAGCACTGAGTTGGGTGTTCATGGCTTTTTCCAAAGTTTTGGCAGGAAATGGAAGCCGTGAAATTGGCCTGTAATTGTTGGGGTCTGTTGGGTCCAAAGTCTGTTTCTTCAACAAAGGAAGAACAGAGGCCATTTTCCACTTTTTAGGAAATGTGCCTGAGCTTAGTATAGCATTCAGCAGAGGTGTAAGTGCTGTTCCGATAACTTCTGGGATTTGTTTGATAACCCGCGCTGGGCAGGGATCAGTGGGAGCTCCAGAGCGAATTGAGTTCAGAAGTTTAATCGTTTCCGGAATTTCCAAGGGTTTAAATTGCTCTAAGACCCATGAAGGGCAGGGACTGTCAGGACCGTCCATGTTCTGCCGCACTAGTGCCCTTTTGTCAGCTTGGGTGAACGAGGAGAAAATTATTTCAACTTTTTGTTTAAAAAATTCGGCCAATTTATCACAGAGTTCGGGGTTGCTCTGGTTCATGGGGACATTAGGGGTGGCAAGTCTTTTAATAGTTTTAAAAAGTTCTTTCGAGTTGGATTTGGCTAATGCTATTTGCATTGTGAAAAACTTTCTTTTGGCTTCTAGTAAAAGCTGTTTGTAAGAGGTAATGCTGTGTCTGTAGGTTTCCTTGTCAGCACTAGCATATCCTCTCCGCCAAGCCCGTTCTAATTGCTTACAAGCCAATTTTTTGGCTCTAAGTTCCTCAGAATACCAGGGCGTTGAGGGTTGAGCCCGTTTGGGGGTCCACTTTTTTTCGGGGGCTAAATGGTTACAGGTTGCCTCCAGCCATTGCGAATAGGCTGAAGTAGCCTTTTCTATTTCAGGAGGGAGAGGGCCCATAGATCGCCTTAAGGTATCTTCTAATACCTTAGTGTCCACTCTTCCCAAGGTCCTAGTAACAATCTCCTGGATTGACTTTTCACTGGCTAAAAGGCCCCTGCAACTCTTCAATTCAAATTGAATAGCACAGTGATTCGTCCATTGAAGAGGGAGAACTGAGGTGCAAAATAGGTCTTGGTTATTGGAATAAATCCCATCCAGGGTGTGCCCTTTTTCATGAGTCGGGACCTTCACCAACTGCTTAAGATCTCCAACCCCCATAATTTGCTCCAGTCGAGAAGTGTCTGGATCCAGGGGGACCTCAAGATGGAAATTGAAATCTCCTAGAACCGTGTAGGAGTCTAGGCAAAGCCCTTCCTCGAGCAGGGTGCCTAGATTGTCCAGAAATCCGTTTTTAGGGCCAGGTGGGCAGTAAAGCAGTATACCTTTGAAGGTACTGTAATTTGCCATGTGAATACTAAAAGCTAAAGCCTCACAGGAAGTATTGGAGGCAATATTGAAAGCAGGTTCCACCGATTCATGGTACATAACTGCCAACCCCCCTCCTCTTTTTTGTGGTCTATCCAGTGTATAACAATGAAAACCTGGGGGAGTTGCCTTCACTAAGTCAGGCCCAGAGGCACTATCTGCCCATGACTCAGTAATGAAGGCCAGCTTAATTTCATATTGCTCCAGTAATAACGCACATTCAGTACTGTGTTTAATTAACGATCTGGCATTTAATAAAATGCATTTTAAAGGGCCTACATCAGCTGTGTTTGTTTTCCTAGCTGATCTAACACCAGGACCAGTGACTTGGAAGTCAAGGATATGGGGGAGGTGTAGCCGGCAGCTAGTGCATGTGCTTTCCATGGCGTTATCTGTGGCCTTTAAAGGAATCGGAGGGCACCTACGTAATCCCTTTCCCGGATTGAGCCTAAATAGCTCTCCTTTAGTGTAACTCGTGAGCTCTGAAGATAAATGACCAGGGGGACTGGCCCTGAGCCCGGTCTGAGCGCGGACGGGTGCAGACGGGCTTGCGGTGCGCCAACGGCGCGCCGGCTGCGCGTCCGCGTCAGCGAGCTTTTTAAATAGCCCAGTGTCCAACCACTAGACAGCTCCCAGTAAAAATGGCGGCCTGTCGGTTCCTTCCACCTCCCTCCCTTCCCTTGTGCAAATAAAAAATTCAGCAGCAGCAGGTAATAACAGTGTTTTAAAAAAAGTTAAAACCGCACTTGTGGCAAAGGTAGTTCTCTCCTGGCGAGCATTGAACACAGCTTTGCCCAGGCAAGACAGCGCTGCGCGTCCGTGCGCTTTTTAAATAACCCAGCGTCCAACCACTAGACCGCTCCCAGTAAAAATGGCGGTCTGTCGGTTCCTTCCACCTCCCTCACTTCCCTTGTGCAAATAACAAATTCAGCAGCAGCAGGTAATAACAGTGTTTTTAAAAAAAAGTTAAAACCGCACTTGTGGCAAAGGTAGTTCTCTCCTGGCGAGCATTGAACACAGCTTCGCCCAGGCAAGACAGCGCTGCGCGTCCGCGTCAGCGCACTTTTTAAATAGCCCAGCGTCCAACCACTAGACCGCTCCCAGTAAAAATGGCGGCCTGTCGGATCCTTCCACCTCCCTCCCTTCCCTAGTGCAAATAACAAATTAAGCAGCAGCAGGTAATAACAGTGTTTTTTAAAAAAAGTTAAAACCGCACTTGTGGCAAAGGTAGTTCTCTCCTGGCGAGCATTGAACACAGCTTCGCCCAGGCAAGACAGCGCATTATGGGCGACTTCAATTGCATTATGTATAGCAAAATAGATACTACCAATAGCAAAGTACGGGCCAGAATGGTCAAGACTAGGGCAGCTTCGTTGGCATTATTGCATATACACCAGCTCGATGATGCCTGGAGGACACTCTTCCCAATGCTCCCAGGGTAGGCGTTCTATTCTCAACCACATAAACAGTATTCTCGGATCGACATGATCTTTATCAAGCGGTCACTGTTGGAACATGCCTGCATAGAAGTCTGTCCCAAATTACATCCGACCATAACCCAGTAATGCTAACGTTACAGAAACAACTTGGTGTCAGAAAGGATTCTCTGGATTTTTCATTTCCCAGACACTTACTCAGTAATCCTGAATATATGGTTCACATTAGAGGGGCACTGAAGGAGTATCTAAATAATAATCTGGGTACCGCTAACATTTCAATAGTCTGGGACTGTATAAAAGCTTTTGTTAGGGGGCGACTCTTCAGTTTGTTCTAGCACAAAATAAGCGTGCAACTGCAGTGGCAGAAAAGGATCGTCTCGACTAATTTTACCTGGAACACCAACATGCTAGGGCGATCGGTGCAAGCGACCCAATGGCGCAGCTAATATACCTTCGGCTTCTGAAAGTCCGTTCCAAAATCAATAGAGGGCTAATGGATAAAATCGCTACTAACTATCATAAGCATAAAACTTTACATTATGAGTATGGAGAAAGGGTGGGGTGTGTGCTGGCAATTCAAATTGCTGATCAGAAGGCTAGGTCTAACATCAAATTGATTAAAGGGGATGGCGGTCTGTCTTTCACTCAGCCACAGGATATAGCGGAGCAGTTTAGACTATTTTATGCTAACTTATATTCAGAGTCTGCTCCATTAAAAAAATACACTTTTCTTGCGTATCTGCAAGAGAGTCACTTGCCTAAACTCGACTCTTTTGACTATACAGAGTTACAAAAAGATATAGGACCAGTCGAGGTCGAGGATGCTATAAAATCTCTGCCCTCAGGCAAAGCGGTTGGCAAGGACACCATCCTGCATGAATTTTACAAAACTTTTAGGGATATACTTGTACTGTCTTCACACAGTTGAGTATGGATATCGTTAGTGGGGGCGATGCTCCTGTCTCATGGAGTACTACTAATATTGTGTTATTCCCTAAGAAGGGGAAGCCAATTGACGATAGAGGCTCTTATCGTCCAATATCCCTAATTAATGCTGACGCAAAAAATAATTCTAAGATTCTGGCTTCACGCCTTGCTCCTGTTATTCACAAGCTAGTCTCGGAGCAGCAGCATAGATTTGTCCCTGGCAGAGACAAGACGGCTCACATTAATACTGCTGTATCTGCCTTCGATGTCTCTGGCAAACTTAATCAACATTTAGGGATGGTCATGCTGGACGCGGAAAAGGCGTTTGACAAAGTTGCTTGGGAAGCTCTCTGGCTGACCATGCTAACTATTGGTCTTGGCTCTCGATTTATTTCTTCCATGCAGAAGCTTTATAAGAAGCCGGTAGCAGCAATCAAATTGAATGGCATGACATCTGCCCTCTTCACAGTCCAACGGGGGCCACGGCAGGGCTGCCCATTGTCCCCCCTACTGTTAGCACTTTATATCGAGCTGTTTGTAAGGCATCTGCAACAGAATGGAGGGATACCCCCAGTGTGTCTCAATGGTGTGAAACTCAAGGTTACTGCATACGCAGATGATATTGCAGTCTTCTCTGCCAACCCTGGAGAAGCTATAGTTAACATTACGAGAGAGGCTGAGCTATTTGGTTCCTTTTCCGGCTATAAGTTGAACTTAGCCAAGACTCAGACAATTGTACATTTTCAATTTGATAACTTGCCTCTCGCACTTGGGGTTACACAAACAGCTACTTACCTCGGTGTTTGTCTTAGCCGTCAGGTCGACGACATTGTGTCTTTAAACTATGAACCGCTACTCAAAACAGTTTCAGCTAAACTGCGCAGTCGGCATCGGCTTCCTCTCAGCATCTATGGGAGGTGCAACATAATCAGAATCAATGTTTTGCCTACATTTTTATACTTGTATCACTCGATACCTCTGCGGGTCCCTCAGTCTCTTTTTAAGCGATTAGACAGTGCTATAGGCAGTTTTATTTGGGGGTATAGACGCGCCAGGAGGGCTCTCCGGATTATGAAATTACCTTATACACAAGGGGGTTTTAAGCTCCCAGACTTCAAGCTTTACTATGGGGCTGCTTGTTTTGGCCAGATTCGGAGCTTGCTTTGTGGGTCAGATGCTGGTCCGGCTTTGCTGTCCTATCAGTTAGCTTGTGGTCCTTCGGCTGGGTTCATGCTATACAAGACCTCCGATTGTAACTACTTCAAGCGAGTAAAGTTTAAGGTAGTTAGAGATATTACCATGGATTGGCAGGACATCTGTAAGCAATACTCTCTGCCCCGGCTTCATTATTATACGCTGCTATGGGGCAATCCTATGCTGCCCGATATATTTCAAGATACTATTGGAAAAAGCTGGCAATGTAACGGCATCAATCAGATCGGATAACTGTACGATGCACGCAGGTTTCGTTCTTTCATCTCATTAAAATGCCGAGTTTGGGTTATTACAGAATACTTTTTTTTAAGTATTTACAAATCAGGGATTTTTTTGTAAGAGGTCAAAAGCTATTAGTCATGCCAAATCCGTCGGAAATACTGACGGGAATATACATGAGATCCGGCCGAGGCGCAATTGGCGCTGCTTATCAGAAATTTCTTGCAGCAGCTAATGATGATAGCATACAGATAGCTACTAAACTTAGTCAGATTCTTAGGGTTGATATAACGGCTGAGGAAATACAGGAGTCAATGGGTGCACTGGACAGGGTTGTAACTTCTGTCAGTTTGAAATTACAACAGCATTGGACAATCTATATGCTGTATTATACACCGGCGATTATTACTAAGTGGGCTATATCTCTACTAAGTCACTCTGTCAGAAATGTCAACTCTTTGCTGCAGGCCTAAGGCACATGTTTATTGATTGCCCCGGACTTAAAAGATTTTGGAGTGAGGTTTCCAATATCCTTATTTCACTTCTCAGCCAAAACTTTCAGCTTACTGATAAGGAAATATTCTTGGGGATCAAATGTGATGATGCAAGGTATGCGGGGCTGTTAGCTACTATCATTATAGTATGTGCCTGACTATGTATAGCTAGAGTCTGGATAAACAATGTCGGTCCAAATGTTAGCGAAGTTTGGGTTCTGCTCTGACAGGTGTATGAGATGGAATTTGCTTTGGCTAAGGCCAGAGGGCCTCGTTCCTGGCTTAAATTTTATAGGATCTGGGCTAGCCTCCAATGGGATTAACGATGCACTGTCACTTTATATATGTTCTCTTCTTTACATTTCAACTCCTAATATCAATCCTAAAAAAACTGAAAATTGTCGTTATTTCTTGTACTTTTGTCTTTGATTTCTACTCCGATACCTGGTTTATTTCTATTTCTTCAGCTATGACAGAGGCATTGAAGGATTGAAACTATGTGAAGTTAACATTTCCAACTTCAATGTATAATTCATGTACAATCTATGTCTTACTCATTCTTTCTCTCTTTTAGTTTTTGTCTTTGTTGATTGTACTGTACTGTACTGTGTTATATTTATGGCTCAATAAAATAAAACATTTAAAAAATAAAATAAAAAGAAGCGTAACCACAGATTTATTTTCTCAGTATATTGTTCATTTCCCTTTCTCCAAGCTATGGTTTTCCCCCACCAACCCATGGTGAGATTCGCATAGCTTGGAGAGAATGAAACTCCCATAGCAGTTCCACATATTTGGGAGTAGCGTTGATGATCAAATAAAAATATGTTATTACGAAGACAAAATTCTGTCATCTCTATCAGTAATTCTGAGTGTTTTAAACACTGGATGTTTCTCTGACACAGAAAGTACTTTATTGCCTTAAGACCTACCTCGGGTTTAATAGACGTGTATAACAATACAACATCTATGGTGAGTAGCAATAGTCCATCTTGCCACTTCGTGCCTGCAAGAATCCTTAAAAAATCACCAGTATTCTTAATATAGGAATTTAAATGAGGTCACTAAAGGTTCAATAAAATGATCTACATACATTGGGACATTTTCATAGAGAGTTCCACCGCTGGAAATTGTGGGTCTACCTGGCGGATTGACCAATGTTTTGTGGATTTTCAGGAGAAAAATATATAGTTGGAATATTTCGGATCTTCATTCTGTAAGAATTTGGCTTCCTCTTCACTTACTAGTTTTTCCTCATGCCATCTCTTTATATTCTGTTTCAAAGTTATTGAAAGTTCATTGATGGGATTTTGCTTCAATTTTTTGTAGTTAGTTGCATCATTCAACTGTCTTTTGGCTTCTTTTATGTACTGTGACTTATCCATGATTACTAAATTCCCTTCTTTATCCGCTGGTTTAATTTCAATCCTATCATTCTTCATAAGTTCCTCTAGTGCTTTTCTTTCTCCACATGTTAGGTTTTCTTTCTTATTACTTTGGATATTATTTCCTAATTTTTCAAAGTCTGATATAACTAGATCATTGTATGTGTCAATTCTGTTTTTAGGAGTTAATATATGACAACATTTGGATTTACTTTTGAATTGTGTAAATTCATGTCCTATTGTGTTGATTTCCAACTCATTTAGAAACTGGGTTTCAGTAGCTTCATCCTCCTAATGAGCAGATTAGTATCTGGGATGTTCTCATTTTTATGTATATGTTTATATCCTTCCTTCTTGGCAAAGAATTTAGCTAATTTCGATTTTCCTTTATATTTGTATATGTCAATTTTAGTCTCCACATAGTCATAATGTTTTTCAGGACAAAAGGTTAGTCCCTTGTTTAGAAGATTAATTGTATCTTGGTCTAGAACTAATTCGGCCAGATTGATGATGTGGTTAGTCTCCGATTTCGATTCACATAAGTTTGTTATTTCTTTTGTCGATTGCGCAGGGGATATTTGTTTGTTCTTCCCTGCTCCCCTCCTAATTTTTCTTCCCTTGCATGGCTTAATTATCTTCCCCTTCCATGACCTATCCCCTTGCCTCTGCCTCTTCCTTGTCTCTGTTCTATATATAGCAATCTCATTTCTTCTAAAAAGTAGTTTTACCAGCTCCATGGGGAATTCCTTCTACCTCACTTGCATCAGTAGCTGATTCACTTGTAGTCACATCCGACTCATTTCCAGTTATCTGGCGAGTGTTTAATTATTGTTTGAGTGTCTCAAATCGTTTTGCAAATGTAAAGATAGTTCCTACATCATAATCATTTTCATCACATCTGATTTTACGCTGTTTTCTTTCTTCAACTTAATACTCTGATTCCCAATTTAGATTCCATTTCAGTTTTCAACTGTTTGGCTTTTTCTTCTATTTTCAAAGATTGGATTTGTGTCTCAATTGCCTTAATTGACTTATGAATGTCCTCAATATCTCTTTTTGCATATTTGATGATTATCAACATCATGTTCTTTGAACACTGCATATTGTTGTTGCCCCATTCCTCCAACATTTAGGGTGTAGTGTTCAGAAGATTCAGTAATGTAAAGATACGAAGTCCTCTTGGAACTCTTCCTAGTTTGATGTATTTTTCCATCGTGATGAATTCGTAGCTTTTGGTGATATCTTTCCAAAAGAGTCATTCTAGATGAATAAATAAAGTTTTTAAGTTGTTTTTCTCTGGCTGTTTATTTGTTATTCTGCTTTGGTTGCTTTCTTTTTTGCCTTCCTTACTTTTAATAAGTACGGTTTCTGCTTTCAGCAATCGTTTTGCTGCTCTTGCCTCCATTTAGAATGTTTAGCTTCTAATTGAATTAATCCCTTTTCAATCCAATGAGCGCTCGCTTATGATAAATAATTATTTTTCAACTTACTCAAACAAATCACCCTTGTTGGTAGTGTTCAGTATAATTTCACTGTTCATTTAATTACTGTTCATAAAACTCCTTGCAGACATGGGAAATTACAAAGTCTAACCTTCCTGTTTATCTGTTGCCTCGCTACTTTGTGGCATCCAGCACTCGCACACACATTCACTTGTTTGCCAGTTCGCCTGCTTACCTGATGGCTTTTCGCTCATTTGGGCGAGGTCCTCCGGCTTCACTCGTCCGATGCAGCCAACCGGTATGATCTACTTCGCAGTAGCTGTTACGCTACAGCTTTCCTTTTGTCCCGCATTCACCTTCCAGTGGGTACTTTTCTTTTCACTCTGTTGCGTGTTATGCCTGATCTCGATGTTTATCTGCATAACGCTGCTGTTCTTAATTCCTGTTTTCATTCAAGGGATTCCGCCACTTTGAATCAGGCTCCATTGTGAACCACAATTTGCACATCAAATGATTCCAATTCACAACGCGCTCACGGTCGGTGCCGACATTTGGGGCGGAATAATGCCCTCGCTCACAATTAATCATCCAAAGAAAAATATGCTGCACTCCAGGAGTTTGATATTCAAAGCCTTTTAATTACACTACCAACACCAACGCGTTTCGACTAGAGAGTCTTAATCATGGTTAAGTGTGTCCTTCCTTCATTTTGCATTATATACAGACATGCCCACTTAGCTAATAATGAAGCATTGTGGGATATATAGTTTTAAGAAATATTTTGAGTTAAAAAACAAAAATAGTAAACTTCTACTTCAAAGCATTGATACGCTCAATCGAAAATCTTATTGTAAATTAAATGAATTTACAACAATTTCAAGTACACATTTCTGTCGAAATGTAATCTACTTTTGATTACTAATGCTTAATGCATTGTCCTATTGAGATAATCATACCACTCAATTATATTTATATGAGATATTACAATAATAATACACCTACAATGTCACGACTCGCTCCCTGCATTCTCGTGCCCACCACCAGGGGGCTAAACTGTGGCACTCTCCAGTGTTCTAATAAGCTTCCAGACCCTCCCCTTCATGTACATACTGACTTCCAGCCATTTGGACTCTACTTGGAAATGGCCATCCATTCCCAATCCATGCCGGGTGTTGTGGAAGCCAGCCTGCTCATGCTTGAAGCCAGCCTGATCATGTTTGACACTCTGTTACCTAGAATTCCCTGCTCACTGATTTGTCTCCACCCCTGCGGGCCAAGGATGGAGGAATTCAGCTCACCTGTGTCTGGCTGCTGCTAGCCCGCTCACACCTGATGTATGTGATTACTGTGAGCTCTTTTAAGCCCCAGCTCCCTTCAGGCCAAGGTTGGTCATTGCTGTGTACCGGTGAGACCGACCCTTGTTTTCAGTGTTTCCTGAGCTTTAGTTATTCCTTGTTCCTGAGCTGCTGCTGTTTTCCTTGTTCCTGAATTAGCACTATCTGCAGTGCTACCTTGACTCCTGAGCCTTAGCATTCCTTGTTCCTGAGCTGCCGAAGTTTCCCTTGTTCCTGAACTAGCACTGCCTGCAGTGCTGCCTTGGCTTTTGAGCTTTTGCTAAATTCTTGTTCTTGCTCCAGCACAGCCTTCAGTGCTACTTTGTTTTCTTGACTCCTGATCCAGCACTATTCTAGTATACCTTTGTAGCCTTCCCTTCTGTATATCCTTTCTAGTCCCTGCCTTTCTTCCCATTTCCTTGGTTCCAGTTCCTAGTTTGCTGTCTTTCTATTCTGCTGTCTTGCTTCTATTACCCTGTATGCTTGTTACTTGCTTTCTGCCAATTGTGCCCTGTGATTTCTTCCTTTCCTGCTAAGCACTCCTCCTTGCTAGCTCCTTGTCTATTGTGCCTGGGTTTAGTTCTACCCCCTTGCTGTTACTGCCTTGCATGCTCCTGTTTGATCGCCAAGATCCGTGGGCACAGCTGACTACCTAGGTGGTGTTTCTTGTTCACTGTGAGTATTGTCTTTCAGTTACATTCATAGCATCACCATTGGTATCAGCTCCACAGACCCTGCCTTTGCATGCATATCCTATATGTGGGTATTTGCAGTCAGTATCTGTAACAGCAATTGTGAGTGAGGAACTTACTGAGCTTCAGTCTTACCGTGTGGAGCTCCCGAGTGCTTTACCCCACATTCCCTTCATTGTAAATGTTGTTTTATATTTAAGTGTATTGCAGATCCGTCCTGGGTGTAGTGATTCTGAATGCTGAACCACCTCATGAGTGCCTGTCCTTTCTGAGTCTTAGCCATCTTGTTCCTTCGTGCAGGCTTCCCCTTTGGATACCTTTTCTCTTCTGACTTCCTGTGTGATCCTGGGCAGGGCTGTACTCTTTTTTCTGCTTAATTTTCTACCCAGTCACCAGTCTTTGTCCAAGTCCCTGACTGTGTCCCAGACAGTCCTGGACAGTCCCTGACAGAATGACCAACCCACATTTCCAGGGTCACTTGTGAGGTTTCTTTGCGTTCAGTTAACTACCATTTTTGTTACATTTGTGTGTGAAAATAATGAAGGTGTGTCATAATGAGAGGTTTAAGAAAGAAACACACCAGTGCATCATTTAAGTTTGTGCAGGGCAGTGCACCAGTGCCCAACAATGAGAGGCGTTTAGTGTCTCCTTTACAATTTGAGAATGTTAACCATAGTCCTGAAACAACGAATCCTCTTATGAGAAATGGACATTTACCTTCTGAATATTTTACTCATTGGCTCTCAAACACCTCTTTGCCAGATCCTGACTTAATCTTCTGTTCTGCTCCAGATTCAATGTCTTTGTCAGCATTGCAAAAGGAGAATGATACCATACTCAGTTTGCTGAACAAGAATTCTGATTCTCGCATGTCTACTATAAGTGGTTGTAAAATACAATATTCAACCATACAACCAAAGAAAGAGCAGATTCATTTCATAACCTCTGTTTTCCATTCAAATAATGTTACCCAGTCTTGTAGTCCAGTAAAGATCACAGTCCGGGATACTAAAGGGACCTTGTTAAATACCACATTCAAAGTAAACAATAATCAGTTTAACAAAAGAGAGAAAAGACCTACTAGAACACAGGCGGCTAATAGCCAGTTTGAACAAAATCCAAGGTATAGCTCTGTTGCTTGTTGTTAAGTTGCCAAGTCTACCACTGTCCTTGTAGAGAAAGATTTGCAGTCTTCACAGGATATAATTACATCTAAGATTCTTGAATTACAACGAGAGAATAAAATGTTTCAGACTCTGTTAAAAAATTATAACCCAGAGTTCAAGTGGGAATCTAAAACCCCTATGCAAGACAACTTTACCACCTCTATGTTAGGCTCCTTAGAAATGGAGAATGAAGCCTTTCGCTCTCTTTTGCGTTCCCCTCAGAGCTGGTCCAGCGATTGTGTGAATAATACTGTGGCTGATCACTCAGATTCCACTCAGAAACGCCTTAGTACCTTGTCTCACAGTGCAATTAATCAAAGTATGTGTTTCAAGTCTGAATTTTCTAACTCCTCTGGTGTTTTGTCTTCTAGTGCTAAATTACATCTAGGCGCTACATCTGTTCCTTCACTTTTCAGGAACCCCAAATGCTAGGCAAAACCCAAAACATCTCTTTGCTTTCTTTTCCTGGTAGTGAAGTCAGTTCTATCTCAGAGATCACCCATAGACGGGCCATTGACATACTCACAAAACCTGAACCCGTGACCCACATAATCCTTGTTGTGACAATATCCTGTGATTCAGACCACACTCTTGATTTAAGTGCTGCGACTGAAGCCAACCTCCTCATTGACCCCTTGTTTTCTCTCTCGCCTTCAAGTACACCACATATTGAGAAGTCAGGAAATATTATTCTATGCCCTGATGCATCTGTAACACCTTGTAATATAGAGGAAATTGGAAAAAATGTCCAAAGACCAAGTAATCTCTGACCTGTTTCCTCTGACTAAGACATGTGAACTGCCAAGTGGTAAAGGAAGTCTGGTCATCAGAGACTCTAAGATAAGCAGTATTCTTAGCCATCCCGAAGAAAGCACTTCAGTGTGTTTTAAGGAGCCAAGGAACTGTGAAGATTTCCCTATTGACAACAGGGGATCTACTGTTCACGGGCTATCGCCATTTCCAGAATTTAAAGTCTGTCATCCTTGTGCCTCTCTGCCATCAACTAGTCTTTTTTCAGAGTCTCCAGAGTCCTCAGCCGGCCTGCTGCTTTCAGAGTCTACAGAGTCCTCAGCCGACCTGCTGCTTTCAGAGTCTCCAGAGTCCTCAGCCGGCCTGCTGCTTTCAGAGTCTCCAGAATCCTCAGCCGGCCTGCTGCTTTCAGAGTCTCCAGAGTCCTCAGCCGGCCTGCTGCTTTCAGAGTCTCCAGAGTCCTCAGCCGGCCTGCTGGCTTCAGAGTCTCCAGAGTCCTCAGCCGGCCTGCTGCCTTCAGAGTCTCCAGAATCCTAAGCCGGCCTGCTGCTTTCAGAGTCTCCAGAATCCTCACCTGGCCTGCTGCCTTCTGAACTTCAGCCTGAAGCCTGTTTGCCATCTGAGCCCGAGCCTGCAGCCTGCCTGCCATCTGAGCCTTAGCCTGCAGTCTGTCTGCCATCTGAGCCTGAGCCTGCAGCATGCCTGCCATCTGAGCCCGAGCCTGCAGCCTGCCTGCCATCTGAGCCCGAGCCTGCAGCCTGCCTGCCATCTGAGCCCGAGCTTGTAGCCTGCTTGCCATTAGTACCGGAGCCTCCAGACTGCCTGCAGTCAGAAGCCAAGCCCTCAGCTCACCTGCCTACTAAGTCAGAACTTCCAGCCTGTCTGACTTCAGAGCCAGAACTTCCAGCCTGTCTGACTTCAGAGCCAGAGCTTCCAGCCTGTCTGACTTCAGAGCCAGAGCTTCCAGCCTGTCTGACTTCAGAGCCAGAGCTTCCAGGCTGCCTGCCTTCCGAACGGGAGCTTCCAGGCTGCCTGCCTTTTGACCCTATGCTTCTAGGCTGCCATCCTTCAGAGGTCTCAGTACATATATGTTCGGTCTCTGAATCTCCAGCATCAGAGACAAAACTCTCAACATGTAAGCCTCCAGGACCTGGGTCTCCTGCATACCTGCTTCCAGAGTCTCCTGCATGTGAGTCTTCTATATGTTTTCATCCAGGGCCAGAGCCTCAGGTCTGCTTCTTGTTGCCTCCTTTGTCTTCAGCCAGCTTGCCTTTGACCTCTGTGCCTCCTGCCAATCCTTTATCTGCTTTAGACCCTACAGTCAATCTGCCTTCATTTTCAGAGTGCTACTGCAACCTGCCATCATGTGAACCTCAAGCACCTTTGATTAAGGCTTCTAAGCCCCTGTTACTGGATTTTGACACTTCAGGTTCTGCCTCCAATACTGCTGTTTATTTACAGTCTATTATTCTACCCTCCAGAACATCACATTTTTCCCACAGTCCTCTGGTATCTTACACTACTACTCTGCGAGAAATGGACCTATTTCATAGGAGCAAAGGCATTGAATCCAGTTGCAGATTCTGGGAGCCGGTCTTTGGAGGGGGTGTACTGTCACGACTCGCTCCCTGCATTCTCGTGCCCACCACCAGGGGGCTGAACTGTGGGACTCTCCAGTGTTCTAATAAGCTTCCAGACCCTCCCCTTCATGTACATACTGACTTCCAGCCATCTGGACTCTACTTGGAAATGGCCATCCATTCCCAATCCATGCCGGGTGTTGTGGAAGCCAGTCTGCTCATGCTTGAAGCCAGCCTGACCATGTTTGACACTCTGTTACCTAGAATTCCCTGCTCACTGCTTCGTCTCCACCCCTGCAGGCCAAGGATGGGTGGAGGAATTCAGCTCACCTATGGCTGGCTGCTGCTAGCCTGCTCACACTTTATTTATGTGATTACTGTGAGCTCTTTTAAGCCCAAGCTCCCTTCAGGCCAAGGTTGGTCATTGTAGCTGTGTACCGGTGAGACCGACCCTTGTTTCCAGTATTTCCTAAGCTTTTTGATATCCTTGTTTCCAGTTTTTCCTGAGCTTTAGTTATTCCTTGTTCCTTAGCTGCTGCTGTTTTCCTTGTTCCTGAATTAGCACTGCCTGCAGTGCTACCTTGACTCCTGAGCCTTAGCATTCCTTGTTCCTGAGCTGCAGGAGTTTCCCTTGTTCCTGAACTAGCACTGCCTGCAGTGCTGCCTTGGCTTTTGAGCTTTTGCTAAATTCTTGTTCTTTCTCCAGCACAGCCTTCAGTGCTACTTTGTTTTCTTGACTCCAGATCCAGCACTATTCTAGTACACCTTTGTAGCCTTCCCTTCTGTATATCCTTTTCCAGTCCCTGCCTTTCTTCCCTTTCCTTGGTTCCTTGGTTCCAGTTCCTAGTTTGCTGTCTTTCTATACTACTGTCTTGCTTCTATTACCTATGTTTGTTACTTGCTTTCTGCCAAGTGTGCCGTGTGATTTCTTCCTTTACTGTTAAGCACTCCTCCTTGCTAGCTCCTTGCCTATTGTGCTTGTGTTGCTGTTACTGCCTTGCGTGTTCCTGTTTGATCGCCAGGATCCATGGGCACAGCTGACTACCTAGGTGGTGTTTCTTGTTCACTGTGAGTATTGTCTTTCAGTTACATTCATAACATCACCATTGGTATCAGCTCCACAGACCCTGCCTTTGCATGCTTATCCTATATGTGGGTATTTGCAGTCAGTATCTGTGACAGCATTTGTGGGTAAGAAACTTACTGAGCTTCAGTCTTACCGTGTGGAGCTCCCGAGTGCTTTACCCCACATTCCCTTCATTGTTAATGTTGTTTTATATATAAGTGTATTGCACATCTGTCCTGGGTGTAGTGATTCTGAATGCTGAAACGCCTCATGAGTGCCTGTCCTTTCGGAGTCTTAGCCATCTTGTTCCTTCGTGCAGGCTTCCCCTTTGGATCCCTTTTCTCCTCTGACTTCCTGTGTGTTCCTGGGCAGTGCTCTACTCCTTTTTCTGCTTAATTTTCTACCCAGTCACCGGTCTTTGCCCAAGTCCCTGACTGTGTCCCAGACAGTCCCGGACAGTCCCTTACAGACAAACAGAAAACAATAAGAACAAAAGGTTTTCAATACAGCGCAATGAGCCTGGAATCGAGTGGTGTGTTTATATCAATAGGACATTGCATTAAGCATTAGTAATCAAAAGTAGATTACATTTCAACAGAATTCTGTACACAATGTTTGATACAGTCATAATCATCAACTTGAAATTGTTGTAAATTCATTTAATTTACAATACAATTGTCAATAACTTCCTGAGCATATCAATGCTTTGAAGTAAAAGTTTACTATTTTTGTTTTTAGTTTTTTAACTCAAAATATTTCTTAAAACTACATATCCGTCAATGCTTTATTATTAGCTAGGTGGGCATGTCTGTATAAAATGCAAAATGAAGGAAGGACTCACCTAACCATGATCAAGACTCTCTAGTCGAAATGCGTTGGTGTTGGTAGAGTAATAATTAAAAGGCTTTGAATATCAAACTCCTGGAGTGCGGCATATTTTTCTTTGAATGACTAATTGTGAGCGAGGGCATGATTCCGCTCTGAATGTCGGCACTGGCGGTGATTGAGTTGTGAATTGGAATCATTTGATGTCCAAATTGTGGATTACAACGGCTCCCAACTCAAAGTAGCTGAATCCCCTGAATAAAACAGGAATTAAAAACAGCAGCGTTCTGTGAACAAACATCGACATCAGGTATAACACGCAACAGAGTGAAAAGAAACGTACCCGCAGGAAGGTGAAAGCAGTACAAAAGAAAAGCTGTGGCGTAACAGCTACCGCACAGTAGATTATACCGGTTGGCTGCATCCGATGAGTGGAGCTGTAGGACCCCGCCCGAACAAGCGAAAATCCATCAGGTAAGCAGGCGAACTGACAAACAAGTGAATGCATGTGCGAGTGCTGGATGCCACAAAGTATCGAGGTAGCAGATAAACGGGAAGGTTAGACTGTGTAATTTCCCGTGTCTGCCAGGAGTGTTATGAACAGTAATGAAATGAAAAGTGAAATTATACTGAACACTACCAACAAGGGTGATTTGTTTGAGTAAGTACAAAACTAACTAATGATTCAAACCGAGCACTCATTGGATTGAAAAGGAATTAAATGAATTAGAATATAAACATTCTAAATGGAGGCAAGAACAGCAAAACGATTGCTGAAAGCAGAATTCTTATTTATTAAAAGTAATGAAGGCAAAGGAGAAAGCAACCAAAGCAGAATAACAAATAAACAGCCTGAGGAAAAGAACTTAAAAACCTTATTTATTTATCTAGAATGACTCTTGAGGAGAGATATCACCAAAAGCTGGGAATTAATCACAATGGAAAAATACATCAAAGTAGGAAGAGTTCTAAGAGGACTTCGTATTTTTACATTACCGAATCATCCAGACACTGGACCCAAAATGTTGGAGCAATGGGGCAACAACAGAATGCAGTGTTCAAAGAACATGATGTTGATAATCATCAAATATGCAAAAAGAGATATTGAGGACATTCATAAGTCAATAAAGGCAATTGAGACACAAATCCAATCTTTGAAAATAGAAGAAAAAGCCAAACAATTGAGAAATGGAATCTAAATTGGATAGATACGAGAATTAAATTGAAGAAAGAAAACAGTGTAAAATCAGACGCGATTAAAAAGATTATGAAGTAGGAACTATCTTTACATTTGCAAAAAGATTTGAGACAATCAAAAATCAAACAGCAATCAGAAACTTGCCAGATAACGGGAAATGAGTTGCATGCGACTATAAATTAATCAGATACTGATGCAAGTGAGGGAGAAGGAATTCCCCATGGAGCTGGTAAAACTACTTTTTAGAAGAAATGAAATTGCTATATATAGAACAGAGACCAGGAAGAGGCAGAGGCAAGTGGATAGATCATGGAAGGGGAAGATCATTAAGCCGGACAAGGGAAGAAAAATTAGGAGGGGAGCAGGAAAGAACAAACAACTATCCCCTACGCAATCAACAAAAGAAATAACAAACTTATGTAAATCGAAATCGGATACTAACCTCATCATCAATCAGTCCAAATTAATTCTAGACCAAGATACAATGAATCTTCTAAACAAGGGACTAACCTTTTGTCCTGAAAAACATTAAGATTATGTGGAGACTAAAATTAACATATACAGATACATAAGAAAATTGAAATTAGCTAAATTCTTTGCCAAGAAGGAAGGATGTAAACATATACATAAAAATTAGAATATCCCAGATACTAATCTGCTCATTGAAAAGAGATCAGATTTGAAAATGACAAATGTATTGATGCTAAACCTAGAGGAGGATGAAGCTACTGAAACCCAGATTCTAAATGAGTTGGAAATTAACACAATAGGACATGAATTCACACAATTCAAAAGTAAATCTAAATGTTGTCCTATATTAACTCCTGGAAACAGAATTGACCCATACTATGATATAATTATATCAGACTTAGAAAAGTTGGGAAATAATATCCACAGAAATAAGAAAGAAAACCTAACGTGGAGAAAGAAAAGCACTAGAGGAATTTATGAAGAATTATAGGGTTGAAATTAAACCAGCGGATTAAGGAAGAAATGTAGTAATCATGGATAAGTCACAGTACATAAAGAAGCCAAAAGACAGTTGAATAATGCAACTAACTATAAAAAATTGAAACAAAATCCCATCAATGAAACTACAATAACTTTGAATCAGATTTTAAAGAGATGGTATGAGGAAAAACTAATAATTGAAGAGGAAGCCAAATTCTTACTGAATGAAAATCCGATTATTCCAACTATATATTTTCTCTCGAAAATCCACAAAATGTATATCAATCTGCCTGGTAGACCCATAATTTCCAGCTGTGGAGCTCTCAATGTATGTAGATCATTATATTGCACCTTTAGTGACCTCATTAAATTCCTCTGTTAAGGATACTGGTGATTTTTTAAGGATTCTTGCAGACACGGAGTGGCAAGATGGACTATTGCTAGTCACCATAGATGTTGTATCGTATTACACTTCTATTAAACGTGAGGTAGGTGTTAATGCAATTAAGTACTTTCTGTCGCAGAGAAACATCCAATGTTTAACACACTCAGAATTACTGATTGAGATGATAGAATTGTGTCTTCGTAATAACATATTTTTATTTGATCATCAACTCTACTCCCAAATATGCGGAACTGCCATGGGAGTTTCCTTCTCTCCAAGCTATGCAAATCTCACCATGGTTTTGTGGGAGAAAACCATGGCTTGGAGAGAGGGAAATGAACAATATACTGAGAAAATAAATCTATGGTTACGATTCGTAGACCATCTATTTATAATCTGGTGTAGTACCAATGAATAATTTATTAAATATTTCATGAAGCTAAATCAAAATGGTGAGGGTCTTTCATTTACTTGCAATACAAGTACAACATCTGTGCAATTTTTGAATGTTAAAATATACATAGAGGAAAATCAGATAAAGACAACTGTCTATTGGAAGCCGACAGCAACAAACAGTCTGTTACATGTGTCCAGCTTTCACCCACAGTCACTGAAAAGAAGTATTCCCTATGCTGAATTCTTAAGAATGAGACACAATTGTTAGGATGACAAAAAATGTGAAATGAAACTGAGTGAAACTGAATTAAAGTTCATACAAAGAGGATACAAAATGTCTGACATAAAGGAAGGAAGAATGCGAGCAAAAGCTATTCTACGTATGCAAACCTTGGTGAATAATGACAAAAAGAAGGCTGCACGATCAGAAAAGGAAGATCAAAAAATAATAATGATTTTGAGCTATAGCAAGGAAAATATTCAAATAATTAAAATCATGAACAAATATTGGGACATACTTAAAAAAGACCCAGACATGGGGGATAAACTCAGCGACAGACCAGATGTCTCATATCGGAAGGCTCCTTCACTGAAAGATAAACTAGTCAAAAGTCACTTTGAAAGGTCGAGAACTGAGTCCTGGATGAGTAAACATCAAAAGGGCTTTGCCAAATGCGACAAGTGCAATGCATGAGGAATTGGGAGAAATACTCGAGAAATTGTGGACTTTAAGGGAAAACCTTCACCATCAACGATAAAATCACATGTGACACTCAGCTATGTAGTATATATGATTGAATGTAAATGTGGCCTGAAGTACATAGGCAGCACCTTATGTCCATTAAAGAAAAGAATACTGGAACACATTCGAGCTGTGCAAAACAAAGAAACAAACTATGTCATGGTGAAACATTTAGAAACTCATGAAAGGTACAATTGGCAAAAAATTACATATTACGGCACAGCATGTGTACCAAGGCATGAAAGAGGCGGGGATAGAACACTTAAACTCAGACGCCTAGAATCCTGTTTGATCATACGATTCAGTACAAAACAACCACAGCGTCTAAACAGAGATGAAGAGTTATCTGTACATTTATAATCAAAATGACTCAGTCTATGGACTATATAAGAACTGCAAATTTGTAATCTCCTTTCTGTAAAGGTATAGAAACGTCAAATGGCAAACAAAGCGGAAAGACATGCAGTCAAATAAATTTGAAAAACAATGAATATTGATGCATAATCACTCTTAGAGACATTATGTAGGATAAATTATAATGAAATAGTGTAGAATGAAAACATCCATAATGTTCTTGCCTGTTATCATAGTTAAATTTATTAAAGGCACTTAGCCTAGGATAATATTTATATGAGATGTTACAATACTAATACATCTAGACACATAATAATAATAAGAGCAAAACGTTTTCAATACAGGGCAATGGGCCTGGTATCGAGTGATATGTTTATATCAATAGAACAATGCATTAAGCATTAGTAATCAAAAGTAGATTACATTTCGACGGAAATGTGTACACAATGTTTGATACAGTCAAAATCATCAACTTGAAATTGTTGTAAATTCATTTAATTTACAATACGATTATCAATAACTTCCTCTTGACCATCGATAAGTGTAAAATTGAGCGGATCAATGCTTTGAAGTAAAAGTTTACTATTTTTGTTTTTCGTTTTTTAACTCAAAATATTTCTTAAAACTACATATCCCACAATGCTTCATTATTAGCTAGGTGGGCATGCCTGTATAAAATGCAAAATGAAGGAAGGACTCACCTAACCGTGATCAAGACTCTCTAGTCGAAATGCGTTGGTGTTGGTAGTGTAATTATAAGACTTTGAATATCAAACTCCTGGAGTGCAGCATATTTTTCTTTGGATGATTAAATCTATATATATGTATATATCTGTGTGTGTATAAAGTAAAGTATTTGAACATGCAATGTATTGAGCCAAAGCAACTATCGAACTGAGCCTCCCTCCCGATCTATTTCACAGTTTTTAACACTTATTTTAGCTTTTTTTCACTTTGGTGTATTTAGCACAGGCACTTTAGTAATTTTACTTGCACTAGCACTTTGTTAATGTTAATATGATTTCTAAAGCGCTCGAATACCCTGAGGTGTCTTGGCGCTGAACCTATGTCGTCAGGAATTTTACAATACTAATGTTTACAATTCTAAATATGAAATTGCATTTGCACTAGCACTTTATGTAGGCAGGTAGACTACAATAAGGAAAGTTACCAGTAAACGCAACTGACAACTTTTTGCATTAGATGTACTATACATGAACTAGGTGATAGGTTTTAAACAGTTTTGCGTTACCAAGAGGAATGAGATTTTAATTGTTATTAGCAATAGCAATGCATCCGAGCAGTGGTTTACAGCTATTGAAAGCTTGATGAGCCCAACTTGTTTAAAGGTATTTATACCTGGATGGAAACTAATGGGCAAACACTGTACCCCATGATGAAATGTGTGCTAGGAAAAACAATTTGGTTTCTAAATGTGAGGTATACAATGACACAATGTTTGTAAACATCAAATAGTTTGTCTATGTCTATGACTACAAAAATATGTTGCACTTGTCACTTTAAGAAATGTTTAAAAAAATGGTAGAAAAAGCAAATTGAGGCTGTGGAGCGCGTTATGTGATCGAGGCCCTTCGGGGTTGAAACGCGTAATGGCGTCTGTTTGTTAAGCGGAAAATAAAGAAACTTTACCAGCACTGCATTGGTGGTCCGTGCTCCAGTCCTTGTGGAATACCGACGAGTGGTGGGTGGAGTATGCTCGATTTATGTAGCCGGTTTGGACTCTTCCGGCTACACACGGACCCCCTCTCGCTACAGGGCAACGCTGCTTTCAAAGGAGCCACAGTCTGGCAACGGACTTCAAAAAAGAATCCGGGAGGATTATCTGCGAGCAAAGCTCCCCAGCAGTGACATCTGCGAACCTCATTCATTTCAAGGTAGGCGGACACGGGTCGGAGGACGCGAGGTAAGCCTACAGTTAGTGGAGGGAGGGCTGCTTTCGCATAACTGGGTAGAGAGGTGTGCTTGGATACGCATGGAGTGATTGCACTTGGCAAATCCACGTCCAGGAGTATCTGCAAATATTTCCGCATTGCTTAACAAAATGTCAGCTGATGTGCTGAGAGACCGGGAGGCAGCGGCGGCTGAAATGTTCGATGATGCATGCGCGCCAAAAGTGAACTCACTTACCCACAATGCAACAATAGGCGACAGAAACACCAGCCTGAAAGATAAACTTAAGCATTTGGAGAAGCTTATGAAACAAGAGCAAAGTAAATGGTGGGAAGGGATATCCCTGCAACGATATCTAGATGTGGGAAGAATCCCACGGGGACTGAGAATACTCATAGATCCCAGCTATGAAAATCCGGACCCGGAGATGATGAAAGAATGGGCCAAAACTAGTTTAGACTCATCAAGGAAACTGGTCACCATACTGGTTAAATATGCTGAAAAAGACAGAACGAAACTGCAAGAGCAAATTGAATCAATTTATGAAGAGTTGAGCCAGTTGGGACAAAATGAGGAACTGACTAAATTAAAAGAGGAAATGACTAAGAGACTCCGCAAGGAAGAGGAAAAAATCCGAGAGAGAAAACCTTTCAAATTCCACAGAGACAAGGTGGACTATGAGTGTGGCCGGATTTTTACATTTGCCAAGAAATACGACTCGCTCAAAGTTTCTAAGTACGGCGGAGCAAACGCTGCAAAATCTAGCTCAGCGAGCAATAGAGCAAGACCAGTAAACACATCGAACTGGGACTTGAGCTCAGCGGTTGAAAGCGAAACTGAACTAGACCCCCGCAATCCAAGAGCAACGCAAATACCATCAAAACTTTTGCTTGCTGAAGAATTAGATTTTTTATGTCTGGAGCAGAGGCAGACACTATGTCCAAGAACTCAGGCAAACAAACAGGGAAAAACAGATCCACTAAGCACCGGGAGAGGCGAAAGGCGCAACGAAGAAGAACCCAAAAGACAAACAGTGCGCAAGTGGAAACGAAAGTAACTACCAACCAGACCGTTAACCGCACCATAGTAAATCTGGCAAATGTGGACTTAAATAAAGCGGAGGAACAACTTTTATCCCTCGGCCTGTCATACTGCCCGGAGAGCACCTTCAATTACGCCACAACAAGAATGGATATCTTTAAAAGTGTGCGCAAGCTTAAATTGAAAAAATACCATCTATTACGAAATAAGACAACGGGCAGCTCTCAGACCAATCAGTATGGTGAATCCTCACAAACATCCCCCTCGCTCAATCTCACAGCATCTGACTTACCAACATTGAGGGACTTACAGGAACTAATGGAAGAAAATACAACATCTACATACGACATACAGGAAACTGAGCCCACTACTAGGGGAATTGAGCAGGGTATGGTCACCACACCCTTCAAACCCCGGTCTACCTTTAACCCTATAACATCTAGGGATGCAATCGACATATTCCACGAGCAAACAGTGGCAGGTATCAAACAACTGAACCAGAGAGTACAAAGAACCAAAAGAGACAAAATCAACAAACAAGAACTTCAGTACCATCTACTAATGACTAAACTAGGGAACAACACCCAGATTGTCATACGTAATTCGGACAAAGGGGGTAACCTAGTAATTTGGGGGAAAGAGGACTATGTTGATGAAGCAATGGTGCAGTTGTCTGATAGGAACTGTTATCGCAAAAGTGACACACTTTCTCTCAAAGCCACGTATAATGAATACTACACAAAATTATTAGCGTGGAAAAGTGCAGGACTAATAACTATGCAAGAATACAAATTTTTGAGAAACGATAACCCAACAACACCCATTATCTACTTCATCCCAAAGATTCACAAGAACCCACTGAAGCCCCCAGGACTACCCATAATATCTGCCCGCAATAGTCTACTGGAAAAGCCATCCCAGTATGTGGACTATTTTTTACAAGAACATGTGCAACAGCTCCATTCTTACATCAGGGACACTGGGGACTTTTTGTCTAAAATACATGATTTTGGGTGGCAGGAGGATTTCCTACTAATAACCTTAGATGTGATATCACTCTATACGAGTATTAACCACCAAGATGGTTTGAGGGCCTTACAATTTTATTTAGAAAGAAGACCGACCCAGTGTATACAACACAGTAAGATGCTAGTTAGCATAGTTGAGTTTTGTCTACATAATAACATCTTTATGTTTCAGAGTGCACTTTATCAGCAATTATAAGGTATAGCAATGGGGGCCAGCTTCTCCCCCAGTTATGCCTGTCTCCACATGGGATGGTGGGAGGAGCTGGTTCTACAAAAATTGCATGAGGTACATTTTTACAACAATGTCAAACTTTGGCTGCGGTTTATTGACGACCTTTTTATAATTTGGCAAGGGACCTTGTCCGAAGCAGAGAACTTTATTGAGGGTCTCAACAAAAATGATTTCAATCTGCAGTTCACAGCAACCGTTAATGCTGAATCAGTTAATTTCCTGGACGTCCAGATATACATCAATGAGGGCAAGATAGAAACAAAAATACATCGGAAGCTGACTGCTGGCAATTCTGTGTTGCACGCAACCAGCTCCCACCCGCAAAATCTATTTCAAAGCATCGCCTATGGGGAAATGCTTAGGCTTAAAAGGATCTGTAGCAATGAGGACAATCTAAAGGCAGCACAACTAGCAAGTAAAACCAGGTTCCTAGCGAGAGGGTACTCCAATAAATGTATTAATGCGGCCATAAATAAGAGTAAGGCAGTAACCAGGGAGGACCTATTCAAGAGCCCTAAGCCACCAGAACTTACACAGGCAGCCATCAGTACAGGTAGGGTGCCAGGAGAGGGAGGGGATGCCTTCAGAATGATTCTAAGCTACAGCAAGCAGGAAAAAGCCATTAAGAAAATCATTAGAAGAAACTGGCTGTTAGTCCTCAATGATCCTGTCATAGGCCTCATGTTACCAAACAAACTTGCCATAACCTACAGCAGAGCACCCTCAATGAGAGACAGTCTGGTAAAGAACAACCCCGACAGCCAGATTGGGGTCACATGGCTAGCACAGCGTAAAGGATTCTATAAATGCAAATTATGCAAAGCATGCCAATATGGCGTAAACAAAACATCATATATGACACCATTTGGTGACCAGGAACGAGTCATTAGCAAAGCCTTAACTTGTAAGACAGATCATGTCATCTATGTGCTGGAGTGCCGGTGTGGTCTACGATATGTGGGAAGTACCAAGCTTCAAGGCCACAAGAGGGTACTCCAGCACATACTGGCCATCAAGAATCAAGAACAGTCTTACCCCGTTGCACAGCACTTTGGGGAAACACACAACGCAGACCCGAAAGATCTTAAATATTATTTAATAGATGCCGTCCTACCCAATAAAAGAGGAGGGAATCGGAAAAAGGCCCTCCGCAAACTAGAGACACGTTACATTCTAGATTTAGATTCGAAACATCCGGGGGGACTGAACGCCACAGAAGATCTTTACACTTGTTTATAAGTTAGATGATGGGGTTGGCAGTACACAATAATACGGCGGCTGGCAAATAATGCAATAAAGTATTAGAACATACAATGTATTGAGCCAAAGCAACTATCGAACTGAGCCACCCTCCCAATCTATTTCACAGTTTTTAACACTTATTTTAGCTTTTTTTCACTTTGGTGTATTTAGCCCAGGCACTTTAGTAATTTTATTTGCACTAGCACTTTATGTAGTCAGGAAGTTTACAATACTAATGTTTACAATTCTGAATATGAAATTGCATTTGCACTAGCACTTTATGTAGGCAGGTAGTCTACAATCAGGAAAGTTACCGGTAAACGCAACTGACAACTTTTTGCATTAGATGTACTATACATAAACTAGGTGATAGGTTTTAAACAGTTTTGCGTTACCAAGAGGCATGAGAATTTAATTGTTATTAGCAATAGCAATGCATCCGAGCAGTGGTTGACAGCTATTGGAAGCTTGATGAGCCCAACTTGTTTAAAGGTATTTATACCTGGATGGAAACTAATGGGCAAACACTGTACCCCATGACGAAATTTGTGATAGGAAAAACAATTTGGTTTCTAAATGTGAGGTATACAATGACACAATGTTTGTAAACATCAAATAGTTTGTCTATGTCTATGACTACAAAAATATGTTGCACTTGTCACTTTAAGAAATGTTTAAAAAAATGGTAAAAAAAGCAAATTGAAGCTGTGGAGCGCGTCATGTGATCAAGGCCCTTCGGGGTTGAAACGCATAATGGCGGCTGTTTGTTAAGCGGAAAATAAAGAAACTTTACCAGCACTGCATTGGTGGTCCGTGCTCCAGTCCTTGTGGAATATCGACGAGTGGTGGGTGGAGTACGCTCGATATATATATGTGAAGATATATATATAGATATATAATTTCATGGGTTTTTCTGAGTTCATGGGTTATGTTGGCGTTAACATATTCATCCAAGCTTCTTTTCTACACATTACTCTATAAACGAGTATGGTATTAGAGGTATAAAAGTAAGCACACTTACAACCCCCTTAGGTGAAGCAAGCTTCTGTAATGTGCAACATTGACCTTATACCATACACTTCATGTAGAGCTGAGCTGATGATGACAATCAATCACACAAAGATGGGTAACCTCTACTGCATATGGTGATCAATCTGTTCATTACGGTTCAGAGAAAACAAACTGCCTCCAAACATATATGCCCTGTTATATAGCTAATGCCCTACTAAGGACAGCCTTTAGCCTGCATCAAACCCTTCACAGTTAGTGAATCTCTCGTGAGATATGAAGCTGACATGAGTAGAAAGGTGGGTACTGAATATAGTGTTTACGCTATGGAGAGAGTTTACTCTGTACCACACTGTTTGCAGACAGTGAAACTCTCATGAGAAATGCCCCACACAGTATTATAAAGTATCAACTAAGAACCATGTTCAATCTATGCAATACCTCTCCAAAAAGACTCACTAAAAATACACTAGCTCTGAAGGTGCTAAAGGCCATTCGACCTACACCCTTGCTACTGTGGTAAAAGGTTTACAGATAGATTCTGTCTAAATACTCAAGGCTGCTTACAGTTCTTAGTATCTCCTGCGGAGAATCTTTGCCCTGTTGAAAAGTTTTTCTGCACAACCAAAACCAAAAAACTTGTGTGAAACATTCTGGATGCAAGTCATCAACTGTCACCTGCACACAGATTAACTCCTAAATAAAAATAGTTATAAAGTGTTCAATACCCCTACACACCAATGATGCATTAGCAGCACATGTGTTTTGTTAACAATTATACCCATTAGCCAGACACAGGCTATACAAATTTAGGTAGAGAAGTAAATATGGTAGTTACCCGCCACTATGGAAACTATAAAACAAACTAACAGGGTCATTGGATGATTTGATCAGTGATGTCATTGGTGGTGTCAAAAATTTTGCCATTTGAGATGTGATCAGTGATGTCATAAATGATGTAATAGAACACGTCATAAGTGATGTATTATGTGAGGTCATAAGCAGTGCATGGGTGGGGCGCAAGTTATAGCTAGCTCCGCTAACTATAACCGGTTAATTACTATGTTTTTTCAAGTTCAAAATGTTATCTTGCCACTGAAATATTCATTTAACTATAACATCGCTTTAAACTTTGTTTTTTTCCGTGAAATTCTAGGTTTTCCTGTTACCATACGTAAAGTCAACCCCCCGCAGCGCATGGCCTCTGGTCGTGCACGGCAGGGGGATTGGCAGCAGCCAACCACCCCAGATGCAGCCAACTCCACGCTTTACACAGCCTTTGGCCAAAGGGGACGTCATCCCTTGGGGCTAAATTCAATTAAAAAGGGGTGGGGGCCTTCATAGGGTGCATGTTATTTAAAAGGGGAAGGGGTCGCGTAACTCCGCTCTCCAAGCCTTCCCAAGCCACGGGACTAGAGGTGGGTTTCTGGGTGCATTGCTCCCACCTGGAGGGAGCAGCTATCTATGCTTACTCCCTTGGGCTGGGAGCAGTAACTTTTCTGTTTACCTGCCTGCAGGAGTGCGGGCAGGGAAACTGAACAGAAGTCTGCCCCTAGCCTGTGGGAGCATGTTTAAATCTCTCGCTGGCTGGAAGCAGACATGCCTTCCTTGGCCATGCTGCTGAAGGCAAGGAAGGCATGCTTGGTCCTGTTTAGCGGGAAATTTAAAAATGCTCCCGCCAGGGGGGGGAACAAACATATGTGCTCCTGCCAGTGGTAGTGAGGGCTGGGATACTACTGTGGGGTGTCCTGGGGGTGGACTACCTGGGACAGAGTCCCCGGGGGATGGGGGTCCCAAAGGTTCTCAGGGAGGGTGGCAGCACAGCCCTGTCCTTTTAAAGTTGTGTGGCCCTGGGGGATGGGGTCCTTGGGCCCTGCAAAGGCTCAGGGAGGAAAGCTGCGTGGCTTCCTCCCCTTTTGTGTTAAATTCAGTCCCGGGGATGGGCTCCACAGGGACGATATTGGCTGGGGGAGGCGGGGCTGTGCACCCCCTCCACTTAATTAGGGAATGCAGCCCCGGGGAGTGGGCCTCTAATGTCTCTGGGAGGGCCAACTCCCCTTTTTTGCATATTTTGACCCTGGCTGATGGGGTATCCGGGGCCGCCATTGGCTCATGGAGGGGGGCGTGTGCCCCCTTGCCTTACTTAAGGTTCCCGGCATAGGCCTGGGGATTTTTTTTTTGCCGAAATCCCACTGGAATCCCGTGGGATAGCGGCAAAATTACACATTTTGGTTTTTTTTATTTTGACCCCCCCCCACAGGGCCTAGTGGGGCAGGATATTCCCACTTTGCCCCCTTATATTATTTTTACTTTTCAACTTCAGGACAGGGGACTCAGTCCCCAAGTCCTGTAATGGCTGCCAGAAATGTTTTTCTCATGTTGCTGGCAGCCAATCAGAGCACTGCTGCCACGGGAGAAAATTGGCCCAAAGGAAAAAAAGCTGCCAGGGCCAATCAGAAGGCTCTATTTTTAAAAATTGGGGTTGAGGGACTTTCGCAAGAGTTCCTCGAACCCAACTGTTCAGATGTTCAAATTTTTTTTAACTTACATTTTCCAAAAACTACTATGTACATAGGCTTAGATTTAGAGCGTACATCATTTTAAAATAACTTTAATTACCTTTAATGCCCCATGGAACATAGTGAATCCCAATGTAATTGTAGGAAAGCTTACCTGCGAAGTAGTAACTCCTGATGTAGTGCCTGTGATGTAGTGACTCCTTGTGTACAGCCCTCAATGTAGTGGGAGTACACCAATATTTTGGGGCCGATTCCGATTCAGGCCGGAAATCTCTCCGACCGAGCCGGACCCGGAGAGATTTCCTACCGAATCGGACTCTAGCAGTCCGACCGAATGAGTACGATGCGCACGTATGCCATCGGACTCGATTCGGTCGGACTCCCATTGAAGTCAATGGGAGCCAGTCGTACGACGCGTACACGGGCTCCCATTGACTCAATAGGCACGACGCGAACAAGGGCGCCCCCTACAGCGTGTTCGCGTCGATGCGGGTCGTGCCGTACATGCACGTGTAGGGGGGACCCATGGGTCCCCCCTGTGTGCAACTCGCGTGCCTACGCTTCCAGGGGGGTCCGACACGGACCCCCAAAGTGCGGCTCCGACAGCTCCTTGGAGCCGGACTGCGCGAGTCGGTCGGAGCGGTCGCGATGCGCATCGTACTTACCCGGCCGGGGAACGTCTCCATAGCGCGGTACGAGTTGTCCCCGTGCAAGTCGGTCGGAGCGGTCGGGTCCTGCGAACGAGTCGGTCGGAGATTTCGCGAGCGCACGCATCGTACTCGCTCGCCCGGACGCACGTACGATTCGGTCGGGAAATAGGGCTCCGAATCGGATCCGGTAAAGCCGAATCCGATTCGGAGCCCTACCGGCCGAGATCGGAATCGGCCCCTTTATATTTAACATTGCACTTAATGGATCCATTTATCTTATGTGTTAATTTACACAGATGTTATTTTGTTTGTTTTCTCTTCAGCTTAAAAAGTAATACTTTATTTTTTAACAAAACCACGTTCCACAGCCATCTTAGCCGACATTCCTAGAAAATTGCACCATTCAAGTCAAATTGAGAACATTCCTCTCTAATATACATCACGTCAAATGTTGTACACTGCACAACTTGGCCCTTTCACCAACACTATTTAATGCATACATCACCACTTTGACAAATATCCTTGACTCCTACAAGGTTGGACACCACATGTAGGTGGAAGACACTCATTTCAAACTCAATCTTGAATATGAGGCTGATAACCTTCTTAGTTTGTTCAGTGCCTTTCACAGGGTCACTGCTAGTGTTTAGTTTCTGGCCCTGGCCCTTTAACCCCTGCCTCTTCTCATTACAATATACAGGTGATCTAGGCCTCTCAAATGGAATAAGCACACAGTTTGGGAATGCTCTTTCACTCTGATCTATCATTTACCTTTCACAGCACTGAGGGCTCCAAGACAGCATTCCGCCACTGATGTCTGCATAAACATGTTCTGCCAATGTTCTACTGCTCAAACAAGGTTTCTCTAATACCTGTTGTTGTCATGTCCCAATTAGTGTACTCCAGTATACTATGCACTGCTCCTCCAACATACTTATCTCACAATTACAAGTCCAAAACCAAGCCCGTTCGTTTATGTTTTGATGGAAGAATTCCATCACACTGAATCTGAATCCCTTTTCTGGACCTTCTTTAAAGAAAAGAGTGACCTTCAAAACACTGCCCCATACATGGGATGCTACGAGGTCGCTCTCCCAAACATCCTGCACACCTGCTTGCTCTTTCACACCAGACCAGAAGCAACAGGCCAGCAAACCGAGCCTTTATGATGATCTTAAGAAATATGGTGGCCAATCTTTCCAAATCCTATGGAATTCCCTCCCATGAAACCTGAGATTGGCAAATGACTAGCTGAAATTCCAAAATTCCTTAAGGACTCACCTGTTCGTTTACCAGAGCTTTTGAATACTCATCCTCAGGACAGATCTCACCTGGCTCTCTATTCGTGATGGCAGAACACGTGAGACCAGCATCATCTCCTTATTTCAGTCTATCAAGGCTTTGGCATCATTTTTGATCATATTACACAACAGATGTCTTCTGACACTCTCCCCAATACGATGACCAATTCGTTCTTCATCCTTGGGTTAAGTCAAATATACTACGCTGCAACTGCCACTCCTACATGTGCACTTGCCCGAAAGTGCTCTGAGGCTGCTGCAATGTAGTTAGAAGCACTTTAAGTAAGCCCAGAATAAAATGGGAAAAAACGTACTTGGTAATTACCAGAATTAACAGTGTCTAGTGACAGAATAGTGACTTGCCACCATTACGAAGCAGTTCGTTGTTACAGTTAACAGGGTGTGGCAACTCATGGAAAGACCACTTTAGAAGAGCTAATAGAATCTGATACCTGGTCAGCCAACCTCAAACCGTAGCAGAGATAAACTTCTACAAGTAAAAAAAAACATTCTGTGCGAACAGGTATTTCTCACCACACTACCCTAGGTTTGGAAAACAGACATGAATCACCTATTCTAGCGTTTCTGATGAAGACTGACATGCATTATTTATGCGTGACCACTAGACGTAAATATCTGTGGAAACACACAGTCATCCTTTATTCATAAGCATAGGCATAAACTATGCATGCTACAATGTATAATTGTTTTTGTGAAACCAACACTTAATATTTCATCAGTTAAGTTTATTAAAATATTATTATGTTTCATGAACTTGGCATGATGATTTCTGTTCAAAAGCATTGCCACGGTGGGGTAAACGGTTATAATAAGATTTTTAATTCTGTATTCCTTCATTTTCTGTGAAATTAATGAGCCCGATCAATGCACTTCTTAATAATCAAAAAACATAATTAAATGCTATACATTGATTTAATATGCTTCTGTTTTTTTCGAAAATTGTACACCAGCAGTAACTTATTTATGAAGAGAAGGACGGAGTGATTACAATAATGATAGTAATACCAATAATTATATTAATTAATCGTGTCAGTTATGTCTGAACTGTTTTATCCCCTTGGAGAATTAAGACGCCTTAAGTATAGGAATTCTACTGAGGCATTCAATTGTATCTGTTAAACACAAAAATGTATTGCAAAATATAAATTATGCTTACAGTGGCAAATAAACTGGATATTTATTCAATTAAACGTGTTTTCTTGTATGTAACAGAAAGAATAATGCTAATAACAAACTACTGCAACAAATAAAGGAAGCAAGATGAAGCTAATTAATTAAACGTATGTCACGCGAATGCGCAGTCAGCATACCAAAGTAGATTTGAAACCAATTTCTATTGATTTTTCGGCAGAAGTTGTTTTAGCTCATTGCTCTTCGATACAACTTACATTATCAGTTGGTAGAACAATTATCTTACTGAAAGACTTAACCATGATTAAATGCCTAGCAATCTGCTGAACAAACATTCACTGAGGCATTTGGTACTGCAGTGTCTTCAACTGATATGAGAGCGGAGTGATTTGAGTTTCCCCAAAGGAAGGGTATGGTTAGTTTTAAGTATAACACATCAAAGTATCTTTAAAACAAAATCAAATTCACTTTAGAAAAACATAGTTCAAATGGATGGAAATTAAGACCTGCATAAAAAAGCATCTCAGTTAAAAACTGAGGTGCAGTACTGGCACATACACAATGAACCAATGAAGTTCACCAGTTATGGTTACTACATACAACACCCACACACACGTCATAACTTGTGCTGAACATCATGTTCAAAACACCCAATTGCAAGCAATCCAAAAACAAAGGAAATAGCAAAAAAGAGTACAGCAAGTTAATTGCATGTCTGACGTATGATGGTAACCACAACTGGTGAATTTCTGTGGTTTATCCATTTCAGTAGAACTATTACTTTTTACTGTGAGTTTTCAGTGAGTATATGTATATACAAAGTCAGCGTCCGCACTTAAAACAGGAGTGGCACTCACCAATAGCTTTGAACTATGGATTTCAGGTGAAACACGAGTCTCTATCCCTCCAGAGCATTCTGGTGAATGTGGTCCATCTATGCAAAGCTTCAGCTCTACCAGTGAGTTAAAGCTTAATAACTATTGTTTTCTTTTAACATTTCATTTTCTTAGCCCCAGACACATCTGGTTCACTCTTTGCGAGCTCATTAGTGGAGCGCAGCAGGCCCTGAGTGCCAATCTTGTTTGCAGCATAACAGGTAAAGGCCAGTGACTTCTAAACTGTCCGTCAAACAACATGTTACTGCAAGGGACATCCCCCTTTGGGGGTAGTTGGAACCATTTTCTGCAACAGCAATCTCCATGTAGCCGTTGATCCTTGTCCCAATGCATTATGGTCATTGTGGGCCATCTATGTAAAGTTGCAGTTCTACCACTGATGGACAACTGATAAATAGGAATGTATTCTAATATTTCATTTTCTCAGTCCTAATTACGTGTTTTGCTCGTTTTGCCAATGCCCACAGCATGAGTGACATGAGGCAGCTTCTATGAATTAGAAGAGTTATGTAGTCCTTTTAATTTAAGGGGAAGGATCTGTACAGCACATTCCCCAGGCCCCTAGAGGGTGATATACAACTGGACCCTGTGCAGCAGAAACCCCGGTGGGAGTGAGCAGAAGGTACAGTCAGGGCCGGCTTTAGCTCTGGTGGCGCCCAGTGCGACAAGGTGCCCCCCAATGACCACCTCCACCACGGATTCCCTCCCCACCACCCTTTAACAGTCTCCATAACCACTCTCTCTCAGATGCATTTAATTAGTTTTATAGCTTCACTCATAAAAGTGAAGGGTGTCAGAGCACTTTACAAAACACATACATTACACAGAGACTATCAATCATAGGTGTGTAAATAAGTGTATAGGAAATGTTACATTAGACAGAGGACAACAAGGGGTGGATTCACATATTATCCATACAGGTAGGCAGTATAGTTGAAGAGTACTTGGTCTGGAGAAGCACAAACTCTGAATTTAAAATGTCTCTTTAATAACAAGAGCTGATTTGTACCCAAATGAACCCTTTTTGCAATATTAGAATAATGAAAGTTTGGGGAAAAAATCCATACACTCTAATCTATACCTTGAAGTCTGCACGCAGTTATTTGGCAGTTAATAGCTCACTGTAAACTGCAACTAACAAAAGGAAGTCTCTGACAAAAGCAGTAACCCACTGACCTGTTTACATTACATTCACTTTGTGATCTGCATGGTACATGTTCTTTGCAGCAGGCATATTAATCCTCTGCGCTACCTTACCATGAATCAAAACTTCCTCGAGTTAAAACTTCTACTAGACAAAACTCCGATCTCCCCTGGAAGAACATTCATCACCGGAGTTTTCTTGACATATTAATTGTTGCCTGAAAATTGCTGGAGGCCAGGAACGCGGCAGCAGGTGCTTTTAAGCACAATATAAACTAGCAAACAGGCGCCCCCATGCGGAGTCAGCGCCCGGTGCGGTGGCACCGGTAGCACCGCCCTAGAGCCGGCTCTGGGTACAGTAAGGAAGAAAATGTAACCAATGAAGCAGATACCATAGCATGAGATGGCTGTCATATTTTAACAGGGAATGAAACAGTGAGTTCTATGGATGTGTAGCCTCTTATACCCTGTCCCATTGGACGAGTCTTAAGAAAACTGAGAGAGTGTCTAGAACATATACTTTAGGGCTTTTAGGGAGCCTGTCCTCAGAGGTGGGTGGATTACACACAGATAATGACTATGACGAGGAAAAATGGACCAAGCACTAATGCTCTTTACTAGCCTCTTTTTCCAAGCCATGCACAGAGATGACACGTCATAGTATGCTGCTGTCTTTTGGAATAACACAAGTAATATATATCATATATTATTATGTATGGTTCTTTATGCAAGTGACTTTAGATCGGTCCAGAAACCATATCTACTTACATAATTCAGGCAAATGAATACACCAACAAAAACAAAATTGAACAATAAAACTCACACCCTCACCAAGGCTCTGACATGAATGACCATTAACCATTCCATCAGGATCTGCTTTAGCTCGAATTCTTCCAAAGAAGATTCTAGGGCCGTCAATAAACCATAATCTTTGCTAGGCCTGCCATCCGCAGCTCCTGCCTGTACTAGCCTCTGCTGCGACCTCCAGGCTTCATCAATGAACACTTTGCATCAGTCAGCCAAGGTATCACCGAAGCTAGTTTTCTGAAAAGCAAATATGATCCGTGCACTCTAAACAGTTCCTGTCCATTTATTAGGTACCGGGATCCCATTTGACCCCTTGACAGAAAAAATGCCAAAAAGTCACTCATGGAGGCAGCTATCCTTTAACATGGAATGACAGACCTCAACAGATGTTTATTCAAAACAGAATCTTCTAGGAAAATGAAAACCAATTGTCTTTCCAGAGAACTATCCAAATCGTTATTATGCCAGTTCAAGCAGCTGCTTCATATAAGGGGGTGAAAGGACATCTGAGTATCTGCCATTTCCTGGTATTACCAGGGAGGATGGGGAAGCAGGTTGCTATTTTTGTTAAGGCTTGCAGCATTGTCACTGTAAGTAACATTTATAACAAAAAAATACACATGAGCTTATAGCATGGGGTGGGTGTCGGAGAAAGAACAAAATGCACCACAGAAGAGGAAAAGAAGGAGCCTGTGCTGTGACAACACACCTCTGCAGCCATTTTATTGCTGTGCTCCTATCTGGGCCTTAGTGAACAGTAATAGGGGCAAACTGCTGAAATGTGGCGCCCTCCCTTTGGCTGGCCAGAAAGCTATTCTCCAGCCTGCCATCATGTGGGAGGGAGGTGGAGCCTGGTTTCATCAGAGAGCAATAGAGCAGTGTTCAGGTCCACCCAACTCGTGCAACTCACTGTTGGGAGTGTTGCAGGTTTAACTCAGTTACAGTAATAGCAGGCTTGGTGAACATAGCCCAAAATGGAATGATAGGGTGGTGATGTTATTGAGTTGCTGCTGAATGGGCAACACTTTATTCCATGAAATGCTCAAGGCATAAATAAGTGAAAATTAAAAAGACTTAAGCCGTGCTCATTGTTCTGGCGAAAAAACACATTTATAGTGTTTTACAAGAAATACTTTTATTAGCAAATCGTGAAAGGAACCCCAAGAGATTACATTTTTGATAAATCATGTGTCATACTCCAACTATGTCAGTGTAGTTTTATTATCACTGGTTCGGAGGCATCTCATAGGCAGTAATGACTGCATATACAACCATGCCATTTAGAAGGGAAATAAACGTGTTTAATTAAAAGCTATGGGCATATTATCAACACACAGCGATAAATATCGCTGAGCGCGATTAGCGCTATTTATTGTATCGCCGGCTATCGCTGGATTGATTCGCTGAGATAACGTGTTATCATCAACGTTTATCTCCACAGCGATAACAAATCCAGCGATAGCGGCAAAATAAGGGGACATCGCTGGAAATCCAGCGATACAAATGCGGCGATAAGGGAATCCTTGGTAATAGGGAGATGTGGACTTAGCCTCAGAATCCACCTCCCTTTATAAATATAGCTAAGTCTGACATTTTGCAGATGTTTGGTTACGGCGATAACCGCGCTTAGCGCAGCTTTTTTTATCGCTATGGGTGTCCTGGGCCGGCTTGGTAATACGGAGAAGTGCAGGAAGGGACATTTTCTGTGTTATTTTGACACGAAACGCCCACTTTGCATCTCATTAGAGATACAAAGCGAGGCGTCGGTGAAAAGACTGCTAACATGCGCTAATGCATGTTAGCACTGCCTTGTTAATAGGGCGTAAACATTATCTCCGCTTTTTTGGCTTTTAAAGCCAAAAAAGCGGAGATAAGGCCCTTGATAATATGCCCCTATGTTCTTTAAAACGAGGGCACTCGCTACTTTCCAAATATTGCTGAACTGCCTGCACCATTTTGAAGACACAGAAGGTCCAATTTACAAAAGGATTTATGGGTACATATAGTAGCACTGCAGGAGAATTATTTTACGAACTCGAATATACCCTTGTAAATCAAAACGTCCAACTCCTTGTTAGTAAACGTGCAAAGAGGGCACAGTTCTTTCTATTTGTACTAACTGTGCATGAATATTCCCTGAATATCCCTATTATCTTCAAATTTCAGATATTTTTGGCATGATCGTCAATTCACCAAAAGGCCAGGGGTAGCGGAAGTGACAGCATAGGACATTTGAACTTTACGTTCATTCACACACACACACACACACTTACACATACACTTGCAATCACACATACACACACTCTCTATCACATAAACACACTCTCACCTGCAAGCATGTACACAACATATGTTTGGAAATATTTTTTACTTACATCTGCTGCCAGGGAGGGTTATACTGCAAGCTAATTGCACTAATAGTGAATAATATATTATTATTTGCTGTCAGTGTAATAAAAAAAATTGACCAAATAGGAGGAGATTGGAACCCCAAACGATGTCCATAAGAACCAGCTGCCCATGTGTTCCTGACACTGATCTTGCTACCTCTGAGGCCGGGGGTTGCAAATGCAGGGACAGGGGTTGCAAGGGGCAACCCCTAAATGACGTCCATGGTTTTGGGGCATTTCACAAAGGCATGTAAGGATTATGTACAAGAGTACTACATTACGTACTCCAAAATGCCTCTTTGAATAGGCCCCTTTGCAGCATTTGAATGTGCCTTGATTTTCATTATTAATAACATTTCAGATGAACTGAAAGCATATACCTAATCTGGGCAATCAACACAGTACAGTCTGATTAAATTATTTAAAGACCAGAACATTAGGGTAAAACATTGCTCAGTCAGTGATGACTAATTCCACAACTATCCATCTTTGAATTGTTGAGTACCGTGTTTTAATCTGATCAAATGCCAATAATCAGTGATTAAACGTGAGGCAGGGTCCCATCAAGGATACCTGCTTGGAAACTGCATGTCAGATCTCTGTTAGATACAGCACACACTGCTACTATCAGAGAAGAGATGGAGAATATGTTTGAAATAAATGCGAGGGCTCGGTGTCTATTTGGAGGCTGCATGTCTAGTCAATGTCCTACAGCAAATTCTTGCTGCAGAAAACTTAAGTATTGGACATCGACTCTGGCAGGAAACAGTGAAGTAGGCCCTGGCAGGGAAATCTATTAGTGGAGAGCTGCAGAGAGAATGGGTTTAGGTGCAGCGGCAAAAGCAGCACCTCGCCCGCAAACCAGGGCCAACAGCACACAATGCCAGGTGGGAAACTGGGGATACAAGGAAATGATAAATTGTAAGTAAACCCCAGGAGTTTGTATGAGTAACCATTCATATGGTGGTGCATGATGGGCAAATTTCTGAAAACAAAGAGAATTAAGAAGGCAATGACTTCTAGGCTGTGAACAAATGAGGGAATGATTAAACACTCGACAGGTGTCTCTTCTCAGATCCTGACATTAGATAGTAATTTCTAGATGAAGAGGCTATTTGTGCCCAGGCACTTGATATCTGTAGAGATTTGACTCCTTTCGATGTAGAATGTAGCAATTTTGCAAAGAGAAAAATGAGGGAGAAAACAGTAATTATTAAAAAATAACCATCACTCAAATTACACAATGACATAACATTTAATGTCGTGTCTAGGATGACTGAGCCTATTTTGCTACCAGTAAGGTGTATGGCAATTAGGTGATTAGATGTGTTTCTTTTATTTCAGTAGTGCCTCGAGATGAACAACTTTGTAGAATCTGTATATGAAATTGCTAAATAAACATTTAAATGCTGAAATAATATGCCACGAAGAATAGGCCAATCACATTTTTCCTGAACAATTTACACGTGTATATACAATAATGTACATGCTCAAACACCCATACCTAGTCAGGAGCGGATGTCGGACATGGCTGTAGAGACTGATCTTCAGATCTGGAAAGAGAGACTTTGGAAGCTCCTCTTTCACATTGGGAGGTTAAATGATTAAATGATGGGAGTAGAACTCCAGGTAGGGCTGAATGCTATTCAGAGCAGGCAAATGTATTCACCCTGAGTGCTGACAGTTGTTTGTAAATGGCAAACAAAAAGCATCACCCCATCGTGTATACAAGATAGGATGTAGAGGCGTTGCTGCTCGTATATAATAGAGAGGCACAATTATACTCAGCTAAATGAAGTGAACTCACCATGATCCTCATTAAAGTGACTAGGATTTAAAATTAAATCAGTAAACTTCATGCTAGATCACAAAACTATTTAATCTAAACCGGTTCATGTTCGTGAAAACAAACAAATCAAATTTAAACTTGCGGAGAAAAAAAAATGCTCTTCGTGTACAGGGCTGGACTGGGAGCCCAAAGCAAGCCTGGTCGGTGGCGGCTGGTGACATTTGAAAGTGGTGAGGCATAGAAGTTGAGCATGACTTTTATCTAGCAAGCGAAGCAAGCAAGCTTAATGGACAAACTTGGGGTCCAGGTTGGTGTAGTGACCTGGGGAAGGGCACTAGGACCCTTCTATGGACAGAGGGGTCAGGAGGGAACCGGACACCACATCCGGTCAAGGGTGTGGGGATGGGCACAAAGGGGTAACGGGGATGAGGAGCGGACGTGTGCACAGCCAGCTCGTGATACAGAGGTAACAATAAAGAAACCTGATATCCTACCAGTGTCCTGTGTACTTTGTGGGTCAATGGACGTGACAACTGGCGACGAAGGTGGATCCTCATCTGGCGATCACCGCTGCGTGAGGGACCGACGTGTGCAGGAGAGGCTGAACGACGGAGCCAGGAGCCCACCCTGGTCCGTGACGCGGGAACACATCCGACCGCCAGAGAAAGCGGTAAGAAACTGAGGCCAAAGAGAGCAGCAGCAAAGAAAGCGCCAAACAGGGACAAGCGCAAATGAGCGCCTGCAAGAGATCGTGCCTGCAGCCCAAATAGCAGAGAGACGCGCGAAGTTCAAAGGAACTATCGCGAGAGCAGGGCGGCCATCTTAGAAACAGGCAGGTTGGACCAATCAGGAGCAAGGAACAAGTGGCGGCCATTTTGGAAGGTCAGGAACAGCTCAAAAGAGAGAAACCTCGTGAGACTACAGTGGCCATTTTGAAGTCAGGCAAAATAGGCCAATAGGAGCAAAGAACAGCGCAGCAGCCATTTTGAAGTCAGGCAGCAACTGAAACCAATAGGAAAACACAGAAAAGAGGAAAACAGACAGAAAGGAAAGGAAAAACAGCGAAATCAAAGCAGAATACAGTGGAACCAAAGGGGAAATAAAGAATGAAAGAAAAGGAAAAAAAAAAAAGACCAGGGGAGGAAAATGAGCGACAATGAGGAGAAGCAGAGCATGCAAGCAATATTCCGCAGGCCTCTACCATTTAGCCTATCGGAGCCGCAAGCAGGCATCAGGTGGGAAAGATGGATCAGAAAATTTGAGCGCTGCATGAGCGCTACATGAGCGCCACGGACGTTTCGGATCAGCAAACAACTGCACCTACTTCTGAATCTCTCAGGGGACGAAATAGAAGATCTACTGTTAACTTTCCCCGACGATCAAACAGCGAATTACAAGGGAGTGATAAAGTGCCTCACACAGAAATTTGACCCTCAACGAAATGTTGATTTTGAGAGGTACACATTTAACACTGCATGCCAGCAAGGGGAAGAGAGCTTAGACGATTTCGCGACGAGACTGAGAAAATTGGTCGCATATTGCAAATTTGACAAATTCCACAATGAGCAAGCAATAAGATTGCGTATTATCGAAGGCTGTCAATCAGTGGAGTTCCGAACACGCATCTGAAGGAACCAACGATGCTGGAAAAGATATTGACAATGGCTCGCACGGAGGCACGGGCCACAGCGCAGGCCAAACAGATGGAGACGGGAAAGGAGAAGAGATTGGCGTTAGCACATCGCGTCACTGGGAATTTCAAAAAGAAAGCGTTCCAGGCGCCAGTCCCACCAAAGAAGTGCGACCAAATATGCTACCGATGTGGCCTCGAGTTCCCACATGTCGGTGCCTGCCCAGCAATGGGCCAGAAGTGCAGGAAAGGTAACAGGGACAATCACTTTTCAAGCACGTGCATGACCAGACAATTCAGAAGCGAGAGAGGCAGAACAATAAGACCACGGATGACCAGCAACAGGTATGCACAATACATGGAAACGGCAAATCGCAGTTCCTCTGACGAGTCCGAAGAGACAGCAGCACCTGTGAGAGTAGAGAGACTATATCTAATGTCAGACGCACCCAAGGAGGAGAAAATAACAGAGCACATTCATCTCGTGGAGAAGCAGCAAATAAAGAAAACCGCCACTGTAAACATTGATGTGGGGAGCCACCAAGCAAAGTTCGTGCTTGACAGTGGAGCCACATGCAACATCATGTGCAGTTCAGAATACGAGAAAATGAAAGTGAAACCACATCTATCACCGTCGACCGTGGATGTGTTCACGTGGGGCTCCAGAAGACCAGTAGAAAACATGGGAAAATTCATGGAAACCTTAACATACAAAGGCAAGTCCTACCAGGAAGAAATAAACGTGCTCAAGGGTGATATCCCAGCACCATGCCTGCTAAGCAACGTGACGGCGCAGGTGATGGGGCTACTAGCAATGACATACCACATGTCAGAAACGGAGAACATTCTACAAGAATACCCAGCCATACTGAAGGGTCTCGGCAAGCTAAGAGGAAAACAGATAACTTTACATATCAATGAGTCAATTAAGCCGGTGGCACAACATCATCGACGAGTACTGATCCACCTACAACCACAAGTTGAGGAAGAGATAACAAGCTTACTGGCACAAGACATCATTGAACATGCTGAAGGGCCAACGCCGTGGGTATCTCCGATTGTGGCAGTTCCAAAGAAGGACACCTCAAAGATCCGCATCTGTGTAGACATGAGGATCCCAAACACCGCAATCGCAAGGGAACGTCACCCGGGGCCACACCTCAACGACATGATCAGCTGTCTCACTGGGGCCTGCCGATTCTCGAAGCTGGACCTGTGCAAAGGGTACCATCAATTAGAACTAGATCACCAGTCCCGGTACATCACGACATTCTCCGCACACCTGGGTCTGTTCAGATACAAGCGACTGAGCTTCGGAATATCATCGGCAGCGGAGATATTCCAAGAGACAATAAGGCAGGTGATAAGGCCGGTACAGAACAGCCTCAACTATAGTGATGACAGTTTGGTATTTGGCAAAACAGATAAAGAACATGACACCGCTTTGCGTCAAGTGTGTTCACAGCTGGAGCAAGCGGGCCTGACGTTGAATGGAGACAAATGCGAGCTGGGGAGAGGGGAATTGGTGTTCTTCGGACACATCTTCTCCAAGCACGGGATGAGGCCAGACCCCAGCAAAGTAGAAACGCTGAAGAACGCAAATCCTCCAACGGATGTTGCAGAAGTGAGATCGTTTCTAGGACTTGCCAGCTACTGTGCTCTATATATACAGGATTTTGCCACGGTGAGCACACCGCTAAGAGAACTGACCAGACAAGGACAGAAGTTTGTCTGGTCCCAGGAATGCGACAAGGCATTCGAGGACATCAGAAAAGCGGTGATGACTGTGGAACATCTCGCTTACTTTGACCCGCACCTGTGCACTGAACTGACTGTAGATGCCAGCCCGGTAGGACTAGGGGCAATACTAGCGCAACACCTGCCAGGGAGAGACTCACCAAGAAAAATCGTCGCGTATGCCAGTGAAAGCTTAACAGACATTGAGAAGGCATACTCGCAACCAGAAAAGGAAAGCCTAGCAGTGGTCTGGGCGTGTGAACACTATCACATGTTCATCTACGTGAAGTCATTCACCATCATAACTGACCACCAGGCACTGGTAACGATCTATGGCAGCCCGGCCGCCAAAATGCCACCCAGGATTGAGCGCTGGGGCATAAGGCTGATGGACTACGACTTCACGATTGTACACAAGCCAGGGAAGGAACACAACCCGGCAGACTACATGTCGAGATACCCGCTGCCGCAAGCACAGGAGAGGACATCAATGGCAGAAGAGTACCTAAATTTCATACTAAAGCAAAACACCCCGGCACCTATAACACTAGCGGAGCTAGCAAAGGAGACTAAGGACGATGCAACGCTGCAACTGGCCATGGAGACAATGAGAAGGCAGAGATGAAGGCACGTCAACAATAACTGCACATGGGGAGAAGGAGTATGCAAGGAGGAAGTATTGGCTCTAAAGAAGATACATGAAGAGCTGTCTGAGACAGACACAGGAATAATGATGCGAGGGACAAGAATAGTGATCCCGAGTTCACTAAGGCGGCAACTGGTCAATCTGGCTCATGAATCACACCGAGGCATGGTAGCAACGAAGAAACTGCTAAGAGAGAAAGTATGGTTCCCTGGCCTGGATCACATGGTGGAAAACACCATCATGACATGTCACCTCTGTTAAGTGACGGGATCACCAGCCAAGCATGAACCACTACAGATGTCCGAACTGCCAAGAGCGGTGTGGACAACACTAGCAGCTGATTTCTTTGGGCCGCTGGACACAGGCCATTATCTGTTGGTAGTCATGGATGAGTACTCGCGATTTCCCATAGTGCGACAGGTGTCATCAACATCAGCAACAGCAACGCTACCAATATTGGTTGACATCTTTGCAGCCTGGAGCTCACCAGAAACACTGAAAACAGACAATGGTCCTCCGTTCTCAGGAGAAGAATTCCGCAGATTCCTGGCCTACCTAGGAGTAAACCACAGGAAGATAACTCCGCTATGGCCGCAGGCGAATGGAATGGTGGAGAGGTTCATGGGGAGCATCAAAAAGGTAGTTCAAAGAGCAAAGCTGGCGCAGATATCGCCCGGCCAAGCTCTGTGTTAGATGCTACGTGACTACAGAAACACAGCACCACAGGAAGATGCCCGGCGGAGCTAGTACTGGGAAGGACATGCAGGACGAGACTACCGCAAGTAGAAGCAACTATGGCACCAGAAAACAGCAGCATTGCAGCTAAGGACAGAGAGGCGAAAGGGAAGATGAAAGACTACGCAGATGCCAGGCGACAAGCCATTCCGTCACACCTGAAGGAAGGGGACACAGTGATAGTGCGTCAACGACAGCAGAGGAAATCTGACAGCATGTTCTCCAAAGACCCGCTGACAGTAACGAAAGTGAAGGGCCCAATGATCACGGCAGAGTCAGAACACCAGAGGATCACAAGGAACAGCTCACACTTCAAAGGACTGAAAGAGAAGCATGAAGAGGACCAAGATGAGGAAACAGCAGAACAAAAAGGGTCGGAGAGCAACGGACAGGAGACACATCATAGTGAAGGACCAGCGGAAGAGCAACAAATAGAGACCGGCCCAAGAAGAGCATGCAGGCGGCCCAAAAGACTAATAGAGGAAATGTAACGGGCGAAAGCACACCGGCACGTCCCCTGACAGACTTGCATTTATGTCCATCTACCCGTCTATGGGTTTGACTTGCTCGTCATTTCTTTGTGACAAAAGGGGGAGATGTAGTGACCTGGGGAAGGGCACTAGGACCCTGCTATGGACAGAGGGGTCAGGAGGGAACCGGACACCACATCCGGTCAAGGGTGTGGGGATGGGCACAAAGGGGTAACGGGGATGAGGAGCGGACGTGTGCACAGCCAGCTCGTGATACAGAGGTAACAATAAAGAAACCTGATATCCTACCAGTGTCCTGTGTACTTTGTGGGTCCGTGGACGTGACAGTTGGGTCCTCCTCCCAAGTTTTTTTTTTAAAAGATTGAAAAATGCATTTTAAAGCAAATTAATTTAGTGAGAAAGCAAAGTTTATAAAGCAGTGGGAACGTATAGTCTTCAAATATTAAACACATAAAAAATTGCCCCATATCTTATTGCATTAATATGCTCAACAGTTACTGTAATGTGCAAATTGTGCAGTGCAACAACATCAGCCCTTTAAAGTGTGTGCTTGCCTAGTGTCCTGCACTGCATGCAGCATCAACTTTGGAAGAAAATGCTCTAACCAGGCATCCGGAAGCACCCACAGCTGCTGGCTGCAATCGGTCATATTGAAATAGATGGAGAAAGGGCTTGTAGTGGGATGGATGAAGTGGGGGCTCTCTAAAAGCTGACATTGTTCTTTTAACTGTCTGAAAGTCTTTACTTCTTATCTTTTCAGAGTCACCTGAGTAGAGATAGGCAATAATATTGCCATGGACAGCAAACATAAATGTCTTTGAACAAGAGTGATTCTGGCTGACGCAGAAGTTTAAAGTCCACCAACTTATGCAAAGTTTAGGGGAAGGAAAGATTAATGGAACCTGATTAGGTTCCAGGTGTGGTGTTGGGGATTGGGCCCCCCTAACACGCATGAAAGTAAAGGACACGGACTCTCCAATTTCGTAGTGGCTCATGAATAACCATGCCGGGAGCCCCGAGCTCTTTATTACTTTAGTTCTTGGCATACGCTGTCACGTGGTCCGTGGGAACATTGTCGTCTTCTCTAAATTAGCATGAGCATGCTGCAGCTTGCCCGCTGTTTTACGCACGTTACTACGCAACTTTATTTTTGTAATATTTTCTATGGCTGTTTTCACATGAGAACTCATCGCTGTGTACACTCTCTGCAGGTTCCTGGGATTTTGACTGAACATTGTGAGCAAGGTCAAACAACAATGCCTCTTGTTATTTTGTTCTGGAAAGGCCTTAGCCCTTAGACAAAACATACAGATGCAGCTGTTGTTTGGGACGATGTCCTTTGGTTTTATTGGAATACACGAATAGGTAGCACACACTTGGAGAGGGACCTTTCCAGGGAGAAGAGCTAGACAGCACCTATGATGTAGTTCTACTCTCTATAGGCTAAGGTATGGGGTCTGCTGACAAACCCAAAAGATCTTCTAATATATAATAATACTGCTTCTTAGCAAGGGCAGGAAGGTTAGGCTCTATTCTCTTTTCATGATGACCTCTCCCTTCATGATTTATGGACTAACTGCTATGCTGACTGTATTTGTTCTATGCATTTTCCTGCTTGTTGTGGCATGTATACTGCATGTTAGTTAAAATAAATATTATAACCTGTTTCTTGTCTCTGTCGGAGCTTATTGTTGACAAGTACAAGAGTGCGAGTGAAAGGGTGTGTCTTGTTACCGCGATTCCTGAGAGATCTGGGAGTGTTGTGTTCTGGGGTGTCTAATCATTTGTTTCTCTGTGAGTGAGTAGGAGAGAAAATGAGACACTATAGCTAGTCGGTCCTGGGCTCATGGGTACTAAGGTGGTAGGATGACTCAGTCCCTATACACCAAGGTCCTGTAATCTTGCGCATAGTTCTATTTTTGGGAAGAATCCCTGCAAAATGGTGCCACCAATGTTTGGTCTGGTACTTATTTACGAGACCCCTGAGTAGCGTTTGTGCTTGTCCATGATACCCTCTCACTGGTTCCCGGAGATGTCTGTGATGAGGGGGCACAGCCTCCTATATTTGAAGGGTATACCTATTTCTATAGGTTTTTCAAGCTTGAAGTTTAAAAGGTTTTTAGACCAAGTTTTGCGATACCGTTTTGCTTATTATTTTTATATTTTTTCTCATTCAAATATGGCAAACCCGGTCGCTATTGCGGCACCTAACCGTGAGGCGGTTACAGCATTTTTAACTCAGCACGGAGTCCCTAATGGAGGGGCAAACATTATTTTTGTGGTTGAGGCTGATCCGGCATACCGCTTTGAGGTATTTTATTCTTGGGTGACCTTTCCGGTAAAGAGTCAGAATATCGAGTTGGAAATGTCGACTTGCACTAATATCGAGTGCAGAATATCGAGATACAGAAATATTGACTGCAAGAATATCGTGGTCAAGAATATCGAGTTTAAGGTAAGAAATATCGTTTTCAAAAATATCGAAGTCATTAGTATTGTTTGCAAAAATATAGTTGTTAAAAATATCGTTTTTTAGTTAGTGTTATGTATTTTAGTATGTATTTTAAATGTATGTGCTCTATTTTTTTGTCTAAGTATTGCATTTGTTTTTAATATATGTGTAAAATTTTTAGAAGTTATTAATTTTATTTTAATTAAATTTTGCATTTTACTTCCGTAGCGGGTTGTGGGTTTATAGGGGAATAGGGTGGGAAGTAATTTAATTTTAATAAATTGAATATTAATTTTTATTTATTAGTATTTATTTAATTTTGATTTTATATTGTTAATTGTGGGAATTAATTTATCATTAATTAATTAATAATTGGCAGTTAAATTCTATTGATTAATTAATTGATAAATATGTTAATTGTGTCATTTTTTTAGGAGCGGGTTGTGGGTTTATAGGGGAATAGGGTGGGAAGTAATGTAATTATAATTAAATTATTAATATTTTTTCATTAAATAATATTTATTTATTTAATATTTTATATTGATAATTGTGGAAATTAATTTATTATTAATTATTTATTAATTGGTTGTTAATTATTATTAATTAATTGGTAATTATGTTTATTGTGTTATTTTTTTAGGAGCGGGTTGTGGGTTGATAGAGGAGTAGGGTGGGAAGTAATTTAATGTTAATACATTTATTAATATTTTTAATATAATATTTATTTCATGTTATTTTATATTGTTGTGTGAATTAATTTATTAATAATTATTTATATTTTGCTTGTTAATTGTTATTAATTAATTAATTAATTGTTAATTAATTATGTTAATTGTGTCAATTTGTAAGAAATTGGTTGTGGCATTTATAGGAGAATATGGTGGGAGGTAATTTATTTATAATTAATTAATTATTTGTTAATTAATGCTAATTAATTAAAATTTAAATATGGCAATTGTGTAATTATTTTGATGTGTGAGTTGTGGGGTTTATAGTGGTAAATGGTGGGAAGTACATTTTTTAAATTAATTAATGATTTCTTGTTAATTGATATTCATTTATTTATGTAAAATTAGTTATGGAAATTGTGTAGATATTTTTAAGTGTGTGTTTTGGTGTTAATTGGGGTAGAGGGTGAAAAGTAATTTAGTTTAAATTAATTAATCATTACTTGATCATTAATATTAATTTGATAATTGATCATTATTTTTGGTAATTCTTTTTTGTTTGTTTGGGGATTTAGGTTCTATAGCTGTAACGTTTGGTTGGTACATTAATTTTTACCTTTCTAAATGTGTTTTTTTAATTATTAATAATTGTTTTATTGATAATTATTTGTGTTAATTATGGAAGTACACTTTTTTAAAAAATTTAGATGTTTGTTGTAAATTGTGTGGTGTTAAAGGGTAGGAAAATATTACATTTATGTAATAAATATTTTTTTGATTAAAATTAATTTCTATTACAAAATATTTATTTGATTGTTAATTTTTTGTAAAGTTAAAAAAATGTATCTTTTTATGTAAATTTTAGATTTTTTTCTACATTATAATATGTTTCTATGTTTTGTAAATTCTTATATTTTTATATATGTTTTATTTTTGGCTTTTTTATTATATTTTGTATTGTAGTTGATATTTTGTTTGTTTTTAAATTTGAATTTTATTTAGTGGGAATAGTAATTTTTACCCCTCTGCTATCCAACACTTTCCCTACTGCTGCATTCGCAGGAGTGGGAATAGTAATTTATACCCCTACACTATCCAGCACTTTCTCTACTGTTGTACTCGTTGGAGTGGGAATAGTAATTTTTACCCCTACGCTATCCAACACTTTCCCTACTGTTGCACTCGCTGGAGTGGGAATAGTAATTTTTACCCCTGCGCTATTTAATACTTTCCCTACTGTTGCACTCACAGGAGTGGGAATAGTAATTTTATCCCCTCTGCTATCCAACACTTTCCCTACTGTTGCACTTGTTGGAGTGGGAATAGTAAATTATTCCCCTCCGCTATCCAACATTTTCCCTACTGTTGCATTCGCTTGAGTGGGAATAGTAATTTTTACCCCTCCGCTATCCAACACTTCCCCTACTGTTGCACTCACAGGAGTGGGAATAGTCATTTTACCCCCTCCGCTATCCAACACTTTTCCTACTGTTGCACCACTCATTGGAGTGGGATTAGTAAATTATTCCCCTCCGCTATCCAACACTTTCCCTACTGTTGCACTCATTGGAGTGGGAATAGTAATTGTTACCCCTCCGCTATCCAAGACTTTCCCTACTGTTGCACTCACTGGAGTGGGAATAGTAATTGTATCCCCTCCGCTATCCAACACTTTCCCTACAGTTGCACTCATTGGAGTGGGAATAGTAAATTATTCCTCTTTGCTAACCAACGCTTTCCCTACTGTTGCACTCAATGGAGTGGAAATAGTAATTCTTACCCCTCCGCTATCCAACACTTTCCCTACTGTTGCACTTGTTGGAGTGGGAATAGTAATTTTTATCCCTTCGCTATCCAACACTTTCCCTACTGTTGCACTTGCTGGAGTGGGAATAGTAAATGATTCCCCTCCGCTATCCAACACTTTCCCTACTGTTGCACTCACTGGAGTGGGAATATTAATTTTTACCCCCGCTATCCAACACTTTCCCTACTGTTGCACTCGCTGGAGTGGGAATAGCAATTTTTATCCCTCCGCTATCCAACATTTTCCCTACAGTTGCACTTGCTGGAGTGGGAATAGTAATTTTTTCCCCTCCGCTATCCAATACTTTCCCTACTGTTACACTCATTGGAGTGGGAATAGTAAATTATTCCCCTCTGCTATCCAAAACTTTCCCTACTGTTGCACTCATTGGAGTGGGAATAGTAAATTATTCCTCTCCGCTGTCCAACACTTTCCTTACTGTTGCACTCAATTTTTATGTTACAGGTGTATGTATATATTTATTTATTTATAATTTTTAATATATTTGTAACATTTTATAATTAATAACATTATTTTTTATTAATTATTTTTAAGTATATATATATTCACTGAAAAAATCATAGGTTTCAGACACGTTATAGTTAGAAATTAGCATTTAAAAAACCTTTGAAATTCACTTAAAAAGCCATAGGTTTTAGGGACAGTTATAGTTAGTTGGACATTTCACTCGTACAAAACCATAGAAATTACCCCATTATAGTTAGTTCAGCTAACTATAACTCGCGCCCCCGCAATGCACTGCTGATTCACATATTACATCACTCATGACATGGTCAGTGACATCACTGATGACATCACTGATGACATCTCAAATGACATCACTGATGACATCATCCAGTGACTGTGTGTTTCTGTAAAGTTTAAATATGTTTAATATATATAGGGAAAGGCGTATTGAAGAATAAGTGGGTGTATAAGTGTCTGTATGGATGATTTAGTAGGTGCGTGACTAACTCTATAAGTGAGTGATTAAACGTATCTTACTGAATGCATGGGTTAGTGACTAAACTGGGTGAATGTCTGTATCCGTCTGTCTATTGCTGTGTAAGTGGCTGCATGGGTTTGTGAATAGCTACATGAGTGTCTATATGAGTTATTGATTAGTTGTCTGAGTATCTGTATGGGTGCCTGAGTGTTTGTGTGGGTGGGGTGTGTGCGACTCTGTGCATAGATGTGTGAGTGGGTGATTCACTGGGTGGATGGTTTCAAGAGTGCATCTGTGATAGACTGTATGGGTGGGTAAGTGTGTGTAAGAGTGTGTTAGTGAGTGAATGTATGTCCCAGTGGTACATGTGTGAGTAACTACATATGTGAAAGGCAGTATATATGTGTGTTGGAGTATATAAATAGCTATAAGCAAGAGTGTGTGATTGTGAGAGTGACTGTATGGATGAGTGTGTGCTTGTATCAGTGATTGTATAAGAGCATAAGAATGTGCTAGTATTTGTATGAGTAAGTGAGCTGGTGTGTGTATAACTGTATAGGTGAGTAAATGGCAGTGTGTTTAATTATTTGCATGACTGACTAGGTGTGTGAGTACCTCAATGGATCAGTGGCGGTGTTTGAGTGTCTATATAGGAGTATGAGTGCATATGATAGTCCTGTACTGAGTGACCGTAAGTATGAGTGACTGTACGGGTGAGTGAGTGGATGTGTGTGTAGACCTAAGAATCAGTGAGTGGGTATGTAGTTATTGGTGTTGGAGTGTCTATGGTTTTGCGAATGGCAGTCTGTAATTTAGAGTGGGTGTATCAAAGGTTATATCAGGGTGTGAGGAGGTGCATCAGATTATCACGTGGATGATGTCATCAGTGATGTCATCAGTGATGTCATTTGAGATGTCATCAGTGATGTCATCAGTGATGTCACTGACCATGTCATGAGTGATGTAATATGTGACGTCATCAGCAGTGCATTGCAGGGCGCGAGTTATAGTTAGCTGAACTAACTATAACGGGGAATTTCTATGGTTTTGTACGAGTGAAATGTCCAACTAACTATAACTGTCCCTAAAACCTATGGTTTTTTAAGTAAATTTCAAAGGTTTTTTAAATGCTAATTCCTAACTATAACATGTCTGAAACCTATGGTTTTTCCAGTGAATTTCAAAGGTTTTGTAAATGACAATTTTTAAATGTATTAATTGTTATATTTATTTTTTATACTGATTTACTACATTTTTTTAAACTATTTATTTTTACATATTTTATTTTTTAAATTACATTGTAATTACATTATACATTACATTACAAAATATACTTTCTCAGAATGAATTACTTTAGTTTAAATACTTTGCAAATAGGCAATAGACTTTTAAGTACAGAAGTTATAGTTGTTGCAATGGGCAACACAATTTCAAACACAATGCAACATTGAGCTCAATGTGAATTTCTAGTTAAATGCAATTAGTTACTTTATGGATTACTTTTCTAACCACAGGACTGGATCCTAGATTCAGTCCTGGGACATCTCATGTAAACAGTTGAGTAAAAGCGTTTTGGTTACAGTAGTGATTTTTAAGGAATATTATTGTATTTTAAAAGTTGACACTTAGAAACTTTTTCACATAGAATCACCAATGTTATCCTATGGGAGGAAATTCACTTAGCAGGTAAGTAGTGTTATCGTTACTTTTTCTTACTCAGTGGTGGATCCTGGATCCAGCACTGGTGCATCTCCTGTAAACAGTTGAAAGAATGCGTTTAAGTCATACAGGCGATTTTTAAGGAATATTTGTAGTTTGTGAAAATCGACACTTTGAAACTTTTCTGCTGAAAACCAGACAATGGATTCCAATGGAAGGAAATACAAGTTACTGGTAAGTACGGTTAGAATTACTTTTCAGGGTCAGTGCTGGGCTGAAAGATGCAGCACTGTGGTCTCTCCTGAAAAAAGGTGAGTAAATCGGAATTCGTAGTTCGGCTGATTTTAGAGGAATATTATAAAGTTCCAAAACTCCACACTTAGAAGAATTTCCAAGTGAAACCAGTCAATGTTAGCCTATGGAAGGAAATTCAAGTTACTGGTAAGTATGGTTAAAATTACTTTTCAGGATCAGTACTGGGCTAAAAGATGCAGCACTGAGGTCTCTCCTGATAACCGGTGAGTAAATTGGAAATCGTAGTTCGGCTGATTTTAGAGGAATATTTGTAAGTTTCAAAAATCGACAGAAACTTTTTCAGTAAAAAGCAGGCAATGATATCCTATGGAAGGAAATTCAAGTTACTGGTAAGTACGGTTAAAATTACTTTTCAGGATCAGTACTGGGCTCAAAGATGCAGCACTGAGGTCTCTCCTGATAACAGGTGAGTAAATCAGAATTCGTAGTTCGGTTGATTTTAGAGGAATATTTGCACAATGGTGAAGGAAGGGGGTGGGGCCTGAGGTGACATGTCTGCAAACACGCCCTGTGGCGCGTTTTAAGTTGGAGAATTAATTCCTCCTCAATCCTGAGGGTCCCTAGGTGCCAACTAGCCGACCAGGAACCTCCAGTATGCACCAGGGGGCTGCGTTGCAGAGAGGTGTACAGAGGCCACGCCCCTTTTTACAACACTCTTCAACGCAGCTCCGTGGCGCTTACTGGAGGTACCTGGTGGGCTAGTTGGCCCCCAGGGACCCTCAGGATTGAAGAGGATTTAATTCCCCATCTTAAAATGCGCCACGGGGCCTGTTTGCACACATGTCACCTGAAGCCCCGCCCTCCCTTCACCACTGTGCAAACGCGCCCGTGGCGCATTTTAAGTTGGGGATTAAGTCCCTTGAATCCTGAGGGTCCCTGGAGTCCAACTAGCCCACCATGTACCTCCAAAGCGCCACAGAGCTGCGTTGCAGAGAGGTGTAAAGGGGCGTGGCCTCTGTACACCTCTCTGCAACGGAGCCCTCTGGCGCATACTGGAGGTTCCTGGTGGGCTAGTTGGCCCCCAGGGACCCACAGTATTCAAGGGGAATTCGTTCCCCATCTGCAAACGCGCCAGGGGACGCGTTTGCAGACTGCTGCAGGGTGGGGGCGGGGCCTCCGGCACAATGCCGGTCTTTTTTTTTGTATGGGAGGGGGCTGCGTGGCCCCCTTCCCTTGGCCTCTTTTGGCCCCGGGGACCCCATCCCCCGGGGCATGAGGATTTTCATTTTTTAAAAATTAAAATAAAACGGGAAGGGGGCCGCGTGGCCCCCCTTCCCTGGGCCTGTATTGGCCCCGGGGACCCCATCCCCTGGGGCATGCCCTCTTTTTTAAAATTTTTAAATATTTGGAGGGGTGCTGCGTGGCCCCCCTCCCGGGCCACTACTTGCCCCGGGGACCCAATCCCCCGGGGCTGGCCCTCTCCGTTGGGGACTGTGGGGGGTCCGCAATCCCCCCACAGTCCCGCCGGCTCCCGCGTCCCTTGGGAGCCGGCATTGCTTTCCACATGGGGAGCTGCTAAGATGCAGCTCCCCATGTGGAAAGCATTTGCTTTGGATATTGGAGCGAGAGCAGGTTTCCCTGCTCTCTCTTCCAATATCCAAAGCAGTTTGCTATGACAGGACGGGAGCCGCGAGGCTCCCGTCCTGTCATAGCAAACTACAGTGTCCCGGGGTAGGCACCCCGGGACACTGCAGGAGCCGGCCCTGGGGGTGGCGGTCCCCAGGGCCATCAAGGGCTCCAGGAGGGGGCCGCGCGGCCCCCTCCCTTGAATTGCACAGCCCCGTTGAGGTGGTGGTCCCGGGGCTCTGGGGGTCCATAACGGACCCCCACATTTATTTTCTAAGTGCCCCGGGGAGGTGGTGGTCCCCAGGGCGTGTGGTGGGGCTGGAGCCCCCCCACACGTTATTAAAAATTAAAAAGAAGCCCCGGGGGTGGCGGTCCCCGGGGCTGCGGGAGGGCAGGAGAGCCCTCCCGCACCATTTTTTTAAAAGCCCCGGGGGTGGCGGTCCCCGGGGCTTGGGGGCCTTAGAGGCCCCCATATAAAACATAAACCCACCTCCGCATGCCCCCGGGACTTGGGCCACCCGGGGGCAAAATACATTCCCGCGCTTCGATTTTTTTTATCGGCAGGATCCGCGCACCCTGAGCGCATCCTGCCGATTTAAAAAAAAAAATGCTTTTCTGCCCAGGGGTCCTTGTGGGACCCCCTGAGCAGACCTAGGGGTCAGGGTGTTTCTACCCTGCCCCCTTTGTGCGTTTGCACACTTGCAATTTTTTTTTCTCGGCGGGATTCGCGCACCCTAAGCGCATCCCGCCGATTTAAAAAAATAAATGCTTTTCTGCCCAGGGGGTCCTTGTGGGACCCCCTGAGCAGACCTAGGAGGTCAGGGTGTTTCTACCCTGCCCCCTTTTGCGCTTGCGCACTTGTTTCTGTCTTTCGGTTCTACCGAGGGACAAAATGGCTGCCAACACTTCCTGATTTGAAGTGTTGACAGCCAATTAGCATGCAGCTCGTGATCGGGAGGGTGCGCGAATCCGACGTGGCCATAGACATATATGTGATTTTCATTTTGATTTTCACAGGAACTACTGAACGGATTTACACCATTTAACAAAAGGGTTCTTTCTGAACCAAGAACTACCTCTTTGCCAAATTTGGTGTAATTCCGTTCAGCAGTTCAGGCTGTAGCCGTGGCTAAAGTTTCCTATGGGAAAATGAATGGGGAAAACATGTTTTGGGACCCCCCTTTTTTCTCGGCCCCCGCTTGACGAATCACCCCGAAACTTTCAGGGTAGGAGCGGACCGGAGCGGGCCATAAAGTTTGAAAATTTCGCGAAGATTCGTCAACCGACGCAAGAGTTATTTCAAATAGAATGTCGCGGCTTTCCTATGGAAAATAGGTCCTAACTATAACTATCTACTGGCGACCGCCAGTAGATAATATATATATATGATGGGATACTTTAAATAAAGACGAACTAATGGACATAATCTTGAGTGACACAGTTAGTAAATAACTAAGAAGCAGGGGTACTTGCAGGATATTACTCTGGTGTAATTTACTCTAAGTAACTAGGGTTATGCAAGTTCGTTTTTTATCTATAGTTGTTATTTTCCCACATACGAGTGCAGACCCAATCATTGTGTAAGAAAGTGCATCCTCTATTTTTATTGTTATTAGAGCTTTAAAAGAAGCACCAATATGGCGCATAACAGGTCGAAGAAGGCAGAGTGACTGCCGAAACGCGTCACCTGTAATGTTTGTGTGTCTAATGTAACGGAGGCAATAAACGGGAGAAACCCCATGAACACGAGTGCTGGATCTTCAATCTAAGGTTGGGGATAATTTGTTGTCCATAACTAGCGCTTGCGGTAGCGCTACCTTTCAAGCACCACCAGCGATTTGGCAGCACGCCAGTTTTACCGCAAATTGGATTTTGGAAATATATATATATATATATGTATATATATATATATATATATATTACATTTTATATATGTATGTTTAATTTATTTTTAAATTCAATTTATTACTTATAATTGTTAAAATTGACAAATAAATCAAATTTTTTTTTTTTAAGTTAAATATATTATTTAATGTATTTTACATTATTTTTTATACATATAAAAAACGATATTTTGCACTTCGATATTTTTAACAATATTTTTTTTGATATTTTTGTACTTACCATTATGAAGATAGGAGGTCAATATTTTTGACAACGATATTTATGTCCCGATATTTTTGTATGTCGATATTCTGGTACTCGATATTCTGTCAGTGATCCGACCTTTCCAGCAGTAGATGGAAATGATAACTTGTTTTATGAATATACGGTCGCTGCTCCTCCAAAAGCGTATCATCCATCCACTTCAAGCATTACTTGAAGTTCCGCTGACATCATGGGAGCATACCATTTGGTTTAATGGTGCCCTTCCTCACCTTGTTTCTTCTGTTCGAATGGGCCCCTTGTCTATCGATGGGGGCACCTGGCCTGTTTTGGCTGGTTTTACACCACATCCAAATTATCTCAATGTTACTAACGCAGAGCTGCGTCAATGGTATACACAGTTGATTAATCTTCACAGATGTGTCATACAGTTTATGTCATGCGCCCTTCAAGCGGCTCTGACTGGAGCTCCTCCTCCACCACCAGGACACAGCGGTGGACTGGTGATTAGTCCTGTCATGATTAACTCTGTGAAGGGCAAACGTCCTCAAAATCAGGATGACTTACCGTTTTAGCTCACACAAAAATTTGAGCAGCTTGAGGTGGTTTTTCCACATACAACCCCTGTTGAAAAACACAGGATCCTTACAATGAGAATGCCAAGTGGTCTGATCCCTTCTTTGGCTGACTGAGCCACCTGGGCGATGGTGTTTGCTTCAATGTGTACACTGTGCTTTGGCACCCCCTCCATGAGCATTCTGCCGAGCATTCTGAAGAAGGTACAGGATGAACACAGGGCTGGTTCAGCCCTGGATTTGGGGATGAAGTTAGTGGGAATGTTCCCTATTTTCTCCGATATGATTCTGGCCAACATTAAAGGTGAGGAACTTTGCTTACAAGCACGTCAACGCCTGGCAGCGGTGGCGGATGTGGATCGGCAGCGACAGTTGCTGATTATTATTGCGGATCTGTATACATCTTTGGGTCGCAATAGCTTGAGAATTCGACCATTTGCACAGGCACAGAGTAAGCCCCCTCCTGATAAGGAGGGTCGTCCACTCTTTCCTAAAAATGCTTGGAACAAGATTCAGCGGCAGCAGCAACAGAAGCCTGGTTCACGTGACCGTCCTAAAATTAAGACACCCGAGAGATTTCAGGTTCCTGATCCTCATTCTCCTCATTCCTTTCAGGAATCATCGGATCAACAATTCGGTGGAGGAGGGCGTCAGGATCACAGACAAGGTGAGTCTATGCAAGCAAGATGTGACCCACAGCGCCAGTTTGACGTGAAAGTCAAGCAACCACCTCAATATTGTGCCCCGTTTCAGAAGAAGAAAGTTGCCGCTTTGACAGCAAAGTATGCCTCAGACGGTGAGAACCCTCCTCCTCGACAGGAGTTGGGCGGTAACCCTCCTCGACAGCGCGGCAGAAGTTACCATAGTGAGGCAGTCAATCCACCAGGGTCTGGAAGCGAAAGCAACTGACACTTTTATTACCGTAGAAACAGACGATACTCCTGTTGCTCCTCCTGATAGGCTTTATGAAGTAATCCTCCAAATTGACGGTAATATTAAACGACCAGTTAAAGCAGTCTTTTGGGAAAATCTGACATCCTCTTATGATATTTTGTTGGTGGAGGTGGATTGGGCTCCCCCTTTTGTCCTAGCTTCCTCCAGAAGGGAAGATGGTATTCTACCCAGTTTTTCGCAATATGTGCCTGATGAGTAAGACCTCCGACCCTCGGTCTAGGTCCACTCTCTCCCCACTGCTCCGCTGTGCCGTCTCTTGCCTCCAGACCCCGACCTCCTCCTTGGGAGGTTCGAGGCTGCTGCCCGCTCCTGCGCCTGCTGCCCGCTCCAACTGGGACCAGACTGCCTCCAACCACCGTAACCTTTCTCAGACGCTTTTTTTCTTAATTTTTTTTCCCTGTTGTGCCACTGTTATTGTGCCCATCTGTGTCTTGCTCTAATTCCACCACTGTTTTTATTTTCTCGTGCCTGCCTGTTCCTTTTGCCTTTCGCCGCTGCTGCCCCTGCGGCCGCTCCCCCCCGGAATTTCCCCCCGGAATTCCCCCCCGGAATTCCCCTGCTCCCGCCTCCCAGCCTCTCCTCCCTACTAACTCTCCTACTTAATGGCGGCCGCTGCGCTGTCGCGCAGTGGACGCGTGCAGCGGGCGTGCCACCGGCGCACCAAAGGCGCGCCAAAGGCAAGCCCGTTTGCGCCCGTCCGCGACCCGACCGTGGCCAGCGCCAGGAACCCTGGCCCTCCCACTACCCATCGCTACAACACCACCACCCTCCTCGCACTCAACCCTGGAAGACTTAGAGAATGCCAACAGGCCTCGCCGAACACGACCCATGGCCAGTTCTCCTGCCTCCACTGCCGCCAGACCCTCACCGCCACCCCGGCCTCCAACACCACCGACGCCAGCACCGGCGACACCCTAAAATGCATCCTCCTCAACGTACGCTCCGTACACAAACACGCCATGGAAATCTGGAACCTACTCGACTCTCTTTCGCCCGACATCGCCTTCTTCACAGAGACCTGGACCAACGCATCCTCCGCCCCCGACATCAGCACCGCCATCCCAGACGGATACAAGATCCAGAGGAAAGACCACCCCAACCACCCAGGAGGGGGCCTCGCCATCGCCCAAAGAGCACCCTCCGCCTCACCACCTCCAGCGAAACCTTCCCCTCCGCTGAACACCTGCACTTCAAGATCCAGACCACCCCAAAGCCACACTCCGAGGAACCCTCGTCTACAGACCCCCGGCCCCGAACACCCTTCGCCGCCACCATCACCGACTTCCATCGCACCCCACGCGATCGCCTCAACAAACTACATACTCATTGGAGACCTGAACTTCCACCTCGACAACCCCAGCGACCCCAACTCCACTATCCTTCGTGACAACCTCGCCAGCATCGGACTTAAACAACTCGTCAACACACCGACCCACAGAGCAGGACACACCCTCGACCCCATCTTCGCAGCAGGAAACAGCGTCCATTTCAGCCACACAACGCAGCCGCCATGGACCGACCACCACTGCGTACACTTTGCCATCAACAAACCCAAAGCACCCAAACCAGCCCCACGCCCACCACGAAGGAACTGGAGCAAGGTTACCGACGAGCAACTTAACTCCACCTTCAACCGAGACAACCACACCTGGGCACCCGACGCAAACGACGCAGCCAGAGAACTCCACACCTGGATCTCCAACTGCGCAGATGAGCTCGCCCCGCTACGCAACCCTGACAGACAACGCCCCAGGAAAGCCGCCTGGTTCACAACCGCTCTCCAAGAAGCCAGACGCACCTGCAGACGCCTGGAGAAGAACTGGAGAAACACCAAGACAACCGAAAACCACACCACCTACAAGGAAGCCATGACGGACTACCACAACCAGATCAGAGCCACCAAAAGGAACTTCATCCACAACAAAATCCTGGCCAACTCCACCAACTCCAAGGAACTTTTCAGTGTCATTCAAGAATTCATCAACCCACGCAGCGAAGCCACATACATCACCCCATCCCAAGACCTCTGCGACAAGCTTGGAACCTATTTCCACCTCAAGATCAAAAACCTCTACGACAACTTCATCGACCATCCACCAGGTGCCACAGACTGGCGGGGGCGGGGGGCCCCCCGCCCCCCAGAAACACCAGCCAGCCCACCATCTCCAACTGGACACCGATCACGGCCGAAGACACCGCCTCAACGATGAAAAGCATCCACTCGGGGGCCCCCACCGACCCCTGCCCCCCTCACATCTACCACAGAGCCGCGGCCGCCATCGCACCCGAACTACAACGCACCATCAACACCACCTTCAAAACAGGCACCTTCCCAGACGACTGGAAGCGCGCAGAAGTCAGACCCCTGCTCAAGAAGCCCACAGCTGACCCCACCGACCTCAAGAACTATCGGCCCATCTCGCTCCTCCCCTTCGCAGCCAAAGTTGCAGAGAAAACAGTCAACAGGAAACTGACACGATTCATTGAAGAAAACGCCGTCCTCGACCCGTCCCAATCCGGATTCCGAAGCAACCACAGCACAGAGACCGCCCTACTCGCCGCCACAGACGACATCCGCACCCTCCTGGACCAAGGCCACTCCGCAGCCCTCATCCTACTCGACCTATCAGCGGCTTTCGACACCGTCTCCCATCGCACACTAGTCGTCAGACTACACGACGCAGGCATACAAGGAACAGCCCTGGACTGGATCCGATCATTCCTCACCGGAAGAAGCCAAAGGATCAGACTCCCACCCTTCCTCTCCGACCCCACGAAAGTCACCTGCGGAGTCCCACAGTGTTCATCACTGAGCCCCACCCTCTTCAACATTTACATGGCCCCCTCGCAGCCATCGTCCGACAACACGGCCTCAACATCGTATCCTACGCCGACGACACCCAGCTCATCCTCTCCCTCACCAAAGACCCCACCACTGCCAAACTCAACTTCCAGAAAGGAATGCAAGACGTCGCAGCCTGGATGACCAACAGCTGCCTGAAGCTCAACGCCGAGAAGACAGAAGTCCTCGTCCTCGGTACCACCCCTTCTGCATGGGACAGCACCTGGTGGCCGACCGCCCTCGGAAGCCCACCTACCCCCTCAGACCACACCAAGAACCTCAGCATCGTACTCGACTCATCACTCTCCATGAACCGACAGGTCAATGCCGTCACCTCCAGCTGCTTCAACACCCTCCGCATCCTCCGCAAGAGCTTCAAGTGGATCCCCCCCTGAGTCAAGGAAGGCAGTCACCCACGCACTCATCACCAGCAGACTGGACTATGGAAACGCACTCTACGCCGGCATCAACAAGTCCCTACTCCGCAAACTCCAGACAGTACAGAACACCACCGCCAGACTCGTCCTCGGCATCCCCCGACACGAACACATCAGCCAACACCTACGAAGTCTCCACTGGCTCCCCGTGGAGAAAAGAGTCACTTTCAAAATCCTCACTCACGCCTACAAATGCCTACACAACAACAGACCCAAATACCTCAACGACAGAATCAACTTCCACGTACCCAAAAGAAACCTCCGATCTTCCAACCTCGCACTGGCCGAAACCCCGCGCATCCACAGAGCCAGAGCAGGCGGAAGATCCTTCTCTCACATTGCAGCCAAGACCTGGAACGAGCTACAGGCAGACATCAGATGCGCCCCCTCCGTGAACACCTTCAGGAAGACCCTCAAGACCTGGCTCTTCGGCTAAACAGATCTGCGGACCCCCCCCTCAGCTCCGTGAGACCCTCATGGGTGAGTAGCGCGCTTACAATTCCCTGATTGATTGACGATAAAATGGCTTATGCCTCAAAGTGGGCATTAACCCTTGCTCCAGCGTTAAAGCGCAATCAGGCAGGTTGGGACAAGGATTCCCCAGTTCACGTGATTCCTTTGCGTTCTACACCATAGCCCCAACCGCAGTATCCCATTAAACGTGATGTTAAAGCGTCCGTAAGTGACATCTTGACTCAATTGGAAGATTATGATGTTCTCAAACCCTGTTCGATGAATAATCCTCTTTTTCCGATATTGAAACCGGATGGTTAATATTGTATAGTTTTAGACTACAGTCAGTTGAACAGTCATGTTCGCACCTTTGCGGTTCAGAACACCCACAGCTCTGCATTAGTGAACAACATAGGGGGTCATTAGGAGAGTCCGCGCGCCATCCCAGTGGTAACGGGACCAGCCGCCTGCCATGCGGCGGTCCAGCACCCCTGATTAGGATGCGGTCGCATTCCGCAGTTTAACATTGCATTTCCATGCACAACGTGGCAGGCACCGCGCGGTGCCTGCCACCTTGTGCATGGAAATGGAGGGGGGTACCATGGGTACCCCCCAAGTGCACCTCCCAACCCCCCCACACCCCTGGGGGCCCGCAACGGGTCCCCAAAGCAATTCCCCACCAGCCTTTCCATGGCGGCATTGCCGCCATGGAAAGGCCTTTAACCGCACGCATACTAATATGGATGGCGGTGCCTGCTAGGCACCGCCACCATATTAGGGGCCAAGTCCGCCCGGCCAGCAATCAGAACGATTGCCAACCGGCGGAAAAGCGAGATACCCCCCGCCATTGTAATATGGCGGGGGGTATTACTCGTTACGATGGCATAACGGTCGCCAACGCAGGCTCGGCGGTGGCGAACGTTATGACATCGTAATGACCCCTATAGTACGCAAAAAATATAAAACTATATTGGATATTTCCAACGGCTTTTTCAGCCATTCTTTGGCTTCTGAGAGCCGTGATTGGACCGCATTCAGTGCCCTAGGCAATCAGAGACGCTATGCGAGATTGCCTTGGGGATATAAGAATAGCCCAGGCGTGTTTGCAGGACACATTGTTTCAATTTTACAAGATATTGATCCTGATTCCTTTTCATACGTTGATGACATTTATTTGACGGATGATGATATGACTCCACATCTTGTGCGTGTGGATCGCATAATCACACATTTTGCGAAGTCAGGCTACAAATTTAATTTTGCGAAATCGCATATTGCCTTTCTGGCAGTCCTTTTCCTTGGTTACGAACTTGATAACGAAGGTAGGGGGTTGGTCTCCCACTTTTTGGAGCAATGTGCTCAATTGCAGCCTCCCTCTACCCTTAAAAAATTGCAGTCTTTGCTGTTTTTTTTTTATCTTGGCAGAACTTACATTCCTGATTATGCCCAGAGTAACAAATCACTATACGCGTTGATACAACCCTCTTTTTCGTCTTCCAGTTGGCTTCCGGAAAATACAGCAATTCTCAGGTCCTTGCAATCTGATTTGCTTGCGACTCTAGAGATAATACAACTAATTAAGTCATATGGATTGTACCAGGAGCATTAGGATTCACTTACGTGACTTTCAATGAAGGGGACACTGTCCCCATTGCTTATAAATCGCATTTGTATACTCCAGCTGAGATGCGTTTCTCTTCCAGAGAATTGTTTTTCGACAGCGGTCCAGATGGCGATTCTAAAAGAACGCTCTTTGGCTCAGGGTAAACACATTTTCATGGTTTCGCCAGTGCCTGCTTTAGAAGCTGTCATGAAGGCGAGTCTACCGATTTCTGAAGCCTTGCATCCCCCTTTGATACAATGGACTAGTTCTTTGACATCGGCTGATGTTAACTTTATCTTTGACCCCTCTTTGCAGGCACAACATGTTCATCCTCCTCCTTTATCATTGCTTCCTCTTGATCAGTACAAATGCATTATTTACACAGATGGTTCTGCACATCCATCCATTGGTTCTAAACCTGCTTATTCAGCAGCCTGCGTGATTGTAGCAGGCACAATAGTAGATGGTGATTTCAAATCTTCCTTGGTGCACACGCAATCTCTTGGGGATTGCACAGCTCAATTGGTCGAGTTACGTGCTTTGGTTTTGGCTTTTGAGTTTGCTGATCCAGAGGTTCCTACGCTTGTAGAGTGCGATTCATTTACTTTGTACAGTCCTTCAATGACAATTTGTTCTTCTGGACACAAAATGATTTTTGCGATTCTCAAGGCAGCGCAATTAAGCATAATAGGCTTTGGGTCCGAGTGGCCGCTCTTAAGGAACGGTTGCCACTCATGCATGTTATCCATACTTTGGGCCATCAACGTGTGGGAGCACACGCTGTTGGTAATCTGCTGGCTGATGAGGCAGCCAAATCTGCAGTAGCCACTTGTTCAGTAGCAGCAGTCACTAGGGCTATGACTAAAACTGATGATGATATTCTGGCGGCTATAGCTGCGACGAAAGAGGGGAGGGAGTTTCCCCAAGGTTTCCCTTCTCGTTATACCTATCATTTAACTACCGATCAGATTCCATTTGTGACTATTCCATTCATTGGGGATCGGCTGATTCCCAACGAGGACCGCAGACTTTCTTTAATAGTGACTGCACATGAAGGCGTAGCTTCTGCACATGCTGGAGTGACAGCGACTATTTCCCTTTTACAGCAATGTTTTTGGTGGCGTGGTCTAAACCAACAGGCACGTAAATATGTTCTTTCCTGTGACATCTGTCAACAGATTAAGCCTTCAACTCTTTCACCTCCACCCCACACTCAACTCTACATTTCGAATCAACCATGTGGTTGTATTTATCTTGATCACTGCTGTCCTTTAACATCTGATAATGCTTTTAAGTATATCTTAGTTGCAGTGGATTCGTGCACTAGATTCCTTTGGGTTTGGCCTCAACGTAGTGCTGACTCTCAAACTGTTATAAAAGATCTGCGTGTCTTTGTAGGGACATTTGCCTGTGGCACCTTCCATTCAGACCAAGGTCTTGCTTTTGCTTCTACGGCTTACTGGGATGCGATGAAGTCTCTGGGGGTGCAGGTGAAATTATTGTCTCCATATCGGCCTGAGGGCAATTCTGTTGTGGAGAAGATGAACCGTGACTTAAAGCAGTCTTTAACAGGGCGGGTATTAGGTACTGGTCTGGGCTGGTTGGCTCATCTATATGGAACTCAACATGCACTTAATAATCTCCCTAGAAGATCTCTGGGTGGGCGGACCCCATACAAATTGCTCTTTGGCATTAAAATGTTTGTGCCAGACCTTGATGGTCTAGACGTTGTGGTGGCTGCCGCAACGTTTGATGTAGATAATCATTGTACTATGTTACAGGATCTACAAAAGGCTCGCAACTCATTGGCGAAAGATCATTTGAACTCTTCCACTGATGTAGCGGTGCTGATCCCGGTTACTGGCTGGCTTTCTAAAGTTGGAGATCTGGTCCGAGAGAAGGTGGAGAACAAGAAAGAATTTGGGCCATCATACCGTGCACGGGTAAGTCTTTGGATTGAAAGGCACCCGTACTGTGATTCTGCCTCCACTGCCTGGTCGTAAGGAGAATCAATACATTTCAATCAAACATGTAAAGCTACATCATATGGCCAATACTGAATAGTATGCCTACAAGCATTCCGCATCGGGATGTTTCACTGAATCCAATTGCTTCTCTTTCCCCAACAACTCCGCAACTATTGGAGGGGGAGATGGAATCTTCAATAAATTTGTTGCTGATTTTACCTTCTATATCTACAACTGTGAATAATGAGTATGCTTCTCCTCCAGTTGAAATTATAATTGACATTCCTTAAAGTACAATTCATTCACTTTCCAATACAAAACAGCCCTCGTTGTTTCAGCTGGGGTCCAGTGGTTACTATATGGACAGTGATAGCTTTTCTTCTGATGCTTCTTCGTTGTCATCGTCTGTGGCAGAGCCCCCTACACGTATTAGTGTTTTCATATCCTGGTTCAAAAAGACTTACCTGGTCCCGCCCAGGACATATCTCTGGATAGCGCTGACGATGGTGTTCCTCTTCATGTGGATTGGGTTTGTGACTGTGTTTTTCCTCTGGATTAATGGCCATTACTTACCTGAACGCTCTGCTGTGGACTTGGTTAACGGAGTTCTGGCCCCTCACACTTCATCACATAAAATGAAAAGAGATCAAGCTGTTGTTATTATTTCAGCCTTCCCAATTGCTGATCGCATAGTTTGGGATAAAGTAACATTCGATATCCATGGCCCAACCGAGACTTTCAACATTCCATATGTGTTCCGCGTTTCCTTAAAAGATGTGGTTTTGCCTGGAGTACACTCTGACGACTGGGATGTTCACGCAGTTTATTCATTGTTTTCTGATTTGAAATATTATACTGCTTTTGATACTGAAGATGTGTATTTAAATTAGGCAAATTATGCTGATTTATTCTGTTACCAACATTATGACCATCATTTTTTACACAAAACCAATAGTCAGAGACCATATTTTAATTATACGCAATAGGAACATTGCCCAACCACGTTACCGGGGAGTTCAAAGACCCAATGGAGTAAATCTGTGTACTTTACTGGCTGCAATCACATTGACCCTCTGTCCTATTTTTAGAAATTGAAGATGCCAACCCGCACCAAATTTATGTTGACACATACTAAATTGGTCTACTCCTTGTCCTTCATACAAGATTTTTCCGTGAAAGGTTGCATCGCGTCTGTCTTATACCGCCTCAGCTCATATTTTTAAATCAGACGGTAAAGAAAACTACTTTTTTGGTTTAGCCACAGCAAAAAATGTAAATACTCCTTCTATACCGTTGCTGGCTGCTTATGACTCTTGGCATACACATACAAACTACATGATTGAGGATTTAACAATCATATTTCAGAACGGTACACTAAACTCTTCCACTATTGACCCTTCAGGCTGGTTATTGTGGCCGACGAGCTTAAATGCTTGTCAGTTACGTTTTACATACCACAAAAGGTTTTACACAGAGTAGACCTGATCCCTGCTTTCCCCATTCACATACAGTCACCACGTATTCTGTGGTAAATTATGTCAGCAATGGTTGAAACATTCCACATTGTCACGTGTGAAACAACATCTTTCCTTTTTATCAGCTGACATCGATCTGGCTGATTTTCTTTTGGGTCCAAAGTTCCCTTGAGCAAAACGTTTTGCTTATGCAGCCTATCATTAATTTTGGAAGCTATCACAGATGGAAGCAGTGGTGCGTCTGCGCCAAAATGACCAAGATAATTTAGAAAACGTTCTTGCAGTAGTTGATAACAGCATTAATACATTGTCTTCTCATATATACACTTTGGATAATATTGTATCATCGGTCATTGACATTGTTCAAAATGATGTATCTGTTTTGTATCATGGTCAAAATCAGTTACATTCTGGAATGCAATTTGGTTGGACCTTGCAAACACTCAAAAGTAGGAAAGTGCCATTGGATTACCTGAATGCTTCCGCACTGTTTTTCCCTTATAATTAGACGGATAAGCAGAAATAAATGTCAATGAAAGATGTAACATACATGATGTTACATATTGAACAACTAGAACAGTTACCATTTTCTGTGGCAGCAGCTGATTCAGCTGTGTGGTTAATACATGGGGTTATTTCATTGTCTATCTCGCTCTTTCAGTTCACGGTCTGCATGAAACACTATCCAGTTGGTAGATATGAGCCCCTCTGGAGTAGCTATATTCATGAATTATGGTCGTTGCCTTTCACCTTTAAGTGTCAAGGAGCAGATACGGAGGTTTTCATTACAGGGGAGGATTGTGATTCTACAGGAGACACTCCCTGGTCTGTAAACAAATTAAACTTCACGGGGCCTGCAACGTTTCGGCCCCTAATTTGGCTTGTTTTTTAAAAGGGACCCTGGTCCCAGCTATTATTCCCACATTAACTTTGCTTTCCAACGGCAGTTATCTGCTTCTAAATAATCACAATTGATGCGGGTTATGGGCAGGCATCTCGTATATAGTAACGGTTTCACAACGTGTTACATGTTGCAGCAACGTCCTGTTTCCACCCCTCATTGATTTGTAGATAGTATGCTTTGGCCTTCCATTCCAACTTTGAAAACAGATTTCAATAAGCTAAGCAGATTCAAAGCACTATTGTTTCAACAAGAAGTGGCTCTCACATCATCTCGTGAGACCTTCGAATTGCAGGTGGCGAGAACCGCAAGTGAGATTCAGTCACTGCTAAACACAAATCTCCCACTCCATTTTAAAGAATTGATTCACCAAATATTTAATGCATCTGATACTGAGGGCCTTGCCCACTTTTTTAAACTTGTGGGATCCGGCATTGTCACCTCCTTTCAGACTATTTTTGGAGTAATCCCAGCTTTTATTCATTCTATTTTTTCCAGCACCTTCGGAGCGTTTCCCCTATTGCTCCTCTGATTTGCGCCATTCTTGTACTTCTATTGCTGCTCGACCTGTGGTGCTGCCAAACCCAGTCCAGCTGCAGCTGTACCATGATCGGATGCGGCAGCTTTTTGGTTTGATGCCATTAGAAGCTCTTAACACCAACTATTGGCTGACCTTCCGTTATGCCTACCTTACCTGCGTGCAACCTGTGTTCTACTGCCTCCGGTACTCTTTTCAATGGCCCTGGATGTCTGTCTCTCCAATGTTAGGATAAACAAATGGGAGAGCTAGGACCGTGTATGGGCCGTCCTTGTCCCCTGGTAAGTATTGATAAACAACTTGGACGGACCAGTCTAGCAGGTTGTCCAACACTGTAGTGCCTGGCACCGCAAGGGTTTGTTAAAAGAACCCTCACACACCAACCTAGTTGGTGTCATGCTTCATCATCAGGTTCCCAGCTGATTACGGTGGAGCTGGTTTTTTTTTGAGTGTGAGTGTGATGAAGTGGTGTTTTAAAAATACCTCTGGGCAGGCGCGGCCCGTGGTAGGAGTGCTGGTCGGGCGGTGACGTGGGGCGGGGAAGGGGCAGGGTGGGGGGTAGTAAACTACGGACTAAGGCCGAATACAGGTAAGTGAACATTTAAATAAATAAAACGAATTTCGTTGTGAGCGCTGCATCGCCAAATGCGATGCAGTGCGCGCAACGAAATTTTTAATTAATTGTATATGTTTTATATAAAAAATGTTTTAGGAGCGGGATGTTGGGTTTATAGGGGATAAGGGTGGGGAGTGTTTTAAAAAATAAATTTTTAAATGTACATTTTTTGTATTAATATAAATGAAATTCAAAATTGTGTTATAGGAGTGGGATGTTGGGTTTATAGGAGATAAGGGTGGGGAGTGTTTTAATTTTTTTATTTAATTTGAGTTTTTCTTATTAATATAAATGAAATTTAAAATTGTGTTTTAGGAGCGGGATGTTGGGTGTATAGGGGATAAGGGTGGGGAGTGTTTTACATTTTTTTTTTTAATTTTACATTTTTTTATCAATATAAATGAAATTTAAAATTGTGTTTTAGGAGCAGGATGTTGTGGTTATAGGGAAAAGGATGGGGAGTGTTTTAATACAAAAAATGTTGAAATACAAAAATAAAAAATTGGAATACAAAATATACATTTTGGATTTTAGGAGTGTGATGTTGGTGTTATAGGTGATGATGGGAGTATTTTTAAAATAATTTTAAAGTTTTAAAATTAATTTTTATTATATTTGAAAAAAATAATAATATTTTTGATTATGATATAAAATTACAAAAATCACATATTCTTTGATACGTTTTTATAAATGGGAATATGTAAATATATGTATAATGTGTATAATTGTATATGTTTTATGTAATTTGTTGGGCAAAATTATATTTTAAAATTATATTTTTGTATACTTTTCTTGAGTTAATATAGTTTGGGGAGGGAATAGAAAATTATATATGTTTAGTGTCCAGCATCTTCCCTGAGATAATGTAGTTTGGAGTGGGAATAGTAAATTATATTTGCTTATTATCCAGCACCTTCCATGACTTAATGTAATTTGGAGTGGGAATAGCAAATTATATATGTTTATTGTCTAGCACCTTCTCTGAGTTAATGTAGTTTGGAGTGGGAATAGTAAATTATATATGTTTAGTGTCCAGCACCTTCCCTGACTTTTTCTAGTTTGGAGTGGGAATAGTAAATTAAATAAGTTTAGTATCCAGCATCTTCCCTGAGTTAATATAGTTTGGGTGGGAATAGTAAATTATATATGTTTAGTGTCTAGCAACTTCCCTGACTTTTTCAAGTTTGGAGTTGGAATAGTAAATTATATTTGTTTACTGTCCAGCACCCTCCCTGAGTTAATGTAGTTTGGAGTGGGGATAGTAAATTATATATGTTTAGTGTCCAGCACCTTCCCTGAGTTAATGTAGTTTGGAGTGGGAATAGTAAATTATATATGTTTAGTGTCCAGCACCTTTCCTGACTTATTGTAGTTTGGAGTGGGAATAGTAAATTATATATGTCTAGTGTCCAGCACCCATCCTGATTTGATACAGTTTGGAATGGGAATAGTTAATTATATATGTTTAGTGTGGAGCACCTTCCCTGACTTTTTCTAGTTTGGAGTGGAAATAGTAAATTATATATGTTTACTATCCAACGCCTTCCCTGACTTTTTCATGTTTGGAGTGGGAATAGTAAATTATACATGTTTAGTGTCCAGCACCTTCCCTGAGTTGTTACAGTTTGGAGTGTGAACAGTACATTATATATGTTTAGTGTCCAGCACCTTCCCTGAGTTAATACAGTTTGGAGTGTGAATAGTACATTATATATGTTTAGTGTCCAGCACCTTCCCTGAGTTAATACAGTTTGGAGTGGGAATAGTAAATTATATATGTCTAGTGTCCAGCACCCATCCTGATTTGATACAGTTTGGAATGGGAATAGTTAATTATTTATGTTTAGTGTCTAGCACCTTCCCTGACTTTTTCATGTTTGGAGTAGAAATAGTAAATTATACATGTTTAGTGTCCAGCGCCGTCCCTGAGTTAATACAGTTTGAAGTGTGAATAGTACATTATATATTTTTAGTGTCCAGCACCTTCCCTGAGTTAATACAGTTTGGAGTGGGAATAGTAAATTATATATGTTTAGTGTCCAGCACCTTTCCTGACTTATTGTAGTTTGGAGTGGGAATAGTAAATTATATATGTCTAGTGTCCAGCACCCATCCTGATTTGATACAGTTTGGAATGGGAATAGTTAATTATTTATGTTTAGTGTCTAGCACCTTCCCTGACTTTTTCTAGTTTGGAGTAGAAATAGTAAATTATACATGTTTAGTGTCCAGCGCCGTCCCTGAGTTAATACAGTTTGAAGTGTGAATAGTACATTATATATGTTTAGTGTCCAGCACCTTCCCTGAGTTAATACAGTTTGGAGTGTGAATAGTACATTATATATGTTTAGTGTCCAGCACCTTCCCTGAGTTAATACAGTTTGGAGTGTGAATAGTACATTATATATGTTTAGTGTCCAGCACCTTCCCTGAGTTAATACAGTTTGGAGTGGGAATAGTAAATTATACTTGTTTAGTGTCCAGCACCTTCCCTGAGTTAATACAGTTTGGAGTGTGAATAGTACATTATATATGTTTAGTGTCCAGCACCTTCCTGAGTTAATACAGTTTGGAGTGTGAATAGTACATTATATATGTTTAGTGTCCAGCACCTTCCCTGAGTTAATACAGTTTGGAGTGGGAATAGTAAATTATACTTGTTTAGTGTCCAGCACCTTCCTTGAGTTAATGTAGTTTGGAGTGGGAATAGTACTTGTTAGACCTGGCATCATTGGCGCGGGTCTCCCTTCCTCTTGTCGCTTCCTATCTTTTATGTTGGCTGGATTTAGATGCTCTGGGCGCTGTGCCACTACCAATCAGTGCCACAGCGCGAATGCTCCCTGTGTAAAGATAACTGTATGAATTGGGATAACCATAATTGGCTCGTTTGGTTTACCTGTCAGTCCCTAGTATAAGTGCACTGTGTGTGCCCAGGGCTGGTAGACCAAATACTGCTGGTGGGCCTGCAGCGCTGATTTGCGCTACCCACCGAAGCAGCTCTTAAAGTATGTCTGTGTAGCATGTTCTAATAGCGAGTTACCCTCCATTTCACTATTTACTATTGTGAGGCTATCCGTTCTCATAGGCCAGAATGGGCAGGCTGAGTATTACATCCCATAATCCTACCTGCCCCCAGGAACCTGATAGGAAATTCGAATTTGATATGTTTAAGCTCAGGACATTGAGATATATCTTTTAGTAAGGATCATTTGCATAGCCCATGTTCGAAAATGCCTTTGCTAGAAACGAGGTATTTTCTTGCCTAAGCTTTCCTGTAGGCTTTGCTAGTGTGTGTATTGGCCGTCTGGTTTTGGAGCAGCAGGGCCAGCTGGGTCAGACCTGGCTGGAGAGAGATCGGCATTTAGAGTATGGGGAGGGGTGACTCTTTGATCTGAGCAGGGCCGTGCCTGGCAAGGTGAATGATGGCTCCACCTCCCACTGGGCGTCTGATAGCAGACCCCTGATTCTCAAAGGGCAGGATGTCGCCTCATAAACCAGGTGCTCCCCGACCCCACCGAACTGGTTCTGGCTGGATTCAGTGATTTGTGACTTTAGAGAACAAAGGGCCATATGTAGGTAATTTCTATTTACCGATTCCTAAATACCGAATTTTACCGATTTGGTATTTAAGAATCGGTAAATAGAATGTAGGTAAACATTCGGTAAATTTTACCGATTCGGTAATATTCGTTATTACCTATTCGGTATTTACCGAATCGGTAATAAAGAATACCTTCCCATTCATTCCTATGGGCCTGGAGGCCCATAGGAATGAATGGGAAGCCATTCACTATTACCGATTCGGTAAATACCGAATCGGTAATAGGGGAGCATATTCAAGGGTGGCAGGGTGTCAAATTGACACCCTGTTGCACCCTGAATTGTGCATGTGTGCACATGTGGCACACATACATGCCCTAAGGGCATGTATGTCTGCCACATGGCACTTTTAAAAAAGCACAAAATTGCTTTTTAAAAGGTATTCAGTATTTACCACCAACTTTTAGTTGGTGGTAAATAACGAATCCTTAAACCAAAAATGCACTCACTTGAGTGCTCCCTACATAGGATTTAAGGAATCAGTAATTTACCGATTCCTTAAAATAAAGAATCGGTAAATTACCGACTCCTTAAATCCGGCCTCCTACATCGCAAAGGGCTAAATACCGATCGGTAACGGGAAATTTACCGATTTTCGGCCGTTACCGACCGGTATTAGCCCACCTACATATGGCCCAAAGACTTTTTAGGTATAAAACGCTGCGCTGAAACCTTTTTCAAGTGTGTTTCTTCTGGATGTCAAGACGAAACTCTGTCCGAGTGAACAGAGGAAAGGACTTTGAAACTTTCACCAAGCTTGCTGAAGAAACTACCCGAGGGCCTGAATTGAGAGCGCCTCCTGCTGAAGTCTCAGGGACATTAGACTTCACCGCGTCAGCCGTCTGAATTCCTGTGCGAGGGATTCTACTTGCAGGTGAGGCCTCCGTCGTGTAATCCGGAACCTCTAGTTCTACTGTGAGGAACGCGGACTGGTAACCCTTGTTAACTCTGTGCGGGCCACCGCAGCTAAGAGAGAGCTGCCGCCGCTGAGAGCCCGCCTTAATTTGAACCTTCGGAACCTTCGCTGAATCTGTGTGGGCCGCCGCAGTTAAGAGAGAGCTGTAGCCGCTGAGTGCCCGCCTTTGCGCCAGCCTGGTCGAGATCATCCTTTGTCCTGTGGGCCGCCGCAGTTAAGAGAGAGCTGTAGCCGCCGAGTGCCCACCGTTGCGCCAGCCTGGTCGAGATCATCCTTTGTCCTGTGGGCCGCCGCAGCTAAGAGAGAGCTGCTGCCGCTGAGTGCCCGCACTTGTGTCAGATGTGCATCATCGTGATTCGTCCTGTGGGCCGCCGCAGCTAAGAGAGAGCTGTTGCCGCTGAGTGCCCACACCTTTGCCAACTTTGCCTCATCGTGATTTGTCCTGTGGGCCGCCGCAGTTAAGAGAGAGCTGCTGCCGCTGAGTGCCCACACCTTTGCCAACTTTGTCTCATCGTGATTTGTCCTGTGGGCCGCCGCAGTTAAGAGAGAGCTGCTGCCGCTGAGTGCCCGCACCTTTGCCAACTTTGCATCCTCGTGATTTGTCCTGTGGGCCGCCGCAGCTAAGAGAGAGCTGCTGCCGCTGAGTGCTCGCACCTTTGCCAAATTTGCATCATCGTGATTTGTCCTGTGGGCCGCCGCAGCTAAGAGAGAGCTGCTGCTGCTGTGAGCCCAACACGGAGCTGCACGACGAGAGTCATCGCTACCACCAGCCAGGGCCGCCGCAGCCGCGTGCTGCTGCCGCTGAGAGCCCGCCTGTCCCCGAGTGCCCGAATCATTGTGAGTGCACGTTGCGGACCACTGCAGTCAAGAGTTGTGGTCACTGGGAGTCCGCCTGTCACCGTCTCCGCTTCTTCGAGAAGCTGCGTGCTGTGTCCCCGTCCAACGGCAGGTATCTGGTGCGCACCGGGTCGCGTAGACCCAGGCCTTGAACTCAGTCAGTGCCACGTTCTGGTGAATACGTTATTGCCTTTTTAAGTCCCTACTGATTTACGTGCATTGTGACTGGTTAAAACGCTTTTGAGAGTCTTGTGTTAAACCTTAGATAAAGATACTATTTTTCTATACCTACTTGAGTTGTGTCCTTTTGTGGTGTCGTTACTGCCTTATTGTGCATGGTCATAAATACTTCACACACTGCCTCTGAGATAGGCCTAACTGCTCGTGCTACGTTACCACAGGGTTGAGCAGGAGTTATCAAAGGGGGTAGCCCACTTGCCCTGACTTAGGAAGAAGGGTCCCTATTTGGACATTGGCGCCAACCATTGCCAACTAGAGACCCCCATTTCTAACATTGGTGGTCAGCGGTGAGGATCAGGACTTGCATTTATGATCGACGTACAATAACTGGTAGACGCCACTATGGAGTACAGACCAAAGCGCAGCCACGCACAGGTTTCTTTTCCCTCTTCGAATTTTTTTTTTTTTGGTTGGTTGTTCTAGTATTGAATTGTTGATCGCAGCCATGAGTACTGCTAATATGGGAAGGCCAACATCCAATAATTCGGAGGATCTCACCTTTGAGGAGGGAAGATTAGATACCTATACTGCCAGACAGCTGAAGTCATTTTGTAAGCAATTCGCAGTCCCCGTGATAGGTCTCTCTAGGAAGGAGGAGTACCAGAAGGCACTGAAGGCCTGGTGGGAAGCGAGAGAGTCCGCTGGGGATGAGGAAGAGAATGCTGGAGGGCAGCAGGATGATGCAGTAGAGGGGGGGAGAGATAGAACACCCTCCAATCCAGGTACTAGTGTATCCCAAAGGAGCCTGACCCCAGAAGAGCTGGAGGACAGTTAGAGAGATAGGAGGCATAGTTTGGAGATGGCTAAATTGGAAGGTCAGAAGGACCTTGAGAGTAAGAAGTTAGACATTGAGAAGGATCGATTGTCAATTGAACTTGAGAAAATGAGAATGGAGCATGAGAGAATGTTGAGGGAGATAGAGATCAGGGCGAGGAGTGTCCCGGTCTCCCCCTCTGGTGGCAGCATACCTTTAGTAACTCCTGAGAGTAGAGTTTATATTCCTAAGGATGTCATTAAGGATTTTCACAAGAGTGAGGATATTTGGCAATGGTTTGCCGCATATGAGATAGCAATGGTGTCCCACCGGGTCCCTGAGAAGGATTGGGGAGCTGGATTGTGGGGGCGCTTTGTGAGTGATGGTAGGGATACCCTGTTGGACCTGCCTGAGGAGAGCAGGATGGTGCATGCCCAGATGAAAGAAGCTTTGATGACCCGTTATGGTTTGACCCCAGAAATGTACAGGCAGAGGTTTAGAACCTGTAAGAAGTTAGAGGGTACCACGTGGGTTGAATATGTGTCTTTTTTCTGCAGAGCAATGGATCGCTGGGTAAAGGGTAGCAAAGTGGAAACTTTCGAGCAATTGTATGATTTGTTTGCGTGGGAGCATTTTTCTAGTAACTGTTTTCCAGAGCTACGCCAGCACCTGATTGATAGCAAGCTGACTAACCCTAGGAAGCTTGCTGAGGAGGCAGACCGCTGGTGAGCACCCGGGTCCGCAAAGGTTTTGTGGGAGACTTCACCAGAGGTGGGCAGGGTCCCCAGCAGAGAAGTGGGGGGGACAAGGGTAAGCCGAGGGAGTTCCAGAGAGGGCCCCAAAGTAATTCCCAAGGGAACCAAGCAGTGGTGTCCCAGCCTCCCCCTGAGAGGAAGCCAGTGTCCCGGACAGGTAGGCCTGTTCAGAGGGGGCCACTCACTTGTTTCAGGTGTGGTCAAGTGGGCCTCCGGTATTATGATCCCCAGTGTTCCCAGAGAGACCCCAATGCATCCCCTCGTGCACCACCCCGTGCACCATCCCGCCAGATTGCCAGTGTAGCCCTGGGGGGGGAGGAGGTAGAGGTCCAAGGTGGGTGGGATCCCGTAGAGTTAACCCTTGTCTCGCTAGGAGACTTTGAGAAGGTCCCTAACCCCACACTGCCTAATAACACTAAGAAGTACCGGCAGTGGGTGACCATCAATGGCCATAGGGTGGAGGCTCTCAGGGACACCGGAGCTAGTGTGACTGCTGTCAGCTCCCGGTTGGTGTCCAAAGAGCAGGTTGTCCCCCATGCATTCTGCCCCGTAGTGTCCGCAGACAACTCAGAGAGCCAGTGTGAAGTGGCTCAGGTTCCCTTCGAGTGGGGGGAGGTCTCAGGAACTCTTCAAGTGGCTGTGAGGCCCACCATGCCTGTAGACTGTCTGTTGGGCAATGATCTAGAGAACTCCCCGTGGGCTACGGTGGAGAGAAAGTCTCATTTGGAAATGTTGGGTCTGCCTGAGTGGGCGTGTGCGACCACTCGGTCCATGACAGCTCAGAAGGGTGTTTTAGGAGGGTCTGGAGCCTGAAAGTATGGCCCAGGCCCCTGCCTTAAAGAGAAGGGGTAGGGGGCGCGGGAAACCTGCCCCCACAGTTCCCACGGTCCGGGAGGGAGCAGACCTTGAGGGGGATGCCCTGGAACCTACAGGGGAACAAGTGGCTGAACTGGGGGACCTACCGGAGCTAACCCATTGGCAGCAGGAAGGGGGGCCCTCCAGGGAGGAATTTTGCGAGCAACAGAGAACCTGCCCTTCTCTTGAGGGGGTGCGGCGACAGGCCGCCGCCCAGGCAGCAGGTGATCAGACAGGGTCACATTGGATCTATTGGGAGAATGACCTCCTTTACAGCGAGCCTAAGGTTGCTGAGCCTGGGTCAGCCCGTGTGCTGGTGGTACCCCAGCACTTCAGGACCTTCCTACTGGGGTTGGCTCATGATGTGCCACTGGCCGGACATCTGGGGCAGACCAAGACCTTTGAGAGGCTGGTCACCCACTTTTATTGGCCCCAGATGCGCAGGAGCTCAGATGCTCACTGCAGGATGTGTGAGACTTGCCAGGCAAGTGGGAAGAGTGGGGGGAAGATTAAGGCCCCACTACAGCCTTTTCCCGTTGTGAGCACCCCATTCGAGAGAGTGGGCATTGCCATTGATATTGTGGGGCCTCTGGATCCCAAGACAGCCATGGGCAACAGGTTCATCCTGGTCTTGGTGGACCATGCCACCAGGTACTCTGAGGCCATCCCGCTCAGGACTGTGACGGCCCCCGTGGTGGGACGGGCACTGATGGGGATTTTCTCCCGTGTGGGATTCCCCAGATAGGTGGTGTCCGATAGGGGAACTAACTTCATCTCCAAGTACATGAAGTCTCTGTGGGAGGAGTGTGGGGTAACGTATAAGTTCACCACTCCTTACCACCCCCAGGGTAATGGGCTGGTTGAGAGATTCAACCGGACCCTTAAGGGCATGATTATGGGCCTAGGTGAGCCCATGAGGCGTAAGTGGGATGTCCTCTTGCCATGCCTGTTGTTTGCTTACCATGAGGTGCCACAGAAGTCCTTAGGGTTCAGTCCCTTTGAGCTGCTCTATGGTCACCCGGTAAGAGGGCCTCCGAGTCTGGTCAAGGAAGGCTGGGAGCAATCTCCCAGGAAACCTCCCCAGGATGTGTTTAGTTACATGCTGGCCTTCAGGAACCAGACTCGGCGTTTCAGGAAACTTGCTGAGGCAAACCTGGAAGCCAGCCAGGAAGAGATGAAACGCTGGCACGATCAGAATGCCACACTGATCGAGTTTCAGCCTGGACAAAAGGTTTGGGTCATGGCCCTGGTGGAGCCTTGTGCGCTCCAGGATAGGTGGACCGGCCCCTTTGAGGTGGTGGAGCGCAAGAGTCCTGTTACCTACGTGGTGGACTTGCAGTCTCCCAGGAACCCCTTGCGGGTCCTGCATGTTAACCGCCTGAAGCCCCACTTTGATAGATCTGAAGTGGGCATGCTTCTGGCCACAGATGCTGGGATGGAGGAGGAGAGCGAGCCTCTTCCTGACCTCCTGTGTGCAGGGGAGCGAGATGGGTCAGTGGAGGGTGTGGTCCTCTCCACCACACTAACTCCTGAGCAGCAGGGTGATTGTCGCCAACTGGTGGGGCAATTCAGTGATCTGTTCTCCCTGGTGCCTAGTGTCACTGATTGGTGTGTCCATGACGTGGACACTGGGGACAGTCCTCCCATTAAGCATAAGGCTTACCGAGTGACTGACCGGGTAAGGGCCTACATTAAGGATGAGGTTACCAAAATGTTTGCCCTTGGGGTGATTGAGTCCTCTAGCAGCCCTTGGTCCAGCCCAGTGGTCCTGGTACCAAAGGCTGCAGCGCCTGGTACCACCCCAGAACTTCGGTTCTGCGTGGACTATCGGGGCCTCAATTCAGTCATGAAGACTGACGCGCACCCCATCCCCAGAGCTGATGAGCTCGTAGATCGGTTAGGGGCTGCAAAATACCTCAGCACATTTGATTTGACGTCTGGGTATTGGCAGATCGCCTTGACCGAGGGAGCAAAGGAGAGGTCAGCATTCTCCACACCCGATGGGCACTACCAGTTCTGGGTGATGCCCTTTGGAATGAAGAATGTCCCAGCCACCTTTCAGAGGCTGGTCAACAGGCTGTTGGTTGGGCTGGAAGAGTTCAATGCCGCCTACCTGGATGACATTGCGGTGTTTAGCTCCTCTTGGGAGGACCACCTGCGCCACGTCTGGGAGGTATTGATGGCACTGCGGAAGGCCGGCCTCACAATCAAAGCCAGTAAGTGCCAGATTGGGCAGGGTTCTGTAGTGTATTTGGGGCACCAGGTGGGGAGCGGCCAGGTAGCGCCCCTTCAGCCCAAAATTGAAACTATCCTGGCGTGGGAACCCCCCAAGACTCAGACGCAGGTGAGCGCCTTCTTAGGACTCACGGGGTACTACAGGAGGTTTGTCAAGGGATATGGCAACATTGTTGCACCCTTGACTGAGCTGACTTCTAAGAAGCAGCCAAAGAAGGTAAACTGGACTGACACCTGTCAGAACGCTTTTGACGCCCTGAAGACTGCCATGTGCACCGCACCCGTGCTTCAGGCGCCCGACTTTTCAAAGGAATTTGTTGTCCAGACAGACGCCTCAGAGCATGGTATAGGGGCTGTTCTGTCACAGATCAATGAGGAGGGACTAGACCAACCGGTAGCCTTCCTAAGCAGGAGGTTACTTCCCCGGGAACAGAGGTGGAGTGCAATTGAGCGTGAGGCATTTGCTGTGGTCTGGGCGCTAAAGAAGCTGAGACCATATCTGTTTGGGACTCACTTCCGGGTTCAGACAGACCACAGGCCCCTTAGATGGTTGATGCATATGAGGGGTGAGAATCCCAAGTTGTTGAGGTGGTCCATTTCCCTACAGGGTATGGATTTCACGGTGGAACACCGCCCTGGTACAGAACACGCCAATGCTGACGGTCTGTCCAGATTTTTCCGCCTTAGTGATGAGAACTCCCAAGGGGATGGTTAGTTCTCCCCACATTTCAGCTGGAGGGGACGCGTGTTAGACCTGGCATCATTGGCGTGGGTCTCCCTTCCTCTTGTCGCTTCCAATCTTTTATGTTGGCTGGATTTAGATGCTCTGGGCGCTGTGCCACTGCCAATCAGTGCCACAGCGCGAATGCTCCCTGTGTAAAGATAACTGTATGAATTGGGATAACCATAATTGGCTCGTTTGGTTTACCTGTCAGTCCCTAGTATAAGTGCACTGTGTGTGCCCAGGGCTGGTAGACCAAATACTGCTGGTGGGCCTGCAGCGCTGATTTGCGCTACCCACCGAAGCAGCTTTTAAAGTATGTCTGTGTAGCATGTTCTAATAGCGAGTTACCCTCCATTTCACTGTTTACTATTGTGAGGCTATCCGTTCTCATAGGCCAGAATGGGCAGGCTGAGTATTACATCCCATAATCCTACCTGCCCCCAGGAACCTGATAGGAAATTCGAATTTGATATGTTTAAGCTCAGGACATTGAGATACATCTTTTAGTAAGGATCATTTGCATAGCCCGTGTTCGAAAATGCCTCTGCTAGAAACGAGGTATTTTCTTGCCTAAGCTTTCCTGTAGGCTTTGCTAGTGTGTGTATTGGCCGTCTGGTTTTGGAGCAGCAGGGCCAGCTGGGTCAGACCTGGCTGGAGAGAGAGATCGGCATTTAGAGTATGGGGAGGGGTGACTCTTTGATCTGAGCAGGGCCGTGCCTGGCAAGGTGAATGATGGCTCCACCTCCCACTGGGCGCCTGATAGCAGACCCCCTGATTCTCAAAGGGCAGGATGTCGCCTCATAAACCAAGTGCTCCCCGACCCCACCGAACTGGTTCTGGATGGATTCAGTGATTTGTGACTTTAGAGAACAAAGACTTTTTAGGTATAAAACGCTGCGCTGAAACCTTTTTCAAGTGTGTTTCTTCTGGATGTCAAGACGAAACTCTGTCCGAGTGAACAGAGGAAAGGACTTTGAAACTTTCACCAAGCTTGCTGAAGAAACTACCCGAGGGCCTGAATTGAGAGCGCCTCCTGCTGAAGTCTCAGGGACATTAGACTTCACCCCGTCAGCCGTCTGAATTCTCCTGTGCGAGGGATTCTACTTGCAGGTGAGGCCTCCGTTGTGTAATCCGGAACCTCTAGTTCTACTGTGAGGAACGCGGACTGGTAACCCTTGTTAACTCTGTGCGGGCCGCCGCAGCTAAGAGAGAGCTGCCGCCGCTGAGAGCCCGCCTTAATTTGAACCTTCGGAACCTTCGCTGAATCTGTGTGGGCCGCCGCAGTTAAGAGAGAGCTGTAGCCGCTGAGTGCCCGCCGTTGCGCCAGCCTGGTCGAGATCATCCTTTGTCCTTTGGGCCGCCGCAGCTAAGAGAGAGCTGCTGCCGCTGAGTGCCCGCACTTGTGTCAGATGTGCATCATCGTGATTCGTCCTGTGGGCCGCCGCAGCTAAGAGAGAGCTGTTGCCGCTGAGTGCCTGCACCTTTGCCAACTTTGCCTCTTCGTGATTTGTCCAGTGGGCCGCCGCAGCTAAGAGAGAGCTGCTGCCGCTGAGTGCCCGCACCTTTGCCAACTTTGCATCCTCGTGATTTGTCCTGTGGGACGCCGCAGCTAAGAGAGAGCTGCTGCCGCTGAGTGCTCGCACCTTTGCCAACTTTGCATCATCGTGATTTGTCCTGTGGGCCGCCACAGCTAAGAGAGAGCTGCTGCCGCTGAGTGCCCGCACCTTTGCCAAATTTGCATCATCGTGATTTGTCCTGTGGGCCGCCGCAGCTAAGAGAGAGCTGCTGCCGCTGAGTGCTCGCACCTTTGCCAACTTTGCATCATCGTGATTTGTCCTGTGGGCCGCCGCAGCTAAGAGAGAGCCGCTGCCGCTGAGTGCCCGCATCTTTGCCAACTTTGCATCATCGTGAGTCGTCCTGTGGGCCGCCGCAGCTAAGAGAGAGCTCATGCTGCTGTGAGCCCACCACGGAGCTGCACGACGAGAGTCATCGCCACCACCAGCCTGGGCCGCTGCAGCCGCGTGCTGCTGCCGCTGAGAGCCCGCCTGTCCCCAAGTGCCCGAATCATTGTGAGTGCACATTGCGGACCACTGCAGTCAAGAGTTGTGGTCGCTGGGAGTCCGCCTGTCACCGTCTCCGCTTCTTCGAGAAGCTGCGTGCTGTGTCCCCGTCCAACGGCAGGTATCTGGTGTGCAATGGGTCGCGTAGACCCAGGCCTTGAACTCAGTCAGTGCCACGCTCTGGTGAATACGTTATTGCCTTTTTAAGTCCCTACTGATTTACGTGCATTGTGACTGGTTAAAACGCTTTTGAGAGTCTTGTGTTAAACCTTAGATAAAGATACTATTTTGCTATACCTACTTGAGTTGTGTCCTTTTGTGGTGTCCTTACTGCCTTATTGTGCATGGTCATAAATGCTTCACACACTGCCTCTGAGATAGGCCTAACTGCTCGTGCTACGTTACCACAGGGTTGAGCAAGGGTTATCAAAGGGGGTAGCCCACTTGCCCTGACTTAGGAAGAAGGGTCCCTATTTGGACATTGGCGCCAACCATTGCCAACTAGAGACCCCCATTTCTAACAGTACTTTATATATATTTAGGGGTCAATTCCGATTCGGGCCGGAAAAAGCACCGACCGACTCGGAGCCGGAATTAATTCCGACCGACACGTACCTGTGGCGCCCGACACGCCAAGTACGATGCAAGGCGTGCAAAATCCGACCGACACGTACTGAACCCAAGCCGAACGACCGAGCCGCACGGAAAACAGCAATCCGGCCGGAAAAACACGCAAATCGAACCGACCGACACGCACCCGGAACAAATCCAACCGAAACGTACACGCGAACTCCAAACCGCAAAGTACGATGCAAGGCGCGAAAACCACGACCGAGTCTTACGGAGGACAAGCCGTACGACCAACACGCATACAAAACCGAGCCGAAGTAACACAAAACACTGCGACCGACACGTACGCAGCGTAGAAAACTGCACAAACACAGCGTGAACGAAACGGAGAAGACCGTACGAGACAACTGCAGGGTCCGACTCGGTCACAAGAACGTTTCCAACATGCACAGAAAGTACTAAGGAAAAATACACAAAAAAAGGCCAAACAAGCAATTACAAAGCCAATAAATACTGGGGGGTGGGGACAGAGAACAAAGACACACCCACAACTCCACCGATATAAAGGACACAAATCCCAACCATGATCCTTTGCAAATGCTATTCTACTGCCAGCACTCAACAGACAGCAACCACACACCCACAGCTCATCCCTCACACAAGCCACACACCATCAGCACACCAACAAATAGCTACCTCACATACACCCAGCAAAACACACACTCACACACCCTCACCTGCACACCAACACACACATCACTCACCATCACCACACATCACCATGCCCCCCAAGAAGAATCACAAGTTCCTAGATTGTGAATTGGAAGTCCTGGTAGACGAGATTCTCAGGGTAGAGCCACAGCTGTTTGGCACACTGGTCCAACAGACACCCATCTCCCAGAAAACCAAGATGTGGGAGAGGATCATCAACAGGGTGAACGCACAATCACCATGTCTGCGCACAAAGACTGACATCCAGAACAGGTGGTATGACGTGCGCAGGAGGGTACGGGAGCTGCTCAAGAAGGACTACTTCCTGAGCCAATACACCGGCAGTGGCCCTCCTGCCAAGCCAGTATACCTCAGGCCCTGGGAGGAGAAGGTGCGGGCCATCCTTCCGCCAGTGAGCGTCTATGGACTAGAGAACATCCCAGAGCCTGGTGAGTACACAACAAATGTACACAATATTCTGCCACAATACACACACACATCACTGTCAAGGGGAGAGTCAAACCATGCACTCATAGCAATTACACAGCAACCAGAACAGAATCATCCCAAAATGTGTATGTCAGTCAGATAAACACAACACATGCCATCTCCAAGTTACATTTAACCGTGTCATCACATGTACAAACACAACTACAACTACAGCTAGGCAGTGGCACAAATATAACTAACAAACACATCCAGACATGTAGCCACCACTACAACACCAACACACAGTGAAGACCACTGAAAGAAAGGAATTCTGTGTATGCTGGGCAAGTCAGTGTAGCCAATAGCATCATGGGAGTCGTAGTCACAGATATTGCTCATCCCCACAACTGTCCCATCAACACCACCATGAACCATGCGCACATCACAGGGAGTGGAAAAGGACTCACAAGATGGCTGACACTGGCTACTGCTGTGGGGAGCACAAGGCCCTGCTGGCAACTGTGCAACAACCAACAGCAGGACACCACTGACTGACATCCTGAGAGACAACTTCCACTCCCTGCAATGGAAGCACGTTCCATGGTGGGATATCTGGCTGGGTGGGAAGGAGGACTCGCAGCACTGACCATAGTCACAAGCACCTCCCCTCACACACCCCCTCAACACAAACTCCACAGAACCCACCTGGGAGAATGCAATGCCTCACATCCTAACTCAAGATCCCACAAAGAACCTCCACCCTGGGTTATGTCGTGTGAAGCACAGGGACACTCTTTGGACTTTTAGCCAAACAACTGCCAGGACAACACTCCCAGCCATCCTGTCAGCACAGGCAGCCCACCCCACAGGGAAACAGAGTCAAAAGGAAGGATGCATGGGCATGCTGGGAAGGGGGGTGAAGGCAATAGCATGATGGGAGTAGTAGGCACAGATATTGCTCAGCCTCACAACTGGCCCATCAACACCACCCTGAACCATGCTCACATCATAGGGAGTGGATAAGGACTGACAAGATGGCTGACACTGGCTACTGCTGTGGGGAGCACAAGGCCCTGCTGGGAACTGTGCACCAACAAACAGCACAACACCACTGCCTGACATCCTGAAAGCCAACTTGCACTCTCTGCAATGCAAGAACGTTCCATGGTGGGATATCTGGCTGGGTGGGAAGGAGGACTTGCAGCACTGACCATAGTCACAAGCACCTCCCCTCACACACCCCCTCAACACATACTCCACATAACCCACCTGGGAGAATGCAATGCCTCACATCCTAACTCAAGATCCCACAAAGAACCACCACCCTGGGTTATGTTGTGTGAAGCACAGGGCTACTCTTGGGACTTTTAGCCAAACAACTGCCAGGACAACACTCCAAGCCATCCTGTCAGCACAGGCAGCCCACCCCACAGGGAAGCAGAGTCAAAAGGAAAGAAGCATGGGCATGCTGGGAAGGGGGGTGGAGGCAATAGCATGATGGGAGTCATAGGCACAGCTCTACATCCCCACCACATGACCCAGCAAGCTCACACTCACGCATGCACATCCCACAGAGTGGAAAGGCCCATCAAAGATGTCTGACACTGTTGCTGTGTCGTGGGGAGTACAAGGGCATGCTGGGAACTGCACACCAACCAACAGCAGGACACCACTGTCAGCCATCTTGCCATTGCTCTCACACCCACAAACACTGAACTCCCCACAAAAGCAAGTAAGTATGGGAATGCTGGGAAGTGGGGTGGAGGCAATAGCATGATGGGAGTCATAGTCACAGACATAGCTCACCCCCACAACTGTCCCATCAACACCACCCTGAACCATGCTCACATCACAGGGAGTGGAAAACAACTGACAAGATGGCTGACACTGGCTACTGCTGTGGGGAGCACAAGGCCCTGCTGGCAACTGTGCACCAACAAACAGCAGGACACCACTGACTGACATCCTGAAAGACAACTTCCACTCCCTGCAATGCAAGCACGTTCCATGGTGGGATATCTGGCTGGGTGGGAAGGAGGACTTGCAGCACTGACCATAGTCACAAGCACCTCCCCTCACACACCCCCTCAACACATACTCCACATAACCCACCTGGGAGAATGCAATGCCTCACATCCTAACTCAAGATCCCACAAAGAACCTCCACCCTGGGTTATGTTGTGTGAAGCACAGGGACACTCTTTGGACTTTTAGCCAAACAACTGCCAGGACAACACTCCCAGCCATCCTGTCAGCACAGGCAGCCCACCCCACAGGGAAGCAGAGTCAAAAGGAAGGAAGGATGGGCATGCTGGGAAGGGGGTGGAGGCAATAGCATGATGGGAGTCGTAGTCACAGCTCTACATCACCCACCACATGGCCCAGCAAGCTCACACTCACGCATGCACATCCCACAGAGAGTGGAAAGGCCCATCAAAGATGTCTGACACTGTTGCTGTGTCGTGGGGAGCACAAGGGCATGCTGGGAACTGCACACCAACCAACAGCAGGACACCACTGTCAGCCATCTTGCCATTGCTCTCACACCCACACACACTGAACTCCCCACAAAAGCAAGTAAGTATGGGAATGCTGGGAAGTGGGGTGGAGGCAATAGCATGATGGAAGTCATAGTCACAGACATAGCTCACCCCCACAACTGTCCCATCAACACCACCCTGAACCATGCTCCCATCACAGGGAGTGGAAAACAACTGACAAGATGGCTGACACTGGCTACTGCTGTGGGGAACACAAGGCCCTGCTGGCAACTGTGCAACAACCAACAGCAGGACACCACTGACTGACATCCTGAAAGACAACTTTCACTCCCTGCAATGCAAGCACAGTCCATGGTGGGATAACTGACTGGCTGGGTGGGAAGGAGGGCCGGCTGTCAACCAAATACAACCAATGCAGACCATGTTCACACCCCAACAAATACATAGAAATGCCCAAATAATGCAGGACAATGTGCTACACCAATATCAACCCCTGACTGTGACAACTTAGGACAATGCAATGTACAGGCCCGCACCCAGAGGCACAGTCACAACTGTCAGGTGTGTCAACCATTGATGCCTGCAGAAACATAACATACATTGTGTGTGTCTCCCAAAAACAGGTGATGATGGGGACACAGCAGCAGACGCTGAGGAGTCCCAGTCCCAGGCTCAAGAGGATACAGAGCTCACTGGTGTCGTACAGCCTCTGCCCTCCTCGGACGAAGAAGACCAACCTGGCACCTCCGGTGCAAGTCAACATGCAGCACCAGCAGGACCACCAGCTGCACCCCTGCACCCACCCCTCCAACGACTGTCACCACAAATACCATCCCTGCCGACATGGACAGAACAAGGAGCACCACCAGCACAGGGACCCTGGACCAACGTGGGGCCATGGACACCACCACCACCACCAACCCCCAAGGGGGACCAGGGTCATCTGTGCGTGCCACTGCACGCACTGCACATGTTGGCAGGGGTGGTGGGAGGGGTGGGAGACAGAGGTCGCTGCTTGCAGAGGTGTCTGGTGTGCATGACGACCCACAACTGGTACGCATAGCCGATGCGTACCAGTCCAGCACCGGAGATCTCAGCCAGGTAGTGGGGCTCCTCAGAGACATGAAACAGCAGCAGGCTTCCCATCATGCCCGCTTGGACTCTCACATGTCCCGCGTGGAGTCCAAGTGGGACGCACTGCAAGAGATGACGGCGGTGCACAGGGACATATTACAATGCCAGATGAACAGTAACCAGACTACACCTCCCTGTGTGCCAACAACATCTGGTGCTGAACAAACTGCAACTGCCACAGGGAGGGAGGATGACTCTGGCGGAGAGTCCCCTGCACCGCAGCAGCCTGTACTTGAGGGGCCCCCCCAAAGAAGAGGGGTCGTCCGAGGAGGGGCAAGTGAGAGGCCGATGGCCAAGTGCAACCCCCAGGAAGCCTGAACCTGTTCTGGATGTTCACCTTTGTGCACAGACTGTTCACCCTGTTGACGGCAACACAACTCCCACACATGACATGGGGAGTACAAGTTGGACCAATGTCTCAGACAACTGTGGCCCCGATACTGGGGATTTTGTCTACCAGGACTTTCAATTCACCTAGGAACTTCTGATTGCAATATAAATGTACAGCACTAAGCAATCCTATGCACTATTCACACAAATGTATCACAATAAACACACTAATACACCATACTTGCCTCTGTTGTGATTCCAACGTGGGTGCTGTCATGGGGATGATGAACTGCAAAATTACACTGTGTATGCGGACTGCAACAGCAAGTACAACACAGGCATGTGAGTAAAGGCAACGTGACACATATGAGGGAGACACACCACCAGGGCTACACAACACATACACACCTAGGCCATCTGACTCATTGCCTACACTGATGTTGCCAGGGAAGACGGTGCAATGCACAGACACCACACCTATTCCCAGTTGTAGTCAAGTAGCCCACAGGTGCAGTAAGCAAATGGCAGTCAAATGTGTGACCACAGACAACGCACATCACAAAGTGAAGCACAGGTTTATTACACAGTTGCAACATGTCGTAACCACTACAGATGCAAGGTAATCCCACCTGGCAGCGGGCACACAGTCAACAACTGTAGAAGGAAGGAAGTCCATGGGTGTGGCGCACATCACCTGTAGGGACACAACAGCTACCACCCTGGAAGTACAATCACGTCGTCGGTGGACACAGTTGACCAAACGAATCTGAAAGTACCCTGTGAAGGACAGAAATGACACACAGTCAAAAGCAATGGAGAACAGGACAGAACAGCAAAACTCATGCACAATACATGTTACAAGATACCCACCCAGAACCAAGTTAGCATGTCAACACTGTTGGGGAGTACAGACCACCTGTAAGCACACATCGCTACACACATCCAGTCAAGTAGCCCATGGACACACTCCAACAGCACCAGAGCACCACCTACACATATCATGCCAACTCACATCATTGACATGACACCTCAGGATACTCACATTCAGCTAAAGAAGTTGGTGATGAGCTGTGTGCGGACATCACCCTCATCATCATCATCATCACTGGCATCGTGGTCCAGGCCAGGATCCTCCACAGGTGGCGGATGTTGGTCATTGTCATCCTGGATGAGAGGCAACTCCTTCCGCACTGCCAGGTTGTGGAGCATGCAGCAGACGATGATAATCTTGCACACCTTCGCTGGGGCATATGGGAGGGACCCTCCTGTCTTGTCGAGGCAGCGGAAGCGGCTCTTCAGGAGACCAAATGTCCGCTCAATCACTCTCCTGGTCCGACCATGTGCCTCATTGTAGCGCATCTGGGCTGGTGTCACAGGGTTCCTGAGGGGTGTCAGCAACCACGGCATGTTGGGGTATCCCGAGTCACCTACGGACAGACAAGTGCACATTAGCTGACTTGGAAAAGTGGGCGGAATACTACAGATCAGATCACACACAATGGCACAAAGTCAGTACACACCGACAAGCCAGGCACGCTGGTTCTGCATCTGTGCCATCATCCTGGGGATGCGACTACTCCTCATCACAAAGGCATCGTGTGCTGAACCAGGGAAACGGGCACACACGTGTGTGATGGTCATATCTGCAAGACACACCACCAGTGCATTGACCGAGTGGTAGTGCTTGCGGTTACGGTAGGCCTGCTCCTGGGCCTGTGGTGGTACCAAAGCCACATGTGTCCCATCAATGGAGCCAATGACATGCGGCATCCTCCCCAGGGCATAGAAGTCACTCTTCACGTCAGTGAGTCGTTGCAGTCTAGGGAAATAGATGTACCGGTTCAGGTATAGCAACATTGCCTCCAAAACATCGCGGAGCACACGGCTCAACATGGTCTGTGACATCCCACCAGCAGTCGCCACAGTATGTTGGAAGGTACCGGTGGCAAAGAAGTGTAGGGCTGCCATCACCTTCACCTTGGGGGTCAGCGCTGTAGGATACGGCCGGCCAGGCTGCAAATGTGGGGCCAACTGCACTGCCAAATCCTCAATCAGCTGCCTGGTGAAGCGGTACCGTCGGATGCTGTCCCGTTCCACCATCGTTGCCAGGTCTGGGAATGGTCTATGGACAGCAGGAGCCCTGCAGTGCAGAGGAGAAGAAAGCAAGATTGTCAGTCACCCCACATATGCGGCATTGAACACACTCAATATCACATCATACATCATTATGAGGCACAACTACATGAAGTGTGCAGTTCCGTAAGGACATGTATGGTACATACATGGCCAACATCTGTCATCACGGTTCAACAAGTGGCATCAATAAGTCCCAGGTTGGCCCATTGGATATCATGAGGCCGTGTCACAGTTCCCATCTCCTGCTGCCATGTCACAATCACCCCCCACAGTGACATGTGAGGACAGATGTGCCCCAGGCATCACAGCTCAACGACAGGTACATTCCCAGGGACCCTGTATTGCCACATGGACACTGGCATTACATGGAGTATCATGTATACACCACAGCAAAACAACCATGACCCCCACAGGTAGTGGTCCCACTTGCCACTGCAGGACAGACATGGACGTCTGTGACACACACACGCACAACATCAAAGTCCATGCACACACAACGTGGATGTGGAGACTGTCTCCCATTGTGCACATGAAATCAGAGACATTGTAAACACTACATGCACACAGACTGTGGAGGACCATCACTATTGTGCCACTGGGACACCCTGGCTCAAACATACCATCCCACATGGGACTCACGGGGTATGTGACATGACATACACATACACCACCGTGAAATGTGACCATGGCACATGCACAGATATGAACAGTTGCACATCACAGTGGTCATGTACACGTAACACCCAGGATCCTGTCCCCATGAACACGTGCACAGCCTGGGGGTGGCTGCCCCCAGGTGACACCCACAGGACAACATGTACACCAACATACACACAATAGGAAATGCAGCCTTACATGCCTTATGATACAGTTTGGACAGGCTGTCGTGTTGTAGGTGTGCCTCTCACTCCCTGGGAGCTATCTGTGGCTGGCATATGTTCATCTGAGACAGGCATGGTGACACATGCAAGTCACTTGTACAGGGATGCCTTAAACAGCAATGGACCGATCGGTGCACCCGGCCGGCCCATTGCATTCAATGTGTGCGGGTACGCGTTGTACCCCTGTACGCGTTGAACAGCAATGGACCGATTGGTGCGCCCAGCCGGCCCATTGCATTCAATGTGTGCAGGTACGCGTTGTACCCCTGGACGCGTTGTACCGCAATGGACCGATCGGTGCGCCCGGCCGGCCCATTGCATTCAATGTGTGCGGGTACGCGTTGTACCCCTGTACGCGTTGAACAGCAATGGACCGATCGGTGCGCCCGGCCGGCCCATTGCATTCAATGTGTGCGGGTACGCGTTGTACCCCTGTACGCGTTGAACAGCAATGGACCGATCGGTGCGCCCGGCCGGCCCATTGCATTCAATGTGTGCGGGTACGCGTTGTACCCCTGTACGCGTTGAACAGCAATGGACCGATCGGTGCGCCCGGCCGGCCCATTGCATTCAATGTGTGCGGGTAAGCGTTGTACCCCTGTACGCGTTGAACAGCAATGGACCGATCGGTGCGCCCGGCCGGCCCATTGCATTCAATGTGTGCGGGTACGCGTTGTACCCCTGTACGCGTTGAACAGCAATGGACCGATCGGTGCGCCCGGCCGGCCCATTGCATTCAATGTGTGCGGGTACGCGTTGTACCCCTGTACGCGTTGAACAGCAATGGACCGATCGGTGCGCCCGGCCGGCCCATTGCATTCAATGTGTGCGGGTACGCGTTGTACCCCTGTACGCGTTGTACCGCAATGGACCGATCAGTGCGCCCGGCCGGCCCATTTCATTCAATGTGTGCGGGTACGCGTTGTACCCCTGTACGCGTTGAACAGCAATGGACCGATCCGTTGGCACCCATTGGCAATGGCCTAGCCTGGCAACGGTCGCGTTTTCGAAATTCGAACGAGTCGGTTGCTGGAAATTCAGTTGGTCACCCACAACAATGTTGCAAAATCATGTATGTCATGAAGTTGAAGATTTGAAGGATGCTGTGGGCGTGTATTGGTGCTGCTATTCCATGGATTGGCCAGATTCAGAAGATGCAAACGACTTGGACCTATCACTTTGGACACATGGGACAGTATCTGCCTCTGCAGCACATATATATTGCTGGCTGTTCCCCTGAGAGCTCACTTGCCTGCACTACATGCTCCAGGACGACATCTGCCACTGCACTGCTGCTGTCTCTGCCCCCTCTGGACCCTGCAATGGCACGTACTGTGGAGAGAGCCCCAGCCTTCAGCCTTGAGGAGAACCAGGCCCTGCTGGACAGCCTACTTCCACAGTACAGCAAGCTGTATGGGACACCAGGGGAGCAGGTGAGTGTTCTGTGCACTGCCTTTCTGAATGTGCATTTTGTCTGACTAGCAAGGCTGAAAGTCTGCACGCCACTGGCTAGCAGGCTCACTGAGTAGTTGTCACCCCCCATAGTGTGTAGTGACATGCACTGGACAGGTATGGTGCAGTGACAGTGCATTTGAACAAGGTTTTACTTCCCATGCAATGATACCATGTAGTGACTTCTGGCAAACTGTCCATGGGCAGCGTTGCACTGCCTGTGTACATCATGTGCCCCTGTGATTGAGACATGTATATACAACTGTGTCATGCACGGATATGTTGCATGTGTAGTAATGGCCTTTTCACTTTGTCATCCTCACAGGTTAATGCCCATCGGAAGCAGGAGATCTGGAAGGACATCGTCCGGGCTGTCCGGTCCGTGGGGGTCTACAAGCGCCGGATCCGCAACTGCCAGAAGAGGTGGCAGGACCTTCGGGGCTGGACCCGGAGGATTGCACGGGTCCAGCTGAAGCTGTCGCCTCCTCGCAGGAGGGGCGGAACACGGACCCTGACCCCCCACATGCTCCAGATCCTGGCGGTGGTGTTTCCAGACCTGGATGGGCAGCTGAAGGCCAGACAGCAGCAAGGAGGGGGTGAGTCAAAGACTGCACTGTGAACTCTGTATTACATGCTATGTGCCCTCCTCTGGCCTGGTTAAACTGCCACAGTACAGCAGTCATGTTGTCCAGGAGCCATGTCCCTCTATTGTGCACTGCCCACTCCTCATCTGATACCCAGGTGTGGCCCTTACATTCAGGGAATTGTGTCACTTGGGACTGTGTCCTTGCAGTTTGCTTCACTCAAGGTGGGGGACAGCATCTGTTTCCCTAAGTCTGTTGTGGGCATCATGGGTGGGTCCATTGTTCACACAATGCCTGTGTTTGGACATGTAATCTGCGTGTTGCTTTCATATGCGGTCCACTTGCTGAGCTGAGCCACCACATGTGCCTGGGGTATCTGGCACACACCCATGCAGCGGGTGGGAACAATGTTTGGGCCCCAGGAGTGTGCAGATTACGTGTGTGACACATACATAGCCAGCTATCCACTGTCCAGGGCTCATCCCTCATTCATGTGGGGCAGGACAGTCATGCCTACTCCAGCCCATCCAATACACCTGTACTCCCACTCCCGGGTATCAGCTGACACGTTGTGCGCAGTGATTTGACCCCTCAGGTGTCTGCCTCTGTGTCAGTGTGCTGTGGATTTGTTGCCAGGACTGCTGGGGTGTTTCTCGGTAGGGGCTCAGCATGCCACTGGAGATGTGACCATAGGAGACGATACTTGTGTGTCACATAGGTGTTTGATCAGCTGCCCGTGCAGACTGGGGTATGCGAATGTGAAGTTCAGACAGCTGTTTCCCATTCACAGCAGATTGTGAGGGGCTCAGGTTCAGAGGGTAGTGTCACAGGTCTCCCATATGTCCAATCGGTATGACCTGGACAGATGAGGGTTAAGATGATGTGTTGTGTGGGGGATGTACATGTGCACTTGTGCAGCTCCAGGACTTGCATTCCCCATGACCTACTATTGTGACACAGTGCAGAGTGTTGTTGTCTGGCTGCCAAGTCATACATCACTGAGACAGTGATGTATGACTTAGCAGTCATGCCTCCGTCATGGCATGTGTCTACTTATTGGTGATCCTGCAGGGGAGTGACATGTGCTACATGCACACCATTGTGGCGATGGCTATCAGGACATGGGTGCATCATGGTGTCTGTCGCTGGTATGCATCACATGCATTTCGTATTTGACTCTGGGCATCACTTTCATCCGGAAACCTGTACTGACTCAGTGGCAAGAGTTGTGATGTGTGCATGTCCACATGCTACACCGTGTCCTCTGCACTGTCCAACTACTGTGTAGTTGGTGCATGTGTCCACACTGGGGTGTTGCTATCCAACAGACACCAGACAGATGGGTGCAAGGCCATGTGGGATGTGAGTGCCATGGTTGGCATCAGACTGACAATTGGCTTCTCCTGTTCAGTTAGGGCACTTTTAGCAATATTCAACTAATGATGCCAGGGCTTGCTCTGTAATGTGCTGTGCTCACAGTGGTGTGTGCGTTTGGTGCAGGTGACTGATGTCTGTCTGTTTCCCCATTGTTTGCAGATACATCCACGGCCACGGAAGGGGACAGCTCCACGGACCAGGAGGAGCCGGAGAGCCAGACTGGGTCAACAGCCGAGGAGTGGTCGGAGGGACCCAGTGGCACGGAGGGCGAGGGGAGCCACACCGAGGAGTCCTCAGCAGCATCCACCTCAGCTGAGGACCACAGCGGCTCGGAGGATGACTCCCTTATGGAGGCGGGTGTCAGCAGCCACCACACCCCAGCTAGTGTTGCTGTCCCCGCCACCACCAGCACCACCACCGCCCTCCCATCGGCTCCCATTCCCCAGGTCCGTGGAGGCTCCCATGTTCGGGAGCGTGTCTCCTTTGGGCCAGGCACCGCACCCCCTGCCCCTGTGTCCCCTGCTGCCCTGAGTGAGGAGTCTGTGTACCTCCTTCGCCAGCTCCATGTAGGGCAGACAGCCATGCTGAGTGTCCTCCATGCGCACACCGCTCTGTTGACTCAGCTGGTGTCGTTCATGGAGGGCATCTCATCGGGCATGTCTGACCTACAGAGGGGCAATAGGTCCATGGACTCCTCCCTGACGGCAGCAGTGTCCCTCCTCAGACAGTCCCTCACCCCTCCTGCCTCTGCTCCATCCACACTCCCCAGCACCTTACCCGTCCCAAGCACACACACACCGGCACAGGCACACACCAGCACACACACGTCCAGCACACAGACACACACGCCACAAACAAAACGCACACACACGCACAGTCAGGGGACTGAAACCAGACTCACAGGGGATGGGGCCCTGGAACACACACACGCATCCACGAGCACTGCGCAGTCCTCAGTTGCCTCTCCCTCCAAAGCACCCTCCCTTGCCTCACCTGCAACCCCAAAGACCCAGCGGCTCTTCCTCAGTGACCTCGGCCTCTTCCCCGTCCGATCCAGCTGATACAGCATTCAGGGGGAAGAGGAAGCCCACCCCACACAGAGCAGAGTGCCCCTCGCCCCCGGACACCCTCCCCCAGGCGCAGACAGACTGAGGCCCCCACCCGCAAGTCCCCCCGAAGTCATAAGAGCAAGACCCCGCCGCTGCCCTGCAGCTCAGGCACCAGGTCTCCTTCCTCCATCCCTCAGGCCCCCACTCCACAGGTGCCCCCACCACACCCTGCCCCAGGTTCCCCCACCCACAGATATACCATCCCCAAGAGGATCCGGCCTTCTCCCCTGCCACTTGCTCTCCCGGCACCACACCCCCACTGCGCTTGTCTGTGCCACTGATGTGGTGAGGGTGTCCTCCCCCTCTGTCCAGCCCACCTTGCCTGTTCCCCATTCTCCTCCCCTGGTGGTAGGCACTGCAGTGGAGTCCACTACCACCCTGTCTGACTTGGGCACTGCAGTGGCGGACCTGTCCACTCCATCTGCAGGGTCCACTGCAGTCGTGCCGGCACCCACAACATCTGAGTCATGCCCCCAGTTGTGCCGGCACACACCATGTCAGACACCTCCACTGCAGTAGTCAGTGGCTCGCCAGCACCCACCACCCCTTCCCTGCTTCCTCCTGGTGAGCCCTGATCCTGTCCCTGCGGTGCCTGGCCTGCCCCCCGGTTGCCCCTCCTAGTGGATTGTCCCTGGTTTTGTGCAGTGCAGGCATGCGTAGGGTGACATCTGCCACTGTCACCCTGTTTGGACTTTGACAATGGACTGGCCATTGGCCTTTGTGTTTATTCTGGACTTTCACTTTTAAACACACATATGCTGAATAAAGCAACTTTCTGTTCTCTAGTGCTTATGCTTCTGATGTACATGTTGTTGATGATGCTAACCATGCCCTTGCTGCAGTGATGGTGATATTTGGTCTCATGATAATGAAGTGTTACTGTGCAGGAACACATGTGGTCCAGGGGGAATGTGTCCTATCCTGTGGTGTATCCATGTCATCCATAGCAGCATCTGAGGGTGTCATGTGTTCAGTATTTGGCAATGGGATTTCCTACTTACATTAGCAATTTCACATCTGTAGCTTCCACCCCTGCACATCTGTTGTGCCTGCCACTGTTCAATTCGTCTACTTCCCTGACCGTGTGGCCATCTCCACTGGACATGCAGGTTTGGGCATCAATGGGGAAGGACTCATCTGTGTTGTCAGTGCAACATTGCTATACAAGTGTGTTGGATCTGTGCTGATGATTTCGTTGGCACTTCCATGACCAGGCTGATGTGACGGGAGCCTTCATTTGGTGCTAATTGTTGATTGTGTGACCAAGTGCTCAGCTGACATGATGGGGCCCTACTGAGGCAACATATGGCACAGCTTTCCTCACACAGGAGTGGAGTCCCCTCATGGCAGTGTGTACTCCTGTGACATTGCCTGCGCCCAAGGTGTGTGTTGTATGAGCATGTCTGTGTGTTCACTTCCGTTTTGCTGTGCATGCTGTGATCCCTAGTGTTGTACCTGTTTGTGATGCTTGCTGAGTTGACCTATGTTCCCCCAAAGTCTTCTCCCTGGGTTCTCTGTGATGTGGGTGCATGGCACATTACTGGTCATCAGGGTGTCACCCATAGGTGTGTTTGCTGTCAGGGCTGAGTTTGTGTGCAGACGCAGATGGGTCACAGTCAGGTTTCCCCTTGGCACTTGTTGTTTGCACCTGTCATGTGATTTCCAGTTTGTGTTATCTTTCAGTGATTGTGACACATTGTGTGTGTGACTGCTGGCACTCCTCAGGGTCCGGGCTGCAATGTTGGTTGTTGTCTATGTGTGTTCTTTGTGGGTGACCTTGGCTTCTTCATTGGTGTGTGACTGTGGCTGGGATCCCATTTGTTGGTGTGGTATTGCCGTCATGTCCATGTACAGCGTAGTGTGCAGTGTGTCAGACATTCAGGAGTCTTGTTGAGTGGCCATGTGTGATGTGTTTCTGCACCTTGGTTCCCACCCACCACCCTGGAATTGTCATGGGTGCATGTGTGCTTCACTGCTGCACATTGTTGGAGGTCGAGGTGTGTGGTGTTGAGTGTGTGCAGATGAGAGTTGTTGCCCGGCTAGACCCCTGCCTCCATGTTGGCCTTGGCTTACTGGCCGTGCTGATTGATTTGTGCTTGTGTAGGTGTGATGGTAGTTTGTTGCTCAGGACACATGACTGTGGTTCACAGTGTGAACGACATTTAGCTTTGTCATCACAGTGGGATTGTAATGCAGCCCAGGGTCACCACATTGTGGGGGCCCTGGGGGTAGTGCTGTGGTGTGTCTGTGTCTTGCTGTGTCAGTTGCTGTTCCTACGTGCCTGTGTGACATGTGTGATTTGTGCTCCCTCTCATCTGACAATGCCTGATTGCCCACATAGGGGATTTGGATCCATGAGTTACCTTTGTGTGGCACTGTATGCACATCTGTATGATTGGTATTCAGGCCTCCTCATGTGTTGTGTGGTTGCCTGGGGTCACTGGCACCCCCCCTCACCTGGTGTGTTTGATGTGCAGTGTGGGTCTGCCTGTTTGTGTTTGTGCATCTGCACCACTGCATTGGCATATCTTAGGTGTGCCATTGGCTGTATGTAGTTTGGTGGGTTTCCCCTGCTGTCCCTGTGACTCCTAGGTCATCAGTCAGCACAATGATCATGGTTTGTGTGTCCCATTGCTGCCATGCTATGGTATCTGTTCACCTCACATCTACAGTCTCCACAGGGTATCTGCATTTGTGTGCCCATTGGTGCAAATATGTGGGTCTGCATTCTGATGGTCACTTCTGTCATTGTGTCATTGATGAATGTTGACTGTATCAGCCCCCATGGGTGTTGTTTGTCTGCACATGGCCAAAGGTATGTCTTATTTGCACTGCAGTGTTTGCCTCCCCCAATCTATGTTGCAATGGGACACATGCACTACTTTGCCACTGATGTGTTTTATGTTCTGTGACCAGGAATCATCCATGCAGATTGGCAGTTGCAGCTTTTTCTTTGTCAACACTTACATTTTGGTCACTGTGATGATGGGGGTTTGGACCCCATTGCCACAATGTTCAAAATGTGCTTCAGCTATGGACCCCACACTTACCTTTTGGTCACTGTGATGATGGGGGTTTGGACCCCATTGCCACAATGTTCGAAATGTGCTTCAGATATGGACCCCACACTTACCTTTTGGTCACTGTGATGATGGGGGTTTGGACCCCATTGCCACAATGTTCGAAATGTGATTCAGCTATGGACCCCACACTTACCTTTTGGTCACTGTGATGATGGGGGTTTGGACCCCATTGCCACAATGTTCAAAATGTGCTTCAGCTATGGACCCCACACTTACATTTTGGTCACTGTGATGATGGGGGTTTGGACCCCATTGCCACAATGTTCAAAATGTGCTTCAGCTATGGACCCCACACTTACCTTTTGGTCACTGTGATGATGGGGGTTTGGACCCCATTGCCACAATGTTCAAAATGTGCTTCAGATATGGACCCCACACTTACCTTTTGGTCACTGTGATGATGGGGGTTTGGACCCCATTGCCACAATGTTCGAAATGTGATTCAGCTATGGACCCCACACTTACCTTTTGGTCACTGTGATGATGGGGGTTTGGACCCCATTGCCACAATGTTCAAAATGTGCTTCAGCTATGGACCCCACACTTACATTTTGGTCACTGTGATGATGGGGGTTTGGACCCCATTGCTACAATGTTCAAAATGTGCTTCAGCTATGGACCCCACACTTACCTTTTGGTCACTGTGATGATGGGGGTTTGGACCCCATTGCCACAATGTTCAAAATGTGCTTCACATATGGACCCCACACTTACCTTTTGGTCACTGTGATGATGGGGGTTTGGACCCCATTGCCACAATGTTCGAAATGTGATTCAGCTATGGACCCCACACTTACCTTTTGGTCACTGTGATGATGGGGGTTTGGACCCCATTGCCACAATGTTCAAAATGTGCTTCAGCTATGGACCCCACACTTACATTTTGGTCACTGTGATGATGGGGGTTTGGACCCCATTGCCACATTGGTCATGGCCTGCTTGCATTGTGGGGGCCACACACATATATGTGTGGCACATGTGACAGGGGGTCACATTGTATGTTCAAAGTCATGTTCAGTGTTGTAGGCATTTGACACAGTCTACACACGCTTGTCATGGTGTTGGGGGATGTCTTTTTCTTGCATTCCCTAGGTTGTGGTGTGCTGGTTGTGTCATGCATTGTCCATCCTATGAGTGGGGGTGGTGTTGGTGGTAGGCATCCAGCCCCCATGGGTAGAGGTGATAGTAGTGGTAGGCATCCAGCCCCCCTGGGTAAGGGTGGTAGTGGTGGTGGGCATCTGGCACCCCCATGGCTAAGGGTGGTAGTAGTGGTAGGCATCCAGCCCCCTGGGTAAGGGTGGTAGTTGTGGTAGGCATCCAGCCCCCTGGGTAAGGGTGGTAGTGGTGGTGGGCATCTGGCACCCCCCTGGCTAAGGGTGGTAGTAGTGGTAGGCATCCAGCCCCCCCTGGGTAAGGGTGGTAGTTGTGGTAGGCGTCCAGCCCCGCTGGGTAAGGGTGGTAGTGGTGGTGGGCATCTGGCACCCCCCTGGGTAAGGGTGGTAGTAGTGGTAGGCATCCAGCCCCCCTGGCTTAGGGTGATAGTAGTGGTAGGCATCCAGCCCCCCTGGGTAAGGGTGGTAGTAGTGGTGGGCATCTGGCACCCCTGGCTAAGGGTGGTAGTAGTGGTAGGCATCCAGCCCCCTGGCTTAGGGTGATAGTAGTGGTAGGCATCCAGCCCCCCTGGGTAAGGGTGGTAGTGGTGGTGGGCATCTGGCACCCCCTGGCTGAGGGTGGTAGTAGTGGTAGGCATCCAGCCCCCCTGGGTAAGGGTGGTAGTTGTGGTAGGCATCCAGCCCCCCTGGGTAAGGGTGGTAGTGGTGGTGGGCATCTGGCACCCCCTGGGTAAGGGTGGTAGTAGTGGTAGGCATCCAGCCCCCTGGTTTAGGGTGATAGTAGTGGTAGGCATCCAGCCCCCCGGGTAAGGGTGGTAGTGGTAGTGGGCATCTGGCACCCCCTGGCTAAGGGTGGTAGTAGTGGTAGGCATCCAGCCCCCCTGGGTAAGGGTGGTAGTTGTGGTAGGCATCCAGCCCCCTGGGTAAGGTTGGTAGTAGTGGTAGGCATCCAGCCCCCCTGGGTAAGGGTGGTAGTTGTGGTAGGCATCCAGCCCCCCTGGGTAAGGGTGGTAGTAGTGGTGGGCATCCGGCACCCCCCTGGCTAAGGGTGGTAGTAGTGGTAGGCATCCAGCCCCCCTGGCTTAGGGTGATAGTAGTGGTAGGCATCCAGCCCCCCCTGGGTAAGGGTGGTAGTGGTGGTGGGCTCTGGCACCCCCCTGGGTAAGGGTGGTAGTAGTGGTAGGCATCCAGCCCCCCCTGGGTAAGGGTGTTAGTTGTGGTAGGCATCCAGCCCCCTGGGTAAGGGTGGTAGTAGTGGTGGGCATCCGGCACCCCCTGGCTAAGGGTGGTAGTAGTGGTAGTTATCCAGCCCCCCTGGGTAAGGGTGGTAGTAGTGGTGGGCATCTGGCACCCCCTGGCTAAGGGTGGTAGTAGTGGTAGGCATCTGGCACCCCTGGCTTAGGGTGATAGTAGTGGTAGGCATCCAGCCCCCCTGGGTAAGGGTGGTAGTAGTGGTGGGCATCTGGCACCCCCTGGCTAAGGGTGGTAGTAGTGGTAGGCATCTGGCACCCCCTGGCTTAGGGTGATAGTAGTGGTAGGCATCCAGCCCCCCTGGGTAAGGGTGGTAGTAGTGGTGGGCATCTGGCCCCCTGGCTAAGGGTGGTAGTAGTGGTAGGCATCTGGCACCCCCCTGGCTTAGGGTGATAGTAGTGGTAGGCATCCAGCCCCCCCTGGGTAAGGGTGGTAGTAGTGGTAGGCATCCAGCCCCCCCTGGGTAAGGGTGGTAGTGGTGGTGGGCATCTAGCACCCCCCTGGCTAAGGGTGGTAGTAGTGGTAGGCATCCAGCCCCCCCTGGGTAGGGGTGGTAGTGGTGGTGCGCGTCCAGGCCCCTGTGTGCATATGTGGCATTGGTGATGGGCATCCCGCCCCTATGGTGCTGCTGTTGCTGGTGTGAGTAAATTCTGCATCCCTCTGTGTGTGTGTGATGTGTTGTGTACGTGTTGTATGTGTTTTGTGGTTGGTGTCTGACTTACCTTCTGCGCCGTACGCGTCCGTGCCTGTTCCGGTGGTAAATGTAGAATATTGGTAGGATTGGGACGAAGGGATTCATGGTTGGTTCGTGTCGTTCGTCTTTCTTGTTGCTTCGCGTCGTCCTCGTCGCTGGCGTGTTCGCCTCGTAGCCGTGAATTGTGTTGTGGCGCGAATCGGTTGCTTATGTGCGCCTCTCCCGGAAGCTTTGACGTGCCGGACGTAGCGACGGGTTCGGCGCGTACGGAAAGCGCATCGTACTTGTTCGGCCGGACGGGGCTGCATTTTCCCTTCCGTGCGACTCGATTCTGCGTTTCCGGATTCGCCTCGGTCGGAGAACAGGACCTGGATTGGGTGAGTACGACTCGGCCGGATTCTATGCTGTTGTGCGCATCGTACTTACTCGTTCGGTATGATGTACGGATCGGTCGGGAAACAGGCATTCGCATGGCTTTTTTCCCGACCGAATGGTATTGGGTGCGCCTCCGACCGAGATCGGAATCGGCCCCTTAGTGCCCAGCACCTTCCCTGAGTTAATGTAGTTTGGAGTGGGAATAGTAAATTATATATGTTTAGTGTCCAGCACCTTCCCTGAGTTAATGTAGTTTGGAGTGGGAATAGTATATTATGTATGTTTACATACATAATGTTTACATACATAATGTAGTTTGGAGTGGGAATAGTAAATTATATATGTTTAGTGTCCAGCACCTTACCTGAGTTAATGTAGTTTGGAGTGGGAATAGTATATTATATATGTTTAGTGTCCAGCACCCACCCTGAGTTGATACAGTTTGGAGTGGGAATAGTAAATTATATATGTTTAGTGTCCAGCACCCACCCTTAGTTGATACAGTTTGGAGTGGGAATAGTAAACTATATATGTTTAGTGTCCAGCACCTTCCCTGACTTAGGGCCAATTGCCCGCCACCCTAGCGGTAATGGGACCGGCCGCCAGACATGCGGCGGTCCCGCCACCCTAATCATGATGTGACCGCCACCACGGCGGTCGCATCTGGCGTTTTAACATTGCAGCGGGTGCTGCAGGCTGCAGCACCCTCCGCAATGGTGAAATGCCATGTTGTACATTTCCATGCACAACGTGGCAGGCACCGCGCGGTGCCTGCCACCTTGTGCATGGAAATGGAGGGGGGTACCATGGGTACCCCCCAAGTGCACCCCCCACCCCCCAATGCACCCGGGGACCCGCAACGGGCTCCAAAAGCAAATCACCGCCAGCCTTTCCATGGTGGCATCGCCGACATGTAAAGGCCTTACACAGCACATATCCTAATATGGATGGCGGTGCCTGCTAGGCACCACCACCATATTAGTGGCCCAAGTCCGCCCGGCCGGCAATCGGAACGATTGCCGACCGGCGAAAAAGCGGCAGACGCTCTTTGCGTCCGCCGCGATACCCATATACCCGGATACCCGGATACCCGATACCGATACGCGTATTACTCGTTACGATGGCATAACGGTCGCCACCACCGGCTCGGCGGTGGCGATCGTTACTCCATCGTAATGACCCCCCTTGATACAGTTTGGAGTGGGAATAGTAAATTATATATGTTTAGTGTCCAGCACCTTCCCTGACTTTTTCTAGTTTGGAGTGGGAATAGTAAATTATATATGTTTACTATCCAATGCCTTCCCTGACTTTTTCAAGTTTGGAGTGGGAATAGTAAAATATATATGTTTAGTGTCCAGTGTCTTCCCTGAGTTAATACAGTTTGGAGTGGGAATAGTAAATTATATATGTTTAGTGTCCAGCACCTTCCTGGACTTTTTGTACTTTGGAGTGGGAATAGTAAATCATATAGGTTTAGTGTCTAGCACTTTCCCTGACTTTTTCAAGTTTGGAGTGGGAATAGTAAATTATATATGTTTAGTGTCCAGCGCCTTCCCTGAGTTAATACAGTTTGAAGTGGGATATAGTGTAGAGTGGGAATAGTAAAATATATTTAGTTAGTTATTTTGTATAAGGTTAATGATACAAATCTATGTTTAAGTGGTAATAGTATGTTATGTGTTTGTATTACAAAAAATATATGTGTGATATATAATTTAAGATAATTATTTTATTGTAAATACAGAAAACAACAATTAATATAGGAATTAAATACAACACAATATTTGAATTAGGATTTATAAAGCACCTGAATCACCCCCCCCCAAGGGGTATCTCCCAGCTAGCGAACTGCTTTAGTCGGCTAGAGAAAGAAGAACAGATTAAAACAATGTAGTCTTCAGAAGCCTACGAAACTGCAGGTGATCAGAGGACTTCCGCAAATGGATTGGTAATTGGTTCCAGAAGGCAGGGGCTAAGTCGAAGAAAGCTTTCCCACCTAGACGAGATTTTTTACAGCGTAGCACCACAAGTAGAGATTTGGTCCCTGAGCGTAGTGTTCTGGGAGGCTGGTATTTTTTGAATTTCTCTGCCAAATATCTGGGGCCTTTACCATTTAGAGATTTATGCACAATGCAGCAGATCTTAAAGCGGATCCGCTTCCGCACTGGCAGCCAATGCAATCTCTGCAAAAGGGAAAGGGAGGGAGTAAGGGAGGGAGCGTTGGAGACCAGTCGGGCAGCAGTGTTTTGGACCACTTGCAATTTGTTCAATGATGGTTCACTGGCTGAGATCAGCAGAGCATTACAGTAGTCTAGGCGACTTAGTACTAGTGCCTGGATAAGTACTACTGCCTGGATATTTATATTTTATTAAAGTTTTTATTTTCATTCAAAGAGTCAAGCAAATAAATAATATGTATTTTGTTTTATAAAACTTTTTTAATATATATTGTCATAAGGAGAAATAATAATACTTTTTGTTTTTGCTTACATTGCATATTTAGTACATATTTAAACATAAACCTATAATTTTTAAGTATAGTCAGCATTAATTTTTTAAAAGTTTTTATAATGTAGAACTTGATAAATATGTACATTTTTTTACAAATAAAAGATGTAGTTGTCCCCTGGTTATTATACATTTTTTTTATAACATAGGGGTCCATTACGATGGCGGGCGGACTTTGTCCGCCCGCCACCGCAACGGAGCCAGGGACCGCCCGCCGAAGTCGCGGCGGTCCCGCCAGGCACATTAGGATGCGCCCGCCACACTGGCGGGCGCATCCCGCATTTTGTACATTGTGGCGGGCGGTGCTGTCAGCAGCACCCGCTGCAATGTACAAAATGCATGTTGTGCTATTGCATGCACAACGTGACAGGCACCGCGCGGTGCCTGCCACCTTGTGCATGCAAATGCAGGGGGTACCATAGGTACCCCCATGTGCACCCCCATCCCCCAACATCCTGGGGGCCCGCAACGGGCCCCAAATGCGACATACCGCATGCCTTTTCATGGCGGAAATGCCGCCATGAAAAGGCTCCTCACCGCCTACATCCTAATATGGATGGCGGTGTCTCACAGACACCGCCACCATATTAAACCCGTTTTCTGCACGGTCGCCTGTACGACCGGCGGAAAACCGTAGGACGGTCTTTCCGTCCGCCGGCGTCCCCACCGCCATCGTGATTTGGCGGGGGGTAAATGGTAGGCGGGCAGTGGAAAATGGCGGGCGGATCGCCATCGCCATCGCCATACGGGCGGTGGCGATCCGCCCGCTATTGTAATGACCCCCATAGTTTTTTGGTAACAGTTGTAGAATATTTATTTACATTGTAAATATGCATTACATAATTACATACAGTGTATATTTTTTAAAACATACATTTTGTTTTCAATTTTCTCATTGTATAACTTTTTTATAGTTTTTGCATATTTTTTAATAAATAATATTATATTTTGTATAATATTATTTAAGTTGTAAATACAAATAAAATTATTAAGGTAAGAAAACATTTTGAAAAAGAAAAATATGTTTTAACACTTTCACATTTTTAGCAAGCATTATAATTTTTCTAAATCACATTGGTAAGTTAACATATTTTATTTTACTGTATAATAATAAATATTATTTTTTTCTAATATTTAGTATTATACTCTCACATTTTTAAACAGTAAAGAAAAAACATTTAGTACATTAGTAATATTAATTATTATTTAAAAAAACAAATTGTATTGTATTTCTAATGTACATTGCCTTCAATGTAAAAAAGTATTTTTATTATTTCATTTAGGTAGCCATTTTCTAAACTACGTTGTATTTTGTAGGCTAACTATGTTATTTTAGGTCATTTCTAAGGGGAGAAGCTCGCAGTTGGAAGCTGCGTCGCTTCGATTAAGGTAAGTTTAATTTAATTACTTTTAGGCTTAATTTAGGTGTAGGGTGAAGGTAGTGAGGTAGTGTATAGTGTATGTATAGTTTGTGTTTTGTGTTTTTGGTGCGGTTTAGTTAGTACTTTTGCGTTTGCGAAATGCGGTTAGTTCGTTGATAGGTAGGTGTTAGGGTATGTATTATATGTATAAATATGTTTAGAGTATGGTGTTATTAGTGTGTTTATGTGTGTTTTTTAATGATTTTATTGTGTATTTGTGCGGGAGGGATTGTGTTGTTTTTTTTACAGGTTTTTGTCATTTGGAAGTTGCAGTTGGGAGAAGCATTCTTTTTTTTTAAAGAACTGTGTATTAGTTTCTAGTAAACTAATAATTATTTTACAGTTCCTTTATATTTCGGGTTTTCCTGGAGCGTTTCTTTTTTTAATTACATTTTTCGGGTTTTTATTGCATTGGAGTCTACGGATATGTTGCAGCCGGATTATATTTTTTCCAGTTGTATTTTTCCATTTTTTTGGGTACTTTTAAGTAAGTTTTGGGATTTTTACAAGTTTGGATTTATTTATGGCACTTTGGATTCAATTCTTCAGCAACAAAAAAGTAAGTTATTTTAAATTATTTACAATGGGAGGAAAATGTAATTTTTGTCATTTTTATTGACGTTTGTAATATATAAAATATATTTATTATGTCAAATAATTTTTAAAATAAGTTAAAATTAATTGACAATATTTATATTTTACATGTTTGCAAAGGAATGTTTATTTAAGAATTTGGGGCACCATTACGATGGTGGGCGGACAAAGTCTGCCCGCCACCGTAACGGAATGCGGGGCCACTGTGCCAATTACGATGCGCCCGCCACAGTGGCGGGCGCATCACGCCTATTTTACATTGCGGCGGGGGGTGCTGCAAGCAGCACCCGCCGCAATGTAAAACAGCATGTTGTGCATTTGCATGCACAACGTGACAGGCATCGCGCGGTGCCTGCCACCTTGTGCATGCAAATGCAGAGGGGTACCATAGGTACCCCCCATGTGCACCCCCCACCCCCCCAACACCTTGGGGGCCCGCAACGGGCCCCCAAAAGCAAATACCGCGTTGCCGCCATGAAAAGGCTGATCTCCGCCAACATCCTGATATGGATGGGGGTGTCTGCAAGACACCGCTACTATATTAAACATGTTTTCCGCCCGGTCGACGAGTCAACCGGCGGAAAAGCGGCAGACGGTCTTTCCGTCTGCCGCGGACCCCCCAGCCATCCTAATATGGTGGGGGGTCTTTCTGGTGTAAATGGCGGGCAATTCGCCCCCGCCGGCCCGGCGGGGGCGAACCGCCCGCCATCCTAATGGGCCCCTTAGTGCACAATTACGATTTTCCTATGTTTTTGTAGTACTGTTCTAAAGTAGGGATTTAGCTATTGTTTCTAGATATTCTAGCCCTTTTGTGTTTGGGTAGTCTTACTTTGTATTGTAGGTGCTCGAACATTGTTTTAGTCTTTTTCGTTAGTTTTGGATCTAGCTGTGTTACAGACTGTTCAAGTCTTAGTTGTTGGTAGCTGTGTTCTTTTTAGAATGATTGTAGTAATTTATGTAGAGTTGGTGTGGTTCTTCCTGTTGTGGCTTGGAAAACATTATGCCATCCTTCCACAGCGTTATTAGTTTTTGCTTCTTTGTTTAGGGTACTGTTATATACATTACACCATGGAATGTGGTATTTGGTCTGTCTCCTGTGTCCAGATTTGTGTAGCCTTCTCACCCAGGTGTCCTCGAAATAGTCAAGTAGGGGACTTAGTTTATGCTCATTTGTTTGATAGTAGGGACTTTCTATTAAGAGATTTTAGTGTTCTGCTACATCAGTATATGGGACGTATGCTAGTGCAATTAGTTTTTTAATTTCATATGCAAAATTGCTATTAGTTGCATATTCTACACTAAGGGGCCGATTCCGATTCGGGCAGGAAATCTCTCCGACCGAGCCGGACCCGGAGAGATTTCCAACCGAATCGGACCCTAGCAGTACGACCGAACGAGTACGATGCGTTCGCATACTATCGGACTCGATTCGGTCGGACTCCCATTGAAGTCAATGGGAGCCGGTCGTACAACGCGTACGCGGGCTCCCATTGACTCAATGGGTGCGAGGCGAACAAGGGCACCCCCTATAGCGGGTACGCGTTGATGCGGGTCGTGCCGTACACGCACAGGTAGGGGGGACCCATGGGTCCCCCCTGTGTGCGACTCGCGCGGCTATGCGTACAGGGGGGTCCGACACGGACCCCCAAAGTGCGGCTCCGACTGCACTTTCGAGCCGGACGGCGCGAGTCGGTCGGACTGCTCGCGGCGCGCATCGTACTTACCCGGCCGGGGAACGTCTCCATTGCGCGGTGCGAGTCGTGTCCGTGCGAGTCGGTCGGAGCGGTTGGGTCCCGCCAACGAGTCAGTCGGCGATTTCGCATACGTTCGCATCGTACTCGTTCGCCTGGACGCACGTCCGACTCGGTCGGAAACAGGGCGTCCGAATCGGATCCGGTAAAGCCGAATCCGATTCGGAGCCCTACCGGCCGAGATCGGAATCGACCCCTGAGCGTAGATTTTTGAAGGTGTCTCCAAATGCATTGATTAAAGTGGTAATAGCAACCTTGTATTGCTGTGTGAGGGTAGTTTTTCAGGATGGCTTGTATCATTGACTGTTCAAAGTCTATGATAATTTTTTGAGGATAGTAATTATTAGTTTCTTGCTTTTTACTTTTGTTAAGCGTTCTACATAGGTAGTGGTTTGTTTGTTTGGTAACAGGGCATTTATAAAGGGGATGTTGGTATTGTGATACAGTCCATGGATTGTATATAATTGGTAAAATGGTTTAGGACATATTTTAAATGTTCCGTCCATCATCCATATCTCACAATTCTGAAGTTTAAGTAAGTTTGTGGGAGTTGCATATATGATAATTCTTTTGTCATTAGATTTATTGTCATGAAGTAGAAATTCATTATGACTTACAGTGAGTTCAAGTGGTATTTGTATTTCACTGAAAGTTTTGGGGGTAGGTGGGGTGGTAGCAGTTGCTTTTTTTGTTCTAGCTATTAGCCTTTTCAGCGTTGAGACAGAGGGTAATTGGCCAGTTACATGTTCTGGAACTCTGGTGAGTACATCTTTTAATATTTTAGTAGTAGGTTTTTGAGAGCTAGTGCTAGCTTCTTTCAGAGTGTCTAAAGTGTCTCTCACTTCTATTTCAGCTATGTTAGGGGGGTGGTTATGTTCTTTAACATGTAACACAGTACTTTCTTTTGTTGTTGCCCTCCCATAACATGCATTTGAATAATATTTGCTGCACTTCCAATTAATTTTGTCGCCTGCCTGTTTCTCCTGGGTGTAGACATATCTCATATAACATAATAAAGATTTTCCTTTCTGGGAAGTTATGAATTTGGCACCTTCAGTCATTCTGAAGTTTCAAATGCTATAAGAAATGTATATAAAAATATTAAATGTATTGTAATTGTTTTAATTTTAATACAGGTTTTTATATACAACATTATACTTAGATGTTTGAATATGTTGAACTTTTTTTGACGCTGAGATGTTTCTGTTGGTGCTTGCCTTTAGTGTTTCTTTTGATTTCCTGCAGAAGAAAAATGTAAATTTTAATAAATGTGTTTAACAGCATTTATTTCATTTTGAGGTTTTTGTGGTTAGTGGGCGATTTGGGTTGGGAATTTTACTTGTTTTAATAGTTTAATTGAGATTTATACTTACTTTTTTGGCAAGGTGGTTTTTGGATGATGTTTGAAGGTAGTTGAGTATGTGTTGAAGTTTCTGTAGAGGACATATAATAAAAAATAAATATACATTAATTATTTAGTTATTATAAAAAGTGCTTTACGATTATTTTATGCAGTTGTAACATTAAATAGATATTTTACTTACTTTTTGAAGTTGTATTTAGAGCTTTCAATGATGAAGTCCAGTGTTGCAGAAGCAATCTGGCAGAGATTCCCCTTATTCTTGGTTTTGTTGTTGGAGAATAAAATAATGTTAAATTTTCTTTCATTTATATAGTGTTTATTTAATTGTGCTTTCAAACTTATTGGGTTATTTTAGTTGTAGGTATTTTTATTGGTTTTTACTAATGTTTTCAATTAATTTGGCAGTTTTTTCCTTATATGGGAAACGCTAATTAATGTTCAGTTGAACTTTTTTCATTCTTACTATAATTAAAAGTGTAATAGTATATTATTGCATGTATATTAAAAATTATTTATTTTATATATAGTGTTTGTAAGTATAATACATTTGGTGAGTTTAAATATGTTAAAGTTATTTTATTGAATTATAATGTATTTAATGTTAAATTTATTTATTTAATATGTTGTGTGTGTTTGTGATATTGTTTATATTATTTTTGTGATATATTGTGTACCTAAAAATATTTTTAAGGTGTCAATATTTTTTGGTGTGATAATAGTGTGATCTATATTTTTGTTATCGATATTTGTGTCACTTTGTATGTTTATTTAATGTTTTTGATATTAGTTATGACGATATTTTTTGATCGATATTAGTGATATTGATGTTAATGTTTTTGTTGATAATTTCGTGTCGATATGTGTGTATTTTTTAAATAAGTATGAAGTATCGATATTTATGTTATCGATATTTGTGTGTCGATAATTTTGTGTGTCCATATTTTGAGTGTCGATGTTATGTCAGTGATCCAGCCCAGTGCTAACGACCTGACCAAGGGGAGGGTGTCACGTGGCCCGTGGGGACATTGCTGTCTTCTCAAAGATAGCATGAGCATGCTGCAGCTTGCCTGCTGTTTTGCGCACGTTACTACACTACTTTTTTATAATAATTTTTATGGTTGTTTTCACATGAGAACTCATCGCTGTGTACACTCTTTGCAGGTTCCTGGGATTTTGACTAAACATTGTGAGCAACGTCAATCAACAAGGCCCCTTGTTATTTTGTTCCTGCCAGGCCTTAGCCCTTAGACAAAACATACCGATGCAGCTATTGTTTGGGACAACGTACTTTGGTTTTATTGGAATACACAAATAGGTAGCACCCATTAAGAGAGGGACCTTTCCAGGGAGAAGAGCGAGACAGCCCCTATGATGTAGATGTACTCTCTATAGGCTAAGGTATGGGGTTTGCTGACAAAGCCCAGAGATCTTCTAATATATAAAAATACTGCTTCTTAGCAAAGGGAGGGAGGTTAGGCTCTATTCTATTTTCATGATGACCTCTCCCTTCATCATTTATGGACTAGCTGCTATGCTGACTGTATTTGTACTATGCATTTTCCTGCCTGTTGTGGTACGTATACTGCATGTTATGGCACGTTAGTTAAAATAAATATTTTAACCTGTTTTGTATCTCTGTCAGATCTTCTTGTGGACAAGTAAAAGAATGCGAGCGAAACGGTATGTCCTGTTACCGCGATTCTTGAGAGATCTGAGAGTGTTGTGTTCTGGGGTGTCTAATCACTTGTTTCTCTGTGAGTGAGTAGGAGAGCAAATGAGACACTATAGCTAGTCGGTCCTGGGCTCATAGGTACTAAGGTGGTAGGATGACTCAGTCCCTATACACCAAGGTCCTGTAATCCTGCGCATAGTTCTGTTTTTGGGAAGAATCCCTGCAACAACGCCAGCCACTACCACTCAGTTACGCACAGGGGGGTTGACGATTGCTTTCCCCTGTGCGATCTGAGACAATGGGGCGGCCCATGAATAGGCAACATTACACCAGGCTCGTGACCAGCAAGCATTCAGGAAGAGACGCTTCTGAAGAAAGACCAGAGGCCTACACATACAGCAAAATCAATTCAGGCAGACGGAAAGAAAAAAATACACTTGTATTTGAATAGTGACAATTATGACCCAGAAAGCCATCATCTCAGGCACCCATTACTAAGGTTACTTGTCAAATCACTCTTCATTATTCTTAATCTGCAATTTGTGACCCAGCTTTTACGTCAGCCGAGGAATGCGATGGAATCAGCGCCACTGCACTCCTCAGAAGCCTGCCTCTTCTGACCCGTGATTGTTGGAAGGGAGATTGTGAATCCCCGCAAACATTTGTTTGTATGTTTAGAGTATTCACACACCTACAGTCAATACCTACATTGTAACACCCACTATGCTACTACTCCTAGATTTACTAACATGAGAATCTTCTTGAGAGTAAATTCAATTATGAGTGCAAAACTGACTTTTCTGAATTAGAAAAATGTTTTTCAACAATTTTCACTTCAAAATATGACTTGCTTGCAAACATGGGTTTGAGAATTTGCCGTTAGGCTCCTTTTCATTCATTTTTGACAACTAATGGTGTGGGATCAGTATGCATTGGAACATATTTGGAGAAGATAGTTTGCAAATCTTTAGGGAAAAGAGCAATATTGTTTTTTTCAATGGAAAATTCACAAGGTGTGACAGTACAGTAGTGCTCCAAACAAAGCACAAAAACACTGCAAATTAAAATGAAAAGTAAACTAAGTAGCTATCAGAGGCCATCTAATGAAACAACAAAAAATTGTGCAACCAGGGGCTGTTCCATTAGCAAGGCAGCGCAGTGACAGGAGCTTCTCAGCTGCCGCTTATAAGCAGGTCTGAAAGCTCTGCTTAGCTAATGACCGCCAACCTCCACCTCCCTAAAGTGCAGCTTAGGCGGCATCACTCAGTCTCTGACACAGGGGCAACTCCTAAAGAGCACACCTGCGCGGCAACACTGGAGCACAAGGGAACTTCAACAGATACTTACACAAGAGCACAATCACAGGCGCTCAAATGTAAAAGCACTCTGGAACTTAAATAGAAAGGCTCTTACACAGGACCTAGCACTGGTCGCACACAGTGCAACAGTCTTTTTTGGTGCCCCTCCCCCATTTCCTCCTTCTCCATGAATTCCCTCACTACTACACACCAACCTCATCTCTCTATAGCACCTTTCTGACAAACATGTCATTTCTTTTTTTTATAGCACTACTCCTAGTTTACTCACACTCAGTTCTGTGATCTGTAAGGTACACAGTTTTTGTAGCAGGCACATTAACCCTCTGCGCTGTGTGGGTGGCAGGAGTGCCCATGTGAGTGCACGGTGAGCGATGCTACAGTGTGAACGTAGGGTAAGAGGAGTGACTGCAGAGTGAGTGAGGTGACCATATGAATTTGGGAGCGGATGTAAGTGCAGAGTGGGATGAATGAATACATGGTTAGTGATGGGCTTGTTTGAGTGAGATTGAAGTGTCATATAAGTGCAGGGTGAGTAGTGTGCTCATGTGACTGGAGGGTGAGGTACAGGGTGAACAGCGCAAGTGCATTGTGAGTGCAGACTGATCACTGTGAGTGCAGGGTGAGCAGGTGAATGATGTGAGCTCATGGTGATCAGTGTGAGTACATTGTGATCGCTGTGAGTGCAGGGTGAGCGTGAAAGTAAAGTGTGAGAATGAGGAGTGAGTTGTCTTAATGCAGGGTGCATTCCCAGGCACTTGAAGTAACTCAGCATGTTATTGACGGCAGCGTAGGGTTTCAGATATAAGTTAAACTATTGCTACTATGGTATTATTCAGGGATCGAGGGTGGAGGAAATAAATAATGTGCTGATCCTGCAACAAACTTCCAGTCTTATGATTAGGGTTTCCAGCTCATTATATTGATGTCCCAGACGGTACAAAAATAAGCAGTCACATAAAGCTGTATTTTCAGCACTCATCTGTGCATACTTTGAACAGCAAATATAAATAGAAAGCACTTTTAATTGTGTTCTAGGGCTGCCTGAATGATCCATGACTGATACTTAAAGGGAACAAGGACAGAAAAGTCACATTACAAATGAATACATACTTTTTTATTTATAACACTATTTAGTGTCAAGAGGAGGTCTTTGCAGGCTCTTTAAACACACATGGCTGGCATTTTTCTTTTGGCAACCCTACTTTATATTCCTTTTCATGAAATGCATTCTCACTCTACAGCAGTAAATGTAAATTACAAATGTAAGGAATAGGCAGAGTGGGGGCCCAGGGCGTACTAGAACTAGAAAAAAAATGAAGCCTCTGTAACCAGTTTGCAAAGGTATGTAAATATGAAAATGGTCTTTAAAGACCTGAGATAAACTGGGGCGTGTTGGAGATAAGACTCCAGACACTGCCCAGCCGAGCCCACAGCAGCTGGCTGAGACACACGACGGGGGCGGGAGGGGGGCTGAAGCCCTTTTAGCCCTATGGGCGTTGCACGCCTGGGGGCACTGATATTCAGGGGCACATTTACAATACTTAGAGAGACACAAAGGGCATGCATAACTTGGAGAAATACTTACACGGTTACTCACTTTCATAGGAACACAAACTCTTAGGGCGCACACAGCATTTCACACTTACAAATAGGCACACCTATGCAGTGTGCACCTCCAGCTTCCACATCCCACACATGCTGTAAAAGAACTTCAAATGGTTGCCTCAGAACACCAGACAGATTGTCACACAAGCACTCATCACCAGCAGGCTGGACTGTGGTAAAACTCTCTACGCCGGAATTTCCAAACAACTTCTACACAGACCATCCACAATGCAGCCGCAAGACTCATACTCGGCCTCCCATGCCACACCCACATCACATTGCACATCAGGAAGCTTCACTGGATCCGCATTCACAAGAATAGCCAATTCAAACTTCTCAAACACACATACAAAGCCCTACGCAACACAGGACCGGAAGACCTGAACATCCACATATACTTTCACCAACCCCCCAGAGACCTATGCTCTGCCTCACTTGGATAACTGCTTCACATCCGCAAAAGCAAAACTGGAGGTCGCTCATTCTCCTACATCGCACCCAAGACATGAACAACCTCCCACAACACATCAGAGCCTCCTCCTCACTTAGGGGGTAATTAGGATGGCGGGCGGACTTCAGTCCGCCCGCCACCCTAGCGGTGCTGGGATCGGCTGCCAGACGTGCGGCGGTCCCGCACCACTAATTAGGATGCGACCGCCACCCTGGTGGTCGCATTCGCTATTTTGACATTGCGGCGGGTGCTGCTGCAAGCAGCACCCGCCACAATGCCAAAGAGGCATGTTGTGCATTGCCATGCACAACGTGGCAGGCACAGCGCGGTGCCTGCCACCTTGTGCATGGCAATGAAGGGGGGTACTGTAGGTAAACCCCAAGTGCAGCCCCCCACCCCCTCCACCCCCCCACGCCTCCAGGGGCCCGCAACGGGCCCCCAAAGCAAATCACTGCCAGCCTTTTCATGGCGGCGAAGGCGCCATGGAAAGGCCTATGATACCCAGCATCCTAATATGGATGGCGGTGCCTGCTAGGCACCGCCACCATATTAAGGCCCCAGTCCGCCCGGCCGGCAATCGGAACGATTGCCGAGCGGCGGACGCACTTTGCGTCCGCCGCGGTACCCCCGCCATTATAATATGGCGGGGGTGAATCAGGTGGAGATGGCGGGCAGATCACCACCGCCTGGCTGACGATGGCGATACGCCCGCCATCCTAATGACCCCCTAATTGAGTTTTGCAAGAAGCTGAAGACCTGGTTTTTCATATAAGCACCTTGGGACTACACACCTTTCCCACGCGCCTGGATACCCTCCCTGGTGTTTAGTGTGCTATACAAATCAACATAACAAAACATTTACCTAGATGGACTTTGAATTTGTAATTCATTATTGAAGTAAAATGGTAATCACACTGAAAACTTTCTGGAGGGGCTGAAACACTGCTTTACCTTTTCAACCAAACTGCCATTGTTAATCAAAGGATGCATAGCATTGCGTATGGCAGTGGTGCCAAGATGACTTTGTTATATAAGGAGTGACAAATTTAATGAAACATATTATTTGGAATGATGTGGGGAAATGCATAACTTTATAGGCTGATATTGAAATGCCCAGAAAGGTAGGGAGGTCTTGAGCCCTCTGATTCTGAATGCTATACTTTTTTATAAAACGATGGTCATCAGGCATTAACGTAGAAGAGAGTAGATGGCTGTGAGAGCTGATTTCTCTGTGTCTCACAATATTTGAATGACACAGAGTTGCCACACAAGCATAGACTACTGTTTGCAGGTCCTTGCAGCCTGTGGAACACTTGAAAAAGTAGCACCAAACATGAAACTGAAGAGATAAAGGCAAGCCACTTGCAGTACTATGGTATACTTTTATGTTGACAGATGAATGATTTTACCTGAAATTAATACATTACCTAGGGGTAGAAGATGGCCAATATTTTAAATTCACAATGATTGCAAAAGCAACACACACATGTGTGGACTAGGCCTGGGCGGAAAACTACGCTACGCTCGCGTAGTTTGAGTAGTTTGTGCAACTACGCGCTACACAAATTGCACGTAGCACAGTGCAAAAACGCGTAGCGTAGCGGGCATTTTTTGCTTGCTCGCGGTCCTCAACGTCAAGTTGGCGACCGTGAGCGAGCAAAATGACATCCCGACGAGACTTTTTCTCGTTCGCGATCAGCAACATCAAGTTGCCGATCGCGAGCGTGGAAAATAAACCTCCCGGCGAGATTCTCAACGCGGGGTCAGGTTTCTCATTGCTAGTGGTCGCGTATGCTCACGACCGCTCGCGATGAGAAACTACCAGTCGCATTGAGAAAACTGCCGCTCGAGTACAAATCTACTCGAGCGGCAGAAAACGACCGCTTGCACTGTGCAAGATGCCGTTTGCAATGATTGCACAGTGCGGACAAGCAACCGGCACTGTGCAATCATTGCGAACAGCATTTCCTACCGCACTACGCAGTTCGCGTAGTGCTACACGTAGCTCGCGTAGTGCGAAGTGCACTTCGCGTAGCTACGCGTAGCGCTACTACGCGAACTACGCCCAGGGTTAGTGTGGACTATGGCCAGACATGTCATTTAAGTCTAATTCATTGCTGTCCCTCCTGGAAGTGAGTTAAGGGTAAATCATTAAGCATGGCCTACCTGATAAACTGGCACGGCACAGGATTTGAAAGAGACTGACTGGAGTAGAATTTTTAACATACATGTTAACCCTTTCACCGTTGAGATAATTGCTGTTTCCCACTTAAATTATTTTTTTTATTATGCATTCATAATTATTAAAGTAAATAGAAGTTGCCCCCTTTTGGGGATACCAGGCATGTGTTGGTTTTTTCTAAGTTTATGTGCATATGGGTGATACACTGGGTGCAGTTTTTTGGGGAAAAGTAGGAAGCAACTGTTAAACACCAGGTTAGGATACCTGTCTTTTGTTCACAAATGGGAATTAAACACCTCATTCCTAAGAAAGCCTTCAAACTTGCAATGCAGATTACCTCAAATCCACCTTAAGGTAACTCTACATACAACAGCCTTGCTTGTCTCAGGACCATTTAACCCCCATGCCAATCACTTTAAAATGACTTCCAAGGGGAGAGTGGCTTCACTACACAAGATGTCGGTTGCTTCTTGGTGAGTTCCGTCTGAGCCCCAAATAAATCCTACCTAACTCCTAGCAGTCCAACCCATTTGTGGACAGACATCCTGGTGCTGCCTGTCTCAAGAGATGGGGCACCAAGTATTATGCCCAGGATTGATTTGCAGGTTTGCCGGCCCTGTTGTCTGATGTTCTCTAGCGGCTCCAGGTGGTGAACGGCAGCAAACTCGCTTGCACTACTTTGACGCCTCGGGAGAACTACGGGCCATGCCGCAGTGTAGACCCTCCCCTAATGCGAGTGGACACATTCCCCGGCCTGGAATCTTTTGAGAGGTGGGCCCCCTCTTGCAGTGCTAGATGGCTGCCTCTCATGCCCTTCTCTTTCTTGCTGAGTCTGCGCCCGCTTGCAGAGGTGTAGGCTGTGGGTTGTGGTAGGAGGTGGGACAGGGTGCTAAAGTGTTGAGACAAGACTCCAAATTGTAACGGAGTTCTCGTCAATGGATGACAGAGTGCACAAGACTGTGGAAGGAAGTAAGATACCCAATGGAGCGAAGGAGGCCTATAACAAGGTGGCCTGCTGGATCCTGATAGTGACAGGGCTCAGACTGTGCCATGACCTCTCCCTTGCTCCCGAACCTTTGAAGTGGAGACACCAATTGAAAATTCCAGAGGGACCCAGATTGTGGAGACATGAGGGAAAATATTGAATTGTGGCCCTAGACATGGGTGAGGCCTGCAGCCAGACACAACTACGAGTGAGTGGTGGTGACTCAGCCTTCTTGGACCACCTTCTAGCTTGACCGGGGGTGCGGTGGAAAAGTGGAGGAAGAGGTGAATCTCTATTGTAGGGAGCAGCTTGGGGCCAGTCCTCAGAGGCAAGGCTGCATGACACCCACAAAAACTACAATGAGTACAGTGGCACTTTGTGACCACTGTGAGGCTGCGAGATGGTAAGCATGGACTAGGGAAAACCTTAGAGGCCCAATGCCCCACTCTGAGTCATGACCTTTGTACAAGTAGTGCACCTCTAAAAAAGGTTGAGTGTGGTTGTTCTAATATCTAGGAGGTGAGCCCATTAGGCACTAGGATCAGTGAGAAGATTAACAGAGGATAAACCATAGATGATTGGAACATTCAGGACTGCTGGTGCTTATAGCCCTGTGATATGTGAGCCCGTCTCCTTCCGTCGTGTTCTACCACAGCTAGAAGACCTATGGAATTCTCAAGAGAAAGTGAAAGGCTACTTGAATCCAATGGTGAATAGTGAGGCCCTGCCCTCTTCGCAGGGCAAGATTGACTGTTTCACAAAACTTGAAATGGGGCATCAGCTGTTCCCCCCTTGATCAAAGAAGATGGGGATTCATGTAAAACTCAAAGTGACCCAACCTCCTCAACAGAAATATTACAAGCCATTCCAGAGTGGCCCTTGATGGTTGAATCAATGGAGTCCCTTTGCTGCAACAAGGTCTGCATAATGCTGCAGATTGCATGTCAGATGTTGAACAGAATCTCCATGAGGGAAGACAATTTTAAGGTGCTTCAAAAACATTGTAGGAAATTGAGATGTTACCCCACATCTAAAGAGAAAGGCTGGGACACAGAGGGTAGGCGACACCACAACAGATTATGCCTTGTTGGAGTCCTGGAGTGTCTTGAAGGGACGAAGCCAGAACTTTTTTCTCTAACTGATTCAAATCCTGGGTCCCTGCACAAGACTTGTTGACTTGTTGTGTGATAGAGAGGGCACATAGAGCCCTTACCATGAAACCAAAACCAGGAGCCCCACCTCTTCCAGTAATCCTCAGACTATTGAACTATGGGGATAGGAATGCCATCCTTATAGACAGTTTTCCTAAACTCAGCATGGGTTATAATAATTGTTCCATGTTGGGTGCGCGAAAGCGCACCCGCGCACCTATGTTTTCTGAAGCGGCAGTCTCTAGTCTAAAGCGCGCTGAGACGTCATGTGAGAGACCATGAAAAAGCAAATTACCGTTTTTGCGTCGCTCGTGTTTTAAAAGCAGCGGCGCGGAAAAAATGTAATTTGCTTGTTGGCAGAAGGTCTCAAGTTGCGCAGCAAGTGACTCTTGCAAATCCCACTTGCTGCTTTCATTTCAGGAACCGGAGCGGGGCTCCAAGGCATACATGGGCAGCAGCGCCGTCTAGAAGCATTACACACGGCTCCAGTATTTTTACAGGCCATAAAATAATCTGCATTGTGCGGCATTCAAAAAAATATGCATGCAGAAATAATACACGACTTGGAGACAATATCTTTTTTTATCATCTGTTTTGGGGCATGTTATTTATGAGCGGACACCAGCTGCTCCTGCAGCGAGGGCTTCTGTTGTTCCACTAAAGTTGGTGATAACAAGAGATAAAGATCAGCCTGCTCCTTCTTTGCTCATCACTGCACAGGCTCAACACGATTAGGCTGTCTCATCTCCATTGCCTTTTCAGAAGAAACATACCAGGCATTTGTTCATGTTTAAGACAGCTGCTGGAATGGAACTTCATTTAAAACAACCTTTGTTAATTTGTAGCATAACTTTTGTGCTTTTGTTCACTTATTAGTCCTGCGAAGCTCTAGTATATGTTTTAAAGTGCTTTCTGCAAATATTTGATGTCTAAAGTGTGTACTGATAAGGGGAGCAATACCAGGTTTCTGTGATTTTGTCTATTTTTGTAGCAACCAGGGCATTAAAATTCACATCATGGCAGTAGAAAACCATAATTGCACAGCCTGAGGGAGGGGGGGAGGGACCTTTCACCTACCTCTTCTTGGCGCATGCACACCTCCTTGGCCACTATTATACTTACTGACTTCCAAACCTTACTAAAGAGCAAATGTGTTAAGTGCTTACATTGTAAAACTTCTATCCAAAAGTTATCCATTCGTTCAATTTACAAATGCAGTTTGCTTTATAAAAGTAGCAGTAACAGTAGATTTTAGTATATATGCTTTAAAAACAGTGTTAAAATACCCAGGTCCCATATTATTTATACTGTAGTCCAAGTGATGTTCAGGATTCTACAGCATGAGGAGAGGAGACGTTTACGAAAATGCTGTCCAGGCTGTTTTGCATTTTAAAAGAGTATCATTCTTCATGCATGTGATCTGCAAGCTGCAGATCTCCACAGTGGGTATGTTAGTCGTCTGAACTACCTTACAAGTTTACTAAGGCACAAGCATGCAAGTGGTGAAAGTGTGTAATTTTTAACTGAGAATCACCAAACGTTTTGGATCAATAGCTCCAAGCACTTTATTTTCTTGAGCACACTGCACTGTGCTCTTCTGTTGCCATAGGAACAACTGTGATTTGTGCGCTGCTGCATGGCTTCTGTCACCCCATTACCAGTCCATTTGAAACAAAATACACTGAGGAACATGGATGCATTATGTTTTATTTCATTATGCATTTTAAGATTATTTGCACTTTCCAGATCATGTAAATATGTCGTTTTTTGTGCAACATATTACTCTTGTACAGTGCATACTATGAACTGAGTCACATTCAGGTGTCTTGGATAGATACTGTGGGCGCGTTTTAATGATGGGAACTGATTGAGAGCTCTGGAGTTGAGGCAGAATGCAGTGCCAGTTTCTCACAATGCCTGTCAGTGGGTCCTAAAGGTGTCCAGACTAAATCTAACTCCAAACGTTAGCCTCTCTACATACCACAGACAGCAATTGTGTGAAGCTAATAAAACAAGATCTCTCTATTTTAATGAGAACTACTAGGTAGTTTCTGTGATCTACTAGATCAGGAAAAGGGATAACTAGAAGTTTTTATCAGTGGGTTCTATACACTTCCAATTCAATAATCAACAACATAGGATAGAGAACTCACTTGGTAGTACATGGGTTGTCTCACTACCTTGCCACATAAGAGGGGTGTCCCTATTTATTTAAAAGGACTCTCACCTACTGGGGCTCCCATTGGTATGCTTCATCATTGAGTCCTCATCCAGGACTCTACGATGAAGCATGCCTCTGGGATGCTGTATATGTGGAAATGCACCTTCTTTTCGCATTTTTTAACAAAAGTTAGAAGTGGTATTTGCCACTGATGCTTGTCGCTGTGCTCACACAGTCAGTTTCCTGGCGCACATAGCAGTGGCTGCAGTGCACAGAGACCTTACACTGCCGCTCACTGAAGAAAAAAATTAGAGGGAACACTGGTTATAATTTTCCCTGACAATACAGCCCGAGTACAGCAACCAAGGAAACCTTTTGCAGAGGTCAAACTCAAGCTCAGGGTGATGCAGATACAATATGCTTCTGTACACAGTGAGGCTTTAGGCCATTCATCAAGGAAAGACATTCTTCGTCAACACAGCGGAGGCTGCCTGGAAGCAGACCATGGCCTTGTGCACAGGTAGCAGGCTCACTAACCTAGAGTCTGAGGTGGAGACAGTTGTGTCCCCACCCAAAACTAAGCAACGTAGACAAAGGGAGAGGTCCAACTTTGTGCCTGACATATCAGAGAAGTCTTGCAGGGAGGAGGTCTCTGTGTCTGAGGAAGACAACTTGGACTCCCACACTTTAATGAGTGCTAAAGACACAAATACCTTGGAGGCGAAGGCTGCACTTGCCCCTAAACCCCCTGTAACTGTGGGAGAAGGAAGTGGTTGCTCCTGGACTCCTAGGAAGAGGGGGTCGCCAGGCCGTGGGGTGGGGGAAGGGATAAAGGTGGCCCCAGGTTCCCCCTTTTCTCAGTGGCCCCAGCCTCAAAGTGTGATTGCTAAAATTTGGGATGATATGCACAGATGTTGTTCAAACTTGGGGCAATGTTTGTTGATTGTTATTTGGTTTGATACATGTTGATGGGATGTGTGTTTCATTGCAAAAGATGCTTCTGTTTTAGAAGTATGAGGTGGTCTGGATTTGAATAGGGGGGGGTAGTTGCATCCCCTACCTTGGGAAGATTGAGTTTTAATATACTTCATATTGCCAATGGCACAGCTAAACAGTCCGACCTGGAGAGGGATGCCCGGGTAGCCTTGACCTGACATGCCAAAGGGAGGAGCGGGAAGAAATGTGGGAATGTCTCTTGCTGGAAGTTAATCACTTACAGTACACCACATAGGAATTCTCCAGGGCTCTCTAGTGAGATGGCACCCTGCAGGGAGCATAACATTTGGTATAAATCTCATACGCGACTAGCAACTATATCCCTCCCTGAGATGACTTGCATCAATTGAAAATCCTTTCATGGAATGTCAATGGTTTTGTCAGGAAGCTTAAGGGAGGGTTAGCGGCCCACTATATTAAAAGACAAGCTCCAGAATTGGTGCTCCTGTAGGAGACGCACCTGGGGGGCAATCACTATTCCTTCCTTAATAGGGAACAATATATTGCTATGGCACACTCAAGCTACAAACAGGGATTAAGGCTATTTTGGTCCGGAAGAACTCCCATTCCAAGTTGAGAAGACCTGATTGGACCCACAGGGTCTCTTTGTGAGGGCTGTAGGCACTTGGGGCTGGAAATCACTACTTGTTCTCCCCCAAGCTCCAGTCACCAGTGTTGGAATGTGCTGTGGACCATAATTCTAGCAGCAGAGGCTGGCACTCACATAATCGGTTTAGACTTCAATGACGTGCTGTACTGGGTCCAAAATAGTTCTCCCAAACCCTAACTTTGGCACAAGCACTGACACTATTGGCACAGTTCACTCATGCACTAGGGTTCCTAAGCACCTGGAGAGCCAGACACCCACAAGATAGACAATATTTATTTTTGTCTGGAGTGCATGGGACCCTCTGCCAGCTAAATTATATATTTGTACCTGCAGGGGAATGTTGCGCCGCTCTAGAAGTGGGGTACCTGTCAAGGAGGATCTCAGACCATGCCCCAATTAAAGTTGTAATAGGGGAGAGAGAGTACACTTGACGAGACAATTGGCATAAAATTAGATGGGAATTTTAAGATAGAGAAGTTGTAAACATACTCCGTTTGGACTCATCCCTTTATTTGGAGGAATCAGTATCATCACAAATGGTACTGTGGGAGGCACATAAGACAGTTATTAAATATAAAACACAAAATGTCAATAGCCCAAAAACAGAAATGTAACTTATAATTCTGGAAAGAGATATTAAAGAAGCAAGAGAGTGCTATACAAATACAGGAGAGAAAGCTTTATTCCATTGGTTGAGGGCCATAAATAAAGCTTATTATGCCACCCACAGCACCATCTGTGATGATACTGATTCCGCTAAATAAAGGGATGAGTCCAAACAGAGTGTGTTTATAACCTCTCTATCTTGATCTTGAGGTAAGATCGAGGAAGGGGCGAGCTGAGTTGGAGAAATATTGGATGAAGATGACTCACGGCCCACAACTACCTAAAGAGGGAGATGGAACCTCATGGCTCTAGATGCTAAAAAAAGGATTTGATATCGTAGATTGGACATATCTTCTCCAGGTTCTGCAGAGATTCTGGTTTGGTCTAGTTTACTGCAGCTCGGTGGACCTCTTCTATAGAAATCCAGTGGCAATAGAGCACCATCAGAATCTTTTGCACTGGGGAAGGAAACCAGATAGAGGTGGCTGCTGTCCCTCCTATTGTCTGCTTTCTGTATGGAACCATTGGCGTGTTGGTTCAAAGTCATGGGTGATGTGGGGGTGTTTCCAGAAGTGACAGGTGAGCCAGAGAAGGTATCATTATAGGCTGAAGACATTTTATACTCAATAAGGCAGAGAAGTGGGATAGTACGATCCCCATACCTCCTGGCATCAAGACCTCGACAATTGAGTTTTAATACTTGGGTATCTAGACAACGAAGTGCTGGTTGCTATTCCTGGAAAGAAATTTGGAAGTGGTCCACAGGGAGCTAGACATAGACACTTGCCGACAACGTCCACTCTCATTGATGGGTAGGGCTGTCCTCTTTAAAATGATTAGCCTACCCAAGTTACTCTATGTGCTTCAAAATACCAATTGGTCCATACCTGAAACTTTAATTGATAAAATTGACAGAACCTTACGCACCTTGCTTTGGGATGTGTGTACACCTAGAATTGCACTACAGACTGTCCAAAGATCAGCATTAGTGAGATTATTTCACGCCTGAACATTAGGGCATACTACTTGGCCTCCAGGTGCAGATAATTAAAGAATTGGGATTTGTCCACAAGATGACCCGGCAATGAGAGTTGAGAGGTTCCTGATGGAGGCAAACTCATACATACATTACATATATGGGAATCAGTATAGGCATACCCTTTTAGAACCGACAAAAGCTGCTTTAGTGGCATGGGGCAAAGCCACCAGATAAGTGGGTTGGCAGAACAGGTTGTCCAGAGCAGCTCCCTTGTGGAAAGTTAATAGCCTGAGAGAAGTGTGAAAACTAAGCAGCTTTGAAAAATGGGATCTAGTTGGCATTTCAGCCCTGGGGGATATGGCCAAAGGGTGGAGCTGATATTGTTTCAAGATTCACAGAGAGAATATTAGCTAATCCTCACCCAGATTTAGAAATATTTGCAGATGCGGAGTCAGTAGATTGGGTGGAGCTACCTGATGGTAGCCCAGTGAAGAGTAGGATCCTAGAAAAAGACAACCACCTGTCTTTTCATGTGCGGAGTCTCTGCCATGAGGGCGGAGATTCAGCAGTCGTTAAGATACCACTCATAAACTTCCTTAGTGAATTGCAAAAAAAATCTTAAACTTACACAAGAGTGTAAGTTTGCCTTTGTGAATGAGGTCCTTTGTGTGGAGAATTTTGTCTGAGAATCCATTTGAAAGTTCATAGAAACTTTTCAAATAATCAAGTCATATTTCAACCAGTGCTGTGAAACCTATGGAGCAGGGTATTTTAATTGTGTTAAATCAATTGGTCTATTCAGATAAAACATAATCAAATATTGAACTCAAAACGTTATGCACAATACCACCTAACACTAAATGGCAGATTGAACTGGAATGCACACTTCCCCAACACTGCACATTTTAATAGTCTGACATGACGTACAATTGATAATGCAGCAGGGCACCGTGTCTTATGAGCATGTTCCAGCATGGTTTATGGCCATAAGCAGTACAATCTTACTTGCCAGCCACTGATCAGGACATTGAAATGCAAAGTAGGTTTTTTAATCTGCAGTGGAAAATTCTCCACATAATCAGTTATCCACCAGTGCCAGTGATCCAAAAGTACAAACGACCGGAAAATTGCATAATAGTCTCACAATATAGTAATTCATTCAAGCCACATAACTGCAAAGAAATGCACAGCAGGAGATTTGTAGATTGCAAGTTGGAGGGTAAGGAAATTGCAGAAAGCAAACCCAGATGTCACGCACAAGTGTTGAACAATGATGAAAACTCATACAAATATAAAAAATGAAAATATTGCCCAACCTCAAAGCAGCTGGTAGTCAAATACACATGGTAAAAGGCACATGGAGATGCACCTCAAGCCTCCACAATTACAGGCCTGTATGCCGTGGTGTGGGCAGTGGCATAGCGAGGTAACCATGGGCCCTACTGCAAGGAAAGTAACTGGACGTCCTAAATACGGTGACATTTCAGTCAGTCAGTTGCCCCCCACACTCCTCATCCTTCAGCAGGGTCTGCATCTACCATATCAAATCTCGCTACAATTCTCTTGCACATACCATTGTATTTGCACTTTCAGCACTGTATTTCTACAAGTCAAAGCCATATCCCTAAAAAGCATTAACAAAGCCAATAGGTTGGGCCCTTATAAGGTGCATGCGCACAAAGACATAACATACAGGACCTAACTTTCAAACTGCTACCCTCACATTCCTCATGCTGCACTCGCACAGGCATATGCCTCACTCTGCAGTCACACAGGCACAACTTTTAACCTGTAGACCACTTACCCTGCACTCACAAAAGACAATGTTAATCCTGCATTCTCACAGGCACACCACTCACAATGCACTCACTAAACAAGGCGGCTATCCTGCACTCACACAAGTTCACTGCTCACACACAGGTACACTGCTCACTAGGAAGGGGCAGAGTTTGGATAGATGGTGGCATAGAAGGCAAAGGTTCAATATCTGATACATTGGGCCAATAGTATAATTCAATGCAGTTGAGGTAAGCTACACTGAAGTCTGTATGCCGACTGAGGTTATCTAATCTGATTATCTAATCTCCCAATAGCCACACTTGGGCCCGCACTAAAGACTATGTGAGTCTGATGTTTGGGGATGTTTATGGGGAAGAGTCTTGGCATCAAAAAAAGTTCCACTTGCCTTCAAGAAAACAAGCTGGCTGTTTTCGTTGCAATATAACTTATGCTAAAATAAAAAAAGATAAACTTCAAAATGCCAACTAAGGGGCTCATTATGATGTTGTGACGTTTGCCACTGCCGAGCCGACGGTGGCGACCGTCACGACATCGCAATGAGTGAAACCCCCGGCCATATTACAATGGCAGGGGTTTCGCGGCGGACGCAAAGTGCGTCCGCCGCTTTTCCGCCAGTTGGCAATCGTTCCGATTGCCGGACGGGCGGAATTGGCCCCTAATATGGTGGGCACTGCCATCCATATTAGGATGGTGTGTTGTGAAGGCCTTTCCATGGCGGCAAAGGCAGGCGGGGATGTTCTTTGGGGGCCCTATGCGGGCCCCCGGGCGGGTGGGGGTGCACTTGGGGGGTACCCATGGTACCTCCCTTCATTTGCATGCACAAGGTGGCAGGCACCGCACGGTGCCTGCCACGTTGTGCATGCAAATGCACAACATGCCATTTTGGCATTGCGGCGGGTGCTGCTGTAAGCAGCACCCGCCGCAATGTCAAATATGCAGGATGCGACTGCCAGGATGGCGGTCGCATCCTAATTAGCGGTGCGGGACCGCCGCACGTCTGGCGGGCGGTCCCAACACCGCGAGGATGGCGGGCGGACTCAGGTCCGCCCGTCATCCTAATAGGCCCCTTTATGTGGAAGGCATGTGCTTCAATAAAGAATTTAAAACTAAAGCTTCACACTCGTCTGCCATCTTGGAACAGTAAAATATGTATGCAGTGTATGCAGAATACCGGTTCAAGATGGTGGCATGGTTTTGAAGCTTGAAACATTGGCACCTGGTGCTCTGCTTAAGAAAGATTTAGTCCAGAAGCAATGGAAGCGCAGCTGCTGGTACTCTTATTACTCAATTAGCACTAGTCCCCATGTGCATGAGTTGCAGTTGGATGAACTAAAGGAACTATCTCTGGTGTTCGAGCTCCTCTGGATGCAGAGTAACACAGAGTAAGTAGGCAAAATACTGTTTCTCAGACTGCCTGACATCATAAAGACCAGGGGTTCTCTACTAGACAGATCCAACAATTTGCAACATAGCCAATGGCTGCAGAGGGCTGATCCACTGCCCAATTGTGTGTGTGCAGTTCTGACGAACTGAACTAATATGTGAAAAGCACTGACTGATGAATAACTGAAGTGGGCTTACTCGAAGTCCATTTTCTCTAAGTAAGATGAGACTGATGAGGCAGCTAACACAGTCTTTTGGTAAGACCAAAAACACACAGAAATAAATAGAGCACAGGGAGCAGGAGAACTGGTCAAAAGCATCACAACCTCACTTGAAAGACACAGAGCAACTTTGGCAATGCAGAACCAGTTCAAGTTTCCTTCAAAGGCATGGAACAAGCGTGGTACTATAGTGCTAGCCAATGCAAGCTTCCTTCAAAGACATTGAACAAATATGCTACTGCCAAGCCAGTCAGTGCAAGCCTCCTTCAAAGACGTGGAACAAATGTGGTACTGCAGGGCTAGTCAAGCTTCATTCAAAAACACGGAGCAAGTGTGGTAACACAGGGCCAGCAAGTGTAAGCTGCCTTCAAAGAGACGGAAAATGTTTGGTATTGCAGAGCCACTGCAAGCTTCCTTTGAAGACATGGAACAACTGTGGCACTCTGCAGCACCATTTAATGCCTTCCTTAGCTAAAACGAACAAGTAGGATTTTAGATTTGATACAAGTGTAAGGAAAAGTTCTAGGGTGTATAAATGCATGTTTGACTCACAAGCATTGCAACACACATAACAGGTACAGTGTCAGGCAGGAGTACATGCTTCCCTCAGCCACAGAATGCATGCCTATCTGGTCAGAAACAATGCAAGCTTCCCTTGCATGCACAGAACATGGACAGCATCTGCAGCAGCAGACCAAGCCTGTGTGTAAACACACACAGACACTCACTGTACACACATACACACACTCACACACACACACAGTGCAGCATTTTGCAGCAGTGTAAGTTCTCATCATGTGCAGCACAGGTAAAAGATGGACATCGGCAGTGCAAGCTAAGTTATTCCCACATATAAAACAGCTGTCACACTAGTAGCAACATCTATGCTTATTTCAAGCACATGATACCGAGAGTAAAGGTGGGTGAGCCACTGAAGGCTCAAGCATGATGCTAAACTTTAGTTCAGCTCAAGATCTTCTTGAGCCCCTGAACTCAAACTGAGCTGAGCTTTCTTGTGGTTTTCACCCCTACCCAACACCATAACCTCATGCACAAACCATTAAACTTTGATGTCAGCCAGGAGCAAAGAAAGGATACCAATCTGGTGGCTGAATTACTCAGTATGAAACCAGAAAACCTGGGATCAATCCTGGCTTAGCAACTTAATCAAATTGTGTGATCTTAGGCAATCATTTTATTTTATCATGCCTCCTATTTTTTCATGAATAACTATGAGAAAACCTAGAAATACTTGAGGATGTGATCTGTACGAAATTCTCTCTTGTGTTTGACTTAAGATACCATACTTTTGCTCCATGTAAAAATGGAATATAGCACACATAAAGGCAATTAACTTGCCTCTTAGCTCACTAATAGTGTTGTCGTCAGAGTGGGGGCGGGGCAATGGATGTTTCTTAGTACATGTTAAAAAATATCACTTTTAGTAAACACCTCTCAATGCGGTGATATAATCTGATGCACTAAGGTGAAACACTTGTCAAAGAAATACACCTTTCTGCATTTTGAGGACACTTTATTATATATTTTTAAAAATACCTGTGGGATGATTTCCATGCCAAATGTTCCCATCTCTCATATCCTGCCTGGGGTGTTAGAGCCAAGACATATTCTTGGCTAGGCTCTCTTTGTTTATTTGTTAGCTCGCCCCTTTATATTACAGTTAGTCAGTTACTCTATTTCTTCCCTCTCAGTATCTTGCTTTGGGAAGCAACATCTTGTTTTCTGACATTCTGGCCAGTTTGTACGGGTCTGAGAAGGATAACTATTCCTACTTCTGGTTTTAATAAGGAGTAAATGTGATATATAACTGCTATGTGGGTGTATGAGTGAATATGTAAGTGCCTCTGTCGCTGACTGACTGGGTGTGTGACTGGCTTTACGTTTCTAAAATAGGTTTGTAAAATAGGTACGCAATCCACAGTAGGGGTAAGAGACTGCATGCATAACTGGGCGTATGGGTTTCTAAGTGTGCATGTAATGCACTGAAACGTAAATGTAAATGTCTAATCTTTAAGCACATATGACCCTGCTCTATGGGCTACCTAAGACCTACCTTAGGGTGACTTACATGTAGTACAAGGGTAGTTTAAGGCTTGACAAGGAATTTTGAATGCCAATTCGACCTCGCAGTAAAACTGCCCACACAGGGTCTGCAGTAGGAGACCTGAGATCTGGATTGGTAACTTGAGTAGATATGTAAATAAGTGTATCAGTCCCTCTGTCTGTGTGTCATTGGAGATTTAAGTAACTATGTCAGCATAAGACTGGCTCTCTTAGTAACTCTATGGATCAGTAAATGTGTATGTAAGTGGCTGTATGGACTGCCTACCGGCTGTGTTAGTGAGTGTTGGGGTATGTAACTGTGTGTTCAACTGGCTCTGTTACTGCTGGATACATAAGTGCTCTGTAGGCGTGTGACTGAATGTGTAAGTGCGTCTGTCGCTGTCTGACTGGGTGTATAATTGCCTGTATGGTCTTGTAAATAGGTATCTCAGTGGGTGCATAGATAGCTGACTGGATGTATAACTGGGTACTAACTCACTGAAACTTCAAGCTACATGGTTTGCCTTTTAAGCACATACCAACCATGCCTTATTGGCCACCTTCAGCTTACCTTAGGGGTAATTTATATGTAATAAAAAGAAAGCTTAAGACTTGGCAGGAGTTATAAATGTCAATTCAACATAGCAGTGTAAATTGCACGCAGGGTCTGTAGTAGCAGGCCTAACACATATTTGAAGGGCTACTTCTTTGATTAGTACAATCAGAGCTACAATGCATCTAGTGCTATTAAATTTGCAGACCCCGGGCACAGCCGGAGGACTGAATTACGGGAAATATTCCAATTGTGGATAAGTCAATGAAGCCATATTTAGGTGACAAGAACATGCAGTTTACCAATATCTACCACTAATAAACCTTGCAGTGTCCTATTACCAACTGACTGTCCCGGTATGTCACTGGTTTGTTAGTGACTGTTTCATTTTCCAAATGGGTATATACCTGACTGAATACATACATTTATCAATTACTGTACAAATGGGTGAGTACTTGTGTTAGTACTTGACTACATGTATAATCGAGTATATCGGTGCCTCTTTGGGTATGTGACTGAATATGTAAGTGACCTTCACACTTTCTTTCACTTAACATGCACCCATAACTCAGTACATACATATACTTTTTAAAAGTACACCATCATTAATGTATCTGTGAAATCTGTTTGCGGTTCTCCAATTTCTAACTCAGTAGCACCTCTCAAGTCTAAAGTAGAAGAACGGTATACCACTCTCTGTAGAAAAGAACCAGTATTGGCAATCCTTCCCACTGTTTTTGAATGATACTTTCTTTTTTTTTTTTTTTTGTTATTCCATTTCTCAATGGTCAGTTTTTATTAACCCTTACTTTGACACCTGTTAAAATGCCCATTCTGGTAGTGTTTGCGGGCGGATTCATGAATCCGTCACGATGCTCAGCGCGGCCCCCCGTGTGACTTCGCAACGGATTTGGCAATTCTATACAGGAGTCCATAAAAGCATTTAACATTACTGTTAATACTTTGGATCTACATTTTACTTTATAAGATAGTACTGGATAAGAAAAATGACACTCCATAATAAGCAATGTGTCTAAACCACCCTCCTTTTAACTTTCACAGTACAGGCTCTTTAGATTCCATTTCCTTTCCCCCATCATTTTGAGCTCCATTTCCATGGTAACCATGTTTAGAACACTGATTTCTAGAACTAGGTCAAAAATCATACCCCTTTCTCTGAGCACCATACTACCTTCAAATTGAACTGCAGCAGGTGTGGTTGATTGTGTACAATTATAAGCATATTCCAACCAGCATAACTTTTATTTATTTTTCCAGGCCCAATCACATATCTACTTACTTTTTTCTCAAAATCACTTAGGTTTGCCTAAAGCGGACATTACTTGGGTTGGCCAGACAGGGTTAAAATGGCATAAATTGCTGCCTTTGGTTGAAAGCATTGTGGATTGCCAACATCCAGACCTCATCATTGTGTACTGTGGTGACAATGACCTAGGCACACTTACTGGGGGTAGCACTGGAACTCGTAATTAAGGATACCTTTAGTCAATTAATGTCACTTTACCCTCACACTGCCTTGGTGTTCTTCAACATTTGCCAAAGGCAGAAATGGAAGTGGTCAAATTAATTCTGCCCACAGAAAGACAAATCCAGCAAACATGTCAATAAAACTGTTTCTGCATTCCTCAGAGACAATAACATGGGCTCTATATACCACAACAATTTATATAGAAGTGATGGAGTTCATTACACAGAGAAAGGCAACAGGGTGTTCATTAACAACTTGAAAGAGTACATCCTGTTTTATGTGTAGTTATAATCTACACATAATAAACACAAAGGCTCTTCTAAGAGCCATGCCTTTCCCAAACACTGGTCAATTTTCTTTTTAATTTTTTTAATTTCTTATTTGGATTTGTGAATCTGTCATGAATCCATAAAAAAAGCATACCTTCAACAGCACATTTACAGTCCTCAACTATGTGACTAACTCTGTGCATGTGTCAATGGCTGTGTGAGTGGGTGTGTGAGTGTATGAGTGCATCTGTCAGTGGATGTGTAAGTGTATAAATGGGTATATGAGTGGGTGTATGAGTGTCTGAGTGGGTCTGTGAGTAGGAGTGACAGTATTTAAATGAGTCTGTAAGTGGATGTGAAAGTGTCTGAGTGAGTCTGTGAGTGGGCGTATGAGTATCTGAGTGGGTCTGTGAATGGGTGTCAGAGTGTCTGAGTGGGTCTGTGAGTGGGTCTGTGAGTGACTGAGTAGGTCTGCCAAGGGGTGTGTGACTGTCTGAGTGGGTCTGTGAGTGGGTGTGAGAGTATCTGAGTGAGTTTGTGAGTGAGTGTGTCAGTGTCTGAGTAAATCTGTGTGTGGGTGTGTCTGTCAGTTTGTGAGTGGGTGTGTGAGTGTCTGAATTGGTCTTTGAATGGGTGTAAGACTGTCAGGCTAGGTCTCTTAGTGGATACATGAGTGTCTGATTGGGTCTGTGAATAGGTGTGTGAGTGTCTGAATGGGTCAGTGAGTAGGTGCTTGAGTATGTCGGTAGGTCTGCCAGTGGGTGCGTGAGTGTCTGATTGGGTATGTCAGAGTATCTGAGTGAGTCTTAAGTGGGTGTGAGTGTACCTGCATGAGTCTCTGAGTGGGTGCATGAGTACCTGAGTGGGTCTTTAAGTGAGTGTGAGAGTGTCTGAGTGGGTCTGCCATTGGGTATATGAGTATCTGAGTCAGTTTGTAAGTGAATGTGAGAGTGTCTGAGTGGGTGCATGAGGGTCTGAGTGGGCCTATGAGTAGATGTGTCAGTGTCTGAGGGGGTCATTGGTAAGGGGGTGGGTACGTATCTGAGTGGGTCTATGAGTGGGAATGTGAGTGATTAGTGGGTCTGCCAGTGGGAGTGTCTGAGCGAGTCTCTGAGTGGGTGTAAGACTGTCTGAGCAAGATTGTGAGTAGGTGCAGGAGTGTCTGAGTGGGTCTGTGACTGGGTACATGAGTGTCTGAGTGGGTCTGTGAGTAGATGTGCAAGTGTCTGAGTGGATCTGTGAGTGGGTGTGTGAGTAAGTGAGTCTCTCAGTGAGTGGAAGCATAAGTGTCTGAGTGGGTCTTTGGGTGGATGCATAAGGGTCTGAGTGGGTCTGTCAAAGGGTGTGTGAGTGTCTGAGTGGGTCTGTAAGTGGGTGTGAGAGTGTCAGAATGGGTTTCTGAATGGATGCAAGACTATCTGAATGAGTGTGTGAGTGCATATATTTTTTTAATTTTATGGCCAAATTCAGGAATCTGAGTTCTGCGTTTCTAGATATACAAATTTGTTTAGCCTTTAATACTTTGAAAACTACTGAATAGAGTTACAACAAATCAAAAAAAGCACTCTTTGCGGACCAAGAGCTAGCTTTCTGCCACATTTGGTGTAATTTCGTTCAGCGGTTCAGGCTGTAGTCGTGCCTAAAATCCCTATGGGAAATTGCATGGGGAAAACATGTTTTGGGGCTCCCCCTTTTTCTTGCCTCCGCTTGATGAATTGCCTTGAAACTGTCCTTACAGCAGCTGAACTCAGGTGCGTACTATTTTTAAAATTTGTCAAACGGTCCAAAGTTATCAGCAAAACAAAAAACACTTTTCCTATGAAAACTAGGTCCTAACTCTGCCTACTGGCAGCCGCCACATGTTATGAGACATGTGATAGACATATATATGCTGACAAAAGAAACGCAACAGCTTTCAACTTTGTTTTCCGTGCGGTAAGCGGGATGTGCAGATGTGAAGGGGAGCTCTGTATCAGTATGCCTCAGAGGGGCGCAACGGAAGAGCAATCGCCCGAACTTTTCTGTAGTCACTGTGCCATGCCACCTGCAAATAACGCGACCATGCTGTCAGTCAAACTATATATATTGAACCTGGAGTCCAAGCATCTTTCGGTGAAAAGCTACAGAGTGACAGAGAAGGAAACTTGTGTAAATACGTTTACTTGAAGGATTATACAATGAACTTTGTCACCTTCGTAACTACAGGCCAGGCGCCTATCTGATTTACTCGCTCCTATTTGTAAAGGAAGAGGAAACTCTTAATATCAGCGTAGCTGATGACAATTAAAAAACAATAAAGTTACAAACCACTTTACCATAATCAAGGTAAACAGATTTCCAAAGGGAGAAGAAGCTTTCATGACAATATTTGGAGAATAAAATGCAACATGAATAAATCATGATAAGTCACAATGAAGAAAGAGGATCCCACATCAAACAGATTTATTAAAGCTTTAGAGCAGGCAACGATCATGGAAGTAAACAAATGGTGGGAAATGGCCACTTAAAAAAAAATATATTGAAGTCTTACAAATTCATAGAGGACTTCGTATCTTTGTATTACCGACTCTCGGTGATATGGACCCTGACTTGCTGAAACAGTGGCAGCATGACACTGTAGACTGCTCAATGAAGCTAATGAACATCCTAATTATTTGTACAGAATGGAAACTTGAGAAAATGACACAAAAATCAAAGAAATAGAACAAGCCCTGGAACCAGTAAACACTAAAGAAGAAGCATAAAGGTATTAAGTAAGATGGAGAAGAAGTTAGAATGGCATGAGAAAGAAGTACAATCGAAGAAAGAAAAAAAATTCACTTGAGATAGAGTGGACTCTAAAACTGGGAGAGTCTATACCTTCGTTAGAAGGTTTGACTCTTTACACAACAGACAAAGAATGGACAAAACTCTTGAGAAGGATGTGATGTTTTCTAGTTTGAAAAGCTCTGAAGCAAGTTCGGGGTATGAGAACCCCACCATAGGAATATCAAATGCAAATGAAAAGAGGGTACAGAGGATATCACAACAAGACTGGCACAAGTCCAAATGAACCAGGAGGTCAAAAAGGAAGAGGCAGAAGAGGAGACAACTAAAAGGAATAATCATCTCTAACAGCGATCTAGTCATTTATTTGTCTTCTATAAAATTAGGAGTAAAGCATCATAATCTACTAAACAAAGCCTTATCATTCTGCCCCATGGCTTGTTTGAACCTTTGAATGCAAGGATTGACTTGTGCAAATTCTTCAGGAAACTCAAATGAATTTTTTTTTTCACAATCAGGAATAAGAAAGGGAAGCTGGTGACAAAACCAAGTATGTCCCCTATCACAATGGCGGATGTGAGCCACTTGAGGACGCTATAAGATCTTGAAGAGGAATCAGCAGGTATAACTGATGGACCAGAAAGGGGAAATGTTTCCAACAGGGAATTTTGTGAATCAATGGGCATCCCTACAGATGCTACCATGACAAGTAAATTTAAATCAAAGGCAACATTTTGCCCTCAATTACAAGCTGGAAACAAAATTGACAGCTTCCAGGAGATTAGGATAGAGAATAGGACATGTTACAACACATGCGTTTACAACGCATGCCATTACAATGCGGTCATTACAACGACTGCGTTGTTACAACGCATACCATTACAACCCAAGTCATTACAACGACTTGCTGTAGGGGGGGTGCTGAGGTTTGGAATAGTATAATTTACTATTCCAACTCCTGTCTGTGCAATAGTAGGGAAGGTGTTGGTTTAAATCCAACACCTTCTGCCCCCTACAGCAAGTCGTTGTAATGACTTGCGTTGTAATGGTATGCGATCTAACAACGCGGTCGTTGTAATGACCGCGTTGTAATGGCATGCAATGTATCGACTTCGATGTAAACGATGTTTACCTTATGATAGAAGAGTTGAATAGGATGTCCGCCAAATAAAAATAGAGAACAAAAAATATAAATTATAAACAATGCACGAATATGACCAGCGGTGACTGAATGGCTTTAAAAGAACTTCAGGATGAGAGATTAATAATAAAGTCCTCGGATAAAGGAGGAAACATCATTGTCATGGATCCCATCTACTATATCACGGAAGCGCAGAGACAAATTAGAGACAAGGAGAATTATCAACAGCTGAGTTATGATCCAACAGATGAACATTCCAAAATTTACCACCAAAAACGACGGGAATGGCACAACAGAGACCTACTGAATGATGAAAAGTATAGCTACTTGAAAAATTATCACCCAATTAGACCTAACATATATTTTTTGCTGAAAGTGCATAAAGATATAATGAATCCACCCAGTAGAACTATAATGAGTGCCATAGGATCTCTGCTAGAAAATACATCTAGATTTATAGATATCTTTCTGTTTCCATATGTCCCAACATTACTATCCTACATCACAGATTCAATGGACTTTCTCAGTCGAATAAATGGGGTCCCCTGGAAGACAGGGTACCTTATGGCAACAGTTGATGTTGTCTCACTATATACATCAATAGAGCATACACATGGCATGAATGCCTGTAGGTATTTTTTAAGATTGAGATCCATTAGCTTTCTTGAACACACAGAGATGTTTCTGGAAATGCTGCAATTTTGCTTAACATGTAACATCTTCTTGTTTGACAATCAATACTATCTACAAGTCTGTACTATCTAAAATGGGGACGTCTTTTGTGCCCACATAGACTAACCTCACAATGAGTCATTGGGAGGCTGAAACAATATGGTCTGAGAGAAATATGGAAGTCTTATAGCACGTGATCCTTTGGGTACAATTTGGAGATGATTTATTACTGATATGGGAAAGCGATGAACAAGATCTAAAAATCTTCATTAAATCTTTGGAAGATAATCAGTAAAAACTAAAATTTACCCATGAGATCAGTGCTACTGAGATCAATTATCTAGACATAGGAGTCTATATTAAAGATGAAAAGGTATGCACCCGCATTCACAGGAAACCCACAAGCTGCAACAATTTACTCCATGCGAACAGTGGACGCCCACAGGCAATAACATTGAGCATACCATTTGGTGAGCTCCTAAGGGCTAGAAGAAACTGCTCTGAGGACAATGAGCTTGCCATTGAGGCTAATGAAATGTGTAAAAGATTCTTTGCCAGGGGCTATACACAGTCATTATCGAATGATGCATTAAAAAGGTCATGGGCACAAAAAAAGAGAGGATCTTTGGATTCTTAAGAAAACTATTTCAAGCAATGAAGAGCAGGAAGCAGATTGTAACAAGATAAGTCATCAGATCAAAAAACTATTACAAAGAAATTGACAATTGCTAAAATTGGATCAGACACTAAATGAAGCAATGCCAGATTACCACATGATCGTTTATAAAAAAACTGCATCCTTAGTAGATTGTTCAACTAACAGGTTCATGGGCAGTACCATTAATGACAACACAAATTTGGCTGACAAATCGCCAGAAGGATTTTGGCGATGTCGAAAATGCAAAGCCTGTTTGTTCGAACAAAATAAAATCTCATTTCATGTTCAGAGTGGAAAGTCATATACAATCAAACAATGGATCAACTGTGAAACTCCGTATGTGGTATATGTTCTGGAATGTGGTTGAGGGAAGAAGTACATTGGCAGCACTGTCAACCAACTAAAGCAGTTTGTGTTTTACAACATCTTCGGGCAATTTCATATCAAGACTTCACCTATGCCATGGCCAAACACATATGGGAAGATCATGAGGGATATAAATCAGGCTACATTATTATGGCATTCATCATGTGTGCAAAGGGCCAAGAGGAGGTGATCAAGAACAAACTCTAAGAAAATCTGAATACAAATGGATTATCCTTATGGGCACAAAGGTGCCATGGGAATTGACCTCAGATGCTGAATTACATGTACATCTAAAATGATTCTCTCTGATTTTTAATTCTTTTTTAGCTGATTTTTAACCTATTTGTTCCTCCTCATTCCTGTATTCCAGCCACCCAGTCATAAAAAACTGCAACTTTATTCTGCTGTGGGAAGAAGTCCTTGGATGTAAAGGGTGAACATATATTGGAATCAGAAATGGTTGGGATATTAATTAGCCTATGCATGGATCACTTTATTAGGATGGTGTGTCATTTGGTCCTATAGATGATCTGATATCAGTATTAGGACTGGCCGGTAAACTCCACTCCGCTGGTAGAGTTTGTGGGCTTTTGCTACTCTGCACTCCACTTAGAGTGTGGAGTTTGGTAAAACTTCACCACCCACTGCATAGCGGAGTCTATTGGCGCCACCGGCAGAGTAGCAACATAAGTGAGCTCACTGTGCACTGAGCGCCCATATTTCATGGATTACGGTTAAAGTCATTCTAACCAGGGAAGAGGTATGCACACTGCAGATTATGGTACTTCCACCAGCATTGAGGGAGGTTCAAGCTTTGAGCCTGACAGCTTTGGTTGCACTTCCTGTCACAGGGTGAAGGGTGGGGGAAGGGTCTGGTGCTGCAGAGGCAAGGCAAAGGCTGCTGTAAGAAGTGTGAGGAGTGGACTGAGGAGCAGGGTATAGGCTGGCACTGTAAAATAGAGCATCATGAGGGATTTTGTTAATCCGCTGACGAGGAAGGACAAAAGCTGCCAGTGTAGAAGTCAGATGTGCAGAACTTGGAAAGGGGTGTCCGTGCATTGTGTAGATTTTTTGTCCGTCATTAGGACTTCTTGCTGCTTTGGGAGAACACTAACCCATGCAGGGCCATGAAAGGCACCCAGAAACTACTACCCGTAGCAGGTAAGTGCAGAGGAAGTTTTGTTCCCTGTGCAAGGGGTATGGGGAATGGATGCTAGAGGGAGGGAGAGATCCTGTGTGGTGAAGCAGCACTGCCTGATGTGTGATGGTGACACTAATTAATGCCTGACAGCTGTTGCCAGTGCCTCCCTGCCGCACGGTCACCAGAGCCACTGACCCCGGCACAGTGGAGGGTGCCCAGCAGCAACCCTGCCTGGAGCTCGCCTGTCTGTGGCAAGGGTGTGCCATGGGTGACAGGGATAATGACAGAGCCTGGCATGGAGTGCCTGAGCAGCGATAAGTCCTCCTGATAAAGGGAGGGCTTCCTGGGGTGCATCATGATCCCAGTGCTATAAATGGGCAGGTACTTGATCAACAAGGATGGAGTTGATGGCCCCGGGGCACAGGGGTGTGGGGGCAGCGACCTAGCTGGTGATTGACCCTGGGGTTCATGAATTCGAGTGGGGGGGAGGTGACAGTGTGTCCCTGGAGACTGCAGCAGCAGGCCTGGGTCAGTGTAAAGTTACCAGGTGACTCCTAGTTTGGATGGTAACCATCTACCAACACTACTGTGTAGATCCAGTTGCAATGAACCAAGACCCCTCACTGCCAGAATGCATTTGTAGTAAACCCAGACTACAAATGTCGTTCTTGACTACGTGGCATTATCTGGTGACTCTCCCAGTATACTGTGCACATGAATTCTTATTTCTTGCTGTAGGCAAATGTTGTTTGTACAGGACTTATGTGTCTGATACATTCACAGCCTCCATTGCTTTGTAGTCCTTTTTTGTCTAATCTTGAAAAGTAAAACTACAAATACCAGAATAGGAATTGAAGTGAGAATGGAAATGCAGAGGCTGATTGAACAATATACACCTGATAAGGAAATTTGGTATTTTTATAACTTTATATGCAATTACAATTGGCTTTATTACAGCCCTTCTAGTCTTTTGGTGGCACCTATTTGATAAGCAGTTAATAATTTCCCAGCCTGCCAGTCCCAGTAGCTTCTTATGCGAGCCTCACAGGTGACGGAGTGGTCCTTTCACTCCTGACCTTTCAGTCATGTAGCTTGCCATGCAGTCTCCCGGTGTCCTTTTTGGACAACCTAGCAACTAGCTGCCTAGGTGTAATGTGGCTCCATGTCACGTGTGATACTCTCACCCAATCCAAGCTTTTTAATAAGCAGTGGCTTGCATTTGTGCACCTGTAGGCACATGCATACAATATGAAAAACAAAACTCCAAATTCTAAAATTCTGCGGGGCCTAGGCTGGAATGTGAGCTATAGTTAAAAGTGTGACAAATTGGACCCTCTTGGCAGAGACCTGTGGCAACCTGCTATGTGATACCCTTTGTGTCTAATCAATATGTTTAAGGTGGTTTGGCCATCATAGCTATTTTTGAGAAACCGGAACTAATGTTCTTCCAGCTCCAGTCCACAAGAGTATATTGCACAAATGCCGAGGCACATCCAAAATCAGTCCAGATCTGTAAAGTAGGCATTAACCATCATGGTTAGATAAAGGAAGTCCATAAGTCGATCTTTATTTCCTTCTGTATATCCTTTATTTCATGTCAAAATCCCATTACAGAAGAAACATTGGCAGCCGACACGTGTTTCGTCCGAAAGGACTTTTTCAAGGCTGCAAACAATTTAAATATACATTAAAAAGGTTTGTGATATTAAAATACAAAATACAAAAGTTAAAAAAACTTTATTGGCACAAAGGCCCAAAATATTGGACTTGTGTCCATTTACTACCAAATAAACCCATTCTAGCGCTGTGACAAAGACAAAGAAAGATGGAAAATATCTTGCAACCACGAGTCGGGAAGACACTGTTGCATATACCTTGAAACTGTATTTTCCAGGAGAGGGGTGCTACAATCCCAGTGTTTATGTTTTTAAATATAGAAAAGAATGAGCACATGCATGCAAAGTTGTACATAGATACCCTATTATAGCGTGACATGTCCATAAAAAATCTGTGACACCAAAGGATCCACCACCAAGGCCGTGATCAATGTAGAGATAAAAAATGCCAATCTCCATAACAGTGCTATACTGGCAGAGTGTAGTAATATGCTACATCTTACCTAATAGGAGTTGTAGAGCAAGTCCTGACTCCAAAGTTAATGTGTTCGGAGAAAATCCTAACCGCATTGGCAGTTTATAGAGTGATGTTAAAACCTAGTAAATATACAGATATAAGACATGAGATAAATACAACATGTCTGCTGTGCTCGAAAGTCCTTACCGCATTGGCAGTTTATAGTGTGATATTAAAACCTAGTAAATGTACAGATATAAGACATGAGATAAATACAACATGTCTGCTCGAAAATCAGCAAGAACGTGGGATGGCAATTCGAATACTCCGATACCGATCACTCATTATTCATTAAGGAGAGGATGACCACAAGATCTGTCTCCAGGACAGCACGGAAATAGTTGATGAGGAAGGGGCAGGTCTGTCTGATCCATATGTTGAGAATGTTAATGTCATAAACCTATCAGACTATGTTTTGGATGACAACGAAATAAAAATTTTGAGCAAGGGCCTTGATTTCTGTCCAGCTTCATTACCAAACTTCACGGATTTGCATATTGGGCTGTTTAGATTTATAAGAAATCTGAAATTGAAAAAGTTCTTTGCCAACAGAGTAGATAATGAACCTGCAATAACTAGGGGAGTGCCTGAGTGTCAAATGACGGTTAAAGATGCTAGGGATGTGCAATTACTCTTGTCACTTGAACAAAGTGGGGCCCCTGCTCCAACTATCACACAGATCTTACAAGACCTGGATATCAACACAGACGTAGACATCAACAGCGGCCTAAGGGTCCGGTCGAAGTTCACCCCCAATCTATCCTCTGATAATGGTATTGACATTTTCTATCAAAAAGTCACAAGGGAATTATACGAACTTGAAGACGATTACCATAATAAACATAAGCATGTCAAACAAAACATCAGCAAAGAGGAAAGAGAGGCACTACATGGATTGTCTAACAATCAAGAGTTGGTAATTAAAGAAGCCGACAAGGGGGGGAACGTAATCGTTATGAGCAGAAAGGACTATCTATTGGAGATTGACCACCAATTGGCAGACCACTCAGCATATGAGGCAGTGTCACATAACCCATTGGGAGGGGTCACCACACTTGTAGAGAAAAAATTTGAATTTTGGAACAAACAAGGCTTGGTCACTGAAGCGGAATGCAGGTATCTCTTTAATCCCACACCAACAGCACCATGTATCTATGTATTACCAAAGCTATATAAGAGTAATGCATTCCCACCGGGTAGGCCCATTATTTCTGGAATTGGGGCCCCCACAGAAAAATTGTCCGGGTATATTGATCTATTCTTACAACCCTTGGTACACAACTTGCCGTCGTATCTTAAAGATATGAAAGATTTACTGGGCAAAGTGGAGGACTTTGAGTGGACAGAGGGCAATCTGCTAGTCACACTAGACGTAAGTTCACTGTATACTTGTATTCCGAAGGACAAGGGTTTGGAAGTTGTGCAGTACTTTTTGGACACTAGGAATGCAACCCTATGCGAACATAACATCATGCACATAGATTTGATAACTCTTGTTCTGGACAATAATTTTTTTGTACATGATGGGAAATGGTTCAGGCAAACAAGGGGGGTAGCGATGGGCGCGAAATTTTCTCCGTCCTTCGTGAACCTCTACATGGGCCTGTATGAGAAGGTCCATGTTTGGACTCGATGTCCAGCAATCTCCACCGAACACATCATTCTATGGACAAGGTACATAGACGATGTGCTTATGTTCTGGTCGGGTACAGCTAGAGTCTTGGAAGAATTCATAGATTTCCTAAATGACAGCACCTTTAACGTACACTTCACACAACAGTCAAGTGACAAGAGTATTGACTACCTAGACACCACTTTATATGTGGCGGGGCAACATATTATGTCCAAACTATTTAGAAAAAAAAAATGCATGTAAGTCAGTATTGCATGCGTCGAGTGCCCACCCACAAACACAGATTACAGCAATCCCGTTGGGGGAAATGATTAGGGTGTGGAGTAACTGCAGCGTAGACACTGATTTCGAAATAGAATTGAAGAACCTAGAAAGAAGGTTTACCAATAGAGGTTATTCTGGGCAGATTCTAGCAAAAGCAAAAAACAGGATTAGTAAAGTAAAACGTACTGACCTCCTACAGAACAGACAAAATTCAGGGAAGACCAGCATTAAGGATAGAAAACAGAAGCCTGCCCTAGTGGTTCCTTTCAGTGCAGCTAGCTCTGAACTTCATAAGATTTTGGCCAAACATTGGCATATTCTGAAGATGGATGATACATTGCGTAAGGCCATCACAGAAAAGCCAAACATCATTCATAGTCGGAGTAAAACACTCAGACAAACCTTATGTCATAGCTATCTGAGACCCAACCCAGTCAATACTTGGCTACCGGCGTTGTCGTTTGGCTTCTACAAATGCGGGCAATGCAACATGTGCTGCCTAGCGAAAAACAAAATGACCGAGTTTCAATACTACACGCAAAAAGTTTACAAAATTAATGACTTTATCAATTGCAATTCGAAACATGTGGTATACTGCATTGTGTGCTGTTGCAGTTTGATCTACGTGGGCAGCACTATACGGCCGCTGAAAGAACGGATCCAAGAGCATGTGCGGGCAATCAAGAATAAAAACACTGAATACCCCTTGGCAGTACACTATAAGAACATGCACACAGTTGAGGGCCAAATCAAAATTGCTTTCCATGGCACCGAAACAGCAGGGGTGGGGATAGAACTCTACACCTTAGACAACTGGAGAGCAGGTGGCTCATTAGACTCAGGGCAGTGGACATGGGTCTGAATTTAGACAGGGAACTTCACACTTTCTTGCAGTAAGAAGTCTGATTGGAGTTCAGTAGCTATCTGCATTTAAATTAGACAGCTGCCAATGCACTTTACTTCAATGCCCAATGGACATACTAACATCTCCAAAGGTTTAATATGGACCTTCGCTGGAAGAAGCGGCCCATTGAAAGTCTTGAAAGACATACTTTTATACGGTTCTACTGTGCCATGTGGGCACGTTTTTGATATATATGCCAACGTATGACAATTGTTCTGTGTTTTCTGTGACCCCCATCACTTAACAATGTTAAATGCTTTGAGAAATGTACATATGCAATTTCTATATTGTATGGGGACCTTCTGCTTTGCGCATTGTGATATGTGTTTTACCAAACAATATTTTGCAGGTACTATCGGTTGTTGAATGACCCAGGGACCATGTCTCAGGATGTCGTGATATATTGTAACCATGCTGGACTCTAGTGTACCACTTTGGACATTAGATTACAACTTATTGTATCCATTGGGTGATGTAAACACCAAGTCGATTTCGTTTGGATTTCTACAATATGCACAAAACCATATATGCATGTTTGTTGGGCCCGAGATGGTGGGGGGATTTTCTGTCACTTTATGTCACACAGCTGAATACGTGCACAACTCTTATGCCAACTTGCCTCTTTTACAATCTTTGGAGATTAGAATATACTTCTTTTTATCCACTGGGTGTCTAGGAATTATGCTGACTATCTCTCTATCCCTACTATGTGCATATGGACCAGGGATTTGGACACTTTTCGTCAATGGCTTAAACAACATTGTTTACAGTGTGCATATCATAAAGATATGCTTTGTTCACATTTTAAGAATCATGTTTTGTACATCATTCAAACATGACACTCAGATGGAGGGACGCGCCGGTTCTGTTGCTTCTTTGTCATTCTTTAATATTCAAATTTTTACTCTATCTAAGCCTCTTTGCCGTATTCTACCCTTCTAAGATGGCGCCCTATTTGAGGGACGCGAGTTTCTCGCCCCTCTTTTTATGTCTATGACCACGCGTATCTACTTTAAAACACGGGCTTTTTGGCGGTGTCCCGGTGCATCGGATCAGGACGCGAGCCGAGTCGCCACCAATTAAGGTAACTTTATAGATGAAGTATGTAACCGTGCTTATAACACCATGCAGTCAATGAGGGACGGCTCACATAGATTTTTCATGTTTGTCTGCTATTAGTTTGCAGGCTTATCAAGGCTTGCCTTGTGAAACTGAGGTAGCGGGCCAGGATACGTGCCGGTTTCCATCGCTACAGGTAAATGTGTCTACACAGTTGAGTCTCGTGTTTCCTTTTTATGCACAGGTCTACAATTGCCCTATAGTAGAGTATGCGTAGATTCCTCCTCTTATGATGCTTACTTATGTTTGGATGTTGCTGTTCTTAATCCGCAGTTTGATTATTTTGCAGGGAAACCAGCTAATCACCGCATTTAGAACTGTCTGCACCCATAGGGAGCATAGCGGTGATAATATATTTAGTTTATATGTTATTTTATACAATTTCTATACAATGGCTATAGTAGCTGGTTTCTTTTTGTTAAACGTATCTACTCTGTAACTGACAGATGCACTCTTCGCTATTATTATATATGTGCATCTGTTCTACCGAAACAATATTGTATAACTATCCATCACCTTAATGGACTAGTGTTTCGCGTTTTGTTATGATTTTTTAGTTGCAATGACGAACTCTTCAGGATTGAGACCCCAGTAAACACATTTTTTATTCATGGTCAGTCCATAGTTGGGCTGGCATTGAGACTTTACATGTTTGTCCTACAATAAGTCCCTTACATTCTTAATAGAGCAAGTGGAAATGGTAGGTTCTTTGACTAATGGAATAATGAGTGATCGGTATCGGAGTATTCGAATTGCCATCCCACGTTCTTGCTGATTTTCGAGCACAGCAGACATGTTGTATTTATCTCATGTCTTATATCTGTATATTTACTAGGTTTTAACATCACTCTATAAACTACCAATGCGGTTAGGATTTTCTCCGAACACATTAACTTTGGAGTCACAACTTGCTCTACAATTCCTATTAGGTAAGATGTAGCATATTACTACACTCTGCCAGTATAGCACTGTTATGGAGATTGGCATTTTTGATCTCTACATTGATCACGGCCTTGGTGGTGGATCCTTTGGGGTCACAGATTTTTTATGGACATGTCACGCTATAATAGGGTATCTATGTACAACTTTGCATGCATGTCCTCATTCTTTTCTATATTTAAAATCTCTAGTGGGGAAACATAAACACTGGGATTGTAGCACCCCTCTCCTGGAAAATACAGTTTCAAGGTATATGCAACAGTGTCTTCCCGACACGTGGTTGCAAGATATTTTCCAATTTTCTTTGTCTTTGTCACGGCGCTAGATTGGGTTTATTTGGTAGTAAATGGACACAAATCCAATATTTTGGGCCTTTGTGCCAATAAAGTTTTTTTAACTTTTGTATTTTGTATTTTAATATCGCAAATCTTTTTAATGTATATTTAAATTGTTTGCAGCCTTGAAAAAGTCCTTTCGGACGAAACACATGTCGGCTGCCAGTGTTTCTTGTGTAATGGGATTTTGACATGAAATAAAGGATATACAGAAGGAAATAAAGATCGACTTATGGACTTCCTTTATCTTACCATGATGGTTAATGCCTACTTTACAGATCTGGACTGATTTTGGATGTGCCTCGGCATTTGTGCAATATATTTGTGAAACTCGAAGTGGATTTTTGTCCCTAGAGAGTGGGTTTGGTCTCCTAAAGGTGGAGATAGACCCAATGCTTGGAGAGCACCACAGTGTACTAAAAAACTGCAAACTACTTTCCGACGGACGAAGTGTGTAGATGTGCATTCGCAATTTGGCAGCTCTGCCTTGGTCCTTTGTGCAATAATTCCCAGTCCACAAGAGGGCAGTGTTGTACAGAGAGTGCGCATCTGCACCTGCCACATAGCACGGGGGTCCTGCTCTCACAAGCATGCCAGTGCATGATAATATTGTCTTTCACTATTTTACAAAGAAGCAGGACCAGAATTCCGCCCATCGCGAAACTCCGCGGCATGGCGCAGAGTTTTTACATAACTCCGCGGAATCCCACAGAGTAGAACTTAGCAAGTTCTGCCCACCCCTAATCAGTATATGGTTTTTTTTCTCCAAAGTTGAATCTGGCAATTTCTCTAGAGATTGGTAAGATTGATTATAAAACATATTAATTTGGATTATACTCCTGCAGCAAAGGGCATTCAGTAGGCATTTGTTGTCATTAATTAGAGAAGACCTTCTCCCTTTTTTAAATAATATGGATTTTCAACATCCAAAATGAAAATGAAAATATTAATTGCAATTTTACACTTACCTTTTTTAATATATATTTCAATTTGCACATGTAAAGTGACAGGAGTGGTGAAAGGCACATGTCACTTTATGATATTCTGGCATTGTAAATTATTGCAATCTATACCCATTATGTGAATTACAATATGGGTACTATGCACTATACAAATGATGATTATGCACTTTACTTTTTTCCGATTTACATCGGAATTTGTACATGGAAAGTGACAGAAGTGGTCGAAGGCACTTGTCACTTTAAGAAGCATTGGCTTCTTTGTAATGCAACTCTATTGAAACTTGCACCCGTATTCAAATTAATACACAATTTACATCTATCAAATTGATCAGACAATTTACCGCTGAATTGGGTAAAGATGCCAATTTTGTAAAAATGGTTACAGGCATATGTCACCTTAAAAAATTCAGCATTTTAATGTATCTTAATGGAGTTTGCATTAATTCCATATATCAAATGCCACTTTAAAGAAAATGAATTACTAATGCAATCTCACAGCATATGTCACTTTAAGAAAACTAGTACTTTAATGTAATCTGAATGCAGTCTGCATTGGTCCCATACAGTAGGGACAGTGATGTCATGTACTTCACAGAAATCTGGGGCAGTTTGGAATGTGCCTTACAGGCAATAGCTTGATTGAGGAATGCAGTTAACTTAGTCCTTGATATTACATAAAAGCTCTCTAGTGATTTGGAGATTCTGGGGCCGATTCCGATCTCGGTCGGAGGCGCACCCAATACCATTCGGTCGGGAAAAAAGCCATGCGAAAGCCTGTTTCCCGACCGAACCGTACGCGGGTCCGGCCGAGCGAGTACGATGCGGACTCGCCGACCGACTCGTCCGGGCGACCCGACCGCTCCGACCGACTCGTACCCGGATCGTACCGCTCCGACCGACTCGCTCGGACCCGATTCGCACCGCGCAATGGAGACGTTTTCCGGCCGGGTAAGTACGATGCGCACCTCGACCGCTCCGACCGACTCGCGCCGTCCGACTCGAACTCGCTGTCGGAGCTGTACTTTGGGGGTCCGTGTCGGACCCCCTGTACTGCGTACCCGCGCGAGGCGCACACAGGGGGGACCCATGGGTCCCCCTACCTGTGCGTGTACGCCGCGAGCGCTTCGCGGCGTACTCGCTGTAGGGGCGCCCTTGTCCGCCTCGCACCCATTGAGGCAATGGGAGCCCGCGTACGCGTTGTACGACCGGCTCCCATTGAGTTCAATGGGAGTCCGACCGACTCGTGTCCGATAACATACGGACGCATCGTACTCGTTCGGTCGGACTGCACGGGTCCGATTCGGTCGGAAATCTCTCCGGGGCCGGCTCGGTCGGAGAAATTTCCGGCCCGAATCGGAATCGACCCCTAAGTTGATAAGAAAGTGCAATGAACTCCGCAATGTACCCAAAATGGCAGTTCAATCTTATAACCATGTTGTTAGTTTTCAATCAATCAGGTGTCATGCAAAGTGCGACTAGTCACCCGAAAGGGCTGCAAGAAGCTGGGGGAGGGACTGCTGATTCGTCGAAGGCACTGTGGTTCAGTCGAAGAGCCAAGTCATGAGGTCCTTACTGAATTGAGGCAGTGACAACGATTGCCTGGATCTTCCTCTGGCTGTGGTCTTGCAGATTCGTGGGGCAGTGGCCAGAGCTAGTTGGGCAAAGCAGAGTTCTCTGGTGGGTGCGTGGAATGTGAGGCAGTGGTTGAGGTACTCAGGTCCCGCATTGTGCAGGGCTTTGTAGGCAAGTGTGAGGAGCTTGAAGGTGATTCTTTTGTTGACTGGGAGCCAGTGGAGGGATCTCAGGTGGCCAGTGATGTGGCTGTGGCGGGGAATGTTGCCGATGAGTCCGGGGGAGGCGTTCTGAATGTTCTGCAGTTTCTTGAGGAGTTTCTGCGTGATGTCGGTGTAGAGTGCGTTGCTGTAGTTGAGTCTGCTGCTGATGAGTGCCTGGCTGACCGTCTTTCGGACTCGGTGGAGATCCAGTTTTCAAATTTGAAACATATGTTACCAAAGAATGAATTGCAAAATCCTGTTTGATATGGAGTTTTACTTGATGAGGGAGTGAAATGATTTATACAAAGCCACAAAGATGGCACTCTACAATCATAATAATTATGAAAAGTGTTATGAGATGTGTGATATATATATATATATATATATATATATATATATATATCTCTTATCCAAAAGTGCTCAGATACGAGGCCGCACTCCGCTGAAGGGTAGTTTCACAACCGCTTTATTGCAACATGCAGCTTTCCATCCCGCTAGTTGATCCCACAGCCTTACGCGTTTCGAAGCCTTCGTGCTTCTCATCAGAGGCCAAGCTTCAGGAGTCAATTGTTCATTACCTACACGCCCCCTCTGCATGCTATTAAATACTTTTGCTGGCTTCCGGTGTGCCCAATTTAGGTAGGTCTCACAATGCATGCTGGGGTATGTAGTGATTTACGCATCCTTTTTCACCCTCCAGTGGGTTTGTTTCCTACACGCTCAATACGGGATAAGTTTAACAGCCCTCCAGTGGGCCCCAGATGAAACTATGCATGTTGGATATCTGAGCACTTTTGGATAAGATGTTATCACGGCGGCTCCGGCCGTGGGGGCGACGCACCACCTGGAAATAAGCGAAGGACCGTAAGAGAGGGAGGTAGATAGATGTAAGTATTTGTAAGTGTGTTTTTATGTATTTAACAATAATTTAATTCCTATACAGTTTGAAGTTGTAGGCCCATGTTGGGGTGATTGTTTTTTTTACACGCTTGGTTTAAAAAAAAGTAAATCTGTGGTCAGAAGTATTAATCTTTATTTTAAACCAATGTGTAAAAGAAGCAATTTTTTGTTTTTACAATTTTTGGTGCATCACGTTTAAAAAAAAAGAGTGTTCATGGATGTTTGAGCATGTGGAATTTTGGAGAACACAGATGGCATGGATGGCCGAACAGATCTTTTGGATAATTTGGAGTTTTTTTGTTAATGGATTTTTTCATTAATGCATGTTTTTTAGCATTTGTAAGGTTGGAATTTTGATTTCTGACACACCTTGTACAGAAAATTGAAGGAAAGAGGATTGCAACAATGGATTTCTGGTTGCGCTTTTTGCCAATTTTTTTTATTTTTCAGGATTTTTTTGGGGGGATGCTTTTTTTTTAGTTTACACAGTTTATTTTGCAGCAGTTGGGTTGCTGTAAAAAATGGCTATGCCAATCTGTGACGTTTTTGATAGTTATGCACATGCTTTGGATTGGATAGTAGATTATGGTTTAAGAGTTTGGATATTTGGGGACCTGCTGACTCTTGCTAGACTTTGGAATTTTATAGAAGAACAAGAGTCGAAGAAGGAAGACAACTGAAGGTAGGAAGTGTGGGGCTGATTACGATGGCGGGCGGTAGCACATCCGCAGTGCTGGCGGAAAATGCCCTTTTCCGCTCTCCATCAGCGGTCCTTGCGTCCGCCGTATTACGATAGGCAAAGATAGCCCATTTCCTGTCCGCTGCAGTGTTCTGGGAACCGCCAGAAATCCCCCTCCGCAGCGGTGGAGGACGGAGCCAAAAGGGAGGGACCGCCGGGTGGAATGCGGCCACGACCGCCGGTTGTATTACGATGCCACAAACAGCCCACCACACCGCTGCGGAGAATACGGCCAAACGAGGATGGCGATGGCAATACTGCGGATAGCTCCATGTGTTCCTGGCCACTGGAAAAACGGCGGTCTTTGGCCTTTCCGCAGCAAATCCGACCGCCGCGGATGGATTTTCAGCTTTTCCGCCGCTGAATCCTGGAATCCGACCACCGCGGTGGGGAGTTTCTGGCGGTGCATCCTAATCTGGCCGGCGGTTATGCCGCGGTACCTGCGGGTGGCAATTTCCCGCTAGCAGGGCGGTCGGAGTGCTTTTACGGCCGCCATCGTAATGAGCCCCTCTGTTTTTTCAAATGTTTTGGATTTTTTTTTTGAAAAAAATGCCAATTTCATTTAATTTAAAAAAACGCAAAACAGGCTAGTAAGATAGAATAGGCATTAGTGATAGTTATTGATGTAGTATGGTGCAATATTGTCTAGGTAGTCTGAAGCCACCATCAACAAAAACTGTTGAATTTGACCCAATAGTCTCTTGGACATTTCTTTTGTTCTTTTGGAAATTCGTGGGTTCAGACTACCAGTCAATGATTGCACTATTCTCATTTCTTGGAAACTTTGCTCCTTCGCCAAATTTTCCAAAAATGATAAAAGTTTGGGTAAGGTTTTCCGATTGATTTATTGAAGGAGTTGTGCTATCCCCCCTTCGCATTATTGGTCTTTGCTCCTCCTTCTAAGCAGGTCGTGTAACAGTTCCACCACTTTACAGGAAACCTTGGATTCCTTCTGCGACTCAATCTGCTTAGATGACCAATCCATGTGTCCTCAAAGAAATTTAGTAGGGTGCCCAATTTGTCTTTATTTGTAGTAAAATAGTCATATTTAGTAATTGATGTATAGTATTCATCCACACAGTCAGGAGGAACAAAGCACAAGGCAGTTAGTTTTTTTAAACTCAAATTGAATTTTACTGTCTGAGATGTAATCATCAACTAAGGATGTTTGTTGAATTTTTCGCCAAAACGCCAGTAAAGAGTGAAAAAAAATCCTAGAATTTGGGTTTCAGGATACACTATGGTTATGGTATTAATCATTGCTAATTCGAAATCCATTATACCTTTTCTAGGACTAATGTTTTGTGTTTTAGATTTTAGCACTGTAAATAATTCAGTGTAAGTTGAGGATTGCTTATCAGGGAGTAAACTGTACACTAAGGGAACTACAGTGTTATTAATGTAGGCGTGAATAGTGTATATTTGGGTGAATGGATGGGGTGTGGATTTAAATGTCCCATCCATCATCCAAATATCACTAGTCTCCAATTTTGACAGGTTACGGGGTGTGCTAAAGATTAGTATTCTTTTTTTAGGGTTTTTGTTGTCATGCAATAGAAAGGTTTCATTAGTAACAGTAACAGTTAGTTCGTGTGGAATGTCAATATCAGAGTATGTTTGGGGTGTTATACGTTGAGGGTTACTTGCCTGTTTTTTCCTCTGTATAATTCTGCATAGGTTTGGAATTGAGTGCATAGAACTTGCTACATGTATAGGAATATGTTGGGATACCTCCCTCAAAACTGCACCACAGGGTTAATTTGAGGTGGATGCAAGATCTTTCATTTGGTTAATGTTTTCTCTAACCTCTATCTCCATTGCAGAGGCAGAGTGGTTTTGCTCTGTGGTTCTTTCAACAGTGTCACCCAGAGTAACCGCTCTCCCTGTGCAATGGGATGAGTAATATTGTACACACCTCCAATGACTCCTGGGCTCAGTTAATCTCTTCTTAAAATAAAGGTAGCCACCGTGCTTTAGGAGTGGATTTCCTCTTTGGGATTTCACATAGGTGGCTTATCTTCCTGATACCATTATGTATATGTCTGTAAAAGAGGGTAGAAAAAGAGTTTTTGAGTTAAATTTTGCTCAATTTACATTCACTCTGTAAAGAAAATGTTGTTAGTTTCACATGTTTGAGATTATATATTTTAAAATATATGTTTTACGATGTTTTCAGTTATTATATGCATTTGTTACTTGTAATTGTTTATTGTTTATAACCTGTTAAAGAAAATATGGTTAATAATTGATTTGTGGTTAATTGAATTTTCGAAGAACGTCTTCTTTATTGAATAGTTACGTTTATATTTTGCTAGAGTTGTATTTCAAATATTTTTTGTTGTTGATTTCTGTTAAAAGATACAGAGGCATTTTATGTAGTTAAGGGGGCATGCCTCACCTTCGTAATGTTGCTTTGTTTGCTTGTTTGTCGGTTGATGGTCCTGTACGGTATCTTCAGCTGTTTTTGCTGATTTTCGTTTTCTCCCTTTGGTGGTGATGTTGGATTGTTCTAAAAGGAAATGTATATTTTTTAATCATCTATGTCTGTTTGGTTTTTGGTTTTCTGTAAAGAAATGGTTTGGGTAGTTTTGCTTGCAATATTACCTTTTTAAATATTTAACCTGGGAAAGGCTTTCTACTTGGTGAAGAAGAGTTGAAGAAGATGTTTTCTAATCTCGTTGAAGAATTTGTTTATATTGATTTTAGATGGACTTTATTGAAGCTGTGTAAAAGATAAAAATAATCAATGTATGTGTTCAGTTTTTTATTGTTTATATTTTAAAAAGCAAGAAGTGGACCACACATTTTGTGAGTGAAGCTCGCTGTTGATGTTTAATTCTAATTATGCTCCCCATCACTGAGTAGCACTTTTATTGAGGTTCAACGCATTGTCAAGATAGAATATTAGTTTTGGTCCTCAACACTGCGCAGCACCTTCGCTAAGGCAAACACTTTCTGGAGTTTGAATAGTTTTTTGCCCCCACCACTGACCAGCACTTTCCCTGAGGCAAACACCTGTTGGAGTTAGAATAGTAATTTTGCTCTCCACCACTGACCAGCACTTTCCCTGAGGTAAACACCTGTTGGAGTTAGAATAGTAATTTTGCCCCCCCGCCACTGACCAGCACTTTCCCTGAGGTAAAAACCTGTTGGAGTTAGAATAGTAATTTTGCCCCCCCCACCACAGACCAGCACTTTCCCTGAGGCAAACACCTGTTGGAGTTAGAATAGTGGGTTTCCCCCCCACCACTGACCAGCACTTTCCCTGAGGTAAACACCTGTTGAGTTAAAATAGTAATTTTGCCCCCACCACTGCCCAGCAGTTTCCCTGAGGTAAACACCTGTTGGAGTTAGAATAGTAATTTTGCCCCACACCACTGACCTGCACTTTCCCTGAGGTAAACACCTGTTGGAGTTAGAATAGTAATTTCCCCCCGCAAACTGACGAGCACTTTCCCCGAGGCAAACACCTGTTGGAGTTAGAATAGTAATTTTGCCCCACACCACTGACCTGCACTTTCCCTGAGGTAAACACCTGTTGGAGTTAGAATAGTAATTTTGCCCCCTGACCAGTGACCTGCGCCTTCCTTGAGGCAAGCATCCTGTGGAGTTAGAATAGTTAGTTTGCCTTACAACATTGACCAGCACCTTCTCTGAGGTAAGCAGGCTGTGGAGTTATAATAGTTACTTTGCCCCCCAACAGTGACCAGCACTTTTCTTGAGCCAAGCACCCTGTTGAGTTTGAATAATTATTTTGTCCCCTACTGCTGACTAGCGTGTTTCCTGTGACAAGCAGGCTGTGTAGTTAGTACATTAATTTTCAAATATTTAACTGTATAATTTTTTTTAAATTTATTACAAATACTTTACAGTGTACTTACAAAATGAATTTTCTGTGAAATTTCTTTAAATGTTGATTGTTGTTTGACTATGGTCAAATTCTGTCAATGAATTAATAAAAAAACATTTCATTTGTAATTTCTTTCTTTTTAAATTTAAGGTTATTTGATAATTATTTAAAACATAGAATTACTTTTGTCAGAATATAGCTATTGGATGATTGGATGTATTTTTCAAGTTCTGTGAATATATAAAAAATGTAAAAAGAATGTTACCCTTTTTAATTATTTTTTTATCTAAATGTGGTAAGTTTAAAACATACACTTACTTTTGTCAATAGATAGCAGTGTCTGCAGTCGCAGCTGGCAGTTTTGTCCTGCTACTTTAGATGCGTGTGGTTACCAAGGAGGTCAGTGCACAACTGAGCACAAAATGGTGGCCGGCTTAATTTATATGTTTGTTAGGGGTAAACGAAAATGTAAACAAAATGTGTGTTGCAATGTGTTTTTCAGCATGATGCAGATTCTGACTTAATGCGTATTTTTTATGTGGTGTATAAAATGTTGGTTTTAACGTTTCTGTTGAGATTGGCAGACGATTTAGGTAGATGGTGGTCAGGCAGATATAGTGGAAATGGTGGAAGGACACCATTTTTTCTAATGTTGTTAATGACTAGGATGTTTTCTTGGAAATAGCGGAAAGACTTTTTGTTTTGATGTTTTGGACGTATATGCTTGTTTGTGAAATGAATGTACACTGTTTTTTATTGTTAAAGGTTTTGTATATGTCGAAATATTTGTAAAGTTTTTCTGGGAAGTATGATTGTTAAATATTTTGTATTTTTATTATTATTATATGTGTACGTTTACCATGGGATGATTATTATCCATTGTAATGTTATTCGATGTATTGGTATGTGTTGTAATTGTTGGCGTTGTAATGGTTATTTTCATGTCTGTCTCTCAACGTGCGCTGTAATGCCCTGCGTAGTAAAAATATGCGTTGTAATGGTAGTGTTGTTGTAAAAACCGCGTTGTAAAAGTATGCGTTGTAATTGTATGCAATGTAACGTCATATATTACAAGCTATGCTTGATTACTTAATCATTTCCAGAGTCCTGCAGTGTGAAGAACTGAAAATTCACCTGTTGTGAAATGAGATGACTCCCTGATAGTAATTCAGTGTGGTTCCTTCAGGGCCACTGGGAAGACAGGAAAAACATATCAGAGAGTAAAAAGAATATTTCTGTAGAGTGAGATTTTCATCTGTTATACTGAAAAGCTGAAATGTGTTTCCTAGGGAATCAATGAATGATCTAGTTCTAGTAACATCACATGGGACACATATAAACCTTTTTTCATACACTTGCCTAGCAATTTGTTTGCAAAAATAAGGATGGTTGAGAAGAAATTGGTGATAGTTTAAAATGCACAAGTTTTGGTAATTAGTAATTTCTCCAATAGTGAAGCGGAAGTCTGAATCTGGAAACTCGAAGTAGAAATACTAAGAGGCAGAGACTCATCCACACAAAATGGTGTTGCAAAAGGGTTTTGAGGAAAGCAGTACTTTGTACTACATGTTGCCCTGGTTGTTTAGGTGCAACAGATCAAGAGCCAAATAATCTTGACGAGTGACCCTGACACAGACTTAACAAGAGACGGAAAAAGAAGACATTGACAGGGCTGTGCATGAATATTAGATTAGATTGTACCATCCTCCTACAGTGCCAACATTGAAGGATTTTTTTTATCCAAAGCTCTCTTCTATATCATCACTATATCAGAAGCATTTGGAATAGTTGTCAAAATTACATCCCAGGATGTCTGGAATAACACTGAATCTATGCTGAAAGAGAAGGTCATGGGCCCTGATGGGATCACTGATGAAATATCGACTACAAAAACAACAAACTACAAAAATATCGCTGCAAATATAGCGTACACACAAATATAGACACCCTATACTTAAACAAGAAATTACACACATATCGATAAAAAAATATCGCCTAAATAAATAGCGAGTACAAAAATACCGCCAACAAAAATATAGCCAACTAAAATATCAATAACATTAAGGGGCCTATTATGATGGTGGGCGGATCGCCACCGCCCGGCCGGCAATGGCGATCCGCCCGCCAACACACCCCACCGGACGGCCTTTTACCCCCACCACATTAGTATGGAGGGGGGTACCGCAGCGGACGGAAAGACCGTCCGCCGCTTTTCCGCCGGTAGGCAATCGTCCGGATTGCCTACCGGGCGGAAAAGGCCCATAATATGGTGGCGGTGCCTTGCAGGCACTGCCATCCATATTAGCATGTGGCATTTTTAATGCCTTTCCATGGCGGAGAGTTCGCCATGGAAAGGCATGCGGTTTTCGCTTCAGGGGCCCGTTGCGGGCCCCCAGGGGGTGGGGGCTGCATTTAGGGGGTACCCATGGTACCCCCCAACATTGGCATGGACAAGGTGGCAGGCACCGCGCAGTGCCTGTCACTTTGTGCATGCCAATGCACAACATGCATATATTGCATTGTGGCAGGTGCTGCTTACAGCACCGCCCGCCGCAATGCAATATATGCGGGATGCCACCGTGGCGGTGGCATCCTAATTGCCATTGCGGGACCGCCGCACCTCTTGCCCGCCATCGTAATAGACCCCTAAGTTATAATGAAACACAACAAAAATATCGTGAATACCAATATCGACTACACAAATATCGCTAAAATACATATAAATAATATCGAAAATACCATTTAACATTGAATAAACACAATTTACAAATATTTAATTAAGTAACATATCCCAAATAATTATAATAAATTATGACAACATATATAAAAAAGAGTAAATGATTAAAAAAATATAATATAATTATACTAACCCAAATAAATGAATACATTCACAATATAACATTAAATTACTTTCCAACAATGCGAAAATTACATATATATAATATACAACAAATATAATTATTATAAATTACATTTATTTACAAATATATTTAAATAACAACAACAAATAACATAAATATAAACATTAAATAAACATTACATATATTTACCTAATTAAAAGGTAACTGCTAAAAAATTCAAATAACGTATCTCAACCAATGATTTTAAACTAAAAACACACAAACCAATACAAAATGTTAACTAATTAATTTAACACTATAAAAACAAACAATCAATTAACACAAATTTACCGTTTATTGGCCAAACATTGAGGGAGAGCGTTACATTGCGAGCGAGAGACCAGAGAAGAAATAAAATCTACACAAACTACTATATCAAATTATACTACAACACAGGTAAGAATAAAACTTTTTTCTAAATATAAATGCCTCGGCATCCTTACCTTAAATCACTAAAATAATGAAATTTTCCCCTTTTTTAAATAAAACTATATTGCAATACAACCAAAACGATAAAAAACAACACAAATATATTATTAGGTACCTTATTCAACTCAACATAATAAATAGTATAAATAATAAATGTAAAACCTAACCTATAAAGAAAGTAAATAGCTCTGCTTTTTTACAAATATCTAAAGTACAAAACATAACTAATAAACGCATTTTTCTTCACAGCTTTTACAAACTGCACCTACAAAAAACATCAAAGCAATCAAAATCCTTAAATACAAAAAGTATTATTTTCTTCAGTGCTAAATAAAAAACAATACAAATAAATTACAAACATATCTCTCATGTAACTAACATAAACATTTTACTTTCACACCAACAGAAAATAAAACAGTGAAAAACCAACAAGCAGCAAATTATCCCATCAACAAAAGTCAAAGAACACTAATCTAAGTATTCTTTCTATATTTCTAATAATACTAGCACTATTATAATACACAATAGCATATTAACTAAATACATTATATATCTTCACAGATATACCACGGAAATGCCAGAAGGTGCAAAGTTTATCACATCTCAAAAGGGGAAACTAATGATTTGCTACATGGGTTACACTTACACCCAAGAAAAAGTGATAGAAAATAAAACTCATTGGAAATGTAGCAAATATTATGCCAATGCCTGTTATGGAAGAGCTACTACAATAGATTTAAATGTTGTGAATGTTAGAGAGCACAACCATTCCCCCAATGTGACTTAAGTATAAGTAAGAGATGCCCTAGAGACAATAGGGGAAGTAAGCAAATGTTCCCGGCAGACAAGTACTCAAATTCTAAAAAATGTTTTAACCACAGTACCAGAACATGTCACAGGACAACTTCCTTCCATACCCAACTTAAAAAGAATAATAGCAAAAACTAAAAGAACTTCAGATCCAACTCCACCCACTCCCCAAACATTTGGAGAAATCCAAATACTCCCAGAATATACCATCACCCACAAAGAAGACAAATTCTTACTCTATGACAATAAAAGTCACGAGAAAAGAATTATTATCTTTGCAACTAATACTAATTTGCAAAAACTTAAAAACTGCGAAAAGTGGATGATGGACGGAACCTTTTATCAACTGTATACAATTCATGGTGAATTTGAAGAGACAAATATCCCATTCATTTACGCATTACTCCCTAATAAAAATAACACCACCTATATAGAAGTACTAACTACAATAAAACAATTCACAGAAAATTACTATCCCCAAAGAATAATAATAGATTTTGAACAGGCAATGATTCAGGCAATACTCAAACTTTATCCACACACTGCAAAACAAGGGTGCTACTACCATTTTAACCAAAGCATATGGAGGCACCTACAAAAATCTACTGTAAGCATAGAATATTCAACTAACAGCAACTTTGCCTACCAAATAAAAAAATTAATCGCCCTGGCCTACGTACCTACTACTGAAGTCGCCAATCACTACAACTTACTAATAGAAAGCCCTTTCTATCAAACCAATGAAACAAAATTAAGTCCCCTGCTCGACGACTTCGAAGACACCTGGGTGGGAAGTTTACATAGATCAGGACATGGTAGACAACCTACATTTCAAATACCCTGGTGGAATGTGTATGCCAGTACTTTGGCACAAAAAGCCAAAACAAACAACGCAGTGGAAGGATGGCATAATGCCTTCCAAGCCACAATTGGAAGAAGACAGCCAACATTACATAAACTTATTGAAGCTATTAGAAAGGAACAAAGCTACCAAGAGCTCAGATTAGAGCAATCTCTAAGCAAAATAGGACCTAAATTAAGCAAACAAACCAAAAACCATGTACGAATACCTCCAATATAAAACTAGGATGTACCCAAATACCCAAAGTCTGGAATATCTAGACATAATTGCAAAATCAATTCTCTAAATTAAACCAAAAAGCAAACTTTTGAAACATAGGAAACATAAAAACAAAGATTTTCTCTTTTTACAATTAATAAATATACTTATATCATAACATTTTAACTATAACTGAAAATTATATGACAATATGCATATTAAAAAAGAAGAGAAAGAAAAAATAAACATTTCCCACCCACAACAATAAAAAAAATGACTTACATTTATGTAGCTGTAGAATGTCCTCACAAACGAAAAATTCCACACCAATCCAAGGAAAAATTAATCCATTAAAAAAGGAAACCCCAAAAAAAATGTAAACATACAACTGCAGAAAAGGGAAAACCAACGCCGCAATCCTCTGAATAACAAAACCCTTAAAAACCCGAAAATAGTTTATGAAAAAATGCTCCAACAACCCGAAAAAAAAGAAAATGTATAGTAACTTGTAATAAAACAAGAAACAACATTGTCCTTTATTTTAAAAAAAAAAACCTGTGAACAACTCCATCCGTGCACCAAACCAAGGACCTGTAAATAAAAATTAAACAAAACCCACCCACAACAAAAATACAAACCCACAACAACAAATATCAACATAAAATACACCAAAACACATATAATAAACACATAACTAAAACTACATAACATTCTAATTACATCCGACACTAAGTCAAACACATAAAACACTAAAAGGCCCATTACGATACCGGGCGTGAAAAATCCGCCAGGCATGAAAGCGGCAAAAATCCGCCAGCACACACCGTCTGAACACCGACCACGCCATTACGATTACACAAACCGAAAACCGCCATCGGCGGAAAAACCACACAAGATACCGCCCGCCCTCGTCCGAGTCGGAGTCAAACCGCCCGCCACGGACGGAAACACGCACGACAACACAAAACCGCCCGCCCTCACGGCCGACACACCGCACGTGAAATTACGATCGCACCGCCATGAGCGCGGGTAAACCACAAATATACCGTCCGCCAGCGCAAACAACGCCAATGAGAATTGACACGGCAGAAGCCATGGCGCCCACGTCCCTGCACAGAAACCATCCGCTGACAAAAACAATCGCACACAACATGGCCAACAAGTCCACACAGCAAGGCACGCACAAATACACAAGCACAGTACACATCCCGAAAACACCCCCCTGGACCAACAAAAAATACAAAGGCCAGAACACCAGACACAACACACCTGAAAACAACAGACCATGAGGACACACCCACATAGGTAAGTACAAAAGCAGCACTCCCACAGACCACAACCCCTTGCAACATTGCAAACTAGAGAGGAGAGGAGAGGACACAGTGACACAGCAAGGACAGCAGCACACCACAGAAACGCACACATCACAACCACCACCACCACCACCACCACCACCAAACACCGGCACCACAAACGCCCTGCACATTACACAACACACACCGCACCAGCACCACAAACACCATGGCACCACAAAGAATGCCCAAGTTCACGCCCATTGAGCTGACGGTCATGGTCGACGAGATTATCAAGGTGCACCCACAAATCTATGGGAACCTGGTCCAGCACACACCACTAGCCACCAGAAACAGAATGTGGAACCGGATCGTAGACCAGGTCAATGCAGTCGGGACCCTGCCCAGGAACAGAGTTGAAATCAACAAACGGTGGAATGACGTCAAGAGCCTGGTCAAGAAGAAGGAGAGCAAGAACAGAGAGCTGGCTGCCGTCACTGGCGGAGGGAATCCCGCGCTCTTCAAGACCTTCAAAGCGTGGGAGGAGAAGGTGCGAGTCATTATACATCCGGAGATCCTCGCCGGATTAGCAGGGGGAGTGGAGGCTGGTAAGTACAAACTAATGTATACCAGCACACCGCTATGTACTCACATGCACTACCACCATGCCACAGCTCCCAGGGACAAACACCCCCATGTCCAGCACACAATACACAACACATCACACACACATGCAACAGACACCACCACACACAGCCCAAACCTAACAACTGTAAGATACGTGGGGGCATGTGTACACTCAGCCAGCCACGTAACCACCAACAGGTCCCCAAGTATGCCAGAAGCGCCACAACGAGCACCCACCACACCCATGTGTCCGCCATAGCTGCACTAACCGACAAGTAACAGGTAAGTGGCAGGAACACAAAGTGCAGTGGGTGGGAGGGTGGACAGCTCAAGTACAACACACACCAGGCCCCTAGTCCCACAGCACAGCAAGGAGGAGCATCCCCCACACCCACGTGTCAGCCACCGCAGTGCACACCGACAGCCGAAAGGTAGACATCACGGTCCACAACAATCGGTGTCAGTGGGTGTCCAGCCATCACCACGACCCACAACACCGCCCCCACCCCCACAGACCTGCAACATGGAGCACCCCCGCTTAGAACCATGTGGCATCCAGTACAGTGCACGCACGAACAACCTGCAGGTGGGAAACTGGACAGGGCTGGATTACTGGAGGCATGAGGACTGTAACACGACCAACACATGGGACATGTTACGTAGCAGACGAACACGCAGCACCGCCCACTGTCACGAACAAGTGAACAATGTGCACACGGACATGAACCACAGACTCACACCCCACATGACCCATCACAGACACAGCAACACCCAAGGAGCCACGTCTGCATGCACAAGCCACACTGAATATAGTACCACACGGCAGCCACTGTGCAACCCATCACACACAACCGAAACACCATTGAAGTCCTGTCCATGTAGCCCCTACTGCCTGTCAACCACACACCCCACAACTACGCCTATGTAAGACAAACAACACAAGACGCAACAGAGCGGAACAACATAAATGCACACGAACACCACTGAACCCATCAAACACACAGACACACCATGCACATACAACATACCATCCATCCCATCCGTCAGCCCCAGTCTCATGAAAGGCATGTCATCCGCACAGCTGCCACACATACAGCAGTCACGCTAAGATACATGCCCATGACCAACCATGTGCCAGAAGTCAATGAAGCGCACGCCACACTGTGAGCAACAACACACAACATGGGCCACACCCCCCGAGCACTGCAGTGATGCACATGGCACAGGGCAGCACGCACACCAAGGAGATGGGACAACTGCAATACGTCGGGTGGCACACAACCATCACACACTCATAACGATGCGTCCAATGCCATGTCCAGTAATCACAACAGACAGCAAATATGCAGGGTATGGCAGGCATGCGCACACCTCAGACCATGCACTGTCATGCTGCCACAACACATGTCACGTTCGGCACCCATGGCTCACAGCATGTAGCCCAAAAGCATATTCCATCCCAAATGCGTTTCTGGGGCATGACCCTCATGTTGCCATATGCGTTCCTAAGCGTTCCATTTGCACCCCAAAAGCATATTCCATCCCAAATGCGTTCCTGGGGCATGACCCCCATGTTGCCATATGCGTTCCTAAGCGTTCCATTTGCACCCCAAAAGCATATTCCATCCCAAATGCGTTCCTGGGGCATGACCCCCATGTTGCCATATGCGTTCCTAAGCGTTCCATTTGCACCCCAAAAGCATATTCCATCCCAAATGCGTTCCTGGGGCATGACCCCCATGTTGCCAAATGCGTTCCTAAGCGTTCCATTTGCACCCCAAAAGCATATTCCATCCCAAATGCGTTCCTGGGGCATGACCCCCATGTTGCCAAATGCGTTCCTAAGCGTTCCATATGCACCCCAAAAGCAAAGTACAAACCAGACCCAGGATGGGCCTGGAGCCCGCATACACCAGAGTCACAATAAGTAGGAGCACAGCAACACACCCATCGGCATAGCCAATCCGTCCCATGCCACATGTGCACAGCACACAGTCCCATTGCCAAGCACACACAACAACAGATTGTACAGCCACACACCCGCCTCCGGGACACACGTGCACGAGAGTGCACGAACGGAGAATGTCAGACAACCAATACAGACTTCGCCAGGTGCAACACAATAACAAATCTCATTCTCTCCACAGGTGACGAACTGCTGGATGCTGGGGATGGAGACAGCAGCCAGCACAGCCAGCCTACAAGCCCCCAACGAGGACACACGGATGTGGAGGATCTGTCCTCCTCTTCGGACACGGACCACCAAGCAGGCCCATCTAGTGTGGCAGGGCCCAGCCGCTCCCTAGGACCCCTCCTACCCACCAACCCATCATCCAGGGCTGCTGAACATTCCCAGCCCCCTGCTGCCACTGTCGTTGCGGCCACACCCACGGTCATTGCGGCCACACCCACGGGCATTGCGGCCACACCCACGGTCATTGCGGCCACACCCACGGTCATTGCGGCCACTACCACTGCCGCAACCGCCACCACGTCTTCGCTGGCCCCAGCCCCAGCGCAGGTGGTGGCCCGGACGACTGGATTCCACCCTGGGAGCCAGGGCGAGGACCGTGGTGAGCAATGTGGCTAGTGGGCAGGCCGGTGGCAGCAGGACTGGTAGGAGGAGCAGGGTCAGGGAAACGCCAGCCTCCCCTGGGAGCCATGCCCTGCCTCAAATGGCCAGAGTCCTTGGGGCCTATGAAGAGGCCCAAGGACAATGGGCCAGGTCAGCTACAGACACGCGTGAGGTGCTGGGGGTGCTGAGGTCCATGGACGCCCGTATGGGCCAACTCGTGGACCTCATGGGCCAGCTGGTGGTGGCGGTGAGGTCACAGCCAGGGACAGCAGCTCCCCTCCGCCACCACCTGCCGGGGCGTAGGGTCGAGCAGCAGTGTCCAGTTCCCCTGCGTCCACAGCCAGTGAGCACACCTCAACCACCAGCATGTCGCAAGCAGGCACCCCCCTCGCAAACGTGGAAGGGGCCGTCCGAAGTGGAAACAGATCTCCCGGGAGGACTTCGCACGCTCCAGACGCAAGTGAGGCAGCCAGCCAGCCTTCCTTGATCACCCACTGCATTGACTTGGACTACGATCCCACTCCACACAGCCATCTGGATGGCATGTGTGTGTTGGACTATGGACATAGAACCAGTGGGTACACCCTGAGCATCACGCAGCCATGACCGACAGCTCATTGTCACTGCACGCACCACTTTTGTCATCACCTTACACACAATCACATGTCACAGTTTGAAATAAATGCACCTCTTCCACAAACTGCTGTCTGTGCCCTGTGTTTTAATTGTACGGAATACAACGGCCACCTTGAGCGGAACGGCACCTGATGCGTGGCATGGCAATGGAACCGGAGGGCCTGTAGGGACCTAGGGGTGGGAGACAGAACAGGAGCACATTCAATGAGTGTGTCACACACCCATCACACAGTACATGTCAACAAATACAAGCAATGTACACACATCGCACAGAGCAATAGGGCACAATGCCACAGCCACCATCAGTGGCATACTAACCTGGGCATGGAGCGTTGACACACAGCACGCAGTGAACAAAAGGCCACCCTGACACAGCACACACACACCTGCACAAATACAGACACATCAGCCGTCGTACATGGACACTCACCGTTAAGTGAAGTAGCGGGCGATGAGCTGCTGGCGCACATTCCCAGCTTCCTCCTCTCCGCTGTCCTCCTCACTCGAGCTGTCCTGGTCTGCGGGCTGGGGCCCTGGTTGATCTCCGTCATCCACAATGAGGGGGATCTGCTTCCGAATGGCCAGATTGTGCAGCATGCAGCACGCCACCACTATCTGGCACACCTTCTGTGGGGAGTACGCCAGCGCACCCTCGGTGCGGTCCAGGCACCTGAACCTGGACTTGAGGAGGCCAAAGGTACGCTCGACCACACGTCTGGTCCTCCCATGTGCCTCATTGTAGCGATCGTCTGCTGGGGTGCGAGGATTCCTCAATGGACTGAGCAGCCATGCCCCATTCGGGTATGCAGAGTCACCTGGGTGTGAGGGACACAGAGAACCGTTGCTATTCCAACTGGACAGGGGACAGCATCGCACAACCAGCACGCTACACCACTCCACATACTCACCGACAATACAGCCACGATCCTGTTGCAGATTGGACATCAGTCGTGGCAAGATGCTGTTGCGCATTACGTGTGCGTCATGGGCCGAGCCTGGGAACTTTGCACACACGTGGGTTATCACCATGTCCGCAAGGCACACCACTTGCACATTCAGGGAGTGCGTGTGCTTCCTGTTGCGGTACAGGTGCTCAGTGGCCTGTGGTGGAACAAGGCCAACATGTGTGCAATCAATGGCACCAACGACGTGTGGGATCCTGCCAAGGGCATAGAATGCACCCTTCACTGCCGCCAATTCACGAGCCCTGGGGAATCTGATGTACCTGTTTCGGTACAGCATCATGGCTGCCAGTACATCCCTCAGCACCTTGCTGAACATGGGCTGGGACATCCCTCCTCCACTGCCCACTGTGTGCTGGAATGACCCAGTGGCGAAGAAATGCATGGCGGCCATCACCTTAGCCGTGGGGGTGAATGCTGTCGGATACACCCTGCGGGGACGGAGATGGGGTTCCAACATGGCACACAGTCGATGCAGGGTTGGCCTGTCCAGCCGAAACTTCCTTATGACCTCAGTATCCTCCATGTCCGCCAGCAATTGGTATGGGCGGTCAATGTTCGGTCTCCGCCTAGGGAAGATGGCAGTGGACACATGTCAGAGCAACACAACACATAGCAATTTCGCATTCACATCACTGACATGACTGAGCAAGCACATGAGTCACAGCCCAGCTGTCAAGCAGGGACGGCACGGCCACAATACACTTACACAGGTCTCCCACCAATGGCAATGGCTAGTGATGCAAACCACTGCCATGGTCATGCACATGGGGATCTAGGCCCCAATGACTTGCGGGGCGTGCTGATGGGGACTGACTGCATATTCGTCAAGCGGCAACGCCACGGCAACATGAATGTCTGCTGAGCATGGCACTGCTTCCGAGGCTGGATGAGTATGGCACACGACGACGACGATGTGGGCACAGGCTGAGCGGCCAAAACAAGTGGGACCTGTGGCACGAGGGGATATGAGACAGTAGTAGGTGTCAGCACTGCACCCTATGTACAGCACTGTACGGATCACACCTCCCGAAACATTGACAGGTGTCCACATTGACAGCCCCATGCCAAGACGGCTGTGTGCTTGCAGTCACACGTCACAGGTGAGAGGTTACATTGCACGTGCCAGGTGGCAGACGTACATAGTGGGAGCTATCATGTGTGTGCATGTGTCTCCTGTTCAGGATCCACCAGATGGGCGCTGACTCTGTACTGACCATTGGACACAGCATGTTCCGTGGAAGGCTTGTGTGTGTGGGATGGTGGCACTGGATGTGCCTCCGTTGGGTGGGGGGCCATGCACAGGGCGGGTACGTCGATGATTGCGCATTGTTGGTCACGGTGGGTGCACCCACTAAGATGTGTTGCCCTGTGTACAATTCCTATGTCCACATGATGATGGACTGTAGATGTGGGCAGACTACACATTGGTCGATGTGCTGTCCATGTGCATGTGCCTTCACACCAGGCACAGCTGCCCCTGCACATGTGACACCTGCTGGACTCGCTGCTGGGTCTGTGGAGCTGATGCACCTTCTGTGCATGGGGCGGACAGCTCACCTCACTTCCCTCATTGCGCATGTCATGACTTTGCCGCAGGTGACATGGATCATGGAGGGCCCACATGTACGCGTGGGTAGGCTACACATGTTTGTTCACTGGTCGCCACCCCCAGTCAGTGTTTCGAATGGGAAGGTTGTTGTGCTGGTGGTATATTCGATGTGGCGGATGGGCGGGCGTAGGTGCGGGCTTACATTCCGGACATGGGGGGTAGTTGGATTGGCGACTAGTTGCAGTACACACGGGACACGTCTCTTCCTTTCCACATCTGGGTCATCCCTTGTACTCACTGACAGTGATACAGTCATCTTCGCCCCAGCCCTCATGTCCTCCCCTCGCTCCCCCAATATGCATGTGCACCTGCGAGGCTAGCGCTTGCACAGGCAGCCCCAAGCTCGCACCAGAGAGGGCAAGGAGTGTATGTGTGGGTCCAGTTGCACGAGTGGGCTGTCTCAGGGTATGATGTGTGGCGGGTCGCCGTCCACCTGCGTGGTGCCCCAAATGGAGACCCGGCCTGCATGGACTATGCATCACAGTCTTCGCCTTCCGGATCCGCCACCTGCGACACCCAGTGGCAGTGGCTGCCCTTGCGGCCAGGCCGCGTCCGTCTGTGACTGATGGCCCACACATTCACTCTTTGGCCTCTCTGGGGAGGGCTCGGGGGTGGTGGCGCACGCGCTTGCACTTAGTCGCAATGGCATGTGGCGTGGTTGGTATAATGGGCAATGGATGGGATGGTGCGAGCCACCTCCCGTGACGTCAGTGCTGCTCGTGCTGAGGTGCGTCCCCCTACACTTCCATTTGACTTGTGCCATGCTACACGTTGAGGTTCTATTGCCTGCGTGATATGACCAGGAGGAGCGCGAGGAGACCTCTCACACACCATGCTCCACTGCCATCCCGTGCCCTGTATCGCCTGTGCGGATTGACTATGTTGGGGTTACACCTGGTCGACTGGGGCTGTGTGTGCCTTGTCAAGGGGCATGGCGGGCGCACAACAGGATCCAGCTAGTCCACGGAGGGTGGGCTGACGTGTGCGCCTGGTTCCGCATTGTTCGTGTGCCCGGCTGCTGTGCACACACGTGTTCACTTCCCCCGACAGGTGTCCTCTCACAATGCCCAGGGAAGCGGTGGTGTACTGTTCATGACCCCTCCCAACACGGCGTGCTCCAACTTGGCATGTGCGCATCTACCCGTCGCACCCACCCACCTGAGCACTGCGTCCATACGACTTCACACGACACATGTGTGTCTTCCACAGTTGTGCTCCTCATTTGCGTTGACATCCAATACCAGTGGACTACATGGTCATGTCACGACTGCCGTGTACTTCACATACTCTCATCCTCTCTCATTCGTACTTGTGAAATGAGTCAGCGGAGACAGTTTTGGTTTCAAACATTATATTGAGTCTTCTGTCCTCTGTGATGCAGTATAGTGGACACTACTGGCAGCGGAATACATGTTGAGGATATACTGAGCATGATTACAAATGGGATAGGGTGTGGGGTTACATGTGATTGGCTGTTGCATGTGGGATGTGGGCTTCAGAGTTACATCTGCTTGGCCAAGGCTGTGCTAATGTACATTTACGTATAGCTGCGGAGCTGCGGATTTTGACACAGACGGTATACAAGTAGCCTACCAGACCGCTTGGCATCATGGGCACAGTCCATCTCAGTTCCATGTGACAGGTTTGCTGCGGTTGTTCCTCATGCACGCGTGCATGTGAGATGACATCAGGGCATGTGCTTGCGTGCATGCAGCGGCGTGCCACTTGTTGTTGCAATGTGGTGGTTACTGGACATGTCACAGTCACTGGGGTCGTGATGTTGTTGTTTGCACTTGTCGTCCGTGCAAAGGTCCTGGTATGGGATTCCCGGGGCGGGGGTTGGAGGGGTGCAGCACCCACAGACTCCAGGCGACCTATTCATGTCCACTGAGCGGTGTGTGTGTCCATGGGCGCTGGATCCATGTCGTGTCCTGGTTGTTCGTGCAGTTCCGTCCATGTGGGTGCGATACACAGACCCCATGCCACTGCCTCCCACGATGCATGCGGTGTTCCTGGATGTGATGGGGAACAGTGTGCATGTCCCGGTCATATCCGATGTCATGGCGATGTCGTTGATGGTGTGGTAATTGTTGCCGGTCGTTTGGTATGGCTGTTGTGGTGGTGACTGGCCAGTCCGTGCGGAAGCTAAGCATGGGTGCGGGGTTGGACATCATAGGTCAATCAGGGAACCTGCGTTGGGGTCCGACGAATTTACAGGTTGTCAGGTATGCAATGCCGTCCAGCAGGGCTTCCATGTCATTGGTGGTGTTTATGTTTGCCAGCCAATGTAGCGGATGGTGGCTGTCAAGGTGTTGTTCGTAAGTTGTCCCTTGGAGGACCATGATGGGGCATGCTGGGTGACATTCGATGTAGCTGTGCTCGATGATCCGTCGTGTGGAGGCACAGTGGTCCCATTTCAGTGCGGGTGCGATGTTGGCCACATACGCCATGCCCCCATAGGCAGAGCAGGCCCTGTCGTGTGCGTCCAGAGGGAGGAATAGTACTAGCAGGTCCGCCTTTAGACATGCCGGGTTGGAGAGACACATCTCTACGGGATGCTGGTAGGGACACCTCCGACAGTAGAAGACGGGTATGACGTAGCTGAACAATGTGATGCGGTAAGTCAGTCGGTAACTTACGTTCAGCAGGGACAGGAGTTCGCATCCCAATATATGTATCAGGTTGGTTTTGTACAGCTTGACCTGTCCGGCGTAGTTGGGTAGGTGTGTTGCGGTTGCCATTTTGCAGCGGTGCGTTGTGGTGGCGTGCTCCGGCTGTGTGTGCAGTCTGCAATGTGCACGCTCCGAGGTTGCTGTGAGCTCTGTGTAGTCGTAGGGAGACAGGACTTGTGTTCTGTTGGCTTGTGCGGAGGACACGGGCCCTCATCCCACATGCTTCTCAGACAGTTCAAGGTCAGTGATGTGTGACTCCTTCCAATTAACTTGCATGGGGCCGACATGGGGGAGTGTTTTCTTTATTCTTTCCCGTCCGTTGTGTTCTTCTGTGATATGCGCTATCTGCCCTGTGGTCGGTCTCCTCTGCATGCCTGTGTTGGTCTTTTATTGGACAATGGCTGTATTCACCGGCTTCTTTCGTAGGGCTGTGATTTCGGAGTTGGAATGGAAGGTCATTCAGTGCTGTCTGCTCTCCCTTGTGTGGGCGGCAGGCTGCCTTTCCGCTCTGCGTTGGGCCTTGTGTGTGAGTGTTATTCTTGGGCCACCTGTTGTCGGTCCCCGGGCTCTTTGGTGTTCCGTTTTGAATGTCTTGTTCATATGTGCAGGGTGGTATGGGTATTTCAGTGTGGTACTGGCGTTCCTCTTCCCGAAGGGGCCCTGCTTCTCCTAGTTGGTGTTGCCGCCGCTGTGTGCTTCGCCATGTTTGGTGCACTGGGGTGTGTCCTGCTGTTGCGTGACTTCACTGACATGTGTGCGTCGGTTGTGTGACGTTGGGTGTTGTCCGTGAATTGGGCGTTGGGGACATGTCTGTGGCAGGCCTGTCACGTGTCATGTGCGTTCGGGGTGGGGCTGGTGTGTGTGCTGCTTGGTTGTGTCCCTGTGTCTGTGTGCGACGCATGCATGGCGCTGCGGTTGGCCTCTGCGTTGTGCGCATGTGTGGCAGCGTCATCGCCGCTTTGGGGCCGTGACGGGGTGGTTGGTTCCTAGTCCCAGGTGGTGTGTACACATGTGTTACGAGATGTTACAATTTGGCCTGTGTGTCATATGTGGATGCTATGGTAGATGTGTCGTGTACACGCGGGGGTGGGGGTTGTCCGCTTTTTCCGCCCTTGCACTGTGTGCGCTGTTTGCGTGCACTTGTTGTATGTGTGCCTACCTGCGTCTTCGCGGTACGTTGCGTCCTTGGTGGTGCATCAGATAGAGCATAGGGAGGGCCTGCAGTGCTGGATTCATGCTCGGGGTGCCGCTTCTTCGGTGTCCGTGCTCGGCGTTCGTGTTACCGCTTCGGTTTGACGTACGGTGTCTCTTAGCCGTGGGTTCAGTTTGTGTGCGGCATCGTAATTTGTACGCCGGGCGGTACGTGTTTCGTCGGACGGTGTGTGTCAATTGTGCTGCGCCGCTACGTGTACGGGCGCACTTTGATGGCGGACGGTGTCGCTGGCTTGCCGGCGGTGTTTGGCTGACTTTTCGCATCGTAATCGGGCGGGCGGGCGTGTGGACTGCTGCGTGCAGGCGGTAACTGGTGGTTTTTGCATCCGCCAGCACGGCGGTAGTGCTTCCGCCCGACATCCTAATGGGCCCCTAAACTACCAAAACAACATCTAACTCTCCCGAAAACGATCAAATAACACCCCAGCAAACACATATACACTACTACTAACTTACCCCTACCTTAAAACTAACTTAAATATATATAAAACTAAACTTACCCGCACGGACAAAAAGCAGCTCCCAACCGCGAGGTTCCGTCTTCCAAAATGACCTAAAAACAAAACAGATAGATACAAAAGTTAGAAAAGGAAAACAAAATGGCCGCATAATTAAAATGAAAATAGACAACAATAGAAAATATTAAAAAAAATGTTTAAAAATATATGTATAATTTTACCTATAACAATATTTTTTCACAATGTTTAAAATAAACATAGAAAATTATAAAATATACATTAAATATTATATTATTCCCAAAAAATATAGAATACTATTTAATGTATATTAAAATATATGTTTATTCCATACACTGTTAACCTAAAAGCATGATACAAAATTTGTGAAAATGTTTAGGTATTATTAAAAAATATATATAAAAATATTGTAAATTATTTAACATATTAAATATTATTTTATAAAAAATAATATTCAATATACTAAAAATAAAATATAATCTTGTAAAATGTAAACTGTATATGTTTTCAAACTAATTAAATGTATATAAAGAATATTGTTAAAATATAAACACAAATGTATACAATTGTTTTTCTTTTTCTACAAAAAAAAATGAACAATACAAAAGAAAATGTTTATTAATAAAATAATTTAAATGTTTTACTTTACCATTATATAACTATGCTACAAAAAATGTACAATTGTTGAACACTGTACCCAAAGAAAATTATATTTAATAATATATGATTTGTTTCACATTTTTGTATAATAAATAAATATTACAATTATGTTAAATACTTTAATAAAATGTGAATAACATGAATGTGTCTGGTTTATATTTTTAAATGTAAAAATACATTTTCTAACCCAAAAAAATACTAAAAATATAATTGTGAATGAAAATAAAAATATATTTACTTGTAAACAATATTAAAAATAAAACTAACATACATCTATTAACTTATTACAATTTACAAATAAACTTACAAAATACTAAATACTAAACAACAATAATTTACAACTACAAACCCAAATCCATGTAAAATCATTGAAAGCGCTGCATAGTAAACCACAATAATTTACTATTCTAACTCCAAACCCAACTAAACTCAGGGAAAGCGCTGGATAGTAAGCTATAATAATTTACTATTCTAACTCCAAATCCAACTAAACTCAAAGAAAGCGCTGGATAGTAAACCATAATAATTTACTATTCTATCTCCAAACCCCAAAAACTCAGGGAAAGCGCTGGATAGTAAACCATAATAATTTACTATTCTAACTCCAAATCCAACTAAACTCAAAGAAAGCGCTGGATAGTAAACCATAATAATTTACTATTCTATCTCCAAATCCAACTAAACTCAGGGAAAGCGCTCGATAGTAAACCATAATAATTTACTATTCTAACTCAAAACCCAACTAAACTCAGGGAAAGCGCTGGATAGTAAACCATAATAATTTACTATTCTAACTCCAAATCCAACTAAACTCAGGGATAGTGCAAGATAGTAAACCATAATAATTTACTATACTAACTCCAAATCCAACTAAACTCATGGAAAACGCTGGATAGTTAACCATAATAAATTACTATTCTAACTCCAAATCCAATTTAACTCAGGGAAAATGCTGGATAGTAAACCATAATAATTTACTATTCTAACTCCAAATCCAATAAAACTCAGGGAAAGTGCTGGATACTAAACCATAATTACTTAGGGGCCTATTAGGAAGGCGGGCGGACTTTCGTCTGCCCGCCACCCTAGCGGTGCTAGGACCAGCAGCCAGTGGTGCGGCAGTCCCGCACCGGTGATTAGGATGCCACCGCCACCGTGGCAGTGGCATCCTCCATTCCCAGCATTGTGGCGGGCGGTGCTCACAGCACCGCCCGCCACAATGCTGGGAATGCACTGTGTGCATTGTCATGCACAAGGTGACAGGCACTGCGCAGTGCCTGCCACCTTGTGCATGACAATGTAGGGGGGTACCATAGGTACCCCCGATGTGCACCCCCCACACCCCAATACCCTGGGGGCCCGCAACGGGCCCCCAACAGCAAACTCCGCATGCCTTTCCGTGGCGGCATCGCTGCCACGGAAAGGCTGCTTCCCGCACCCATGCTAATATGGATGGCAGTGTCTAGCAGACACCGCCACCATATTAAAACCTTTTCCGCCCGGTCGACTTGTGGACCGGGCGGAAAAGCGGCGGACGGTCTTCCCATCCGCCGCGATACCCCCGCCATAATAATATGGCGGGGGAAATGGGTGGCGGGCAGTGAGTAATAGCGGGTGGATCGCCACTGCCATACGGGCGGTGGCGATCCGCCCGTTATCATAATGGGCCCCTAAGTATTCCAAATCAAAATTTTAAAAAACTGTAAATAAAAAATAATCAATAGCCCACCATTTTTTAATAAACATTCATTAATAAAATTTATTTAATAAAATATACCTTATTAAAATTAATATTTCTTTCCAAAATTCTAATAAATGTTATACATTTTTAACAAATACTATTAAATTATAATTAATAATCATTCATACAATTTTCCCAAAAATATTAATAAATTATTAGACAATCATTTTTTTAAATAAATGTCATGACAAAATTTTAAGTCTAATTTTTTTAAAATAAAATTTTAATATTATTAATAATAATGTTATATTAACTACATTTACAATTATAATTTCGCAGAAATTTTAGTTTCGAATTTTTTAAAATTTAAATTTTTCTTAAATATTTAAATATATAATAAATATAAATTTTAAACAAACATTCTTCAATTAAAAAAATTACTAAATACCATAAAATCTCTATTTACCTCATCACATTTTTTTTTTTATTACTAAATATCAATCAGACCTACACATTTTTTAAATTACTACCCACCCTTATCCCCTATAAACCCAACATCCCGCTCCTAAAATATATACAAATAATTAAAATATAGTACATTTTGAAACAATATTTTTAAATTACTACTCACCCTTATCCCCTATAAACCCAACATCCCGCTCCTAAAAAAATTATAAAAATCAATCAAAATAACTTATTTAAACAAAATATTAATATTAAATCATTATAAATTTACAAAAAATAATATTAAAAAAAATTACACAGTAAACAAATAACAAAAAATATTAACATCAATATTACTAACTTCGATATTTTTTCATCGATATTTTCTACATCGATATTTAAAAAATCAATATAAATACTCAAAATAAATTCGATATTTTTAACATCGATATTACTTACCTCGATATTTAACACCAACGATATTCTTACCTCAATTTTCAGGCTTCTCGATATTTGCACGTCGATATTCTGTCTCTGCACCGGCCCTGATGGTGTAAATAAACTCTACAAGATTTGTGGTGAAATCTTAGGGGCCTATTACGATGGCGGTCGGAAAACCTCCCCGACCGTCATGGTAGCGGGAAAAGACCGCCCGCATGGACCGCGACATCACCGCCGGTCGAATTACGATGACCCGCGGTCGAAATCCGACCGCAGCGGTCTGATCGCGGGCATTAACATTGCGGCGGTTGCTGCTGCCCGCAGCACCGCCGCGATGCCGAAAGGAGCATGTCCTGCATTTCCCAGCAGTGCTTGGCAGGCACTGCACAGTGCCTGCCACCTGGTAGAGGGAAATGTAGGGGGGACCATGGGTACCCCCCCAGTGCACCTACACTACCCCCCAACACATTGGGGGCCCGCAACGGGCCCCCGGAAGACAATCTCCGCATGCCTTTCCATGGCGGTTTGACCGCTGAGGAAAGGCTGGCTACCGCCGGCATCATAATCCTGCCGGCGGAGCCTGCTCTGCACCGCCACCATCATCCCGGTCCTGCTCCGTCCGCCAGGCAGGAGTGCGGATGGCAACTGCGGAAAAGCGGTGGTCGGAATTTCCCACCGCCGCGGCCACCACCGCCATCCTAATTCGACCGGCGGTTTTCTTGGTTGCGATCGCGGGCAGATGTCCACCGCCGGTCGCCACCGCCGGCCCGGCGGTGGACATCCGACCACCATCGTAATAGACCCCTAAGTCACAAAACTCACAACATTTTTCAATTACAACCTGATAACATTACCACATCCACTTCTTTTAATACCAGATTTGATACTGTTTCCTAAACTAGATGAGAGCTGGCCCAGGTGTACATCTTACAGGCTGATAACTCTGCCCAACTCAGACTCCAAACTGCTGATGAAATTATGTGATTGCACAGCCCTTATACAAGAGATGAAAACAGAACTTGTTTCCTGGTGCCTGCTAGTTGCCAATGACCATTATGTGGTTGAGACAGTTAATTATGTTGAGAAAAACCCTTGCTCTTCTCCTTTTTTTAGACACAGGAAAGCTTTTTGACCTGGCAAACCTGTACATTTGAGTTATACACTTAAAATGATGGGATTTTCCTCCTACTTCAGTAGGTTCATTCCCTCTTTGTATGAGGGTACTACATCTAGGCTGTTAATGGAGGAGAGGGTGTGCAGCCATATATGTTGAAAGGGGTACCCCTTAGCATCTTTGTTGTTCACTCGCTCTCTATTGAACCTCTGACCAGGAAAATGGTGAGGGTTAGTGTCCTAGGACTAGGTGGGGGCAATTTATGGTTGGTATTTCTAACATTCATCTTTATGATGACCATTATCTGTGTCTAGAAACTGAAAATCTGAGGTGTTAGGAATTATAGAAGAGTGCTCAAGGCTTTCAGATTATGAATTAGAATTAATACACCAAACATTGAAGTAATTCTCCTGCATTCCACTGATAACTCTCTACTGCAATCTCTAGGTAGGATTAAAGCACACCACGGAGGTATCCAGTTGTGATGGTCAACAGCTGGACGCAGGACCTGTACAAGATAAATTGGTATGGTACTAGAATATTATGTTTAACTATTGTGCTGCAAAAATATTTTATCCAAAATATCATCAACCAAAATATTGACAAGATAAATGTATATAGGTAAGTATAGGTTTACTATATTTAATGCTGCATATGCGTAACTTGACAATATATATAAATATATTCAAGGTACCTAGATGTGGAGTTAGGAATGACAAATCTATACTTACCAATATATAAATATATATCTCCACGATATTTTCATTCTCAAGATGTATGCTATGATATTCTTGTGAAGTGATATTTCTATACTCAGTATTCAGATTTATATTTATTAAATTACAAAACATTTGGTCGGTAAATAGATAAGGAATTTCAGGTCTGGTGCTTAATCCATCTCTCTCTAGTGGGATGGATTAGTCAAATAAAACTGTACTCCTGGAATGCCTATTGCTCTGTCATACACTCCATGTGAATCTTAATCCTGTATTTTTTGCAAGACGAAATAAATCATCGGGAATTTTTCATCTGTAGTGTATTGCAGCATCGATATTGTGGTTTTGATTTTGAAATGCTCCAATTTCGGTTCCTGGGCACCCTTTCTGACTGCATGATTGACCTGACAAAGTAGATGTTTAATTGAGAGGTTAGACCAAAATGATGATCTACAAACTCCCTTGGAATTTCCTTGCGTACCCACTCCCATTCATTCATCTATTATCTCTAGCCTCAAAACCCTCTATATCCTCTTACACCATAGATATTTTTCATGACAGGTTTTCTATTTAGATTATGCATATAATATGTACATTCTTTTGTTCAACTTATTTTTCTTTTCTATATATTTTTCTGCATATATTTTATGCTCATTTCTGTTTAGTACCTCTACAAATATTTGTCCTTAAGCACACTCCCAATGGCATTGCCTGGCATTCCTCAAGCAATCCATAATCTCTACTTTGGATATATACATTGCTTGTCTGCAGTTCATTATATATCATATGTTTATATCATTATTCCAAGTTATATAGGCTATTATACTCCTTATTTCTTTGCATACAAAAATGTATGTTAATTCCTTTTTGTTTCATCCATTTTTTATGAGCTCTTCATTCAATCCCCAAAGATAATTTAATTCCTCCTTGTAATGTGTGTATAATTTGTTACTATCTGCAATTGGTAGTTTTTATCTTTTTGTGATTTTCTTTTTCTGTACAAATTCATGTAGCATTTCTACATAAACACTTTCACCGTCTTCTTGGTCTTGGACATTTAATAAAACCTCAAAATAAATTATATTAAATGAAGCCATGTCTAACATTATGCTTTGGAAAATTCCATTGAGCTTTTCTCCTACATACAATGTTGAAAACAACAACCATCTCTCTTTTTCTTTGGTGGATGCTTCCTGAAGATTGCTCATAAGCTCTAGAAGCCGTGGACTGTTACAGTGGCTACCTAACTAATAAACTTGAATGAACTCCATAAACCAAACTCTTTAAAAGTTTACCAAGTTTGGCAAATCCAGGAATAGGTGAAAATTCAGGTAGTACAGGATTCAGATGGGTCTGTTTGTCCAGATGTATAATGTATACTGTATATCCTGCTTCCTTGAGATAAGGTGAAGCTCAATGTAGCTTTCCTTAACTACATAGGGGCCGATTCCGATCTCGGCCGGTAGGGCTCCGAATCGGATTCGGCTTAACCGGATCCGATTCGGAGCCCTATTGCCCGACCGATTCGTACGCGCGTCCGGGCGAGCGAGTACGATGCGAAATCGCTGACCGACTCGTCCGGGCGTCCCGACCGCTCCGACCGACTCGTTCCCGGGTCTAACCGCACCGACCGACTCGCACCGCGCAATGGAGACGTTCTCCGGCCGGGTAAGTACGATGCGCGCCGCAAGCAGTCCGACCGAGCCGCGCACTCCGGCTCGAAAGAGCAGTCGGAGCCGTACTTTGGGGGTCCGTGTCGGACCCCCCTGTACGCGTAGCCGCGCGAGTCGCACATAGGGGGACCCATGGGTCCCCCTACCTGTGCGTGTACGGCGCGAGTCGCTTCGCCGCGTACATGCTGTAGGGGCGCCCTTGTCCGCCTCGCACCCATTGAGTCAATGGGAGACTGCGTACGTGTTGTACGACAGGCTCCCATTGACTTCAATGGGAGTCCGACCGACTCGAGTCCGATGGTATACGTGCGCATCGTACTCGTTCGGTCGGGCTGCACAGGTCCGATTCGGTCAGAAATCTCTCCGGGTCCGGCTCGGTCGGAGAGATTTCCGGCCCGAACCGGAATCGGCCCCATAGTATGTTTCACATAGGCTTGCATGAAGCATATTTTATGCCCCTGTCAAATGGCAAGGGGAAACAATTTGACTTTTCTAAAGGAAAAGACCTAAGGAATCTTGCATTTGTGTGCTACATATAGAGGGAAATCAAAAAACACATTCCACTTAGAAGCTTTGGGCTAACCCAAATTACATAACACCAGATTTGTGTAGTCATCTTGCGGCTTGTGCTCTAGCAAGCTTCTATTTTGAGCAACTAATACTAATATTCTTTCATGCAGTTTGGAATAAAGGAAAAAATTTACCAAAAATAGTCTGACCAGACCTTAAGATTTACACAGACACACACTAAACAGCAAGTGAAGAGATTGACTTTGTGGCGAATGAGTCCAACCATCTCCAGGAGGCACTTGGGTAAATAATACACCTGTCTACAAAGAATTGAGTGTGTTTTCTCAGGGCTGTTTGCTTGGCTGGGTATGAATGAAATGAGCCCTTCCATTCACCCACCCTTAAAAGCAGCCCCCTGGTCTTTAACATATCTTAGGTATCTCCCGTTTTGCCGGTCCAGCCTTGGACAAGCTATGTGCTCTGTTTAAGATAACTGGTTCTGTGGTCACTGTTGTGCCCTATTGTGTACCTGTATCAGTGGAGCTATAACTGCTGCAGTGGGGAGATATTTCCCATGCATCTTCTCTTTTGTTTATTTGCCCTACTGTTCCAGAGGACAGCGCACAATCGACTGGAGGTCAAGGTAAACAGTACTGAAGGGAGCTGTGCCACTGTGTGAAAGTGAAAATATTAATTGGGGTGGATGTGAGTGTACTACAAGTGGTAAAGTCACTAATCTCTTGTATCCAGTCAAAGGTTTCAGTAATTTAAACCTGAGCTCAACCCATGATTTCTGTGGCACAGAGCAGACTGGCTCAACTTAGAGAAAATATGCAAAAGATTTAGGGGCATATTCTCAAGAACGTGTGATAACCATCACAAAAGTAACTTAACGCAACCTTCAACATCGCAGTCTATCGCGGGAAATTTACGCCTTGTTAACCAAGTATTCACAACACGGCGGTACCATGCGATAGTCCCCAGATAACGCGTCAACTGACCGCGTTAAAATCAACGCCATGCCGCAAAAATGCAAAACACTAATGCAAAAAAAGCTGCGATGAGGCCAAACGCGATACGAAAATCAGCGAAACCCAGCTACAGGCCTGCAATCCACACGCGTCAGGTGGGAACAATCACCTTAAAAGTAGAAAAAAAACAGACAAACAAATGCCAAACAACAGCGAAGCACAATGGACGTTGCCGGAGCAAGTACGGAGGAGAACCAGAACCCCACAAGCCCCCCGGAGGACCATCCTGGGACTATGGGGTCAGGAAAGGGCAAGGACAAGAAGAAGATGAAGTTCAGTCCGCAGGAAAACAGGATCCTGATAACGGAGGTGACAGAACACCATCAACAACTGTTCGTCACCTCCACTGTGTCATTGGCAACAAAAAATGGACTATGGCAGTCCATCGTGGACAAGGTGAATGCAGTCGGAGTGCTGAAGAGGACAATGGACGAGGTCAAGAGGCGCTGGAATGATGTCAAGCGCAAAACCAAGCTGAAACTCGCCAACAACCTGAAAGGCAGCAATGCAGACTGGAGGTAGGAGCCCAGCGCCACAGGAGGAGCTGGACGACATGGAGGAAATGGTGTCCACAGTCATCAGTGGGGAGACGGTGGCAGGAATTGGGGGACCGGACACTGCTCAACATGACTGGACACAACAGCAACAGGGTGAGTAACGACCAGGGACTGGGGGACGGGGGGAGATCGGCACAATGGCACACATGCACAATTAAGTTGAGCACATCTGCGGACAAACCATGCCACAGACCAACAACTCCCACCAAGAGACCAATGTACCCAAGTATGCAACATGTCAACACTGTACAAGCACAGAAGTCAAAGGCACACCTCATGAAAGGGATAAGGGGCAGCAAACTCTGAGCTGCAGGGGCGACTCCCCCAAAATGCAGCACACACATCACATGCAGAGCACATCTACATTGACAACGATGTGACACAATCCGCAAAACACCTACAACAGAACACAGGACACAATAGGTGCCGCTTGGGTGCAGACACTGGCCAATCACATTTGGCATTGCAGGGAAATGTGCGTTGATAATGTACAAGTACAAACACACACACTTCTGTTGTCGAAATGTCCACTGTCCCCCATCAAATAGGCAGCTCCTCCCAAACAGCCACAATGTACCCAGTCATGCTGTCTGTATGTAAACATGTACAATGCGACAACATACATGTGGACACATTGTTAAACTGCATCTCCCCTTCACATTGCAGAGGGAGAATCAACACCTCCTGCAGAGCAGCCCGATCCTCTTTTCTCTGGTGACGAAGAGGACCACCACAGGTTCGACTCTGACGCCCTCCAACTGCTCATGGACAGCCTACGCAGCCCACTTCCAGGAGCTGGGCAGCCCAGCTGCTACGAGGAGACCCCACCCCCTGCACAGACCACACAGCAGGCAGCACCCACCACCACTGCTGCCTCCCAGGACCCCCACGGAGAACACATGGCCTTCCAACGCCGTGTTTTGGGGTGCCAGGAGAATCTGGCTGAACAGGTGCGGTGGGCTTCGACCGCATGGCAGACAAACTAGATGCCATACGTGGGTGTCTAAGTCCCATCAGGGACCACTCACGGTCCCTAACAGACACCCACAGTCCGCTCCATGCTCTCCAATGGACCATGGCTGACATCGCTGGAGCCCTGACTCAGAGAATAGTACAACTGTCCAGTCCGAGTGGCTCTAGCGATGTCACACAGGAGTTGGGAAACATGCGGAGGTTAATGGAGACCATGGAGCGGGCGAATGCGGAACGAGCGGCTACCACGGCTGCACACCAGCGAGAGGTAGCTGGGTTCCTCAATGACCTCAGGACCCTCCTCATGGCATTGCTGCCACAAGGCCTGGCACGGATGCATGCTGCTGCCACCACTCCATCCACATCTCCGCCCCCTGAAGTGTCAGTGCCACACAGTGTGGCAGACCTTCCACCACCGGCCACTGATGTGTCACTGCCACACAGTGCTGGAGACAGAACACCACCACCCACACGTGAGGCACATGAAACAGCAGAGAACGAAGATGCGGATGATTCTGCCCTCGTGGTAAGAAGGACGCAGCAGCATGCATCTCATCCATAGGTCCAGCTTCAGCTTGGTACTGCCCTCTGCATCATCACCTTCCACTGTCCCCCCATGCACTCTGCGACACTCACCTTGGACCTGGACATGGACTGCCATATGCTGTTTGATCTCCATTGACACAGCAATCAGACTGCGGACTGAACTCTTCCTCTTCCTTTGGACTTGTCATTCCCTGAAGGACCCTGGCTGGCCCTCCACGGGACAACATCGTCATGTGGGGTTTGCATGGCCCTGTACTGCTCCAGATGCAACACTCCACTGAATGTGCATTAAACATCCATATTCACACAGATGTGTCATGTCTATGGTCTTTCAAGTGTGGAAGTATGGATGAATGTAGGCTTACTGGACTCCTCTTACGTCCATGTGGCTCATGTCGTAGAACAGGGGTCACAGGGAGACACATTGCCCAATGCGGTCCAGCTGGCGCTGACACAACAACAGGGACACACGCATGAGTTACTTTCTTGTCCAGCCCAGTACGGAACCACGCCCAGGGCCCCGGGGTCATTTACAAACCCTTACGCTGGACTGGCATACGCCAGGCCAGCCCACTCCGCTTACGCTCACAGGGGGGGACGGCAACGCCACATGTCCCATGTCTTTCCTGTAGTGATCTGCTGCTCACAGGTCTAGTTGTCAGCATGCCACAGCCATTCCCTCATGGCTGGTTTACACCCACACCACACCCATTCAGCACACGCGTCACAGGACATGTGACCCTGCCAATGAAAAGGGCCGGGCGCACGTGCTCGACTCCATTTCCACTCTCTATCTTGGTGCATTCGTGTGGTGTTAATATAGGCATGAGGGCCTCGGGCCCTGCAACATCACATTCCCCAGGACCGGAGGTGACATGATGGCATCCGCAACACGATACCCAATCATACAGGGTCCATGACTTTGGGACACAGACTTGGTGGCACCGGATACATTGCGGCCGGCACAGGCACACCGCCGCGGGACGGTGACTTTGGGTGCACTGAGGTAGGGGCACCTTAAGTGCTGAGCGGGTGTGCAGCCTGCTATGATGCCCCGTCCCGGCCGTCCAGACAGCTCAGGATTTGTGTGCCCTGCTGGACTGCAGTGTAGGCCAGAGCCAGCGGGCAGCGCGGGCCTACCGCCACGTCGCGTCGCATCCCGGATCACAGAGTTAGTGGCACCTCAAGGGCTGAGCGGGTGTGCAGCCTGCGATGATGCCGGGTGCACTGGTATGTCCTCTGCCATGGCGAAATCAAGACTAAGAATCATATGTGAGCCCTGGTGGCCTGCGGAGCGGGGCTGCATGATGTGGAGGGTGCCATGTCCGCAGGCCCCGGGCATGTGGCTTGCAGCGGCACGTGGTGGGCCATCATTACTACACGCCAAGGGCGGAAGGTGAGCAGTGAGGCCTGGGTGCGCAGGGGCTGGCATGCACCGCTGGGCGGCGGGAGGGGCTGGGGTACATCTGACTGGGTGCGCAGGGGCGGACAGGCGATGATGTCTTGTGCAATTGTATGTACTTTGCCATTCATGTGTCTGGACTCTGTTTCAGATGACGGATCTGTTTCAGATGTGTGACCTGGTGAACTGCACTACATACAGGCACGTGGTTGGAGACACACCTGTGGCAGCAGGTCGGCAGTGTGGCCTGGGTGCGCATTGTCGGCACTCTCTCTCCCTGTCCATCTCTTCTGTTATCTGTGTCTCGCTCCCCCTCTCTGTCCGTCTTTCTCTCACTCCCCCTCTCTGTCAGTCTTTGTCTCGCTCCCCCTCTCTGTCAGTCTTTCTCTCGCTGCCCCTCTCTGTCCGTCTTTCTCTCGCTCCCCCTCTCTGTCCGTCTTTCTCTTGCTCCCCCTCTCTGTCCGTCTTTCTCCCGCTCCCCCTCTCTGTCAGTCTTTCTCTCGCTCCCCCTCTCTGTCCGTCTTTCTCTCGCTCCCTCTCTTTCTCTCTCTCCTTCGCTCTCTCTCTGTCCTTTGATGTGCGCAAGACACACCTTCTCATCATGATTTTTGTCTTGCAGGCTGTGACCTACGGATTGTCCCGAGGGGAGCCGCCATGTGTCTTCATTTCTGTTCTGTGTTTCTTTGAATACATTTTCATTTGTTACATCGAAGGTGGATGTGTGATGCTCATTTTTATGACGACACATGCATGCCACCAAAAGTGATTGTGCGACATCAGGGGGATTATTTGGTACATGATTCCGTGTAGTTGATGTGGCATGTCTTTGGCCGGGGAGGGGGGGGCCCAGGGAGGGGGGGTCCTGGGGGTGGTGGCGGTGGGTGCTGTGGCCCTGTTGGGCTCCGGGCTGCATGATCAGTGGCTCCATGGCATCTGTTGCCCTTCAGGTGTGGCTCTGGGCTGGGCTCCATTTTGTGGTGCAGGCTGTGGTCCGACTTTGCACCAGGTCAGAGCAGGTGTTAGTTTCCTGCTGCTAACGGGCCTTATCGCCTGTTTTGTGGTCTTATCGCCGATCTGGCTGGTGGTTGAGAATGTTGCGGAGTGGTGTTTTCGCGGCTTTTTGCACGGGTACGCCTACTCTGCATCTCATTAGCGATAGTTGCGGGGGTCATCTGTGGCGATGTTTTTTGCGGCTGCTATCGCGGGTAAACTGGTGTTATGGGCTGTTAACACCAGCTTGTGAATGGTGCGATAAATTTATCGCAACTTTGGCTGCGATAAAGTGCCGTTAACTCGGCGATGGCTCCTTGAGAATATGCCCCTTAGAGTACCAAAACCATTAAAAAGTGAAGTCAGTAAAATTCCCAATCTAATTGATAAAAATTGTGAGAATTGGACTAAGCAAAACACCCTCCAATTGACAAAAAACAAAAAGGGGAACCAGAGTTATGAATTATTTTAAGATTTACATGGAAAAGTGCCAATGATAGTCAATGGTCTCGGTAGACCGGGACCAAGATGACAATTCAGGCCAACCGCTATAGAGCCCAGGACAGACACACAAAGTGGATTAGCCCTAGTGAAAGTTTGGCAGTCTAAAAGTTTGAACAAATGTCCCACTGGTCTAGAAGAACATTTTTCAAAGGTTCCTGAACTTTTTTTCGGTGTACAAAAACCATAGGAGTACACCTCTGAGGCCCCCAGGACCTCCGGGGAGGCACTTAGAGACTCACAGGGTGTTAGACAGGAGTGCTAAGTCCAGGTCCAGTTGTTACTGGTCAGCTAAGCATTTTAGAAAAGGCCTCTTGCAGCTTGTTGTGATGCTGTAGACTCACAGGAGGTCAGCCAACTAGCCCTTGTTGTCCACTTCTTTGTCCTGGTTACAAGTGGGAAGTACAAAGAAGTACCAAAACAACAGGTAAGTAAGAAATACAACACAATAAAATCAGACACCATTTTATAAAAATAGAGTGCGCTTTAGCTTTAAATAGACACAGAGGGGCCGATTACGATGCCGATCCCTCGGTCGGAGCCATTCCTACATCATCGCAATCAGCTGTTCGGATTCATTTATGACCGACCCATTTGGATGGAGTGGGTCGGAAAGGAATCTGAACTGGATTTCCGAATGGCTTCCAACAGGTTTGGAGAGCCCGTCTGCCATTCGAAAAGCCTCCAGTAATCCCAAGGGTGGCTCTTTCCGCCCAAGGGATTACAATGTTGGATTCCGACAGCCTTTCTGTGCCAGCCTTTCCGACACAGAAAGGCTGTTGGAAGTTGACTTTGGGGGGCCCCAGCAGGGCCCCATGGGTGCACGGTCTCCGGTTGATCCCTGCACCCTGTGGCAGGCACATTAAGGTGCCTGCCACTGGGTGCAGGGATGAACTGCACCTCTTTTCTTTACAATGAGAGCATGCATTCTGGTCGGAATGCATACTCCCATTGTAAAGGATAGGAGTGCGACCAAACAGTGTTCGGTCGCATCCTAATTGCTGGGTTGGGACCGCCGAAATCAGGCCATAAGATGGCAAGATCTATCAAGGGGAACTGGAGTTACGATTTTTCAAATGTAAGTAAAATACTTTAACTTTAAACTCTTAGATGCAATAAATCTTTCCAAACGGTTGGTAATCAATGGACAAACACATCTGTAGAACCCTCTTTTCTAACCACAATGGACTGGGCCAGTCACAAAGACCACTCTGGTCAAAAGGGACAGTTTACCTGTTGTAATCAGCAGTCTTAGGGACCTCAATGCACTTTTCTTCTTTAACGTAGTCCAGTCAAGAAGTGGTCTTGATGCTAGGGATGATGGATGCTGAAGATGCTGAGATGCTGAAGGTGCTGAATATGCTGTAGAGGTGCTGAAGAGATGCAATGAGTTTTCCTTGGATCCCCCTTGGGTCCACAAACTCAGGGGTCATCTCTAGCCTCAGGACTCAGTGTCCACAATGCAGCAGGGGAGTCTAGTGAGGGACCAGTTGCCACTGGCCAACTGGTCTCCAAGTTACAGCACTTCAGAGGTTTCTCACAAGTAAGCAAATCCTTTTCTTTGGGGAACCAAAGTCTCCTTTGAATTTGCCTAGGGGCCCCACAGACATACAGAATCTTTTCGAATGTCTGGACTCAGTTGCCCTGCAAGCACTTCGTAGTCCAGTAGCGGGTAGGTGTTCCTGGCAGCGAGGCTTATGACAGGTGAAGGTTTCTTTTGCTTTTGGTAGTCCTGATGCTTAACAGGAGGCTAGCCACCTAGCCCTCAGAGTAACTTCTACTTCTTCTGTCCTGGAACAAGTGAAGCTCTCTTCCATGAGTGGGTGCGGTCCTCTTTGTGAGTCTCTCGGGTGCAGCATGTACAGTTCAATCTTTGGTGTAGCCTCTCTGTTGGAAATTGGGTTTCTGGTTGGCAGAGGTATACACCCTGTCACAGCAGGAACCACAATCTTAGTCAGGGTAAGTCACAACACACCCTAAATTATCATGTGCTTACCCTCTGGTAGCTTGCAACAGAGCAGCCAGGCTTAATGTAAGAGGCAATGTGTGAAGTATTTGTGCAACTCTTCAAACAGTAACATAGTAAGAATACCACAAAAGGACTCCACACCAGGTTAGAACAATAGAGACTAATTTTATAAATAAAACAAGACCAAAAACTGTCAAATATCGCTTAGTAACAATAAGTGCTTAAGTGGGTTTTCTGGTTGCACTGGACTGGGTCAAATGTTTAGGGTGACTGCGATGGAGTGCGGGCCAGCTACAGAGACCCACTTAGGGCAACTGAACAATAGTATCTTCATTGGGGTTTCCGTTGACAATGAAGAAAATGCAAGTTCTAGCCAAAGCAATGCATCGGAGTCAAGCCACGTAGTGGGTGAGATGCTTTGAGATTCTCCACGCAATAGCAGTGATGCTTTGGTTGACAGTTCGATGTGCTGATTCCGAATGCGATACACTGCTACTGCTCCTGCAGTAGAGGATGTTTCGATTCCTAAGGTGATGAACTGGTTCAGAGTGTGATGCTCCGGCTCCGTTCCATGCTTCGACGAGGATGTGCCGGTTCTGACCCATGCAAAGACGAGCCGGTTCCGAGGAGGATGCATGGATTGGCTTGAGAAAGCTTAGGCCTCACTTCCAAGTGTCCAGGACTCAGGGTGGCACCCCTTGGCATGGCAGAGTCACAACTTGCAGAGTCCAGATGCAGATGTAGGTAGTCACATTAGGATCAAATGATGCAGGTCCAGTCCTTCTCACCCAGGCAGGAGCAGGCAGCAGGGCAGCTCAGCAAGGCAGGAGCACACCAAGGCAAGAGTCCAGTAAAGCAGCAGTCCAGCAGAGTAGCAGTCCTTCTAGCAACACAGCAGTTATTCTTCCTGGCAGAGTGGTCACAGGTCCAGAAGTGTAATAAAGTCATGGTGTCAGACGTCCAGTACTTATACCCAGTTGTGCCCTTAAAGTGTGGGAGACTTCAAAGAAAGCTTTAAAGTATACAGAGGCCCTCCCTTCCTACCCTGACTTCATACTTACTACAGGGGGGTATGCAGCCCTTCATGTACGGACAAGAAACAGCATTTTCAGGTGATAGTGTGAGTCTGTGCCCAGCTTCTCCCTCCCATCTCCCAGAATGTCCCATCAAGACACACATAAGCTCCTTTTGTGTGTGGCTGTCTTGAGGGAATACACAAAGCCCAGCTGTCACCCAACCTAAACGGAACAGAGACAGGCCAAATGGCTTAAGTAAGTAAATGGCATCTTCTTAAAAGTGGAATTTTCCAAACAGAAATTTAAAATCTGATTTCACCATGAATTGTGCTTTTAAAGTCCAGAGACACCAAACGTGAAAAGTCTTTCTCTTCACAATTGTGAATTACACTTAAAAGTTGGGGTAAGGTGATCCTAATGTTATCCTATGGAAGAGATGGGCCTTGCAGTAGTCAAAAACAAATTTGGGTGGGTTTTGCTTCCAAGAAATGAAAAACGTAAAAGTACATGTCCTGCCTTTTAAATACATGGCACCCTACCCTGTGGGTAGACAGGGCCTACCTTAGGGGAAGGTTTAGGCCTGGCAAGAGGTTTATCTTGCCAGGTCAAAGTGGCAGTGTACAACTGCAATGGTAGGCCTGAGACATGGTTAGAGGGCTACCTAAGTGGGTGGCACAATGAGTACTGCAGGCCTACTAGTAGCATTTAATTTATAGGCCCTGTGAACATGTGGTGCACTTTACCAGGGACTTATAAGTATATTAAATATGCCAATTGGGGTTCAGCCAATATTACCATGTTTAGGGGAAGGAACACAAGCACTTTAGCACTGGTCAGAAGTGGTAAAGTGCACAGAGTCCTAAAGCCAGCAAAAAAGAGGTCAGAAAATGGAGGGAGGCAGGCAAAAATTTGGGAAAAGACCACCCTAAGGCTGTCCGGTCTAACACTCTCTTTGCTGGGTCCAGGAAGCAGGAGGACAATACTTTGTATTTCTTCCAGTTCTGTAGTGATCTGAGGGCTGTGTGTCTGGGGGTAAGGGGGCACCTATAGGTCATCTTCTTTTTTGTGCAATGGGAGGATTCAATAGCTAATGGGGCAGGTTACAATGAGGCAACAATTTCCACTTATCATCACTTCCTGGGGGTTTGGCCAGCACACAATCCCAGGATATTCCTCTCTACCCGGATCCAAGAGGGCACAAGCATTTTTATGAGGAACCCTGGTCACACCCCTGGGGTGTACTCATCATAATGAGCCACTTCTCCAGGAAAACCAGTTATGGAAAGGGCTTTCCCCCTCTGGAGGAGATGCCAGCCTGTCTGCATACACAAAAGAGTGGGAAGGCAAAGGTGTGATCCCCATTTACTTCACTGAGACAGTAGCATCTTTGAAGCTGTAATGGTATGTTATGTTATGTTATGAAGTCAGAAGAGATCCGCGTTGGAGATGACGGACGGCAGTGAGTTCCAAAGTTTGGCAGGCGCTACAGAAAAGGAGCGACCACCTCATCTGGCCCTGTGAAATCTCGGAGAGACCAGTTTTTTCTGGGTGGAGGATCTCAGGGTCCTCCCGGGGATATACCATTTGAACATGGTTTTCAACTGCAACAAGCCTTTGCTGTGTAGGGCCTTATAGACCCTGCTCAGAACCTTCAAGGAGATTTGCTTCCTAATGGGGAGCCAGTGCAAGATGCGAGTCCCCTCCCTGGCTGATTGGTGCTTAGGGATGTTAAGGATCAACCTGGCTGCTGTGTTCTGTACAACCTGAAGCTTGTCCAGGGACGCCGCATTGATGTTGAGGTACAGAGCATTGCAGTAGTCCAGCCGGGAGGTGATAAGTGCAATGATAGTGGACCAATGCAGTTCAGGAGGAATATACGGCAGCACCTTTCTGAGGGTTCTTAAGATATAGAAGCAGGTGCTGACAGTACGGCTGACCTGAGCGGCAAAGGTCAGACCCTCGTCAAAAGTGACCCCAAGGTTTTTTTGCTGTCCTGACCGGGACAGGAAGGGGGCCGCAGTCTGTAGGCCACCAGGCATTTGACCAGATGGAGCTCTGTGAGCCAAATACCAGTACCTCGGTTTTGTCAGCATTAATCTTAAGTGAGTTACCCTTCATCCAACAGATAATGCTGGTCATGCATTGATTGAATTTTTCTGCGACCAGTTGCAAATCATTTGAAATGGAAACAATGATTTGAGTGTCTTCCGCATAGGAAAGGCTCCTCAGGGCTCGTGCCTCAGTCCTACTCTATTTAACATATATGTGGCCCCCCTTGCAAATATCATCAGAGATCATGGCTTTGTTCCCTTTTCATATGTGGACGATACGCAACTTCTTCTTTTGTTTGATAATAATACAGTGGCGACAAAACAGCTCTTGTATGCGAGCTATCTCTGACTGGATGACGAAGAATTTTCTCCAGTTGAATGCCGATAAAACAGAAGTTCTTCTGTTCAGCAAAGCACAAATTCTGTTGTCCCCCGATTGGTGGCCATCGGAATTAGGCCCAGCCGCCACCCCTACAACCAAGCGATACAAAAGGGGATGATGGACGGAACGTTTGAGCCAATCAAACACTCACCCCCAGTCAACTGATCTGGGTATAATCCATCATCATTCTTTAGCTCACTCCACCACCCCAGTTCAGACATGGCCATATGCAAATCAGTCTGACCCTGTGCCTCATGGGAACAGTCCAGCCCGAACTGCCAAGCCATGTCTTCCCTGGACCGGAAACAAGCATCCTAGGACCGGTTTCTGGCATTCCAGCCGTCATCAGCCAGGCTTGCTTGAATCCAGTGGCAAAGTGAGCAAGGGACCCACGTCTGGGCATACCCCCGCCAACTTAGGGCGAACAAAGCGATACAAAAGGGGATGATGGACGGAACGTTTGAGCCAATCAAACACTCACCCCCAGTCAACTGATCTGGGTATAATCCATCATCATTCTTTAGCTCACTCCACCACCCCAGTTCAGACATGGCCATATGCAAATCAGTCTGACCCTGTGCCTCATGGGAACAGTCCAGCCCGAACTGCCAAGCCATGTCTTCCCTGGACCGGAAACAAGCATCCTAGGACCGGTTTCTGGCATTCCAGCCGTCATCAGCCAGGCTTGCTTGAATCCAGTGGCAAAGTGAGCAAGGGACCCACGTCTGGGCATACCCCCGCCAACTTAGGGCGAACAAAGCGATACAAAAGGGGATGATGGACGGAACGTTTGAGCCAATCAAACACTCACCCCCAGTCAACTGATCTGGGTATAATCCATCATCATTCTTTAGCTCACTCCACCACCCCAGTTCAGACATGGCCATATGCAAATCAGTCTGACCCTGTGCCTCATGGGAACAGTCCAGCCCGAACTGCCAAGCCATGTCTTCCCTGGACCGGAAACAAGCATCCTAGGACCGGTTTCTGGCATTCCAGCCGTCATCAGCCAGGCTTGCTTGAATCCAGTGGCAAAGTGAGCAAGGGACCCACGTCTGGGCATACCCCCGCCAACTTAGGGCGAACAAAGCGATACAAAAGGGGATGATGGACGGAACGCTTGAGCCAATCAAACACTCACCCCCAGTCAACTGATCTGGGTATAATCCATCATCATTCTTTAGCTCACTCCACCACCCCAGTTCAGACATGGCCATATGCAAATCAGTCTGACCCTGTGCCTCATGGGAACAGTCCAGCCCGAACTGCCAAGCCATGTCTTCCCTGGACCGGAAACAAGCATCCTAGGACCGGTTTCTGGCATTCCAGCCGTCATCAGCCAGGCTTGCTTGAATCCAGTGGCAAAGTGAGCAAGGGACCCACGTCTGGGCATACCCCGCCAACTTAGGGCGAACAAAGCGATACAAAAGGGGATGATGGACGGAACGTTTGAGCCAATCAAACACTCACCCCCAGTCAACTGATCTGGGTATAATCCATCATCATTCTTTAGCTCACTCCACCACCCCAGTTCAGACATGGCCATATGCAAATCAGTCTGACCCTGTGCCTCATGGGAACAGTCCAGCCCGAACTGCCAAGCCATGTCTTCCCTGGACCGGAAACAAGCATCCTAGGACCGGTTTCTGGCATTCCAGCCGTCATCAGCCAGGCTTGCTTGAATCCAGTGGCAAAGTGAGCAAGGGACCCACGTCTGGGCATACCCCCGCCAACTTAGGGCGAACAAAGCGATACAAAAGGGGATGATGGACGGAACGTTTGAGCCAATCAAACACTCACCCCCAGTCAACTGATCTGGGTATAATCCATCATCATTCTTTAGCTCACTCCACCACCCCAGTTCAGACATGGCCATATGCAAATCAGTCTGACCCTGTGCCTCATGGGAACAGTCCAGCCCGAACTGCCAAGCCATGTCTTCCCTGGACCGGAAACAAGCATCCTAGGACCGGTTTCTGGCATTCCAGCCGTCATCAGCCAGGCTTGCTTGAATCCAGTGGCAAAGTGAGCAAGGGACCCACGTCTGGGCATACCCCCGCCAACTTAGGGCGAACAAAGCGATACAAAAGGGGATGATGGACGGAACGCTTGAGCCAATCAAACACTCACCCCCAGTCAACTGATCTGGGTATAATCCATCATCATTCTTTAGCTCACTCCACCACCCCAGTTCAGACATGGCCATATGCAAATCAGTCTGACCCTGTGCCTCATGGGAACAGTCCAGCCCGAACTGCCAAGCCATGTCTTCCCTGGACCGGAAACAAGCATCCTAGGACCGGTTTCTGGCATTCCAGCCGTCATCAGCCAGGCTTGCTTGAATCCAGTGGCAAAGTGAGCAAGGGACCCACGTCTGGGCATACCCCCGCCAACTTAGGGCGAACAAAGCGATACAAAAGGGGATGATGGACGGAACGTTTGAGCCAATCAAACACTCACCCCCAGTCAACTGATCTGGGTATAATCCATCATCATTCTTTAGCTCACTCCACCACCCCAGTTCAGACATGGCCATATGCAAATCAGTCTGACCCTGTGCCTCATGGGAACAGTCCAGCCCGAACTGCCAAGCCATGTCTTCCCTGGACCGGAAACAAGCATCCTAGGACCGGTTTCTGGCATTCCAGCCGTCATCAGCCAGGCTTGCTTGAATCCAGTGGCAAAGTGAGCAAGGGACCCACGTCTGGGCATACCCCCGCCAACTTAGGGCGAACAAAGCGATACAAAAGGGGATGATGGACGGAACGCTTGAGCCAATCAAACACTCACCCCCAGTCAACTGATCTGGGTATAATCCATCATCATTCTTTAGCTCACTCCACCACCCCAGTTCAGACATGGCCATATGCAAATCAGTCTGACCCTGTGCCTCATGGGAACAGTCCAGCCCGAACTGCCAAGCCATGTCTTCCCTGGACCGGAAACAAGCATCCTAGGACCGGTTTCTGGCATTCCAGCCGTCATCAGCCAGGCTTGCTTGAATCCAGTGGCAAAGTGAGCAAGGGACCCACGTCTGGGCATACCCCCGCCAACTTAGGGCGAACAAAGCGATACAAAAGGGGATGATGGACGGAACGTTTGAGCCAATCAAACACTCACCCCCAGTCAACTGATCTGGGTATAATCCATCATCATTCTTTAGCTCACTCCACCACCCCAGTTCAGACATGGCCATATGCAAATCAGTCTGACCCTGTGCCTCATGGGAACAGTCCAGCCCGAACTGCCAAGCCATGTCTTCCCTGGACCGGAAACAAGCATCCTAGGACCGGTTTCTGGCATTCCAGCCGTCATCAGCCAGGCTTGCTTGAATCCAGTGGCAAAGTGAGCAAGGGACCCACGTCTGGGCATACCCCCGCCAACTTAGGGCGAACAAAGCGATACAAAAGGGGATGATGGACGGAACGCTTGAGCCAATCAAACACTCACCCCCAGTCAACTGATCTGGGTATAATCCATCATCATTCTTTAGCTCACTCCACCACCCCAGTTCAGACATGGCCATATGCAAATCAGTCTGACCCTGTGCCTCATGGGAACAGTCCAGCCCGAACTGCCAAGCCATGTCTTCCCTGGACCGGAAACAAGCATCCTAGGACCGGTTTCTGGCATTCCAGCCGTCATCAGCCAGGCTTGCTTGAATCCAGTGGCAAAGTGAGCAAGGGACCCACGTCTGGGCATACCCCCGCCAACTTAGGGCGAACAAAGCGATACAAAAGGGGATGATGGACGGAACGTTTGAGCCAATCAAACACTCACCCCCAGTCAACTGATCTGGGTATAATCCATCATCATTCTTTAGCTCACTCCACCACCCCAGTTCAGACATGGCCATATGCAAATCAGTCTGACCCTGTGCCTCATGGGAACAGTCCAGCCCGAACTGCCAAGCCATGTCTTCCCTGGACCGGAAACAAGCATCCTAGGACCGGTTTCTGGCATTCCAGCCGTCATCAGCCAGGCTTGCTTGAATCCAGTGGCAAAGTGAGCAAGGGACCCACGTCTGGGCATACCCCCGCCAACTTAGGGCGAACAAAGCGATACAAAAGGGGATGATGGACGGAACGTTTGAGCCAATCAAACACTCACCCCCAGTCAACTGATCTGGGTATAATCCATCATCATTCTTTAGCTCACTCCACCACCCCAGTTCAGACATGGCCATATGCAAATCAGTCTGACCCTGTGCCTCATGGGAACAGTCCAGCCCGAACTGCCAAAGCCATGTCTTCCCTGGACCGGAAACAAGCATCCTAGGACCGGTTTCTGGCATTCCAGCCGTCATCAGCCAGGCTTGCTTGAATCCAGTGGCAAAGTGAGCAAGGGACCCACGTCTGGGCATACCCCCGCCAACTTAGGGCGAACAAAGCGATACAAAAGGGGATGATGGACGGAACGTTTGAGCCAATCAAACACTCACCCCCAGTCAACTGATCTGGGTATAATCCATCATCATTCTTTAGCTCACTCCACCACCCCAGTTCAGACATGGCCATATGCAAATCAGTCTGACCCTGTGCCTCATGGGAACAGTCCAGCCCGAACTGCCAAGCCATGTCTTCCCTGGACCGGAAACAAGCATCCTAGGACCGGTTTCTGGCATTCCAGCCGTCATCAGCCAGGCTTGCTTGAATCCAGTGGCAAAGTGAGCAAGGGACCCACGTCTGGGCATACCCCCGCCAACTTAGGGCGAACAAAGCGATACAAAAGGGGATGATGGACGGAACGCTTGAGCCAATCAAACACTCACCCCCAGTCAACTGATCTGGGTATAATCCATCATCATTCTTTAGCTCACTCCACCACCCCAGTTCAGACATGGCCATATGCAAATCAGTCTGACCCTGTGCCTCATGGGAACAGTCCAGCCCGAACTGCCAAGCCATGTCTTCCCTGGACCGGAAACAAGCATCCTAGGACCGGTTTCTGGCATTCCAGCCGTCATCAGCCAGGCTTGCTTGAATCCAGTGGCAAAGTGAGCAAGGGACCCACGTCTGGGCATACCCCCGCCAACTTAGGGCGAACAAAGCGATACAAAAGGGGATGATGGACGGAACGTTTGAGCCAATCAAACACTCACCCCCAGTCAACTGATCTGGGTATAATCCATCATCATTCTTTAGCTCACTCCACCACCCCAGTTCAGACATGGCCATATGCAAATCAGTCTGACCCTGTGCCTCATGGGAACAGTCCAGCCCGAACTGCCAAGCCATGTCTTCCCTGGACCGGAAACAAGCATCCTAGGACCGGTTTCTGGCATTCCAGCCGTCATCAGCCAGGCTTGCTTGAATCCAGTGGCAAAGTGAGCAAGGGACCCACGTCTGGGCATACCCCCGCCAACTTAGGGCGAACAAAGCGATACAAAAGGGGATGATGGACGGAACGCTTGAGCCAATCAAACACTCACCCCCAGTCAACTGATCTGGGTATAATCCATCATCATTCTTTAGCTCACTCCACCACCCCAGTTCAGACATGGCCATATGCAAATCAGTCTGACCCTGTGCCTCATGGGAACAGTCCAGCCCGAACTGCCAAGCCATGTCTTCCCTGGACCGGAAACAAGCATCCTAGGACCGGTTTCTGGCATTCCAGCCGTCATCAGCCAGGCTTGCTTGAATCCAGTGGCAAAGTGAGCAAGGGACCCACGTCTGGGCATACCCCCGCCAACTTAGGGCGAACAAAGCGATACAAAAGGGGATGATGGACGGAACGCTTGAGCCAATCAAACACTCACCCCCAGTCAACTGATCTGGGTATAATCCATCATCATTCTTTAGCTCACTCCACCACCCCAGTTCAGACATGGCCATATGCAAATCAGTCTGACCCTGTGCCTCATGGGAACAGTCCAGCCCGAACTGCCAAGCCATGTCTTCCCTGGACCGGAAACAAGCATCCTAGGACCGGTTTCTGGCATTCCAGCCGTCATCAGCCAGGCTTGCTTGAATCCAGTGGCAAAGTGAGCAAGGGACCCACGTCTGGGCATACCCCGCCAACTTAGGGCGAACAAAGCGATACAAAAGGGGATGATGGACGGAACGCTTGAGCCAATCAAACACTCACCCCCAGTCAACTGATCTGGGTATAATCCATCATCATTCTTTAGCTCACTCCACCACTCCCAGTTCAGACATGGCCATATGCAAATCAGTCTGACCCTGTGCCTCATGGGAACAGTCCAGCCCGAACTGCCAAGCCATGTCTTCCCTGGACCGGAAACAAGCATCCTAGGACCGGTTTCTGGCATTCCAGCCGTCATCAGCCAGGCTTGCTTGAATCCAGTGGCAAAGTGAGCAAGGGACCCACGTCTGGGCATACCCCCGCCAACTTAGGGCGAACAAAGCGATACAAAAGGGGATGATGGACGGAACGTTTGAGCCAATCAAACACTGTTCAGCAAAGCACAAATTCTGTTGTCCCCCGATTGGTGGCCATCGGAATTAGGCCCAGCCGCCACCCCTACAACCAAGGCAAAAAATCTGGGCGTGTATCTGGACCTCTCTTTATCTATGAAAGACCAAGTGGCGGCCATTTCAGGCACCTGTTTTCACATGCTGAAGCTCCTTCAGAGAGTGTTCTACCTTCTCCCTCTATCTGTCCGTAAGACCCTGATCCAAGCTCTGGTAGTCAGTCTACTTGACTACAGCAATGCACTTTTGGGAGCTGCAAACGATGCTGTGTTAAACAGGTTGCAAGTAGTCCAGAACACGGCACATTGGCTAGCTCTTAATATTAATATGCCTCCCAGATCAGCATCTCTGCCGTTATTGAAACACCTTCACTGGCTCCCCATCCGTGACAGAATCGAGTTTAAAATCTGCTGCTTGGTCCATAAAACAATCAATGATAGGGGGTCCATGTACCTGGCGGAAAAACTCGTCCATTACCGTTCTAGCAGATCTCTGTGCTCTGGAGAAAAGGCCCTGCTAGTTGTTCCTCGGTTTAATAAACTTCGAACCGGTGGCAAATCTTTTGCCTATCTTGCCCCTCATTTTTGGACCTCGCTCCCCGTCTCCTTACGTAAGTGCCCTAATCTTCTTAAATTTAGGAAACTATTGAAAACTGAACTTTTTAATAACTGAGTGTCCCATTATCCTCTGTTTCTTCCTCTGTCAGCGCGGAGACACCCCTCTGGGGGTGATTCCAGCTCTCTACAAATTCTTCATTCATTCATTCATTCATTCATTCATTCAAAGCACCTGGAACCCAAATGATCTCACCAGCTCAGCCAGGGGGGGTCACATAAAGGTTAAAGAGGGTGGGGCTCAAGGGGGAACACTGGGGGACCCCACAGGGAAGGCTAAAGGCCCTTGCTCTGAAACCTCCGCAGCTGACAGTGTTCATTCTCACTGACATAAAGGAGTGGAGAAGCAGCAACGCCTTACCTGAGACTCCCACTTCCTGCAAGCGCTGAACCATGTGCACCAGAGAGACAGTGTCAAATGCCGCCGAAAGGTCGAGCATGATCAACACCGCCAATCCACCCTGATCCACCTGTGTGCGAATATGGTCAGTAGCCGCAATAAGGGCAGACTCGGTGCTATGACCGGCACGAAACCCATTCTGCGAGTGGTCTAAGATCTGGAATTTGACGTATTTCATCAATTCAATGTTGATAATTTTTCCAGGATCTTAGCAGGGGCAGGAAAAAGGGAGATGGGTCGAAAAATGTTCAACTCTGAAGGGTCAGCGTTAGGTTTTTTTAAGATGTGGTGAGACTATAGCTTACTTCCAGATGATCAGATAGCTGCCAGAGAAAAGTATGTTATTAAACACCTTACAGAGGAAGTTAGCTACTGGGTCAGGAGCAAGTTTGAGTAAGGAGGGCATACAAGGATCCAACGGAGCGCCGGATTTAAGGCCCAGAAGGAGTTCTTTAGTTTGCTCGATCATAGTTAGCGGGAAGGAGCTCAAGGCATCCTTCCCAGGGCCCTGGATGAGCTCCTCAACATCAGGTTCCACAACCTCCGGTTCGGGTTCTTCACCTTCCGTAGGACTACTCCTGAAAGATCTTGATGACCTTAACCTGAAAGTAGGTGGCTATTCTGTCACAGAAATCTTGCGAGGGGCTCAGCTGCTGTGTGCCCGGTGACTCGGAGATTTCCTTAATGACCTTGAATAGCATGCTGGAGGAATTCTCTGCTGACATGATTTTATCGGTTAGGAAGGGGGATTTGGCCTGGAAGATGGCATGTTTGTATTTCCACAGCAGAGATTTGCGTTCTTGTCTGCGGCAGTCCCACCTAAAGGATATGAGTTCTTCTGTTATGTTATGTTGTGTTATGTTAGGTTATGCTATGCTATTCTATGCTATGTTATGTCATGTTATGCTATGATATGCTATGCTATGGCATGCTATGTTATGCTATGGTATGTAGATTTGTATGGCGCAGCTTAACACCCATGATGGTATCCAAAGGCTGGATTAGCAGCATAGGTCTGGCGGTGCTCATCATTGAACATCCAGGTCTTCAGCTTCTTGCAGATATTGAGGAGTGGTGTGGTGGTCCTGATGTGTAGAGGCAGTTCATTCCAGCTTTTGGCGGTGATGAAGGAGAAAGCATGTACTCCTGTCTTGCTCAGCCAACTAGCAGAACTGCAGAACTGCAGCTGAGATGTCACCAAACAGCCCAGTTGCTTCTGGGGATGCAGGGGATTTTTGTACTTGGGTCCCGCGTCTCCCAGCATTCCGAAGTAGGTGGAATCGAGGGGCAGGACCTTTGACCAAAGTGTGACTAAAAGGCTACCCCTTCTACCACTACCCCTGAGACACATATAACCCACCATAATAGGGCAGATACAAAACATAAGAAAACTGGATGGGAGATAAGTATACCTTCCATACCATTCAAGAGAATGCAGCTTTCTGCATCCTCGATTTGAAAAGTTAGGGAATTCCTTTTGTGAATATCCAGGGAGGGAACTTCTATTTGCCCTGAAGAAAGCCCGGGACCCAAGTGGCCATTGCGAAGGGCTGAAACATGTTGGCAAGACACTAGGGTCATGGGACCATCATCTCCTGATGATCCCTTGTATATACATTTTTAACATCCCCTACGCCTCCACTAATAAAGGGATACCTGAAGATGAAGGAGGATTTTTATCTTTAGACCCCCTGGCCTATTTCTCCTAAGTGCTCCCTGAAATATGGTCGAGCCCACCCTGACCTTTAGGAGTCAGGGTGAACCCGATGATGAAGCATGACACCACCAGGGTGTGTGAGGGTTACTAAACAAAAAAGAATATCTCCCTTTCCTTGCCGAGCGGTTGACACCACAAGAGTTTAGTGCTGAGCCTTAATTATATGAGGTGGGATACCTTGAGTAGCTAGTAATTTGATTTCGGAGGACGTATCAACACCCGGAATACCTCTCTACCCTTCCGATCAAGGCGGGGGATTCCTCTACCTTGGCCAAAGTACAGTAGGTATTCTTTCACACCATTTAAATTGGAATGAGACAGCAATATTTGGCATAATTTCCCAACACTTTGCATAGTCAGAGCCAGGAGAATATATGCCATATTAGGGGCCTGATCCATTTACTAATGGGCCGGTAGCTTTTGACAAAAGCCTTTGCATGCATACACCAGTATCTATTGGCCGAATGGCTATTCCATCTGAACTAAACTTAGTTAAATTATATGTTCCATTCTGTATCATTTCAGTTAAATCACTATCAGTAGTGTCTTCTTCCCATTTCCAGCTTGTAAATGTATCAGATTAATATTTGTAACTGATGGTGTCTATAGATCTTTTAAAAGACACAAAGTTCATGCATGATGTAGAAGGTAGAAGCTCTGTCTTGTTTAGTATTAGCATTTCTCTGGGAATTATACATGCCTTAAACAGGATATCAGTACCCTTAATGTGCCAACATGTAGTGCCCCATGCACTTTTCATTTATTTTTACTTTCTAATAAATTAACCTGTGTTTTGTGATCTTTTTAAATTTTTCTGCCTGTCACCATCATTTAAATATGGTGGGGTCTGACATTGCTCCCACTGGGTGTAATTATATATTTTTCTTAGGCAGCTTGACAATGAATATATTGGTATCTATAATGAAGAAAAGAAAACAGCTCCTGGTGATTTTCTGCATTTAAACAGTGATCCTCATTGTCCAATGAGGCATATCAACTTAATTCATTCATTGATTGTTTAACAGCATTTCTGTCCCATGAATTTGCCAAAGAGCCATTAATTATGATGTCATCCAGAAAAATTTCAAAACAGGGGAGTTTAATCATTTCTGTTGGACCCATAATTTGACAAGGAACTCTGTCCCATGCAGCACCATCCAGCACAGGCTATGCAGTGATGTTCACAGAATCACAGTCCCGTTGTGTATGTGGCTGCAATTCCTGAACCACAGGAAATGCTACAGTTTTAGCAGGAATGTGCCTCCCATGTACCAGTAGCAAAATCATAATCAGTATCATAATCCCCAATAGAATCGCCAGAACTCCAGTAACAATCCAGATATAAGAACATGGTGATAATACATATCTATCACGGAATGAAAAGCAAGCAAGAAGCCATTTGTAGCACTGACTTAATTGAGGGATGAATATTTCTCTAGTTTGAAAACCTGATTTAGAGCCATTTTGTATACCATAATTTCTTGCAGCTGCACCATTTGAATTGATGGGGTTTCTGTTGGTGGTCCATGAAAAACCAGAAGTGTAGAGGGTGTAGTTGTTTATACTGCAGCAACAGGTTCATTTATTGAAACTGTCACTTGTATTGCATCATGTGATGTTTGTGGCATTTGATGTAAAGCCGTAGACACATCAGCCTCATAAATTTCCAGAATGGGGTTGAATTGAAGTATTTAACATCGCTGTAGTCTTCTTGGGGAATTCCTCCATAATAGGGAGAGAATGTGTTGTCTTACTTCTGGAGGCACCTTGGTGTCGATGGAGGTCTGCTGAACAGAAATGGCCACTATTGCTTTTGATGCGATCAATCAACACTTTCCTCTTTTTCTTTGCACCAGAAAGTGGCAGCAAAATTACAGTCCAAATGAATTGGAACAGGTGATCTGTATGATGGTCCAAGGAATTACTCTCAGGGATTTTTTTCCTTAACTACCTCTCCTACCTTGGGGAGCCACGGGTCAGCAGTTTTAGTAACATTGTCTTCGGCAGAGTTAGAGTTTTTCATGCTGGACAATTTAGTTCTAGTTTCTTGAACAATCTGTAATAAATTTGACCATGAAATAGGGTCAAGTGCTTTGAATTTCGACTCTGACACCTTTTCAGGTACTTCAAGATCAGGCACATGCATTTGTGTTCCAAAGATTGGTTTGTAGGTTATGTGATCACCTAATACTCCTTTAGTTAATTATTTAGTGCTCTCTGAACTTCATACAGGATGTGTATCCATGTCAATCTCGTATCCAATATGCTAGAAGTCAAGGATTGGTTAAGCATACCTTTATCTGGCCACAATGAAATTCTGGGTGGAGCGGTTGCAAATATAGCAATTGTACTTCTAGAGCAGATATAGGATCCATTATGCCTTAGTGGCAAATTCAGGACCAATGTCTGAATGAAAGGTATGAACTCCTCCCATTACTATTAATCACTACAAGTCTTTTATGGCCACTCAAGCAATGGCAGTCTTATGTGGCCAACCCCAAACAAATTGAGTCCTTAAATTTACCGCAATCAAAACGCAATTATATTGATTGACACGAGGCAATGGACTGATATGCTTGAGGAAGATTACTCCAAATGGTTTGTTAAGATCCTACGGGGAGTAATGACTGTCTTACAACAGTTGAATGTGTTATTTGTTGACAAACATTGCAATACTGCACATATTGTTTTGTAAGCTTTGCTGAATATGGCCACCACTATTGTTGCTAGACATTGATCCCATAGCAATGAAACCGGCATGGGCAAAATCTATTCCTACATGAGCTGGCTTTGACTAATTCTAATCTAGCTTGCTCATTAGGAATATGTCTATCCCCAATCCAGTGTAGAAACACCGTGGGAACGTTTTCTTTAGTGAGAGTGTAGGAATATTTAGAGGGTAATCCCTCAGGAGAATATTCACCTTTCAATGTTGCTCACCTCTAAAATGCCAATATCAATGTTAGTTTGAAATAAAGTTACAGCAGCTGCTTTAAAAATTTGCACTGCTCTGTTAGCAGCAGCGACGTTTCGACCCGACTTATGCGTAGAGGGAAACTTAAGACCTCCGCTTGCGGGTCTTCTTCAGGACAGAGGGGAGTATGAGGCAACTTAAGGAGTAAGGATAAACTTAATGGCACAAACTCCAACCGTGGGGGTATGTGAATAGGTGGATGTAGGTACTAACCTAATCCTGGTGCCAGGGTGGGGCATACCTGGTCACTATTCCCATGAAATGTCGACGCATACCCCCAAAGAAGGGCCTGTACCACTTTTGATCACCCTGCCCTATTATCAGATGTTGCATCAATGCACCTACAGAATAATGAAAAATGTACTGTAAAAAATTATGTTGTGGACAGGTCATACTGTACTGGTTTTCCTCTATTACCAGCATCAACCAAAAACAGGAAATACCTTGATATTCCACAGCCTGTGATATTCACCCTTTCTTTCCAAGCACGAGCACATCTCTCCCCTCTCTTTTCCCCTTGAGCAACCTGCTTATGTCGCCAACTTGCATGGTAATGTCTTTATCGGTTTATTTGCATTTAATTTTGAAAATATAAAAAATGATTATATATAACAGAAAATTGTGGGTGTAGTTTGTATTTCTTCTTTCTTTCAGTGTACGAATTTGTCAAATAATTTGTGACTTATCAGTATTGATCACTAGCGGTTGATTAAACAGGCAACCCCCATATGATGAATTTTCCTCACATTGCGTTTTTCTCAAATAAGTCTAGGACCAATTGTTTTTCATATTATACTGTACCCAGGTCCTTTGACTATGATTGGGTTGCCCCATTAATTTGTAAGGGTTATCTTGAGCAGGTTTTCCTGCGAGGGTTTTTTGTATTGTGTACATACTTGTATTTGTCTCTGTTCTGCATTGTAAACACTGTATATTTTAAGTTTGTACAGTGTATAGTTTGAGATACTATTCACTGAGGACATGTCTGAGAGAGAAACGCTGTCATATAGTGAAGACTATATTGACAGACTACTACAAGTTCAGATTGGAACCAGTTTTTTAGATGCATCTGCCCATGGCATAGATCTTACACTGAATGACAAAATAAGTAAGTTAGAAAGACTTGAAAAAAAGCTCAACCGACCAGGCTCCATGGCCATGTGCTGACCAAATACCTTCAGGCCAACGTTATTCCTGTGGGGCTCCAGATTAGAAATGAGCCAGCAATTTTTGTGGACAATCCAAAGTTCATGGAGAACTTCAGCTTTGTCACCAGCAATTGCTCCCGTCACTGGATGGTGCTCGGGATCGAGACAGCACTTGAGGAAGTGAAACGGCTGATGAAAGAGATAGCTGAACTCAAGAAAGAGATTGTGGATGACAAGGCACTCACTAACGCCAAGGAAGCATAAGAATGGCTCGAGAGAACCGTAAAAGATTTTGACCCATACACACAAACTAACACACTAGACAAACTAGCCCGAGATATCCAACTCTATGATAAGAAAGTGACTTAGCCCTACCTGCAGGAACGGTACTACAAACAAGACACGCAAGGCAGATTCTCTAGGACCTGGAGGATACCAGAGATATACTACCTTCTCGGACTCCTCCCTAGCAAGTCGCTCTGACAGTGAGACAGAAAGACCAGGGACCAGTGCAGGAATACACACACAGGGATACCCATATACTGAGCAACAGAACAATTTTTTAGGAGAAGGACAATGGTCAGAACGCAGGGGGAGGGGGCAACCCTGGGGACGACCCAGCGGACTGAGAGAACCATTGTGGAACAGAGGCAGGGCCAGGAAACAAGTACACTTCCCACCGGAAGTGCACAGAGAAATTCAAACACGACGCCAGCACTACAGATGGTAAATAGCCTACCCATTTCAACAGAAAACCCTGTAGTTAATCTATCAGGTTATGTCCTGAGTCCGGAAGAGGAACAGGTACTCCGTAAGGGTCTATCTTTTGTTCCGACTAACTTACCCAACAACTTCAATCTGAAGATGGAACTACACCAATTTTTTAGGAAAGTACGTTTGAAACACTATTTTAACAAAATCCCCTTCAATCCCAGTTTTCCAAACACGGGCCTACGACCACCCTCCAACTTCACCCCACCATCCCAGTTGATGTCACACAAGATATTGCCATTCGAGCAAGTGGTGCTGATGGACGTCATGCATTCTCTGTCCAACAAGGAGTATGTTAAATTTAACATCTCCAAACCCGAGCGTCTAGCGCTCGATTCGCTTAAGAGAAACACAGACATTGTTATAAACCCTGCGGACAAGAGTGGGGCCATAGTCATTCAAAGCACGACAGACTATAAACAAGAGATCTTGGACCAACTAGGTGTACTGGATAACTACACCAGACTAAGAGCCGATCCCACAAAAGAAATCTCGGGGATCATTAAGAACATAACTGAAGTGGGCTTCGTAGAGGGTTTCCTGAGCAAACATGAGCATGACTACTTAAATAATTTGCGACCCAGGATGCCTACTATAGATACACTCCCTAAAATTCATAAACGTATGTCCAACCCACCGGGCAGACCCATCATTTCCGGTTGCAGCTCCATCCTTGAGCCACTATGCAAATATGTGGACATCTTTTTAAAACCCATTGCCGTTAATACCACTGCATATTTGAGGGACACAATGGAAACAATCAAGCTGGTAGATAATCTTTCGTTTAATCCCAGTGAGGAAATATTGGTAACCATGGACATAACATCGCTCTATACCAGCATCCCCCAGAGGCCCGCCCTAGATGTCATCAGAGCGGTCTTGGACAAGAGACCTGGACCATTCCAGGTCCCCACACAATTTATACTAAACCTACTGGAAATCGCCATGACAAAAAACTTTTCTTTTTCCAGGGTGATTATTATTTCCAGACAAAAGGGGTGGCCTTGGGAGCAAGTTTTGCTCCGAACCTGGCCATCATCTATATGGACAACTATGAACACACTCATGTGTTGAATGATGTGAACCCCTTTAGAATGAATATTGAGCTTTGGAGGCGCTATATCGATGATGTGGTCATGATATGGCAAGGGAGTGAGGAACATCTTAACACCTCCCACAATTGGCTTAATAAGATGTCCATTGATATCCAACTTTCCCTAGAATATAACACAAAGGAGATACACTTCCTGAACATCAAGGCAGACGAGGGCAGGTTACACACCACTCTGTACAGGAAGGCTAGTGAAAGAAATACTCTTCTGAGGTATTCAAGCCATTACCCACGCAGCCTCAGAGATAATCTGCCATTTGGGCAGTTCCTCAGGATTAGACGGAACTGCACCATGAAGCATAATTACTTTATGGAGTCAGCTGATCTAATGTCTCGTTTGACTGAGAGGGGCTACCCTATAAGTCTCCTCAAGAAAGCCCGTAAATGGGCTTGGTTTTGACACAGTAATTCCTCCTGGAACCTAGACATAGGGAGACCCTTGCACAAGAACGCTTGACATGTGTCACAACCTTTTGTACTAAGAGTAATGAGATCAGAAAAACAGTCAACAGACATTGGCACCTAGTGGCTGAAGACATAGGCGTCCCTGATTCTCCCATGCATGCATTCAGAAAAGGCAAAAGCATAAGGGACCACTTGGTGAAATCTTTACTCCCAACTCCTCCCAGTAATACTCAATTGCCACTTTGGGACATACCACCGACCGAGGGCCATTTTAAATGTGGTAGCTGCATGGCGTGCTCCATGACCAAAGAGATGAAAAGCTTTACACATAACGGGTACACACCCAACATTTGAGACCACACCAATTGCAACTCTTCAGGGGTCATATACGCGATTGCATGCCCTTGTGAATCCCTATATATTGGCCAGACATCACAAAAAATCAAGACACGTACACTACAACATTGTAGTAGAATACGGTGTCCGGTGCAGGGTGCCCCGCTAGGGGAGCATTTTGCCACTTTTGGGCACTCGGCTGAGAGTCTTAAGTGGTGGGTAATCGAAATAAGTCCACACCAATCCCAGGGGAGGTAACTTCTCTCACACCCTCAACTTTAGAGAGTGCAAATGGATCCATACTTTCGATACCACATTGAGGGGTTTGAATAAATATAAGGAAATAGCGAGACAGGCAGCAACTCTGAATAATGGCTGATGTCCTGTTACATTTACAATCAGGCTATCTCTCCATACTATTTGATGTAACAGGATTGTTGTATCTGGTAATTAATTGTTTTTCTTTTCTTCCTTTAAGAATCCTTACTACCATTTGTACATATCCCATCCTCTCTTGTAAATACTCCAACTGTAATTGTGTAATTGTAATCTATATATGTATTTACTGTCACTTGGTAAAATGTTTTGCACTTTCAGTTTGTCATATGTATATAGCTTGATCAACATCTACGACATAGGGTATTAAACCAAATGTGTTGCTTTTCTTCCTTTAAGAACCATTTGTATATGGCCCATCCTCTCTTGTAAAGACTCTATCTGTAATTATGTATATATATATATGTATTTACTGTCACCTGGTAAAATGTTCTGCATTATCAGTTTGTCATATGTATATAGCTTGATCAACATCTTTGACATAGGGTATTTTGCACGTCTTAGAGATATGCAGGCACATGCATCAAACACACAAATAGCAATTCCTAATTTGCGATAAATAAGGAATCGCAAATGAGAAATCGCTATCTGCTATGCATGAAGCCGGTCGCGCAAATCTACCGAATCGCTAAATATCGCAAAATGGATTTGCGAGTAGCCAAAAGAGAAGCGCAAATACAGAAAACCACCTGTTGTGAAATCTCTATTAGCGAACTCGCAATTAGCGAAATCGCAATTAGCGCAATCGCAAAAAGCGTGTCGCTCTGGAAGCATGCTGATAACATCACAACCAGGAAGTCAGCCAGCCCATGCTTCATTCAGTGCCCAGAGGAGGAGAGAGGAGGAAGCAGAGTACTGGAGCTGAGCTGAGACAACACCCAAGACTGTTACCTGCAACTCACTGTGCACCAGGATGGGGAAGGCAACATCAGGGGATAGTGCCACGCCCAGAAAGAAGAAGCTAAAATTCAGTGAGAGAGAACTTGAAAATCTCATTGAGGGAGTGTCCAGAAACCATGACAAGCTCTTTGGAAAATTGTCACTGAAAGTGCCTGAGGCAGTAAAAAGGAGGATCTGGCTGCGCATCAAGAGCATGGTAAATGCTGTGGGTGTCACACACCGCAACATTGACGACCTAAAAAAGAGGTGGTACGACCTAAGAAGCCGTGCCAAGGAGCGTATCGCAGAAAGGCTGAAGGAGGCAAGGGCCACAGCAGGGGGCACATCCACAGTACCCAACAACACAGCCCTGGAGGACCTGGTGGAGGCGACAATTCAGCCTGAGGCAGTGGTGGGAGTTACCCAGCTGGACACATCCGGAGCGGCAAGTACCTCACAAGATAAGATGCATGCAACCATACAGTTCTACGTAATGTTCAGTGGTGCACATACCCCCAGGCCAACCCCAGTGTACAGGTCAGAATCCAGTCCACGTTTTCCCTCATGCACCCAATGCATCATGGGAGTTGTAGGCATGTCAGTCAAGTGGGCATTCCAACACAACAATGGCAAGCAAAACATGCCAACTCTGCATGGCAGTCAGTGATTTAATGTGAGCCAAGTATGCATAATGTAACACAATAGGAAGGCGTACACATATTAACATTGCACTGTTTCACATCACAGATGCAGCTGAGGTGGACTCGGAAGACAGTGACTGCCTACATATCTCTGAGACCACTGCTGAGACTGATGTGGAGACTCCAGATGCCCCAGCATGCACACCACCCGCACCCACCAAACGCAGGGCCCACATCCCTTCACTGCAGCCCATGGAATCTGAGGTGGCCCCTGAACCCACCCCAGCAACCAGCCAGCCTCCTGTGACCACACCACCTACACCACAGGCACAGGTCCAACGTGGGCGGAGGCGCAGTTCAAGGGCCCGCATTGCTGTGCAGGATATCAGGGTCCAAATGTGTTTGCTGGCGTCGAGTCACAGATGTTACGCGTGCAGAGCCTGCAAGCAAGACACATGGGCTCAATACAGCTACAAATCTCCAAACTGGCAAAGAACATGAGCCTAATGACAGACAATGTGCATGTACAGGCAACAGCGTTTGTGTAGGGGAATAGGCAGACCAACTCAAGCATTCAGGAGCTCACCAAGGCAATGCTTGCGGGCCAAAGCACAAAGAGGAGAAGGCATCGCCAGAGCATGATGTGCATGTCAGGCTATACCAGGGCCAATAACAAGCTCTGCAACACCACTGCGCTGCTGACACGTCGCTCCGTGGCCATGCAAATAGATCTGGGCCATTACTGTGGGGATGTTGCTAGGGCCCTAGGACAAATGACCACTGCCGTGGAACAGCTCCAGGCTGATACTGTTGGTGGCAGCAACTTGACAGGGGAGGAGGGGAGTGAGGAGGCTTCCAGTCTTAGCAGCCTGTCAATGCCAGTGACCACTACCAGGAGGCGCAGTTCACGCAGCTCAACCCCTTCGGTTGCGCATCATGGTGATGTGGCCGATGCAGGCGAAAGGCGTCTGGGTGTGCGTGGCAGGAAGCGCTAGCCAGGCATATCCTCCTCAGTTTGGCCATGGTGACTTAACCATGGTCAATTACAGCCTAATGATTGCTAACCAGCGCGTGTATTGTTTATTTAACGTTATTCATCTATGCAATCACAGTTATGATTAGCACACATCTCTGTGTGGCTACCCATTGATACATGGGCTCATGTTAATAAATACTTTCATGGTCAGCATCTAGGTGTTATGGCTCATTATTCCCTACCTCAGAAATAATGTTGGGTGATGTCTGCACGTCACTTCTGCCCTTCTGCTGTGTTTGCCACATGCGCCTGTCGGAGTTGTGCTGGTGGTTGGTTGTCGCCATCAGACTCACTGTTGGACACCTCGATGTGTATGCCACTCCTGGTGGCAATATTGTGCAGAATGGCACATGCAGCCACGATCTGGCAGCATGTCTCTGGACGGTACTTCAGGGCTCCACCAGTTTTGTGAAGGATGCGAAAGCGGCTTTTCAGTATTCCAAACGTGCGTTCTATCACATTCCGTGTGCTGATGTGTGCAGCATTGTACCTCCGCTCATGTGGTGTGGCTGTGTTGAGGTATGGCGTCAGAATATAGTTACGCACGGCGTATGCGCTGTCACCTACAATGTGGAAAGCGAAGGGTTAGCCACAGTAATGCATTGTCATTTGTTTGATTAATGTAGCGAATAGATATATGTGTGTACCCAGCAGATGTCCTTCTCCAAATTCACCCCTGAGCAGAAGCGTGTGGATGCCACTGTGTCGGAAGATATAGGAGTAATTGGTGCTCCCAGGAAATTGCGCCACGATGTTCGTAATGATGTGCTTAGCATTGCACACTACTTGCACATTGATAGAGTGATATGATTTCCTGTTCCTGAAGATGTATTCATTCACTGCTGGGGGACAAATAGGGACATGCGTACAATCTATGCAGCCAATCACATGGGGGAATTGTGCTACCTGGTAGAAGTCCAGTTTTGTCTTATTCAACTCCTGGGGGGTTGTGGGTAAGCTGATGTGGGTGTGGATCCTTGTCATCATGGCGTCAAGGAAGGTTTTGAAGAAGCTTGAAAGTGAGCTCTGTGATACACCTCCAGCTACAGCTACCACCCCCTGGAAACTGCCTGAGGCAAGTAGGTGGAGGCAACATAGTGCAGGGATAGCATGGGTCCTAAGGGTCTGACGCTGCATTAGGGTTCAAATTCTGCAATTAGGTGCATGATCATTGCACCGTCCAGCCTGTACTTATCGTATATCTCATCCTCAGTTTGTCCCAGCAATGTGATGCACACTCTGAAGATCCTCTCCTGTATCCTCCTTCTGCGCTGCCCTGCTGCATGTATCCTCATCCTCCTCGCCATCACGTAGAGTGCAGCCATTGTGAAAGGCTTCATGGGCCTTCTGAGTCTGTTTAAATAGGTTTACGATTGGTCGCACCTGTTTGTTTTTTTTTTTTTACTTTACCACCCGATTGTGATTTCCCTTAATCTGCACTTGCAAAATTGCGATTTCTCGGAAATTCGCTATTTGCGAATTTATATGCATAGGGTTGCAAATCCTTAGGAGCTATTAGCTATTTGCGGTGGCTGTTGTGGGACTCGCTAATAAGGATTCGCTTTTGGGGTTCTCGCATAAATTGCGAGTCCTTATTTTTGCAAAGGTGTTGGATTTTCGGAAAGTAGGTTGATGCATTGGGAAGTGTTGGTTAGCGTTCGCAAACGGCCTTTTTTTGCGATTCGCTGTTTTTGCGAGGCCGTTTTGTCTTGATGCATGTGCCTGTACGTTCTCTTTGTCGCCTCATCTAGGTGATTTAGGCACCCAGCGGCAACTTTCCCGCAATCTAACTCTATTACCGAGTAGAACATTAGCCTCGAGGCTTACTGGCCGCTAGTGGAGCCGCAGTTTACATCAGACGAGATAGTCTGTTTTCACCCGTGGCCCCGGTGACGCGCATGGTCCGGGTTTGATGCACGCCGTCATATTGCTAGTGGTGCGCGCGCGACGTGCACGCTGGATCTACCTGGCTCTTTAAGAACGCCCGTAGTGCCTGTCAGATTCCTTCTGGATCCTGAAGGAGCAGCAGGCTTTAGGAGTAACGCTGACAACCACACAGGTATGTCCACTGCGTTCACAATGCCCAGCCCACCTCGATTCGGTTTGTATCCTTAGGCGCTCATCCCCCCTTTTTGGTTTCAGGAATCTAGATTAACTCGTCATTCCTCGTATTAGTGGGTTTTGATTACCCCGGTGGACATTGCACATAATTGGATGCCCTAAGAGCCACACTCCGCAATTTTGCAGGTAAGTTGTTTTCAATGCATCTTACACCATGTTATGATTCAATTCGCTCTTGCATAGTCCACCCTAATGATTCATTGTTTTTTTTTCACAGACTATTCACCTCATGGGAATAGTGACCTGGTATGCCCCACCGTTGAACCCGGATTAGGTTAGTACCTACACCAACCTATTCACATACCCCCACGGTTGGAGTTTGCGCCATTAATTTTATCCTTACTCCTTAGCTTGCCTCATACTCCCCTCTGTCCTGAAGAAGACCCGCAAACAGAGGTCTTAAGTTACCCTCTACGCATAAGTCGGGTCGAAACGTTGACGCATACCCCCAAAGAAGGGCCTGTACCACTTTTGATCACCCTGCACTATTATCGGATGTTGCATCTATGCACCTACAGAATAATGAAAAATGTACTGTAAAAAACGAATGTTGTGGACAGGTCATACTGTACTGGTTTTCCTCTATAACCAGCCTCAACCAAAAACAGGAAATACCTTGATATTCTACAGCCTGTGATATTCACCCTTTCTTTCCAAGCACGAGCACATCTCTCCCCCTCTCTTTTCCCCTTGAGCAACCTGCTTACGTCGCCTTCTTGCATGGTTATGTCTTTACCGGTTTATTTGCATTTAATTTTGAAAGTATAAAAAATTATTATATATAACAGAAAATTGTGGGTGTAGTTTGTATTTCTTCTTTCTTTCAGTGCGCGAATTTGTCAAATAATTTGTGACTTATCAGTATTGATCACTAGCGGTTGATTAAACAGACAACCCCCATATGATGAATTTTCCTCACTTTGTGTTTTTTCTCAAATCAGTCTAAGACCAATTGTTTTTCATATTATACTGTACCCAGGTCCTTCGACTAAAATTGGGTTGCCCCATTAATTTGTAATGGTTATCTTGAGCAGGTTCTCCTGCGAGGGTTTTTTGTATAGTGTACATACTTGTATTTGTCTTTGTTCTGCATTGTGAACAATGTATATTTTAAGTTTGTACAGTGTATAGTTTGACATACTATTCACTGAGGACATGTCTGAGAGAGAAACGCTGTCATATAGTGAAGACTATATTGACAGACTACTACAAGGTCAGATTGGAACCAGTTTTTTAGATGCATCTGCCCATGGCATAGATCTTACACTGAATGACAAAATAAGTAAGTTAGAAAGACTTGAAAAAAAGCTCAACTGTACCAGGCTCCATGGCCATGTGCTGACCAAATATCTTCAGGCCAACATTATTCCTGTGGGGCTCCAGATTAGGAATGAGCCAGCAATTTTTGTGGACAATCCAAAGTTCAGGGAGAACTTCAGCTTTGTCTCCAACAATTGCTCCCGTCACTGGGTGGTGCTCGGGATCGAGACAGCACTTGAGGAAGTGAAACGGCTGATGAAAGAGATAGCTGAACTCAAGAAAGAGATTGTGGATGACAAGGCACTCACTAACGCCAAGGAAGCATAAGAACGGCTCGAGAGAACCGTAAAAGATTTTGACATATACACACAAACTAACAAACTAGACAAACTAGCCCGAGATATCCAACTCTATGATAAGAAAGTGACTTACCCCTACCTGCAGGAAGGGTACTACAAACAAGACACGCAAGGCAGCTTCTCTAGGACGTGGAGGATACCGGAGATATACTACCTTCTCTGACTGCTCCATAGCAAGTGGCTCTGACAGTGAGACAGAAAGTCCTATTTATAGAGAGGGGGGACACTAGGAGCTAATTATTAGGTCCAGTGACCCTTGCTCCCGAAAAGTAACTAGTACACAAAGGGAGTCACTGTTCCTTGTAGAGGAAGAAAAGGAAGACATTTTTGTCGTGTGCTACTCTATCTGTGGGGGACAGTGTGGCCTCATCATAATGCCCTCACACACCCCGAAGGATGTCATGCTTCATCATTTGGGCTTTGCGCCTCGTCGGGCGGGCGCTGCAATGCCCAACGGGTCCCCCGAAGGGTCACTTTATCGGAGATCTTTTGATGAAAAGCCATTTGGGTGTGTGGGTGTAAGTGGCAGTGAAGTCTAAAGTGGTGTATTTAAAAAATGACTGGAGGGAGGGTCGGTACTATTTATTAGGGTGATCCCTCTGTCATTGTTAAAACAAAGTGTGTGGTGCTGCTCTAGGGGATATTATGTCCCTCTGTAGCTGGGTATATGTCCCTAATGGACATATATAACGGTCAACATGTTTTGCGCTGTATGTGGCCTCAGAAGGAGATCCAGAGCGCTTCTTCAGGACCAAAGGAAGTTCAATTTTAGTATCTCACCAGTGGAGACAGGGAGAGGCACGCAGGTGGATCGGCCCTGCTACTACAGGAGAACCTTCCCGAGTGCCCTCACTGATCTCATGATGTCCTGATTCTAATATTAAGGGAAACACTACTCCTTTCTACAAATTTGGCGGCACTGGTTAGTTTAGGCCGCCGCTTGATACTAAAATTGAACTTCCTTTGGTCCTGAAGAAGCGCTCTGGATCTCCTTCTGAGGCCACATACAGCGCGAAACATGTTGACCATTATATATGTCCATTAGGGACAAATACCCAGCTACAGAGGGACATAATATCCCCTAGAGCAGCACCACACACTTTGTTTTAACAATGACAGCGGGATCACCCTAATAAATAGTACCCACCCTCCCTCCAGTAATTTTTTAAATACACCACTTTAGACTTCACTGCCACTTACACCTACGCACCCAAACGGCTTTTCATCAAAATATCTCCGATAAAGTGACCCTTCGGGGGACCCGTTGGGCATTGCAGCGCGGGCCCGACGAGGAGCAAAGCCCAAATGATGAAGCATGACATCCTTCGGGGTGTGTGAGGGCATTATGATGAGCACACACTGTCCCCCACAGATAGAGTAGCACACGACAAAAGTTTCTTCCTTTTCTTCCTCTACAAGGAACAGTGATTCCCTTTGTGTACTAGTGAGACAGAAAGACCAGGGACCAGTGCAGGAATACACGCTCAGGGATACCCATATACTGAGCAACAGAACAATTTTTTAGGAGAAGGACAATGGTCAGAACGCAGGGGGAGGGGGCAACCCTGGGGACGACCCAGCGGACTGAGAGAACCATTGTGGAACAGAGGCAGGGCCAGGAAACAAGTACACTTCCCACCGGAAGTGCACAGAGAAATTCAAACACGACGCCAGCACTACAGATGGTAAATAGCCTCCCCATTTCAACAGAAAACCCTGTGGTTAATCTATCAGGTTATGTCCTGAGTCCGGAAGAGGAACAGGTACTCCGTATAACTTACCCAACAACTTCAATCTGAAGATGGAACTACACCAATTTTTTACGAAAGTACGTTTGAAACACTATTTTAACAAAATCCCTTCAATCCCAGTTTTTCAAACACGGGCCTACGACCACCCTTCAACTTCACCCCACCATCCCAGTTGATGTCACACAAGATATTGCCATTCGAGCAAGTGGTGCTGAGGGACGTCATGCATTCTCTGTCCAACAAGGAGTATGTTAAATTTAACATCTCCAAACCCGAGCGTCTAGCGCTCGATTCGCTTATGAGAAACACAGACATTGTTATAAACCCTGCGGACAAGGGTGGGGCCATAGTCATTCAAAGCACGACAGACTATAAACAAGAGATCTTGGACCAACTAGGTGTACTGGATAACTACACCAGACTAAGAGCCGATCCCACGAAAGAATTCTCGGGGATCATTAAGAACATAACTGAAGTGGGCTTGGTAGAGGGTTTCCTGAGCAAACATGAGCATGACTACTTAAATAATTTGCGACCGAGGATGCCTACTATATATACACTCCCTAAAATTCATAAACGTATGTCCAACCCACCGGGCAGACCCATCATTTCAGGTTGCGGCTCCATTCTTGAGCTACTATGCAAATATGTGGACATCTTTTTAAAACCCATTGCTGTTAATACCACTGCATATTTGAGGGACATAATGGAAACAATCAAGCTGGTAGATAATCTTTCGTTTAATGTCAGTGAGGAGATATTGGTAACCATGGACATAACATCGCTCTATACCAGCATCCCCCAGAGGGCCGCCCTAGATGTCATCAGAGCGGTCTTGGACAAGAGACCTAGACCATTCCAGGTCCCCACAGAATTTATACTAAACCTACTGGAAATCGCCATGACAAAAAACCTTTTTCTTTTTCCAGGGTGATTATTATTTCCAGACAAAAGGGGTGGCCATGGGAGCAAGTTATGCTCCGAACCTGGCCATCATCTATATGGACAACTATGAACTCACTCATGTGTTGAATGATGTGAACCGCTTTAGAATGAATATTGAGCTTTGGAGGTGCTATATCAATGATGTGGTCATGATATGGCAAGGGAGTGAGGAACATCTTAACACCTTCCACGATTGGCTTAATAAGAGGTCCATTGATATCCAACTTTCCCTAGAATATAACACAAAGGAGATACACTTCTTGGACATCAAGGCAGACGAGGGCAGGTTAAACACCACTCTGTACAGGAAGGCTAGTGAAAGAAATACTCTTCTGAGGTATTCAAGCCATCTACCAGCAGCCTCAGAGATAATCTGCTATTTGGGCAGTTCCTCAGGATTAGACGGAACTGCACCATGAAGCATGATTACTTTATGGAGTCAGCTGACCTAATGTCTCGTTTGACTGAGAGGGGCTACCCTATAAGTCTCCTCAAGAAAGCCCGTAAACGGGCTTGGTTTTGCCACAGGGAATTCCTCCTGGAACCTAGACATAGGGAGACCCTTCCACAAGAATGCTTGACATGTGTCACAACCTTTTGTACTAAGAGTAATGAGATCAGAAAAACAGTCAACAGACATTGGCATCTAGTGGCTGAAGACATAGGCGTCCCTGATCCTCCCATGCATGCATTCAGAAAAGGCAAAAGCATAAGGGACCACTTGGTGAAATCTTTACTCCCAACACCTCCCAGTAATACTCAATTGCCACTTTGGAACATACCACCGACCAAGGGCAATTTTAAATGTGGTAGCTGCAAGGCGTGCTCCATGACCAAAGAGATGAAAAGCTTTACACATAACGGGTACACACACAACATTAGAGACCACGCCAATTGCAACTCTTCAGGGGTCATATACGCAATTGCATGCCCTTGTGAATTCCTATATATTGGCCAGACAACACAAAAAAACAAGACACGTATACTACAACATTGTAGTAGAATACGGTGTGCGCTGCAGGGTGCTCCCCTAGTGGAGCATTTTGCCACTTTTGGGCACTTGGCTGAGAGTCTTAAGTGGTGGGTAATCGAAAAAGTCCACACCAATCCCAGGGGAGGTAACTTCTCTCACACCCTCAACTTTAGAGAGTGCAAATGGATCCATACTTTCGATACCACATTGAGGGGTTTGAATGAATGTGAGGAAATAGCGAGACAGGCAGCAACTCTGAATAATGGCTGATGTCCTGTTACATTTACAATCAGGCTATTTCTCCATACTATTTGATGTAACAGGATTGTTGTATCTGGTAATTAATTGTTTTTCTTTCCTTCCTTTAAAAATCCTTACTACCATTTGTACATATCCCATCCTCTCTTGTAAATACTCCAACTGTAATTGTGTAATTGTATCATATATATGTATTTACTGTCACTCGGTAAAATGTTTTGCACTTTCAGTTTGTCATATGTATATAGCTTGATCAGCATCTATGACATAGGGTATTATTTCCAAATGTGTTGCTTTTCTTCCTTTAAGAACCATTTGTTCTTAAGAACCATCCTCTCTTGTAAAGACTCTGGGGCAGATTTACAAGCCCCTTGCGCCACTTTTGCGTCACTTTTCCCATGTTAAAAATGACGCAAAAGTGGCGCAAGGGCCTTGTAAATAAGCCCCTCTATCTGTAATTATGTATATATATCTATTTACTGTCACCTGGTAAAATGTTCTGCACTTTCAGTTTGTCATATGTATATAGCTTGATCAACATCTTTGACATAGGGTATTTTGCACGTCTTAGAGCTATGGTTCTCTATGTCGCCTCATCTAGGTGATTTAGGCACCCAGCGGCACCTTTCCCGCAATCTAACTCTATTACCGAGTAGAACATTAGCCTTGAGGCTTACTGGCCGCTAGTGGAGCTGCAGTTTACATCAGACGAGATAGTCTGTTTTCACCCGCGGCCCCGGTGACGCGCATGGTCTGGGTTTGACACACGCCGTCATCTTGCTAGCGGTGCGCGCGCGACGTGAACGCCGGATCTACCTGGCTCTTTAGGGAACGCCAGTAGCGTATGTCAGATTCCTTCTGGATTCCGAAGGAACAGCAGGCTTTAGGCGTAGCGCTGACAACCACAGGTATGTCCACTGCGTTCACACTGCCCAGCCCACCTCGATTCGGTTCTTATCCTTAGGCGCTCATTCCCCCTTTTTGGTTTCAGGAATCTGGATTAACTTGTCATTCCTCGTATTAATGGGTTTTGATTACCCTGGTGGACATTGCATATAATTGGATGCCCTAAGCGCCACACTCTGCAATTTTGCCTAGGACCAATTGTTTTTCATATTATACTGTAGCCAGGTCCTTTGACTATGATTGGGTTGCCCCATTAATTTGTAATGGAGATGGCAGAGCCGGCGTAACAATCATTGTGTTACGAACACCGTGTTCGCGCAAAAAGATGAATGGCGGACGAATGCAACTACACAACAAGGCCTCCAAATGTGCCTGTTCTCTCCGTTGCCCTCAAACACATCTGACACGCTCCAATTTTACACCCCAAGGTATTGAAAACCAATAAAATCCCTGGTCGACATGGAAAATACACCTGACAGGTATTCCTCATTTTGACACACCCACATAGCTGAGTATAAAACCAACCTCTTCCCTGACCATCATCCTTTGCACAACTTTAACAGTGAAGGGCCATACACCACAGCTGAAAGTAGAGGCAAATCATCACACAACGTACCATCCCAACCACCCACAGCAACACACTTCCAACACACACCTCACACATCTCCACCACCACCTTCCTACCTGCAATTGTCACTTATTTGCACATCACACACCATGTCACAGAAACAAATGCCTACATTCACAGACAATGAGTTGTCAGTGATGGTAGACGAGATACTTAGAGTTAAACCATTTGTTTGGAAGCATGGTCCAACAGACCCCACTAGTCAGAAAAAATCAAATGTGGGAAAGGATATTCAACAAAGTCAATGCAGTAGGGACCACCCTATGCACACGGCGTGACATCAAGAAGAGGTGGCATGACCTAAAGACCAGGGTGAAATACCGTGCCAACAGGAACCATGAGGCGGTTCAGAGGACTGGCGGTGGCCCTCCCATTCCTCCACTAACATTCACTGAATGGGAGGAGAAGGTGCTTGCCATCCTGCATCCAGATAGTCTCACAGGAATAGCTGGGGGAGTGGAGACTGGTAAGTACCAACAAATGTATCCCATCACACTGACATGTACTGTCTTGCGCAACTATAAAGCTACACTTTCTAGACCTAAATGCACTTATGTACAACACACTCTCCCCAACACATGTCTCACATATCTACCATTTCCTTCCTCTGTTTCACCTCAAAGGTAGCTAGCAATATGTCCATGGGGGGATGTGAACAGGTAGCCAGCACTACAGCTCCCACCAGGCCTCCTTGTGTCACAGCTGAGCAGGATGGAACACTCCCTCCCACCCAAGAGCCATGTGTAACCTATTACCTTACTCTGCTTCACTTCACAGGGAGGTAGCCTTCTCAACAGGGTTGGAGGGGTGTTGACAGACAGCCAGCACTACAACTCCCACCAGGACCCTTGCCTCACAGCTGAGCAGGATGAAACACTCCCCCCACCCCAGAAGCCATGTGGCAGCCATTTCATTCCTCTGCTTCTCCTTACAGGTAGGTAGCCATCTCATGCTCTCTTGCCTCACCCCTGAACAGGATGGAACACTCCCCCCACCCAGAACCATGTGGCAGCCATCTCCCTCCACAGTGCCACCTAACAGGTAGGTAGTCAGCGCATGCACCCTGTCATCCTTCTCAAAGTGCATGGAGCCATATGACCACCACATCCCTCACTCGTTAGCCAACTCTGTACAGATCCATATGTCACATCCAGTGCGCACACAGCTAAGCCCATGTAAATGTCACATAAATCACTATTTGAATCACAAAGTCCCATGCAAATAAATTCAGGGCCCAATCATGCAAAGCACACAATGCAATGTGTAAGCCCCAGTGTTTCAAAGCATGAAGGCTCATATGAACACAACACATGCATGGACAATCTGTCAAACAAACAAAACCACATGATTTCAAACAAAAATGACAAACTGAAATTAGGAAGTTTTGGCATAGCTGAAACAGATCCTCAGAAAAGTCTACAATATCCCAGCATAAACCAAAGTGGATGTGCACCAAGTTGGTAGATGATGACATGTCCTTGTAAACACACTATCTGTACATATCAAATGGTTGTTATTTACATGTCAAACTAATAACAAGTAATGTAAGTACCTCTACATCATGTCATGATGCTGATAATCTTTTACCTGTACCGAGTGATTGCAATGTAAAAAGTCTGGCGTATCAACTAAAACATCCAAAACTGGGTCACCAAGGTTGTGGAGTGTACTTAACTGACAATCCAACTTCTGTTCAATAGGAGATTCACAATCAACAGCTGGCGAGAACACCACCAACCAGCAGAGCCAGTCTCCCCCCAGAACTTGAACTCTCTGATGCTGATTCTCTACGTTTCTCGGATGAGGAGAAACAATCTGGCCCCTCAGGACTGCCAGGGTGCACTCCATCTCAGGGCCTCATTGTCCCCACCACCACCACCACAACTAGCAACACAGCAGCGACAACAACTACGCTGATCCCTGCTACAACGACCTGTGCTGCAGCCACCTCCACCATCACCACCGCTGCCTGCAACACTGTCCCTGGCTCAGTGGTTACCAACACCACCATCCAAGCCCAGGATGCTGGGGACAGAGTGCGGGTACGTGTACAGCCAACGCCACAGGTCCATGTCAGCTGGACAGTTGGGAGGGCAACTGGGGGCCAATTACTTGAAGACACTGAGACAGAAGCCCTGGCCACCGTCGCAAGAGTCCTTGGTGCATACCAACAGAACCAGGGACAGATGGGTCAGGTTGTAGAGGAACTGCGTGAGCTCCGCCTGCTACAGAGGTCCATGGACACACAAATGGGGCAACTTGTGGATCTCATGGGTCAGCTTGTGGGTGTTCTGAGGGAGATACATGCTGCTCGAATGACAGCTCACCCAGCCTCCAGTGGCCAGCCTGCTGATAAAGCCTGCTGATACTCCCACCACCTCAGCTGCGGCCACAGAGAGGGGTGAACTGCAAGACAATGACTCCTCAGACACCTCTGAGCCTGCAGCAGAGGCCCCCCCTGCCAAGCGCAAGAGGGGACGTCCGAGAAACACCACGGGAGGATCACGTGGCAAAGCACCTGTAGGAGAGTAGGATCTGCTTCACAGGGGTACCCCCACTGTTTGCTGATACTTCACTGGTTTTCGACATTAGTCTGGCTGGGGCCCTGCTATTCAGAACCCCAGCCTAGCTGTTTCCTCTTTAAAAGGGTATCCATGTGCCTTAGGCACATCTCTGATTGGGATCTGGAGTGCCCTTGTAAGTCCCTAGTATATGGTATACTATGTACCAAGGGCATAGGTACCTCAGAGGCCTGCCAGGGGCTGCAGCATATATTATGCCACCCCTGGTAGGCCATCCAAACTGACACCACAGGTCTGCTACTGCAGCCTGGGTAAGGTGGTGCATGCACCCCTTGCTGTGGTATAGGTTACCTATATCACTAAATGCATACACACATATAAACCTATAAGTCACTCCTAAGGCAGGCCTTATCAATCCTAAAGGCAGAGTGCATGGTTTCTATGTGAGAGGGTGCCCCTGCATGAGCAGGGCCCCTCTGCAGCGTTCGGAGACCATCTCTGATGCTGTTTGTAGTGCAGCCTGACCATATACTCTTAAACGCATTATATCCTCGCGGTAAAATGCTAACTATGGAATGGCTGCACCAAAACATGTCGTGTTTGGTGTCAAACATCTTGGAATACTACCCCCCGCCAATTCTGGCGGCGGGGGTAGCATTCCACCCTTCTAGAGGGAAAGGCATGTTAACTCTGACGAGTCCGGTAACTTCTTTCCAGAGCCTGGCATCACAAAATGGATGCTACTGCCACAGACACGAGTCTGGCCTCCTGCTGCTGGACGAAACTCCGGCAGGGGAGGCCTGGACAATAGGTTTCCTGTCCCAGGGAGGTGTGACCACCTCCCCAGACAGGACAAAGTGTATTGGGGCTGGGCGGGAGCACTTTCGGGTGCTTTGAAGTCCTGCACTGGGGGCACATTTGGTGTCCCTGTGCATACCCCAGTTCAAACCGGATCAGGGGCTTGCAGCCCCTGCTTTGGCGCGAACTGGACAAAGGGAAAGGGGTGTAGCCACCCCTCTGCCCTGACCCACCCATAGGTGGGGCCACAGAGTAGTCCATCCCCTATTTTTGGAATAAAGGTAGGAACCCAGTCCTTAGGACTTTAGATTATACCTGGACGAAACTCTGACACGGAATCCTGGACCTTCGACGCTCTACGACAAGATTAGAGGACTGAAGAATCTCCCTTGGGGTCAAGGAGTGACTCCCCTGCTTGGCAGGCACCAAAGAAGCATCTGTCCGGTTCGCATCACTGAAGCTCCCGTCGGACGCCGAAGTCATCGCATCACCAGAGGTGGATTCTCAGACTTCCCCGAGGCTACCCTGAGTCCCCAGCAAAGCTGAGGCCCGTGGCTATCGTGGGTAACGTGAGACCGTGACCCCTGGACACCGAGCACACTTGCAAGTGCACCATCTTCTGGGTCTCCCAAGAAGTCGTGCTTTGGGCTCCGAGTAGCCCTAGCCTCCAGCACCACCTGCACCGAAGATCACTGGCCCCCACTCCACGAGTGTCCTGTAAGCCAGCTCCACGTGCGGCGTCACGAGGCTCCTTCGCGGTCGCTAGCCCGTTGGCTAGTAGCCCTTACCGAAGGCCAATCTTTTCTTTACTTGGCAGTCTGGTTGCTCCAGGCCTGCCCTCACTTACCCTTGCTGGGTGAGTTCCCCAGACCTTGCTGGTCTGCACCATCGACGATCTTCAGCTACATCGAGACTTGCCGTTGCCAAGGCTTGTTGGGTCCAATCTGGTCGCCGACACCGCAGCACTCGACAGACATCGTGTACCAGCCTGAATCCTGCTCCTGGTCGCCGACAACGCCTCCTGGACCTCGTGGCTGCTGAAACGAGACGACCGTCAACGCACCTGAAGCACTCGACATCGGTGGGCATCCGTCCATCACCTCCCTGGTCACTGGCTAGTGACCCAGACTCTGTCTCCTCTGCTTTCAGGTTCTTCAGAACTCCGATCCACTCTTGGATCCACCCGGACACTTTTCTCCTGGTCGCCAGCAGCACTTTGCAGCAGATCGCCATAAGAACCGACGACGAAACCCGACCCCGAAAGGCACCTATGCACCCGGCTTCCCTGGGTGAGGTAACACGAGTACTCCGGTGCTCCCGTGGGTAGAGACTCTTCAAAGTCCTAGATCTCAAAGGGTTTTGTCCTAGTCCTCTTTAAAGTGTCCCTTTCCTCTATTTGCCCGATCCCGACTTTCTCCATAGAAGTTGACGGCGTATCGCGGTTGTGTATTTACACTGCACGCGTCTCCCGTGGGTCCCCTGTGTCACTACCTTGGGTGGTTCCTTGTGGTCCAAGCACTTCTAGAGGCTCTAGGCCTAGTGTCTAGTACAGTCGTGGTTCGCATACCACTTTATTGGTATATGGTTTGGTACGCCCCTAGGGCCCAAACGTGTATTTGTGCTATTACTGTGATTTAAGATCTTATAACCTATGTACTTCGAACTCTAGCCTCATAAAGAGACTAGAGGGGTGTGTTTAGTAATAAATACATATATTTTGAATATATACCTGGTGTGGTGCTCTTTCATTTGGTCACTCAAGAGATTATAGACTGGTAAAACAAGCTGCTTTACATTCCTTCAAGACTTAGCCTGAAGGCTGCTCTCCACAGCTACCACTAGGATAGCTTTCAATAAGGTTGTCTTTAACCTACCTACCATAAGAGTCGATTTGGACTGGTGCAAGGTGCCCACTATAATTAGTGGACAGCATATGCCAGGCCAACTTCTCACATTGGTGTGCAGCGTGTGGGATTCCAGCTTGCTATTGTTTTACCAGATAATCTCAATTGAATTGATCAACTGAAAACCACTAAAGGTACCTAAGGTACATATAATTTAAGCTTAGAATATCAGTAAGTTCTACTGAACTTAGAGTTGTGTGTTAAGGGATAGCACAACCCTTTCTACAACTCAAGAGAGTTTAGTAGGCCACACTAGAGTAGGTAGTGCATACACCACACCACACTAGTAATGTCTTTAAAAGCAGGATCTAGAGATGCCCTGCAGGAAGCCATTGAGCTTCCCCCTCCAAGTATGACACACTCCCATTCTTGGAACTGAGAGCTTTGTGTAACGTGAGGAAATTAAGGACAGGCCAAAGTCCCACCACCCAACACCTCCAGGAGTTGTTGGTGGCTTATGATCTTAGTAAGTCTTCAGAGACTGAAGGGGTAGGAGCAGAGGGTGGGCCAGCAGATGAGGAAGGGACCAGGGGTACTACTACCCCCAGCCCCCCTCTGAAACTGACCAGGAGGGTGACAATGACCCTGACCTGGAAAACCCAATCCCTTCTGGGGAAGATGAAGATGAGGATCTAGAGAACCACACCTTTGTCCCCCCAGGAAGGATTATGAGTGTGCTCAGAAAGTCTAGGTCTCCTTCTCAGGAGTCTAACCACTCTGGCACCTCAATAGGGAGCTCTGTTTCTTCTCACAGGAGGGAATCCTCTCATGAGAGAAGAAAGAGACTGGTCCAGTATGAGGAAACTCAACTGGAGATCAGGAAGAAGCAATTGGCTTTAGATAGAGAATCCCTAGATCTCCTTAAAGAGAGAAGAAAGTTGGGACTAGAGTCCCATGGTGGCAGCCATATCCCTAGAGATAGGGAAAGGTCCTATGACCATAGGAACCTGAGCAAGATTGTCCCTCCCTACCAGAGTGGGGATGATATCCACAAATGGATAACTGCTTTAGAGAGGGCCTGTAAGGTACAGAAGGTCCCTCAGGAGCAGTGGGCAGCAATCTTGTGGCTCTCCTTTGCTGACAAAGGTAGAGACAAGCTCCTCACTGTTAGAGAGGAGGATGCTGACAATTACAAGGTCTTGAAGAGTGCTCTTATTGATGGGTTTGGCCTAACCACTGAACAGTACAGGTTGAAGTTCAGAGACACCCAAAAAGCACAGACTCAAGACTGGGTAGACTATGTGGATTGTTCTGCCAAGGCTCTGGAAGGCTGGTTGATGGGCAGTAAGGTGTGTGACTTCTCAGGATTGTATAATCTGATAATGAGGGAGCAGATTCTTAATAACTGTCAAAACCAGCTGTTGCATCAGTACCTGGTTGACTCTGATCTGACCTCTCCCCAAGAATTGGGAAAGAAGGCAGACAAATGGGTCAGAACCAGGGTGAAGCAGAAGGTACAGAACCAAGGTGGGGAAACCAAGAAGCAAGATGCTAAGAACTCTGACAAGGGTGGGGAGAAGGGTAAAGATCAAAAGTCTTCATCAGGCCCCCAAAAATCTTCTTCTGGTGGGGATTCCCAGTCTACCAAGGGTAAAGGCCAAAGAAAACCATGGTGCAAGGTCTGTAAGCAAAAGACCCACTGGACCAGTGATTGCACCAAGTCCAAAGACTCCAGTCCAGCAGCCACCAATGCCCCTAAGGCACCTGTTCCCCCTAGTACAGTTGGTGGAAGTGCTCCAGCAAAGGGTTTAGTAGGGTTCACCCTGGGAACTGAGTTGGGCTCTGACTTAGTCAGGGAGCTGACTCAGGCTGTGTTAGTCTGTGATGGAGGCATGGATGTGACCTCCACTGTGAGTCCCAGTAATCTGGGCAAGTACAGACAACAGCCTTTAATCAATGGACGAGAGGCTTTGGCATTTAGGGACACAGGGGCAAGTGTCACAATGGTGACACAAGACCTTGTGCTACCTGGGCAAGTTATACTTGGTGAGATGTACCAAGTGACCAATGCTAGCAATGTCAGAACAGACCATACTCTGGCAGTTGTTAACTTCTCCTGGGGAGGGGTAACTGGCCTTAAGAAGGTTGTGGTGAGTGCAAACCTACCAGTCGAATGCTTGCTTGGCAATGACTTAGAGACTTCTGCTTGGGCAGAAGTGGAGCTCAGGACCCATGCAGAAATGCTGGGGATCCCTGCAGATGTGTTTGCTGTGACCAGGTCACAAGCTAAACTGTCTAAAACTGAACAGGCCTTGGATTCTGGAAGAATGGACCAAGTGCCTTCCAAGAGGAGGAGTAGTAGGGTTAAGGCAGTGCCTTCCCCCTTGGCTCAGGAGGAAGATCAGTCCCTTGAGGGGGATGATCTCAGCCCTGAAGAAGGAACTGTCCCAGAGGAACTTGAGCCTGACCAGGTTGAGTTCTTGGGGACAGGGGGACCTTCTAGGGCAGATCTGAGCCAGGAGCAGCAGAGCTGCCCCTCCCTTGAACCCCTCAGACAGCAAGCTGCTGCTGAGGCTGCTGGGAAAGCTAGTGGTCCCCATACAGTGTATTGGGATGATGGACTCCTGTACTCAGAGAGTAGAGACCCCAAGCCTGGTGCTACCAGGAGGTTGGTAATACCTTTGAAGTTCAGGGGCTTCCTATTGACCCTAGCCCATGATATTCCCTTAGCAGGACACCTGGGCCAGAACAAGACTTGGGACAGAATTGTCCCTCACTTTCACTGGCCCCACATGTCTGAAGACAGTAAGGAGTTTTGTCGCTCCTGTGTAACCTGCCAAGCCAGTGGCAAAGCAGGTGGCACTACAAAGGCCCCCTGATACCACTACCTGTGGTGGGGGTGCCCTTTGAGAGGGTAGGGATTGACATTGTTGGTCCCATGGATCCCCAAACAGCATCTGGGCACAGATTTATACTGGTGGTAGTGGATCATGCCACCAGGTATCCAGAGGCTATACCCCTTAGGACCACTACAGCACCTGTGGTGGCAAGGGCCCTCCTGGGAATTTTCTCAAGAGTGGGCTTTCCTAAGGAGGTGGTATCAGACAGGGGTGCAAACTTCATGTCTGGGTACTTAAAGGCAATGTGGAAGGAGTGTGGAGTTACTTATAAGTTCACCACACCCTATCACCCACAATGCAATGGTTTAGTTGAGAGATTCAACAAAACCTTGAAGGGCATGATTAAAGGGCTCCCAGAAAAGCTTAGGCGTAGATGGGACATACTCTTGCCCTGCCTTTTATTCGCATATAGGGAGGTGCCTCAGAAGGGGGTTGGTTACAGCCCTTTTGAACTTCTGTTTGGCCACCCTGTGAGGGGTCCACTGTGCTTGGTGAAGGAAGGATGGGAGTTACCTCTCAAGCCCCCAAAGCAAGATATAGTGGACTATGTACTTGGTCTCCGCTCCAGGATGGCTGAGTACATGAAAAAGGCAACCAAAAACCTTGAGGCTAGCCAGGAACTTCAAAAGGCCTGGCATGACCAAAAGGCTGTCCTAACTGTTTACCAGCCAGGACAGAAGGTGTGGGTGTTGGAGCCAGTGGCCCCAGCAGCTCTCCAAGACAAATGGAGTGGACCCCACACTATTGTTGAGCAGAAGGGTGAGGTCACTTACTTAGTAGACCTGGGAACACCCAGGAGTCCCCACAGGGTTCTCCATGTCAACAGACTTAAGCCATATGTGGACAGGGCAGACATGGGCTTGCTCATGGCTACTGATGAAGGGCAGGAGGAAGAGAGTGACCCACTCCCTGACCTGCTCTCACAGAACCCTGACGATGGGTCAGTAGATGGTGTAGCCTTGGCAGGCAGCCTCACTACCCAGCAACAAACTGATTGCAGGCAAGTCCTCAATCAGTTTAGACATATGTTTTCTCTGACACCCAGTCAGACCACCTGGTGCACTCATGAAGTGGACACTGGGGACAGTCTGCCTATTAAAAACAAGATTTATAGGCAACCTGACCATGTCAGGGACTGTATCAGGACTGAAGTCCAGAAGATGTTGGAATTGGGAGTGATTGAGCCCTCAGATAGCCCTTGGGCTAGTCCAGTAGTCCTAGTACCTAAACCTCACACCAGTGGTGGGAAAAGAGAGATGAGGTTTTGTGTAGACTACAGGGGCCTCAATGCAGTCACTAGGACTGATGCCCATCCAATACCCAGGGCAGATGAGCTCATAGATACTTTGGCCTCTGCCAAGTATCTCAGCACATTTGACCTAACAGCTGGCTACTGGCAGATCAGACTAGCTGATGCTGCAAAGCCCAAAACAGCATTTTCAACCCCTAGTGGGCATTATCAATTTGTGGTGATGCCCTTTGGTCTGAAAAATGCACCTGCCACTTTCCAGAGGTTGGTGAACACAGTTCTCACAGGACTGGAGGCCTATAGTGCAGCTTATCTAGATGATATTGCTGTCTTTAGCTCCACCTGGGAGGATCACCTGGTCCACCTCAGGAATGTTTTACAGGCCCTGCAAAAGGCAGGCCTGACTATCAAGGCCACTAAGTGCCAGATAGGGCAGAGTCAGGTTGTGTACCTGGGCCACCTTGTGGGTGGAGGCCAGGTTCAACCTTTGCAGAGCAAGATCCAGACCATCATGGACTGGACTGCTCCGACTACCCAGACTCAGGTGAGAGCCTTCTTAGGCCTGACTGGGTACTATAGGAGATTTGTCAAGGGGTATGGATCAATAGTGACACCCTTGAATGACTTAACTTCTAAGAAAATGCCCAAAAAGGTTCAGTGGACAGTTAGCTGTCAAAAGGCATTTGATGACCTCAAGCAGGCCATGTGCACTGCTCCAATTCTGCAGAGTCCTGATTACTCCAAGAAGTTCATTGTTCAAACTGATGCATCTGAATTGGGGGTAGGGGCTGTACTGTCACAATTGAATGAAGAAGGTCAGGATCAGCCAGTAGCTTTTATTAGCAGAAGGCTGACCCCTAGAGAGAAACGTTGGTCAGCCATAGAGAGGGAGGCCTTTGCTGTGGTCTGGGCTCTGAAGAAGTTGAGGCCATACTTGTTTGGTACACACTTCCTGGTTCAGACAGACCATAAGCCCCTCTTATGGCTAAAACAAATGAAGGGTGAAAACCCCAAACTGCTTAGGTGGTCCATTTCCCTACAGGGGATGGACTTTACAGTGGAACATAGGCCTGGGAGTAACCATGCGAATGCAGATGGACTCTCTAGGTATTTCCACTTAGAACATGAAGACTTAACTGGGCAAGGTTAGTTTAATGTCCCTACGTTTGGGGGGGTTGTGTAGGAGAGTAGGATCTGCTTCACAGGGGTACCCCCACTGTTTGCTGATACTTCACTGGTTTTCGACATTAGTCTGGCTGGGGCCCTGCTATTCAGAACCCCAGCCTAGCTGTTTCCTCTTTAAAAGGGTATCCATGTGCCTTAGGCACATCTCTGATTGGGATCTGGAGTGCCCTTGTAAGTCCCTAGTATATGGTATACTATGTACCAAGGGCATAGGTACCTCAGAGGCCTGCCAGGGGCTGCAGCATATATTATGCCACCCCTGGTAGGCCATCCAAACTGACACCACAGGTCTGCTACTGCAGCCTGGGTAAGGTGGTGCATGCACCCCTTGCTGTGGTATAGGTTACCTATATCACTAAATGCATACACACATATAAACCTATAAGTCACTCCTAAGGCAGGCCTTATCAATCCTAAAGGCAGAGTGCATGGTTTCTATGTGAGAGGGTGCCCCTGCATGAGCAGGGCCCCTCTGCAGCGTTCGGAGACCATCTCTGATGCTGTTTGTAGTGCAGCCTGACCATATACTCTTAAACGCATTATATCCTCGCGGTAAAATGCTAACTATGGAATGGCTGCACCAAAACATGTCGTGTTTGGTGTCAAACATCTTGGAATACTACCCCCCGCCAATTCTGGCGGCGGGGGTAGCATTCCACCCTTCTAGAGGGAAAGGCATGTTAACTCTGACGAGTCCGGTAACTTCTTTCCAGAGCCTGGCATCACAAAATGGATGCTACTGCCACAGACACGAGTCTGGCCTCCTGCTGCTGGACGAAACTCCGGCAGGGGAGGCCTGGACAATAGGTTTCCTGTCCCAGGGAGGTGTGACCACCTCCCCAGACAGGACAAAGTGTATTGGGGCTGGGCGGGAGCACTTTCGGGTGCTTTGAAGTCCTGCACTGGGGGCACATTTGGTGTCCCTGTGCATACCCCAGTTCAAACCGGATCAGGGGCTTGCAGCCCCTGCTTTGGCGCGAACTGGACAAAGGGAAAGGGGTGTAGCCACCCCTCTGCCCTGACCCACCCATAGGTGGGGCCACAGAGTAGTCCATCCCCTATTTTTGGAATAAAGGTAGGAACCCAGTCCTTAGGACTTTAGATTATACCTGGACGAAACTCTGACACGGAATCCTGGACCTTCGACGCTCTACGACAAGATTAGAGGACTGAAGAATCTCCCTTGGGGTCAAGGAGTGACTCCCCTGCTTGGCAGGCACCAAAGAAGCATCTGTCCGGTTCGCATCACTGAAGCTCCCGTCGGACGCCGAAGTCATCGCATCACCAGAGGTGGATTCTCAGACTTCCCCGAGGCTACCCTGAGTCCCCAGCAAAGCTGAGGCCCGTGGCTATCGTGGGTAACGTGAGACCGTGACCCCTGGACACCGAGCACACTTGCAAGTGCACCATCTTCTGGGTCTCCCAAGAAGTCGTGCTTTGGGCTCCGAGTAGCCCTAGCCTCCAGCACCACCTGCACCGAAGATCACTGGCCCCCACTCCACGAGTGTCCTGTAAGCCAGCTCCACGTGCGGCGTCACGAGGCTCCTTCGCGGTCGCTAGCCCGTTGGCTAGTAGCCCTTACCGAAGGCCAATCTTTTCTTTACTTGGCAGTCTGGTTGCTCCAGGCCTGCCCTCACTTACCCTTGCTGGGTGAGTTCCCCAGACCTTGCTGGTCTGCACCATCGACGATCTTCAGCTACATCGAGACTTGCCGTTGCCAAGGCTTGTTGGGTCCAATCTGGTCGCCGACACCGCAGCACTCGACAGACATCGTGTACCAGCCCGAATCCTGCTCCTGGTCGCCGACAACGCCTCCTGGACCTCGTGGCTGCTGAAACGAGACGACCGTCAACGCACCTGAAGCACTCGACATCGGTGGGCATCCGTCCATCACCTCCCTGGTCACTGGCTAGTGACCCAGACTCTGTCCCCTCTGCTTTCAGGTTCTTCAGAACTCCGATCCACTCTTGGATCCACCCGGACACTTTTCTCCTGGTCGCCAGCAGCACTTTGCAGCAGATCGCCATAAGAACCGACGACGAAACCCGACCCCGAAAGGCACCTATGCACCCGGCTTCCCTGGGTGAGGTAACACGAGTACTCCGGTGCTCCCGTGGGTAGAGACTCTTCAAAGTCCTAGATCTCAAAGGGTTTTGTCCTAGTCCTCTTTAAAGTGTCCCTTTCCTCTATTTTCCCGATCCCGACTTTCTCCATAGAAGTTAACGGCGTATCGCGGTTGTGTATTTACACTGCACGCGTCTCCCGTGGGTCCCCTGTGTCACTACCTTGGGTGGTTCCTTGTGGTCCAAGCACTTCTAGAGGCTCTAGGCCTAGTGTCTAGTTCAGTCGTGGTTCGCATACCACTTTATTGGTATATGGTTTGGTACGCCCCTAGGGCCCAAACGTGTATTTGTGCTATTACTGTGATTTAAGATCTTATAACCTATGTACTTCGAACTCTAGCCTCATAAAGAGACTAGAGGGGTGTGTTTAGTAATAAATACATATATTTTGAATATATACCTGGTGTGGTGCTCTTTCATTTGGTCACTCAAGAGATTATAGACTGGTAAAACAAGCTGCTTTACATTCCTTCAAGACTTAGCCTGAAGGCTGCTCTCCACAGCTACCACTAGGATAGCTTTCAATAAGGTTGTCTTTAACCTACCTACCATAAGAGTCGATTTGGACTGGTGCAAGGTGCCCACTATAATTAGTGGACAGCATATGCCAGGCCAACTTCTCACAGCACCAACAAAAGCCAAGTTGCTGAGCCAGCCATGTCACCAGTGTTGCACTGAACATTGACTTTGTTGATTATCCAATCCCACATTGCCATGTTGATGGCAGATGTTTGTTGGACTGTGTAATTCCATTATTGTGGTTACTCTATTTGTCCCTGTTACCATCACTGACAACTCATACACTCAGTATGCACAACTAATTTTCCATTCACTTTAAATTTAACACAATCCAATAGAAAATAAACACAATTTACACACCTATGCCTTTGTGTCAATTCCATGTTTATCACAGTATGTACAATGTAAACTCTGATTCCAGTGTACCACAAGCTTTGATTGTGAAGAGACATTGATGAGGCGGAGGAACATAGAAAGACACAAGAAGGTGACATTGAATTGTCATATGATGGCATAACAGCAACAACACACCACTAGTCACCACCGCACAATATTTATCCCACATAACACTGACCAACACCATCAACATAGACATGAGGTAAGTGGAAACAAAAATACTGTGCCACACACATTAGCCCTTAGCAGTGTGCCAACAACAGCCAGCACAGCATCCCAACACATCATCTATGCTTCGGCACTAACAGCAAAGCAAACAGACACAGTCATAGTTGCTCAATGGTAACTTACACTCAAGGGAAGTAGTTGGTGATGTGCTGTTGACGCAGGTCAAGACCTTCCTCATCACCACTATCATCATCACTGGGCATGTGTGAATTTGCAGCAGGGGGCATCTGCTGATCATCATCGTCCAGAATCAGGGGGATCTCTTTGTGCAAGGCCAGGTTGTGGAGCATGCAGCAGGCGACTATGATCTGACACATCTTTTGGGGAGAGTAGAGTAGTGCACCACCACTCTTGTCCAGACACTGAAATCTAGCCTTCAGAAGTCCAAAAGCACGCTCCACTACACAACGTGTCCTCCCATGGGCATCATTAAAGCGGACTTCCCCCGGTGTCCTTGGATTCCTCAGTGGGCTCAGCAACCAAGGCTGGTTGGGATACGCAGAGTCACCTAGTTGTGAGAAACACGGATCAAGTTTGTAATAGAAATATTTCAGGAGACCAGCATGTCACACATACAGCACACTACTTGACACAGCTCACTAACCAACAAGCCACACACGCTCCGGGTGCAGATTTTCCATCAATTGTGGGATGATGCTGTTACACAGTATGTAGGAGTCATGTGCAGATCCTGGCAATTTGGCACATACGTGGGAGATAATCAGATCCGATTGGCATACCACTTGCACATTTATTGAATGGTAATGCTTCCTGTTATGGTAGATGTGCTCACATGCCTGTGGTGGAACAAGGCCAATGTGTGTGCAGTCAATGGCTCCAACAACATTAGGTATGTGACCAAGGTCATAAAATTCCCCCTTCACATCTGCCAATTCATGTCTCCTTGGATAGTGAATGTAGCTGTCCTTGTAGGTCAACAATGCGGACAGGGTATCACGCAACGCCATGCTGAACATAGGTTGAGACATCCCACCTGCGATGGCCACCGTGTTTTGAAACGACCAAGTGGCAAAGAAATGCAGGGCGGCCATCACCTTTACTGTTGGTGTCAAAGCTGTTGGATATGTTCTGTGAGGCCTCAAATGGGGCTCCAACTGAGCACATAGCTCTTGAAGGGTAAGGCGATTCAGACGGAATTTCTTAATGATGTCGATATCCTCCATTGTCTCCAGCTCTGGGAAAGGCCTATACACAGGTGGTCATCTCCTACGTATTCTGGCAGGGGACACATGTAAAAATGAGTCAGAGAAGAGATGTGGGTGACAGCTTACATAATGACTAACACAACCACAACATTGACAGGACTGTAAAAACAGCTTAATGCACAAGTGACATGCATAGACACCTTGATCTCCTGTAGTCATTCATGTAGCCAGGATGTACAAAATAACTACTGTCAAATCTAAATCAGACTATGTGTATGTTATATGGTACACTGCTACATCATGTGTCCCCAGCCCTGTGTGTAGCTGACACAGCACATGTGGCTAACAGCATCAATGTCGAGTTGTATGCAGCTGCTGTCATTGCACAACCTCAAGCTTTAGTCACACTAAGCACATCATTACAAAATGAGCCCAGTAGGTGTAAGCTGGACAACTATCAATATAAATACATCACTGTGTACAGACATATATGCACATTACTGGTCAGTCCATCATGACTGTGGGAGGAGTTTGCATTACACACATTGGCATGTTCACAAAAATGATAGCCAATTCAACATGAAATCCGTATACATGCCCACATGGATGAAATGTGACATGTGAGTATGGACATACCAATGCATTTAATCACGTGTACTGGGGGGGCGTAGCTTGCTCGCGACCAAGATGGCCGCTTGAGCCGAGCGCTCCGTTCAGCCGTCTAAATATCCGCCAATAATCCTGCAACTGGGTGTAATCTGCTGCGGGTCTCTGCGCCTCCTGTGCTCCGGAGCCCCGGGGCAGTGTCTGGCGAGGTTTCCGACCCGGCGTTGAGCCTGGGACTGCGACTGGAGAAGCTCGGGGAGCCGGCGGGACTAGGCCTCAGACCCCGAGCTCAAGTGCGTGCGAGGGCGGCACGTGCGCATTGGTGCGGACTTCCAGTCAGGCGGCGGGCCCCTAGGGAACGGCAGCCTGAGACCTTGAGGTGAGCGCCCTGCTTTCAACTGCTGTGCCTCGGGACTCGACGGGGCCCGTGCGGCCGTCCTGTGTGTTGGCGCTGATAGATCGTAGAGGGAAGCGCACCGAGAAGAGGAAGTTATGGCGGGCATCTAGAGCGGACTGGGCCCTTAAGTCCCTGGCAATATCGGCGAACTTCACCTTTCCTACATTGAACTGCGGAGACTGTATGGACTCGGTATTGTGACGACTACGGGACTGTACCGATGGGGGGCCTGCGTACGGAGCTGGCGCACTAACCAGGAGGGACACACGCGTCCCCTACAGCGCGACCGCTGGCGTGGGGAGTACGCTTCAGCAGTGTGATTGGCGCCAATTGTGGAGAGGGACTGGAACGGACCCTGGCAGACACAGAGCCGAGCTGCGAGGCCCTCTGGTGGTGATGTTGGACCGCCAGCGCGACGCCCACTAGGGTGGGTGACTGACGCCACGCGACATCGGCGGGGACTCGGGGTGCCTCCCCCCCGCGACCAGCACCTTGATCACGGAGCGCCTGGTGGGCCGGACTCTACACCACAGGATGGTGGCGCTGCCCAGAGCCCTTGTGTTCTCTGCGACAGGGGGTGGCGATTGTTGCTCCTATACCTCGAGAGGCTGATCCGGGACTGGGGTGTTCCCTGGTAGACCGTATCGGACACCGGTAGTGCTACTGCCCTACTATAACGGCCCGGTGAAGCGCACAAAAGGGCAGCCACGCAAGGTCGAGATGGGCCGTGTGGACAGAGCCCAACCAAAGCTCTCGTTTGACCAGAAGCGGTCCAAGTCAAGTCCAGTGATGCTTCCATTGAGAACGGGGCCGGAGAACAGGCCCATCCTTCAGCTGACTCTCGCCAGGACATTCGTGGTCTACTCCTGACAATGGAGAAGAATCTGCAAGGGGGCATCACGTCCCTTGGCACCAAGATGGACGCGTTGTCCTATAGGATGGATCGTAAGGCGGGAAGACTGGACAAGCATGCCGAGAGGCTCGATATGGCGGAGCGTCAGCTAACGGAGGCGGAGGAAGCCCAGACCACCCTGGACACTGACCATAAGCAGCTCGGTGGGATCCTGAAAGTCTTACAGGACAAAACAGAGGACTTGGAAGCGCGTTCCAGGCGCTGTAATCTTCGCGTCACGGGCCTCCCTGAGTCTACACAGACGGGAAATATGGAACTCTTCATGGAGAGACTCTTGAAAACTTTGTTGGGCGAGGACTCGTTCTCCAATATGTTTGTGGTGGAGAGGGCGCACCGCTCTCTGGGCCACAGGCCGCCTCCGGGAGCTGCCCCTAGGCCAATCATCGCAAAGTTACTCAACTATCGGGATCGGGATGTTGCCCTGATGTTGGCCCGAGAGAAACAGCCACTGCGATTTGAGAGGTCCACGATATCCTTGTTCCCGGATTTCACGATTCGAGTCCAGGAGGCAAGACGCCAGTTTGCCCCCATGAAGAAACAGCTCCGTGAATTAGGGGTGGACTATGCCATGCTCTACCCAGCGAAATTTCGAGTCAACCGGCAGGGCCGCTTGCACTTTTTCACGGACCTTGCAGGTGGCAATGAAAGTCTGGACGAGAGAGAAGCGACAAAGCCCAGAGAAGCAGCTCCTCGATGAAGCTGCGGGAGGACTGCTGGATGAACAGGACTAGCTGCTTATGGGTGACATTATCCGATAAGCATGAGCGGGTAGTTTCTGGTCAGGAGGGAGTGCTGTAAAGATGGTCCTAAGGGTGGACCTGTGGTCCTTTAATTCCCCCTAACCCGCTACCTAAGTTTGTACGTTGCTCCAATTGGTGGCCATCTTGAGCTAGGGGGGATGTGCTGGGTCCCTTTATCTCCCCCTTCAACTCCTTTCCTTCTTGCCTCTCCTGGTTGGCTCTGGTGTAAGGTGACTGTGGGGATTAGCGTGCCTTTCACTCTCCTCAGGTATAATTTCTTTAGTCAGACGGAAACTCTGAGGCCCCCCGGGGGATATCCTCGCTTTACCTTTGTGATAACGTGTAGTATAACGTTGTGGTCACAAATACTGTAAAAATTGTGGGATTGTGTGAAGTTCTGGTGTTATATGATGATATCCAGTTGCATAATATTTGCCCGGACGGTGTTCGGAGGGTGACCTTATCTGTACCTAATGCTTCTGTATCGCTGGGCGAGCAACATCCACCCTTGCGTGAAACACACTGGGGACTGTTCTTGTTGTTGGGAGGGGGGCGGGACGGTGCTACTGGGGGGAGGGTTGGGTTCGCGGCCATGTTGAGGGAGGGCTGGCGTGGGAGGGGGGAGGTTTTTTTTAGCTTTGTATTGTTGTTATGTGTGGGAGGTGTGAGTGATTCTATCTCTCCGAATGCTTGGTATAGGGGGGGGTATCGTACAGGCTCTGTTGGGGTTGGCCTGCTGTGGGAGAGGGGTGGGAATGTTTTGAAACTGACTTTTGACATAATCTTAGCGGTGCTGACCTCTGTAGTGCAAAGCTGCAGCGTTGTGGACGTGTCTGGTCTGACATTGGGGCCCCGGGGCCAGCGGTTCCCTCATGGCGGATAGAGCTGAGACCCACCCTGCCAACCCTCCAGATTCTGTCACAGTACTCATGTGGAATGTGCGTGGCCTTAATGACCACAGAAAGGTCCGGAAAATTTTAAGTTACCTATATAGGCATAATATCGATATTGCTCTCCTACAGGAGACTCACCTACCGCTAGATAGTCCCATATTGCGCACTAGGGGGCTCCTCGGCAACGTGCACGCTGCTGGATTTACCACACATGCTAGGGGGGTCCTGACATGGGTTAACCCAAAGACGGAGTTTTGACTGACACCCTTGGAGACGGACAGAGAGGGTCGGTTTGCTCTCACCAAATGCTGCGGCAAGGGGCGGGAGTTGATCCTCCTTAACGTTTATGGACCCAATTACGACAACCCCGACTTTTATAGTAAGATGACGGACCTGTCTCACCTCCGTGACCCTGGACAGGCCTTGTGGGGAGGGGACTTCAACTTCATTAGGGACCCAGCTTTGGACAGGTCGGGTGGCCCGGACAGACGAGTTTCTGCTTCGGCTAGGGTGGTCCAGACCTTGTTGATCCGACTGGACATGTGCGATGTCTGGCGCGCCCGGCACGCGGGGCAGGGTGGATATACACACTACTCTGCGTATTATAATGTCCATACCAGAATCGACTACTGGTTCGCTTCCAGAGGCCTACTGCCCCACATCCGGACTTGTACGATTCTGCCGCGCTCATACTCTGATCATTCACCCCTACTCTTGGTCCTTGCTCCCCCCAAAAGGGTATTCCCCCCTTCTTGTGGCGCTGCCCGCCTTACTCCTTGCTAGACGCCGTTTTTAAGGAAGATATTGCAACGGCCATTGAGACATTTTTTGAGACCAACGTGGGATCAGTTGACTCATTTCAAACTATCTGGGAGGCTTTTAATGTATATATCAGGGGGGTGGCAATTTCTAAGCATGCGGGAGTACTCAAATCGATTCGCAACAGGCTTACGACCCTAGAACACAGAATAGGGGAGATAGAGGCCTCCATGCTCAATGGCACTAGCGACGCGCTTAACCTAGATCTGACGCAGACACTACAGGAATACTATGCTGAGGCCGACTCGGAAATTAAACATCTCGGGAAGTATGCCACTGCTCGTGTCTACGATGAGGGAGATCGCCCGGGGGCGGTCCTTGCGCAGCTCCTTAGGCAGCGTAGAGACTGTGGGGCGATCCCGGAAATTAGAACTCCCCCTGGAGACTCGACCCTTACGGATGACCAAGTGGCGGAGCAATTCCGACAATACTACGAGGAGCTCTACGCCTCGAGGGGCTGCGGTCCCGACGAGCAAATTTTAGACTATTTGAAGCACATAAAACTCCTGTGGTTGTCTAATGAGCATCGAGAGTTTCTGATGCGGCCGATCGAAAAGGATGAAGTAGTCCTAGCTCTCTCTGGTATGAAGGCGGGGAGTGCGCCGGGAGGAGATGGCCTCACTGTAACCTTTTACAAGGCGTTCACTGACCTATTGTTGCCTCATTTGCTCGAACTGTTCACTGATATGTGCACCACTGGCACGATGCCCACATCTATGCGGGAGGCGATTATAGTGGCTATCCTAAAACCGGGGAAGCCTCCTGATGAATGTGCCTCATATCGCCCTCTGTCCCTGATGAACGTGGACACCAAAATATTTGCCAAACTGCTAGCGAATTGTTTGGCGCCACTCGTCACGACTCTGGTAGCCCCGGAGCAGGCCGGATTTGTTCCCAGCAGAAATCTGACATATAATCTGCACACGGTCTTCGCTGCCCTCCAGCATGCTAGGCCGGAGGTACCGGCAGTTGCAGTTTTTTAGACATGGAGAAGGCATTCGATTCGATCGAATGGCCCTTCCTGTGGCAGGTCCTCAGGCGTATGGGGGTGGATGAGGTGTATTTACAGCTCCTGGGGGTTCTGTACTCTTCCCCGCGGCGCGTATAAAAATAGGGACCCTGGTTACTAATCCTATACGTATATGCAGGGGCACGAGACAGGGATGCCCATTGTCCCCGATTCTCTATGCCCTGGTCGCAGAGCCCTTGGCGTGTGCTCTGCGGGAGTATCATAGTCATAGAGGCATTCGCTTTCCGACCTACCGATTAATTGTCTCTACCTATGTGGATGACACGCTGTTGTATGTCAGAGACCCGGGGGTCAACCTCTCGCCGATTTTACGTGAGGTGGTGCGATTTGGCTCATTGTCTGGCCTTCGCGTCAACTGGCACAAGTCCATTATGTTCCCCCTGACGCCTGCCAGGGCGACCTTTGACCCGGAATATCCACTGCAGTGGTCCACTGAGGCGATGAGATACTTGGGGATCAAGCTGCATACTGACTCCGAGGTGGTTCTCAGAGAGAATTATGGGGTTGCTATTTCCAAGTTGGAAGAGGATATTACTCGATGGGTGCGTCTCCCGTTATCGCTGATGGGCAGGGTCTCCCTTATGAAAATGGTGGTACTACCGCGCTTTCTCTTCCTCTTTGCGAATATACCACTGGTGCTGCCCCGGGTTTTATTCCAGCGTCTCCAGTCCTTAATGGCACATATTGACATTGCCCTATTTGTGTGGTGGACTGGGTGCTCCTGATCTAGAGGTATATTATAGAGCGGCTCTAAGCGCCCAGGCATATTACTGGATCCATGGTCCGTTTGATATTCCGCACGTACGGATAGAGGCTGTTGTTGCTGCCCCTAGGCCTCTCCCTGCCGTGCTGTTCACCCTCCCGGACAGACGCACGGGCATATTGGACTCGCTGAACTCGGTTGCCCATGCCTGGCATTATTTGTCTGCTCAGGCAGGCAATATTCTGTACTGCCCAGGAGCCCGTCTTGAGTGGTGCCATTGGCGGGCACCGTGCACGGACAAGGGGGTTATAGTCGCTTTACAGGCGCTAAATGGCCATACCATAGGGGACCTCTTTGTAGAAGGCACGGCACGCACGTGGGAGGACATGTAAGGAGGGGAAGTTGCTCCGGCGCCCCTTGCCAAATTTCACTTTTATAGAATTAGGCACGCTCTTAAGGACCTAGTGGGCGAAGACATGGCGGTACCCCCCGAGGTTGTCGCCCTATCTGCTGTTATTGGTGCGTGGACGCCTGCTAAGCTGGTATCTAAGATTTACCGCACTGCGGTATCGGCTAGGAGTAGTGGTTATGCTAAACCAAGGCTGGCCTGGCAGCGTGATTTACAGGTGGACCTTACCGACGATAAGTGGTACTACTGCTGCGTAAGCACTAAGCGAGTCTCGCTGAATGGCCGGCATAGACTCGTCCATTTCAAATTCCTAAACAGGGTCTATTATACACCGGAACGCCTACATAGATATGGGCTGCGCGATGAGTCCCGCTGTGAAAGGTGGGGTGAGCAAATTGCTGATTTTTTCCATTTAGCTTGGTCTTGTCCGGGGATTGCCCGTTTCTGGGGGCTGGTGTTCACAGAAATAAATCGTATCACGGAATTGATGCTGACCCCAGACCTGTTCTTAGCATTGCTTGGGTACTCTAAACCCCTTCCCAAAGCGTTGCGACGACTGGTCGACATGGCATTGCTTTTAGCAAAGAGGCGCGTTGCGATCTGCTGGCTGCGGGGTCCTACGCCTTGATCAGTGGGCCAAGGATATGATGTATTGTTGCACCCAGACTGAAAACTATAGTGAACTGTTACCCCCCCCGCAACAGACCAAAGAACTTTTGGGCGCTCTACCAGACGAGCATGACGGGTGCGATAGACACTGACCTGGACACTCCCTCTGCCCCGCGGCCCCTGCTGCCCCCAGACCCTTAGCTTTATTTGTAACATTCTATTTCCACGACGCTGAGTGCACCAACTGACTGACTTGGAACTGTGAGGGTTGGGCTGGGCCTGTAGAAAGAACTATGTTATTGAGGGGATTGCGTTCATCAGGTACCTGTTGTAATGTACTTATTCCGCAAGCATGGTACTGTTATGATCACTGCAGATTGGCACGCACTACTACAATTTGTGAAGTATGTCAAGGTCTTTTGTTTGTTCTGAGTAAAATTTAATAAACATATCATTAAAAAAAAAAAAAAAAAATCACGTGTACTGCCATGACATGTGTGGGTGTGGACATACTTAAGTTAAATCTCACACTCTCAATTCACTTTACAACGAGCTGAAATTATTTTTGGTAAATGTGTTGTGGTCAGTGATGCAATTCACAAAGCGAGATCACTACTGCACAATGTGTTTACAGGCGCGGTAGGCGTGCTCCGCCAGTGCGGTGACAGGCATTGGCCACAATTGAATGATGCAGGATTTCGGTAGAGACATCCTGACCTCCGCGGTGTGACACCACCTATGCGAATGTCATTGCAGCCAATGGGAACCGCCATCGCGGTAGTGCCTTTCAGTTTAAACATCGCGGTAGGCGTGCTCCGCCACTGCGGTGACAGGCATTGGCCACAATTGAATGAAGCACGATTGCGGTAGACATCCCGACCCCCGAGGTGTGACACCGCCTATGCGAATGTCATTGCAGCCAATGGGAACCACCAACGCGGTAGTGCCTTTCAGTTTAAACATCGTGGTAGGCGTGCTCCGCCACTGCAGTGAGAGGCATTGGCCACAATTGAATGATGCAGGATTGCAATAGAGACATCCTGACCCCCGCGGTGTGACACCACCTATGCAAATGTCATTGCAGCCAATGGGAACCGCCATCGCGGTAGTGCCTCTCAGTTTAAACATCGCGGTAGGCGTGCTCCGCCTCTGCGGTGACAGGCATTGGCCACAATTGAATGAAGCACGATTGCGGTAGACATCCCGACCCCCGCGGTGTGACACCGCCTATGCGAATGTCATTGCAGCCAATGGGAACCGCCATCGCGGTAGTGCATTTCAGTGTAAACATCGCGGTAGGCATGCTCCGCCACTGCGGTGAGAGGCATTGGCCACAAATGAATGATGCATGATGGCGGTAGAGACATCCTGACCCCTGCGGTGTGACACCGCCTATGCAAATGTCATTGCAGTCTATGGGTACCGCTATCGCGGTAGTGCCTTTCAGTTTAAACATCGCGGTAGGCATGCTCCGCCACTGCGGTGACAGGCATTGGCCACAATTGAAAGATGCTAACCAGGCGGACCAATTGCATCAGCAGAGTACCAATGGAACTACCTAAGGGCCTATAAATGTCTGTGAGATAGCCACACCTGTCACCTGCATACAGACACTGCTGCCTGCCATTCATCACCACCAACTGCTGCTGTACATCATCTCTGGACCCAGTCATGGCTCGTACAGAGAAGATCAGGGCCCGTCCCTCCACCACAGAGTAGCTGGAGGTCCTGGTGGACGAGGTCCTTGGCTAGTATGGGCGGCTATATGGTGCTCCAGAGGTACTGGTAAGTGTATGAGTAAAAGTTTTAGAGTGCTCAGAATGCTCACATTATGTTACTGTACAGTAGTATGTGCCTGTGAGTGCAAGCCAATGTTGATGCAGTAAGATTTTGCTTTCAGCATTGGCCGTACATGACGTATAACTTTTTGCACTTGAGTATGTGGGGAGGATGGCACCATAGACACTAGTGCAGCTCCATTCAAGCCAAACATCACACATGTTGTTCTGAGAATGGGTCATGTAAATGTGTGATACACTGCCTAGCATAATGACTTCACGTCAATGGGGTGTATAGCCTTATTCCCCCAGATCCATGACTGCATGCAATGATCATATGGACATAACGTGGTTTAGCAGTTGTACAGTTACACTGCTGATTTGAGGAACTCTCACTCTGAACACACATTCCCTGTGCCATTTCATGTGATAGTTCATTAAGTGTGCATATGACCATTTGTGAGATGCAAAATGTAGAATGGCCAGAGGGTACTGATTAATGTGTGTACTGCTTTGATAGTGACCCTATGGAGATGTGGCCAGTCTGCACAGGAGTAGAAGGCCTGTATCTGTCTATATTGGTGGCAACTCACCTGTTACACATCTGCTAAATGTGCAGTGGACATGTCATCCTTCTTTTGGTTCCATTATGTGTAGAGTCTCACATGTGTATGCACTGTGTCATCATTCTCATTGTACATCCATGTGATTCTTCTGATGGACCACTATTTTCATCAGTGCAAAGCCCTCAGGCCTGTCAAGTAAATGCACAATGTATCAAGGCACCATCACTAAAATGACTTAGAAAGACATATGTGTTGTCCACCCTCCTATTTATGAAGCAGCAATTAGAGGCCTGTGGAGTACACAGGACAGGCCTACACCTTGGGACAAGAGTGGGAGGATGTAAGATCAGGTACCTAATTGTGACCTCCATGACATGTGTAGCTATGTAATGATCAAGGACATTAAGGGGTGTGTAGTGTAAGACACAGTGAGTCTGACCACTACACATCATTTACAGTGTATCGTATGTCATGCTCACTCACATAGTGCATCACAGATCAGGCCCAGTTTCACCTTGATTTCTGTACTGGCACTCTGCATGTGTATGAGATGGGCAGGTAGTGTGTCCATCATCATAGATGTTTACATTGTAATAAGATGCTTACTCCAAGTGTACTATGTGACATGGTCTATGGCCTCTGCTGTCCATTGATGTATCTGTGTGCTATGTGTTTACATGCTCCTGGACTGGCACACAGTGGTACACCTCACAGTGTTAAAAATATTCCTCTTCTTGTCTCCCATGCCTACAGCTCAAGGTCCATCAGCGTAAGGCCATATGGAGGGCCATTGCCCGCAAGGTGCCGTCCCTGGGGGTCTTAAACCGACGCCATTCACACTGCCACAAGAGGTGGGATGACATCTGCTGCCTCAGCAAAAACATCGCAGAAATGATGCCAGGGCTGGTCCCTCGAAGTGGCAGGTTGGCGTGCAGGAGCAGTACCCCACTAATGGCCCACATGCTGGCAGTGACACAGCCAGAGCTGGATGGACGCTTGAGGGCCCAACAGCAGCAAGTTGGGGGTGAGTATTGTGCTAAGTGTGACGTTGCGCATGAGTGACTGCATTAATCCCAGCCCAGAGCAAGGCAGGACCTCTGTGATGTCTCTAGTGTGATGCAATGGCTTCTACGTAGCCTCAGTGGCGAGTGCAGAGGTTCTGCATGTGTACAAAGTTTTGTACTCATGTGGGAAATACATGAATGTTGTCATAGCAATTCATCTTGACATGTTTTCATCTACCATCTGGTGAATGTTGTCTGAACTGAGATATTCCTCCACAGGAGAAGACGTTGTGTGAAGTGTGTATCCCAGTACACTTGTCAGCCTTGTGTGTGCTGTGTGGCTCCCACAATAGTGTGCTCATGTGATGATGTGTATGTGGATAGAGACACGCACATATGTGGACTCAGGGTGCAGTGTGTTAGCAGAGGTTACACCTGTCCCATGGTTTGTGTTTTTCTAAATGATACAGATGACAGCATCAATGCAAAACATTTAGTCAAATATCAGCAGCATGCCATCACATGAAGTAATTTCCTGCTACAGTGACAGCAAGTGCACACAGTCACTGATGGTGTAGATGGTGATGATTGCAGTGATGCATTGTCTGATCTGCATTTGATATTTGTGCACATGGCAACATGTCTGTGATGGTTAGACAGTGGAAGTTTGAAGCAATGTAGCTAAACATGTTTATTGTGAGATTGTTTTGGCACTAGGCTTAACATGGTTGGATGTGATCAGTGGGTGTCTCAAATTGTCATGTGAGTGAGGTGTTGTACAGTGAATTTTGTTGGCCAAAAAAATTGGCACTCAGAGTTGCAGTCCTCAGTATGTGTGCATTGTGGCGGTGTGTCCATATGCATTTAATGCATGGTGGAGTTGTGGCTACTGCTTCCAATCAGTGATCGATTTCTTGGGACATTGATGTGTAATGGATGTCATAATTCGGCACAAAGTAGGGATGTCAGATGCCAGAGCCTAGGTATTGGCACACATATGGAGGACACTCATTGCTTTATCCACAAAAGGCACTCTAATGCCTTGGACCCTTGACGGCTTGGCAGGCAATTTAAATGGTGTTGGTATGTGACATGTCACAAGACGCAAAGGCCTTGCATCACATTGCCCAAATCCTGCTATTGTGCATTGTCTTTGTGACAACATTAGTACACGGGGCTTAGTAGCACTTCATCCCCACAAAATGTGTGTCCATGTGACATATGCAACAGTGTGAGTCTCAGAGACATCAACTGACAGTGAACAGCAGTGAGCATCATGTTAGGGTGCATTGAGAAATTTGTTGTGTGGAATTCCATCTAATTAATACATCTACAAAGTGGTTACCATTGTTAAACAGTAGTTGTGCTTCATTGGCAAACATAGTGGATGTACGGAGGTAATGTCACTTAATGTCTAGGTTTCTGTTTGTATTTGGGGGTTCAGTGAACTCATACTTCAAGTGTGAGAAACACAACATATTTGTATGTTTAGCTCTCTTACCTGCAGGCATGTAGGTGTGCCTACAGACGATAGGATGTGATGTTGAGATGTAGACACATTTAGACAGAAATTTGGCAGTGTCAATGCAACATGGAGCATGACTATCCACTAAGCATGTTTACATGCATCAGCTGATCATGGCAGGAATTGGGATTATGCATATAGTACATGGATAATTTGGATGTGGGACTTTCAGTGCAAGTATTTCTGTTTGTATAGCAAATCATGTTTGTGAGCAGGCCACTTTAGTCAACCTATGTCTCTGTCTCTTGCAGCATCTACCGAGGGCAGGGAAGGAGAGAGGCCCGACACCGTAGGGGAAGCTACTGGCATTACTGGTCCCCAGGAGTACAGCGACACTGAGGGGACCAGCGCCTCGGAGGGTGACCGGAGTGCCCTAGAGGAGTCTGGTCCTGAAACACCAACCTCAACATCTTCACACTCCAGCGGTGACTCCTCAGTGGTGGCGGGCACAGGAAGTTCAACATCTACTTCTTTGTCTGCCACACCCCGTCCTGTGTCCACCCTCCCTGATGCTCCCCCAAGTAGTATGCGGGCCTGCAGCCCTAAGAAGGGTAGAGTCTCCTTCCAACCAGGCACCGCTGCCCCTGCCCCTGTCTCCCCTGCTGCCCTCAGTGTGGAGGCCATAGACTTCTTGCAGCACCTGTGTGTGGGTCATACTGCACTCCTGAATGCCCTCCAGGATCATGGCAACAAGTTGTGACAGGAAGTTGTATTCCTGGAGGGCATTCATTTGGATGTGGGTGGCCTGCACAGAACTGTCCAGTCTTCGTCCTCCACAGTGACAGCAGCCATTCTACAGTCCCAGTCTCCCAGTCCTGTCCCTTCTGCTACCACACTCCCAGTGCCCCCACCTGACCAGAGAACACACACACCAGAGCACTCAGGCACCCAGTCATCCACATGCAGCACATAACAACAGCACTCCAAGCGACGTAGACACCATACACCATCCCCACAGCACACTAAAAGCACACATGACTGCACCACAACCAGCACATCACAGGACACTCAGAAACATAAGGATAAAACACATGCATCCACATTGCATACCTCACATTCCTCACCCTCCAAGCACCATCCCATCCCCACACATGATCCAAAATCCACCCAAACACTTGCCATGTCTGCTGTGGACCTGATGCCTGCCACAACTGGCACCACCCCTCTTCAGAGGGCTGGTTTGGCAAAGATTTCCACTTCTACCACCACCCCTGTGAAGCGTGGAGAAGGTAGCAAAGAGGTGAAAGTACCTCCACAACAGGGTATGCAGGGGAAAAGGCCACCAATACCCCAGCATACCACCAGGTCCGGTAAATTTCCCCGGGAAGATCCACCACCACCACCTGCTACCCTTTCGGGGAAGAGGGAGTCTGTTGGGGCCACCTCACTTGTCACTTGTGGAAAGACACTTGGTGGATATCGGATCTCCAAACAATTGAGATCCAGCCCTCCACATGCACCATCAGCCACTGAGCCTACCCCCAGCATTTCTCAGCCTCCCCGTGCAACTACTCCACCAGGTCCAGCCAGTCCTCAGACTAGCACATCCACAGATCCCCTCAGCCAGTTCTCTCCCTCCCAGGTCCAGTCCTCCAACTGGACCAGACAGTCATCCCCCTCCCAGTTCCACTTCTCCACAATGTTGAATCCAAGTCCCCCTTTCCATCCCATTCCTCCCTGAGCTGTGCCTGGACTGCCCATTTGATGCCCCTATCCTGGTGAGATTCCCATGGCAGTGGACTGTGTTGCAAGTTTGTTGTGCAAGTTTTAATGCACACATGTGCGGACTCACAATTTGGACTGGCCGTTGCCCTTGATGTTTTGCACTTTTGATGCAGATATGGAGTTTATGTAATAAAAAACATTTATGTTGTGATCTTTGTCGCTGGACTTGCTAATGTTGCAGTACAATGTATGTGTACATGTTCATCTGTTCCATGCTCTGAATGCCACATTCACATTGGCATGTACTTTCTTTGCTTTTGCAGAGGTTACAGCAACTAATGTGCTTATTGACTCAAAGGCTTTAAGGGTCCATGATGCTTGTCTGTGATGGTCAACTCTTATCCTCTTCTTTGTTTTGTTGGGGCTCTACTTTTGTACACATGTCTTATTTGGATGCTCTACATCAAGAGCAGCTATTTCTATTTACATAATGACTTCAGGGTAGGACAGGGTCCATCATATCTGTGGGTTGTATGTTGATGTGTACACACCAGTGTAGATGTGTAATCATCCTGGGTAGGTATGGCTTCATAGTCACATGGGTACATTAGAATGTGTGTACTTGAGTACTCATACACTGTGATTGTCCTGTCATTAGCTGAAGTATTGATGTGTATGTACTGTTGAGTATGGCCCTTTCACACATGTATGATCCAGTTGATGAGTGCCTGTTTGTTTACATGATCAGACACCTGCTGGAGGTTTTGGGCACATGTAGGAGTTGTTTACAGAGCAATGTGCAGTGTGTCGGTGTGACCTTGCAGTCCTAGGGTACACCTACTTGTTGTCCACATCATTTGTGAGTATGCAGAGTGTGTAACTGCAATGTCTGTGTTGTGAGTTTTGGGATCAACCATGGCTCTTGCTTACCTTTGTTCTCACTGTGCTGACTGGCTCTGGCAAACAAACATTATATGTGACTTTTCACATACATTGCTGTCAATGTACACTTTATTTACTCCACTATATAGTATTCAGAGTCATACCAGCCCCAAGAACACTATTTGATGCCTACACATTGTGAGTTACTCCTCTATGTGTTTTTGCTCTGTACACTCCTCACCTGTACAATACTCCTGTATCCACCACTTCAGTCAAATATGTTCCACTCCATGCCTTGCCAGTGTTTGACCCTCCCCACCACTCCACAGTGTGACACTATACTGTGGGAGGATGATCTGTGTCCAGAACCATTGTGCCCCTGAGGACTGTTTCACAATTCGTTATGTGCTATTTTATTCTACTTGATTGCAGTCATGGTTGCTCATGTACAGTACAGATGAGTTTCCACCACATTCCTCTAGTCAGTATCCATGCATATGTGTTTGCCTGAGTTGTGCAGCAGTAGGTGATAGCTAAAGTGTGTAGGTGCTTCATGAGGTACAGCTACCCATCCTGAGTGTGAAGTGATCTGTGTGCTGTGATGAATTGTGATGTTAAAGTTCATGGTGGTGAAATCAGATATATGTGATACTGGTTTTAGTGGTGTTCACACACTGCTTACTGTGCATGCACTGCTGTCAGTGGATGTTGCATTGTCCTTGCCAGGTGTGAGTCCCCCTGATGTCCAGCTGAGATTGCTATGTGATGTGTTTGGATGTGCATATGTTATGAATTTGTTGTAGAGGGATGCAGTCTTTTTTCTGTATTGGTTCTTTCTACTGACAGGTCCATGTGTGTGTAAGGTTTTTTTAGCATGACATTGTGCGTGAGGAGTTTATGTATTTGAATGCATTCAGATGTGTGTTGAATTTGTACTGTGCATTTATTGTGTGCATGTCACATGTGGCAATGTGGAGTCTTGTTTATTAGCTTGTTTTGTGTGCACAATTGTGCTATGGCCTGCTATATTTGAACAGTCACTTGTCAGGATTGTGCATGTGAATGCTTGTGCAACACACTGACACCATGCTCACTTTGTAACCGGTGGAGTGTCTGGCTGTTTTGGCTGATTTGTCTGGATGCACACAGTTTGTGGTTATATTTGTCATTTGTTCATGTATTTTTGGATTAGTTTGGATTATGCTGTCTGTGCAGTTGACCAGAGGAGAAATGTTATCTGTTCCAGGGTGGTCTGGGATCATATTGCCTATCCACTCTTTTGCTGCACATGGCCATGCTTGTTGGACTTCTTTTGGTGTGTTTTGTGATACATGTATTTAGCAATTGGTTTGAGTTCAGCATTGGATCAGACATCCCTGAGTGGAACTCAGACACTTTTAGATACACACTAGGTTGGAGCATTGGGTAGCAGGGAACTCATAGGACCTTATTTTCACCTTTATCAGAGCTTGTCCCAGGTGTAGAGCAGTGAAGGTGGAAGACGGGTAGATGAGGGGTATGTGTGATGGTCATATTTGAGTTTGACAGTCAGGGAATGTCACAGTGAGCCATGAGTGTTGTGCTGGTGGCATACACATGTCATATTAGTTGATACAGATGAGAGGCTGGTCACTGTATGGCTTATGACAGTTTGTCTCATTCTGGTCCAATGCATTACTTGAATTGCTGTATCACAGGGATACTGCACAGATGTTACTTTCATACAATTTTCATCTCTGTTCCACCCATGTATTATTTGATGTCCTAAGTGTAGTGTCATATGTGGTACCTCTTGAATTCCATGTGCATATGGTACCAGTCAGTTCTCCATGCTTTTCCTGCACTGTGCCCTCCACTTTAGAATAGTTTACTTGTTATCATACAGTGCTGCTGACTTATGGTTTGTGTATGAGCTAGAGTAAGAGTGTGTGAGCTGTATCAAGGACTTAACATGCAGACTGACCATTTCCAAGGTTGTTAATCTGCACAGTGACTATTCATTTCTTCAATTACTCACTTTTATTCACATGAGTGGTAGGTAGGTGTGAGGAAGAGGAGGGTTGTCATGAGTCTCAGGTCAGAGTTTACTGCTGTCAAGATGGACTCTTCCTGACACTTTGGCATTCATTCAATACTTTATAGTTGCTGCTACCTTTGTTGAGGTGGAGTTATGGTGTGGAGGTGTTCTGTGAAGTGGCAGTGTAGTCTGTGTTGTTGATGTACAGGACATACTCACATGGTGTCATTTAGTGCAGCAGTACACAAGTCAGTCAAATGCACACTGGTGCTTACTTTGAGTTTGCTGTTTGAGTCAGGAAATTTGTACCGTGTTGCATGGTATGGGCTGTCATTATGTGGTATGGTCTGCCATTGTATGTGATGAGCCTACCAATGTCTGCTTGGGGTGTGGGCTGAACTGTGATTATGTGGCAGTGGTGTCTCGAATCATATATCATCTACCTTGGCTCTCTGACTCATCCAACACCTTGTTGGACTACTGGGATGTACACATACACAACCTGGTTGCTCTGCCCTCCTCTGTTCCACATTGTATGTGGACTGACCCTTATTTGGCTGCAATGATGACTATTGTCCTTTTGAAGGGACTCTTGCTTCATCCCTCACTCCTGTTGCTATACAATTGCTGATGATCCTAATGAGATGTCACTATTGACAATGTGCCTGCACATGATTTCTTGCTGCAGATATGTTGTGCTGAGTGGTGCCTCTTTTTGAAACTTTGTGGGGTGGAGGTTGTAATGAGGATCTTGCTTGCCTGGGACAATGTGCTGGACTCCTACAACATTGTGGGCAAGCGTTAACGCCGCTTCACCACTGCGGTGACGTGACCGCCACGACAGGGATATATGCCATAATTTCTATGGAGATGGGTGCCCCGATGCAGAGGTGACAATTCATCTACGTGCAAGACATGGGTACTTTGACTATGGTATATGTTCCTGTCTCCACCAGGGTGTCTGATGTAGACAGGACACGTATTTCAGTGCGACAGTTGTGTGTTGTTGTTGTACAGGGGTTGTATGCAGGGATATGTTTCAAACTTACCTGTGGTGTTGACCGCGGCGGCGCCTTATCTGCTAGTAGTGGATCAGGTACAGCAGTGGCAGGGCTTGTAGAGCAGGATCCATGACAGCCAGGAAAGTGTAGAGGTGTTTCAGACTCGAGTTTCTATCTCCGCAGTTGTGCTTCCGCCATCTCCGATGAGCTGGTTTCTCTGCCGCGTTCTGATGGGCTGTTTGACACATCATGATCTGATCGGCGGTCGGAACGTCATTCCGCACGGCGGGCTTTCTTTATTGGCGCACCGTTGCAGAACGATATTTCTGGCGGATCCGGGAACACCGCGACGGATGGGAAAAGGGCAATCTTTGCCCATTGTAATATGGCGGTCGCGAGGACCGCCGCAGGAGTAACTAAATGGACGTTTTCCGCCACCGCCAGCACTGCGGAGGTGCCTATGTAATCAGCCCCTTGGTTTGTCTTGTTGATCTGTGTAAATATTTTGGGGCTGATTACGATGGCGGAGGGACCACCACCGACAGGCTGTCAGTGGCGGTCCCTCCGCCATCGTAATGCAGTTTTCCGCCCGCCATATTACGATGGCGGGCTGAAGTGTGGCAGTCGGAAAGACTGACCGCCATGGTCCAGACGGGTGGATTCAATCTGACCGCCCGTCGGAACGACCGCTAGTCCCTGCATTGTGGCGGTGCTGGGATTATGATATCCCTTTCTGTCTGTCATTCCGCGGTGGTCAACCCGCCGTGAAACGGCTGGCGGAAACGGATTTGGGGCCCTGTAGTGGGCCCCCTTTTTCCCTGGGGCTGGGACATGTGCCCTGGGGGGGGGCAACATATCCCAGCACCATGGGCCAGGCACCGCTTGGTGTCTGCCACGTAGTGCAGGGACATGTAACCTGTCTTTGTTTGGTACTGCGGCGTGTACTGCAGCCCGCAGCACCCGCCGCAATACAAAACATAGGCAAAGTGACCAACTCGGTGGCAGTAACATCGTAATGCATACTGTGGGACTGCCGCCTTGTAGGAGGGCGATCCCAAATACGAAACGATGGTGGACGAACTGAAGTCCGTCCACCATCGTAATCAGCCCCTTAGTCTCTATCATGTCTGCTTGCAGTCCATGTGAGGTAGATGTATGTGTTTTCATAGAATACTTTTCAGAGAATGTGGGAGTAAATAAGTCATACAAGGGCATGACCCGCTTAGCATAATGTCGCAAGTACCCTCTTCCAAAGTTAAGAAAACTGATTGAAGCATTTAACTTCCTTAATGTGTTCAGCGGCTGTAAGGTAGCACACTTTTGCAGGAAGTCATGCCAATTTTACCATCACTGGATAATTCAATTCCAGGAAAAATTCCATTAAGATAAGCAAATTTAGATTTTTTTAAATTAATTTAACACCCATGTGGGGCTAATGGCATCACTATCTTGTCCGCCCCTATCCAGGTGTTCAGTCAGGTAATGTAATGCAGATGTTATCAATATATGAAATGAGAGTGCCTCTCGATCTTCATGCAAAATCTCCATAATCTTTGGTGTAAAGAGTACAGGGCTACTCTTATACCCTTGAGGCAATCTTTTAAAAGCATACTGAAAACCTTTGAATGAAAAAGCAGTTAGATACCGGTATTCAGGCACTATATCTTGACTAAAAAATCCTTTTGGTGTATTTAATGTTGTTTTACATCTTTTCCTAATTAGATTTGTCATTAGTAAACCAAAACTATTCTATATGAATTGTCAGGACCCGATTCACAGAACTAACTTAAGACAAAATCCTAAACTTACTACCATTTTGGTATTCACAGAAGGCACTTACTCATTTCGGTATTCACAGAAGTTAGTAGTCCTACCTTTAGGACTCCTAAATGCCTTCTGTGAATACCGAAAGTCTTAAAGTTAGGATTTTTCTCAGTTTAGGAGTAGTAAAGTTAGGACTCCTAACTTTAGGACTCCTAAATGCCTTCTGTGAATACCGAAAGTCTTAAAGTTAGGATTTTTCTCAGTTTAGAGTAGTAAAGTTAGGACTCCTAACTTTAGGACTCCTAAATGCCTTCTGTGAATACCGAAAGTCTTAAAGTTAGGATTTTCTCAGTTTAGGAGTAGTAAAGTTAGGACTCCTAACTTTACTACTCCTAAACTTGGAAAAATCCTAACTTTAAGACTTTCGGTATTCACAGAAGGCATTTAGGAGTCCTAAAGTTAGGACTCCTAACTTCTGTAATACCGAAATGAGTAAGTGCCTTCTGTGAATACCAAAATGTGTAAGTGCCTTCTGTGAATACCAAAATGGTAGTAAGTTTAGGATTTTGTCTTAAGTTAGTTCTGGGAATCGGGCCCATAGATTTTAAAACCGGAAAAAGGAGACTGTTCATGGCAGAATGACATGGTGCTATTATAGCTTTATACTGTAATAGATCTAAAATAGCTTTTATATTGCACTTAGCTTCTGGCTTAAGAGGACACTTGAGACTGAACCTGGGGCTCATTCATTAAGGGAATCACACGTGGAACAGATTCCTTGTCCCACCCTGCTTTGTTTCTATACAAAGCAGGAGCCTGCTTTAAGGCCTATTCAAGTGCAATTCTTCCCTGCGCCCTTCAGGTACTAAGGAGGAAAATAGTTGCATTATTACCTCCTCACCTTGAGTTGTATCCTTTTAAAAACAATTGGCCAGTCATTCTTTGCATGCATGGTGTCATAAGCATTCTACAAGGGAGAACTTAATATAGCTTTGATTTTGCACTATATCTCACTCTCAATCTATATTTCTACATCACAAGTCTAGTCTTGAGGGCTAACATGTCCATCTGGTATCTCAACCTGTATATATTCTTTAGATGGAGTCACTGAAAGGATGCTCTCTGAAAGTATGGCAAACTATTCTCAGGTCTGCTGTGCTATTCAAAAGTGTTACTGCCCACGTCTCTTTCCGTAGAAGTATCTGTGGCCTCAAATGCATGTTTATTGCTAAACCAGCCACCCACTTCCTTTTAAAATGTGGCTTTGGGTCAAAACCTTTCTCTTGCTTCTTTATACTAACTTCAACTTCACATGCCAGGCTAATTTTTCTGTTTGATGTATTCACCCTTTCTGTGATACTCAGTAGGTCCACTCCTTTCTTTCATTTTACTGTCCCAAGACTCCTACAAATAACAGGAAGAATGGCGGACAGAATACTGACAGTGATCCAGCTTTCTAATTTTATCACAGTCCCTCAAATTAGAGACACCCTTACTGGACTCCTGCTTCAGTGGGGATCCAGTTCTGGTTCTCTGTTTTGCTTTCTGCTTTTTCTTGGCATGTGGTACAGCTTTCTATTTACCCGAGCCCTCAGTCTCTGATTTGACAAACAATTACTTTTGAGAGGACAGCAGCAGAAATCCAGGAATAAACATTATTTTGCAGTCTATATCCTGATCACATGTACATATTTATTCATATGTTATAATGAGTAACAGAATTGTTTATATAAGACTTAGTCAATTGGCTATGTTCATAAATGAAAGTAAACAACATTAGTCATCTTCTATGTGAACATGATATGAAAGAAAAACTTCTAACCATTATTTTACATTCTATTTCCATCTAGTAATAGTTGTTTTTCGGTGGGGCACTCAATTTCACTACACACTCATGCCATTACTTCTTCTACTCCTTGCATGATTCAACTGTCAAAGCCACACTCATAACACTTGAACTCCTATCTCTCCACTGGTGATGTGTAGACCTGTTGGCTGCATTAACTGTCTTTATATCCTCAAGTGTATTTCTCATTTGTGCATCTGAACCAACAGCAATGACTCGGCACAGGCCCTTTCATTTATTGTTAATTCAACATTCCTGATCTTATGATCTCATGTCCCTAAGATATGTATTTTTTGTGCTCCTCGACCCTCCCAATTAGTTCACACATGGTTTATGCTGCTTGAGTTGAAACATGACAATAGATCTTCTAGAATGTATAGAAATGTGATGCAGTAGCAGTGCCAATTGGTACGCTGGTTAAGGTTTGATTGAGACCTTGCCTAGAGAACCTGGTTTAGCTGCCTAATGACGATGTGTTTTCTTGTCTCCATACATTTGTGGCATTGAGTGTGTGGTTGCTGACTGTGTGACTGTGGCTGCAGATCTTTAGGTTAGTGTGTGAGATCTCAGCAATAATTGTCATAGTCACAAAGGAGATTCTTCTCCTGTTGCTGCTTTATTTCCTGAAGCAAGTGTTACTATTACCCTGATGTCTGCCTGTTCTGATGATTCTCCCTTAGTGTAGGTCGCCCAATGAAGATTTCTATTTTCGTTGTCACTTGTATTGGAACCTGGATTTTTCCAGTGGAGCAAGACGGTAGGAGGTAGTCAAACAGGGCTGCAAGAGGCGAGACACCCTCTTTGCGCTTTCAGGCTGAAACAGATTTGCTGCTGCTGAAAAGCTCTGACTGGAAGCCACCTGAATCTTTGGCCCCCTTGGCAGCTTTGTTCCTGTCCTCCAGAGGTCTTTGGAGCCAAAACGTTTCTAAGCCCCAGGATTTTTCAGGATGTTAGGGGATGCCACTCCAGTAGAAGACACCAGCAGGGTCCAGCACAGTTCCAGTTGCATCTAGTCAGGTGGGCTCTTCTGGAAAAGGGACTTCTACCAGCTTTTTGAGTCCCTGTACCTTAACAAGAGGAACAGCAAACTGACCCTTGACATCCATTTCTTTGTCCTGTGTACAAGTGGGAGCGAGCAGACTCAGCCTTTCAGGTTTCCTCCAACGTCTGAACAGCAGGTGCAGTCCTTCTTCTGTCTTCCATAAGTTCAGTAGTGTTATGAAGAAGGTGCCCAAGGGTGCCACATTTATATCTGACACTTGCCTGTGGGTGGGGGTGACCCCTAACCCCTCGCTACCCAATAGGGAAAAGTTCAGAGGGATAACCCTAACTATTCTTGCAGAAGTTACTGTGTGCCCTACTGAAAACTTTCCCACAGTGTCCCTCTCTACCTAAAATCAAGATGGCAGTACCTATTTCCCCTATGCAAAGTTCTTGTGCCCACTCAAGATGTACAGCAAGGGAAAGGAACACAACCGATGTGGTCACTTCAAACCAGTTCTGGAGTCAGCTTCTCTCCCACTGGGATTGGTGCTTGTCTGACTAGGTGGACAAAAGAGTGCCCTGCCCAGGGGTCAGCTAACATTTACCTGTGACAGGGTAGGCCTCCTTGAAGATAATTAAGTTCCTGGGCACAGCCCAGATGGCCAGCCTGCCAGAAGAGCAGAAAATCTCCCCACACCCAAAGCCTTTATCTCAGCTCTGGGAGAAAGTTCACACCTCCTCAAGGGGGCTATTCAGCTCTTAGGAGACAGTTGAAAGTTCATGAAAATGTGCTCCTAGATCTCAGCTTTCGCCAAAAAAAGCATGCTGACCAAATCCTGGTTTGCACAGGCATCACGACTCACTAGTGCATCTGCACATTTGTAGATGTCAGTTACCTGTGCAAACCTGAATTGGGTTGGGAAACTTTTTAGGCAAAAGATGAGATTGAGAAGCCGACTTTAGAGGTGTCATGCCTAATTAAACCCCCAGCATATGAAGAATACACACAGCCAATGAGCACTGTGATATCTGCACTACTGAAAAATTGTATGTGATAAGTAGCACCTGTTTGGGGAGAGGATGTAGCCATACGGCTAGAGTGGTCAACCTCAAAGCTGGGGGAACTGGGTTCGAGTCTCGGCAACGACGCTCAACATCCTGTGATTCTGGGCAAATCACGTAATTTCCCCATGCCAAACAAAATGAATGTGTCCGTCTGTAATGCAACTGGTGCTACTGTAAAGCGCTCTGATACCCGATGTCTCGGGTCTAGTTTGCCTGATTGATCAATGAGCAGGAACATTGGTATCACCTTGTATCATGTGATCAGAGACTGTCATGTAGTTCTCCGAATTGAGGACTTAGTTGATTAAACCATCAGCAAAGGAACAACATATGTCACAACTCTTCTTTAGATTAACCATTGCATAAACAGTAAAGATCAATGGCTACGTTTTAGCCTTTGATATATGTGCAGCGCTAAGCCTGTCATCATAAAGACTCATCTGTATTCAAGATCTGTTCAGTATCTGTCAAAGTTATCAAGTAAGGCAGGACACGGCACAGACTGCAAAGATGCCCTTCCTACGAAGGTGTATCAGCTTCTCCAGTTCTCAGACTGTCAGTGTTGGCTTTCAAATAGCTCTTACTGTGATGTGGGGCAAGCTGTCTACAGGCTGGACAATGAGATTGTTAATAGGAGAAGCACTCGAATTTTGCTAAGATTTAAGCTTGCCTGGAATTATAGAACAGCCTGCTCTGGCAAGGGCAATATTCGATTAAGGCAACACCATGTCTTTAAGGTGACCATCTAGGGCCCGATTCACAGAACTAACTTAAGACAAAATCCTAAACTTACTACCATTTTGGTATTCACAGAAGGCACTTACTCATTTTGGTATTCACAGAAGGCATTTAGGAATCCTAAAGTTAGGAGTCCTAACTTTACCACTCCTAAACTGAGAAAAATCCTAACTTTAAGACTTTCGGTATTCACAGAAGGCATTTAGGAGTCCTAAAGTTAGGAGTCCTAACTTTACTACTCCTAAACTGAGAAAAATCCTAACTTTAAGACTTTCGGTATTCACAGAAGGCATTTAGGAGTCCTAAAGTTAGGAGTCCTAACTTTACTAGTCCTAAACTGAGAAAAATCCTAACTTTAGCCTCTTCGATGCTCATGACGAGCTCAGCTCGTCATGCTGCGCGGTGGGCGTGTACGCATGACCTGAGCTCGTCACGACCACGCCCGCGATCGGAATGTCCAGCACCTGAGCGGAATTCCGATTGCATCGAAGAGGTTAAGACTTTCGGTATTCACAGAAGGCATTTAGGAGTCCTAAAGTTAGGAGTCCTAACTTTACTACTCCTAAACTGAGAAAAATCCTAACTTTAAGACTTTCGGTATTCACAGAAGGCATTTAGGAGTCCTAAAGTTTGGACTACTAACTTCTGTGAATACCGAAATGAGTAAGTGCCTTCTGTGAATATCAAAATGAGTAAGTGCCTTCTGTGAATACCAAAATGGTAGTAAGTTTAGGATTTTGTCTTAAGTTAGTTCTGTGAATCGGGCCCCTAGATCAGACGCCTCCAGGGCAGAACTGGCTGTCTCTGCCTGCATCCTCTCTTTGCCAGAGATTCCACCAGACCACGCGCGAGAGCAGCAAAGCTATGGGGGCTTGTAGATTCCAAAAGATCCTACTGCACCTTTGAGATTTGACCTGGGTCTGATGTATATAAGTTGGGGCAAACATTGCGTTATGCTGAAGATTCTTTTGTGCGCACAGAAGCTTGAAGCCATGCAGTAGATTGGCGTGACCCCCACCCCCTCCACCCCACCCCTGTAAATCCAGGGAGCCCATAGCAGTTCCGAGGCCAGTGAGTAGAGGGCACATGCCATTGGGCAGCACAATATTGGTATTCCATTATCCGCATACAACAGGCAGCACTGGAGAGCAGTTATGGTGCTAACTTCTCCATCAAGCTGAAGTCTGCCCCAACACTGTCACGAGTCAGCCATCTCAAAATTTAGAGGCACTGAACCAGAGACTCTGCTGTCGCAGAGACAGGACTTAGACGAAGGCAGCCACAACAAACATGCTTAAGGAGCACAAAAACACTCACATTGAATATGTCAGTTTCACATTTAGGGCACATTAAACGCACTAAAATTCATATCCCAACTAGAGCAAAGTTACAATAATGTGCAGAAAACCCATTTCCAAAGAATGCCACCTCTAACTTCAGTGAATGATGATGGGTCGTTAGGCATATACGTGGAGAATAAAATGCTTGTATAGGGGATTTTGATGCCACTGTCATCTGGGACATTTGAGTCATTTCTCATTCATGCCCTGGCAAGGACATTCATGGATACATCTTTTCCAAAATGAGAAACGCATTTCCATGACAACTGTTGTATGCCTTCCCAGCATTATGATTGCAAAACAGTGCGCTAAAAATGAATTTTTCATCTCGTCCTTCAACACAGCTGCCTGATATCTGTCCCCTGAAATGCAAAACAGTATGTGTTTTCAACAAGACTCAATTCTGCCCTGCAAAATGTACAACTTTAATGAAAAATATTTAGGTCATTGTGATATAACAATATGTGATCTGATTTTAATTTTAATTTGTGGAACAAAAAACTTTTTACCATGGATTGTATGATCGTTAACCTTCGGCATAGTTGTATGTACATATGAAGTGGGGCTAAGTATGCTGAATTGCATTCGCATGTGCTCATTTATCAGGTCATAGATGAGCTTGTAACTTCGAACGTACCATGTGCTTGTACGCTTCACAAGCACATGGACATAATGCATCTGCACACAGCCAATGAGTGCAAACAACCTGCACCCGGCTGCACAGATATCAAAGACACACTCTTGAGGGCGGCAAACATTTCCCAGACTGCAGAATGGCTTCTATACTTTGCTCTTGGAATTGACTGGAGCAGCTGCTAAAGGGCATGTTTCGAACCACGTACAATAAACTAAGGGCCCTATTACGATGGCGGTCGGGAAACCTCCCCGACCGCCATGGTAGCGGGAAAAGACCGCCCGCATGTACCGCGACATCACCGCCGGTCGAATTACGATGACCCGCGGTCGAAATCCGACATTGTGGCGGTTGCTGCTGCCCGCAGCACAGCCGCGATGCCGAAAGGAGCATGTCCTGCATTTCCCTGCACTGCGTGGCAGGCACTGCACAGTGCCTGCCACCTGGTACAGGGAAATGTAGGGGGGGACCATGGGTACCCCCCCCAGTGCACCCCCCCACCCCAACACATTGGGGGCCCGAAACGGGCCCCCGGAAGACAAACCCTGCATGCCTTTCCATGGCAGTTTGACCGAACCATAATCCTGCCGGCGGAGCCTGCTCTGCACTGCCACCATTATCCCGGTCCTGCTCCGTCCGCCAGGCAGGAGTGCGGATGGCAACCGGCGGAAAAGCGGCGGTCGGAATTTCCCACCGCCGCGGTCACCACCGCCATCCTAATATGACCGGCGGTTTTCTTGGTTGCGATGGCGGGCGGATGTCCACTGCTAGTACGACCGCCATCGTAATAGACCCCTAAGTTCTCACCCTTTTTTCACTTTTTTTTTGTATTAATGACTAGGCTGAGACATAATTACACTCCTAATACTAAACCAAAGAATAAAATGTATGAGACTGGCCGGATAACTGGCTGACTCAATGCAACTCTAAATCAACATAGGGATCACCATTCCCATAAATGGAAACTTACATAACAGTGATTGTTCTATTGTGGCATTCTGACTATATATATATATATATTTCCCAAACCTCTCCTCACGGAAAGAAGTGAGCCGCACACATCGCAGGTAAAATTCAGAAATGTATTTCGGCCGTTTTCAAAGCTCCGCTGTCCCTTATGCATTTCAGCCGCACTCGGCCTTCTTCAGAGGAGGAGCTGCAGACATCTGGGGGCCGCACGAACACACTAAGACCCGGTGATTATATATATATATATATAAGCTGTACAATCAAGTGACATATTGTACGTCTCGAAAGGAGCAGTAGTAATATCCCGCCAATACTGTCCCATGAGAAGGAGATTCAGAAGAATAATAAAAACAGCTAGAAAAACCTTCAACGCCGGATCAATGTCACAATATCAGCGCACACAATATCGAGTCACAAAAATATCAGAAAAAAATATCACTCAAGAAATATCAACGTCCTATAATTAACTAGGAAAATCACAAATATCGATAACAAAAATATTGGTGTTATAAATATAGGTTTTCGCTAATATCGAAAAAAATATTAGAATTAGAAATATTATGACCCTCAAATAAACAAATAAGTAATCAAAAATATCGCCTCACACAACATTGACTACATTAATATTTGCAAACTAATTACATTATAACTTCAAAACATAAAAATAACTTTTTCCGATAAACAAAATGTGAAACATAAACACTAAACTACATATAAATATATTTTATCAACATAATAATCATATAACATTATTAAAATAAATATAAATCACGCTAAATTACAATTAAACTAAATACATCACAAAATCAATTAACAAAATATTTTTAATAGCTACAAATATTTAAAAAATATTTGAAATAATTATATATGTATATATATATGGCTGCAGAGTGGATTAGAGAGAGAGAAAGTGAGCCTGAGAGGTAGTTCAGAGAGAAAGATGTACCCAACAATGCTGTTATGCTAGGAGCACAAGGAGGTGGTGATCAACCAACCGACATACGGGGGAGATTGAGAAGTCTAGAAAAGCTTCAATGGAAGGAAATCTAATAATGGTGGAGAGCAAGTCTCTCCAGAGATATATGGAAGTAGGGCGTACTCCATGGGGACTGTGCGTCCTTGTAACACCTACTTATGAGAATCTCAACCCTGAAATGCTCATGGAATAGGCTGAGAATAACTCTGACTCGTCGAGGAGAATGATGCCGATTCTAATTAAATACGCAGATTTAGACCACAAACATTTACTGGAGGAGATGGAAATTGTTATGCAAGAACTGAAGGATATTCCTAAGCAAGAATTGATCAGCAAAACTGAGAGTGAGATAAAAGGACATTTGACAAAATATAAGCAATCAAAGACAGGAAGGCGATTAAATGTAAACGTAACAAGCTTGACTATCAGAGAGGCAAAATATGTACTTTCTCCAGACGCTTCCATAACTTGCTGAAACAAAAAATGTTAGAAAGTTCTCAAAGTGGTGCACAATCCAAGCATAAGAAGACCAGCTCGGAGTTAAGCTCAGAGGTGGAAACAGATCCAGAAGAGGGCAGATCATGCAAAGATATTCCCTCTGTAGAAGAGGAGCTGCATTTTATACGATTAGACCGGACAATCAGTCTCAGACCACACCCAAATCGACAAAGAAACCCCAAAGGGGCGGCAAAGAAAAAAGCAGGAGGTACCAAACAGAAAGCATACAAGCCAAAACAGAACAAACCAGCAAAGAAATGATTAGGAGAAATGCTCTGAATCTTTCTGACATTGAACTTGTGGAAGAAGACTCAAATTGTGCAAATATCATCACAATAAGCCGTCAACTCAGCAAAAGCAAGGAATGGGTCCCCAGAGGGAAGTGATAAACCTACAAGTATCAGAAATTAGGCTTATGATGGAGATGGAGATGATCGAAAGAGAGATTACATCAATGGCAGAGGAAGTCTCTGACCAAGAGTTGATTTCTGAACAATGTCTTGACGCCCTTTAAACCCACTTCTTCATTCAATCTTATGCTATCTAGGGATTCAATAGACATCTTTTCTAAACTAGGTGTGCAAGACCTGAAGTGTCTTCAGGCTGCCATCAATTGGAGGATGAAGAGTCCCACGGACAGACAAATGACTAAATATGTTCAACTAATAGACAAATTGAAATGTGGGAATGATGTGGCTGTGTGGCAATCAGACAAAGGTGGAAACATTGTCCTTTGGCCGCTGTCAATGTATACAATGGAGGCACTTAAGAAACTGAATGACAATGAAAGCTACTGTAAAATTGATAGATCAGTGGTGGTGGATGCGAGGGTGACCTATCATGTAGAATTTTCAAAATGATGAGGTTCAGGAATATCAGTTCTTGAGAACAGATTCCCCCCTGATGTCCATATTTACCCTTACCTAAGGTCCATAAGAATATAACTGCACCCTCTGGTAGGCCAATAATTTCGGCCATTGGAAGCCTTTTTGAAAGTAGCTCCAGGTATATTGATTTTTTTCTACCAAGCTATGTCCAAAACATCCTCATATATCCAGGATATTGGGGTTTTTTAAAGATGGATCTATGACAGTGCATGGGGAAAGAGTTATGTATAGGCGAAGTGGCAAAAAAACTCCGCCATGCAGGCTAAGTTTGCCAGGCGCCTATTCGTGTTGCCATGCGAAGTGCGTCCTCGTGTTGCAAATCGTATGTGAACGGCACTATGTGGTTCTCGTGCGCGTCCTCGCGTTGGAAATCACAAGCGAGCACCACCACGCAGTTCACATGGGCACGGCCATCTTGTTTTTCTACTCTCTGTTATGGTGCTGGGACTATTTTTTGAATCCCTCTTAATCTCTTTAATCCTCCCTATTTAGAACGTATCTACCTCTCATTTTTATTTATTATATTAGTGTGTGTCTTTGTGTTTGAGTATTTTATGTTTTTGTGAATTTTTTGGGGTGTTTTTCGTGACTTTTTGTATTTTGTTTATTTCCCCATACTTCCTAATTTCTTCTTTCCCTTCCATTCCTTTTCCTTTTTTCTACTCCACCCAGCACCATGGCAGAGAGACTGCTTCCCTGCGGGCAGCACCACTGCCTAGGTGTGCAGCCCTGGGCGATCTTTAGCGAGGAGGAGTAGGTTGCAGCACTAGTTTTTTTTGTGCAGCACCACCTCTCCTCTATGCTGGTAGCAGGCAGTGGACCCGGCAGCAGATACCCTCTGTAGATGCATCGGCTGTGCTGGGGAAGGGTGCGCTGTTGCGTGCGGCGCACCAGCCAGGTTTGGGACACCGTCCAGCAGCTTACGCACTGGTGGGCGGATATCTTGGACCAAGAACAGGACCTGCTCGACCTGCTAGGCATCAAGATTCTGGTGCTTGGTGAATATTAATAATTTATTGTATTTATGTTCTACAATGCTGACATTTTTTTTCCAAATAATGGATAAATTGAAATGTGGGCATGCTCACACTCAGAGGTAAGTTACATTTAGTTTACGTTGGAATATAATTATTATGTGCTCCAGTTTCTAGTTTCTGCTAGGCAGGTGCTCAGCGCTACCTAATCGTACTCATCATTGGTGCTCACTTTAGCTGATTAATTAAGAAGCCATTGCAGACTCTTCTGTCCTTCTGTCACCATAGTGAATCAGTGATATCAGTGAGTAGTGCGTTCTCTCTATGACTTTGTTTATGTAGCTTTTACAGTTTCAAGCTATTTCACAGGGATGTGTAGTATGTAAATAAGCATTGCAAAAAGTGAGACTGAGTTGGCCCATCAAGGGGGTTGAGAAATGAGAACAGAATCAAAGTTCATTTACTGCAAAGCATTAGTTCAAAATGTAGATTTTGTTAAGGAAATTTGGAATAGGGATTTTAAGATTAGTATGGGCAACTTAATGATAGTCGATAGACTCGGAACTAGTACTGTAGGTGATCTGTTTTAGAGAAGTACAATTTTGTGACAGTGTTTGCTTCTCATAATAATGTTGTGGCGATTAACTGAATCGCTAATCTGTTTTTTTTAGTCTTCTTCATTTCTTACATCAGCACCCAAGGGCAAGAAGAGGGACGTTGTGGGTCTGGGAGAAGCTAGTCGGCAGGAGATGCCAATCACCAATGCGACTGCTGAGGGCTCTGCTAGCCCCAGTAAGTCCTAATATTTATTATTATTTCCCTAATGTTGGGTTTTATGATTTTTGTGGGCTTAGCATAGAATCTTGGGGTATTGGAATGTTGGTAGTGGATTCCAAAATGGGAGTTGCTGCCTGGAGGCTGATGTTGCTTGTGAGAAATAAAATTTCTCTGACACCCTTACCTGCCGCCTTCCTTCCACACGGCGTCAAGGATGGGATACGAACTCACTGGTACAAAGCACAATGAATTTAATTTTTGTTTTATTCGAGTTATCCCTGCATTGTCCTTTTTTATTACATGGTTTTCTTTTTTGGTAGCTAACTTTTTCCGGTCTCTACTTTAGACTCAAGTTCACTTATCTTCTGCTTTGTTGGTAATCTTTTCCCGTCTCCTATATATCTTTTGGTACTGTAAGAGTAAGATGAAGAATAACATGTTTTGGTACTCTACTGTCTACCGTGAGGATTGCAGGGCCAAGTAAGCTAGTATTATAAATAATATTCACATTGTATGTTTGTTGAAAAGGCTTTCTTTTTCCTGCTCATGCTCTGTTGAGTTCATGTGAGAGTGGCCATGGACATTATGGACCCCCCCACCCCCAATGTTGTGTACTGCTGTCTCATTCATTTGTACAGTATACCAGCAGTTTTTCATGACAGTACAGCATGGCTGTAAAAAACATATGAGGTCCCACTCCCATTGCAGTTGTCAACCAACGCATATGTCTTTCATTGAACATTATTCCACTTCCAGCTTCTCTAGGTTTGTGAACCAATCAAATGCCCAGAGTGATATTTTTGTTAGAAGATACTGCAGTGCTAACTCAACTGCAGTGATGTATTGCAGTTGTGTTTAAGGGGTGGCATTTCTGGCATCTAAAATATCTATAATGTTTTATTCTAGCTAGGCCTGGGCAGTGAACTCTGCTCCGCTCGCGGAGTTTGCAGAGTTTTCTGCACTCCGCGTTACGCGGAGATCGCGGAGTTCCGAAAAACTCCGCTTTGCGGTGCAGAGCGGAGTTTTTTTCCTCGCTCGCGTTCGTCAACGTCAAGTTGGCGACCGCGAGCGAGGAAAATCAACCTCCCAGCGTAATTTTTCCTCGTTCGCGATCGTCAACATCAAGTTGGCGAACGCGAGTGTGGAAAATCAACATCCCGGTGAGATTTCTCAACGCGGGGGGGTCAGGTTTCTCATTGCGAGTGGTCGCGACCGCTCGCATTGAGAAACTGCCCGTTCGCGTTGAGAAAGCTGCCGCTCGAGTAAAAATCTACTTGAGCGGCACAAAAGGAAAGCTTGCGCTGTGCATGGTGCCGTTCGCAATGATTGAACAGTGCGGACAAGCATCCGGCACTGTGCAATCACAGCAAACGGCATTTTTCTATCATACTCCGCCGCTCGCGGAGCTCTGCATATTGCGACTGAGTTTTTTATGCACTTCGCAGTGTTCCGCGTAATGCAACTCCTCGAACTCCGCCCAGGGTTAATTCTAGCCACACAGACCACCAGTGATGCTTGCTCCAGTGGCGTTGCTGGAGGAGGTGAGTCAGTTAGAGGGAGAGAAGAGGTGGCAGGGACGGGCACTGTAAGTCACATAATTTCTTGCAATTACTATTATACTCACTAGCTAGTACCAAGGTGTTGTCAACACGTAAGCGCGAACCCCCCAGCTTTACCAGCTGCAGCGTTGGTTGAGTTATTATGGCCTCTTAAATTTGTAACTCAAAAAAGCGTACAGAATGAGCATTGATGGATTGAGGGAAATGTGAAAGAACGGAAGGTTAAAAGAAAGGAAAATGGTATATGAGTGAAAGGGTGGGTAGGTGAAAGGGTGCATGGGTGGGTGAAGTGATGGATGGGCGAAGGTATGGTTGGAAGAAAAGGTGAATATTGATTGTCTGGATAATGGATTCGAAATTTTGGTGAAAGACTGGATGAGAGAAAGTTAAGCTTAATCATAGTGACTATGGGTGAATTAGAATGAAAGGATGAATAAATATATGGATTATTTGGATGAATAAGCAAGGCAGCTCTTCTCGTGAGGAGCATGCTGCTCAGTTACTATCAAAGCTATAGTTCAAAGTGTTTTTTTGTTCTACTCCGTTGACTTGCTGTATTTGTTCAGTGAGCCAGATGTATTCCACCCATCATTCATCACATCCCTCTCCACCCATGGCATTTTGCCACCGGTAAAGAGTCAGAATATCAAGTGGAAATGTCGACTTGCATTAATATTGACTTTGAAATACAGAGACACAGAAATATCGACAGCAAGAATATCGTGGTCAAGAATATCGAGTTTAAGGTAAGAAATATCGTTTTTTAAAATATCGACGTCATTAATATCCTTTGCAAAAATATAGGAGTGGGAATACTCGTTTTTTTAATTAGTGTTATGTATTTTAGTATGTATTTTAAATGTATGTGCTATATTTTTTGTCTAAGTATTGCTTTTGCTTTTTAATATATGTGTTAATTTTTTAGTAGTTATTAATTTTATTTTAAATTAATTTTGCGCTTTAGTTCCGTAGCGGGTTGTGGGTTTATAGGAAATAGGGTGGGAAGTAATTTAATTATAATAAATTAAATATTAATTTTTATTTATTAGTATTTATTTAATTTAGATTTTATAGTGTTAATTGTGGGAATTAATTTATTATTAATTAATTAATAATTGGCTGTTAATTTTTATTTATTAATTAATTGGTAAATATGTTAATTGTGTAATTTTTTTTAGGAGCGTGTTGTGGGTTTATAGGGGAATAGGGTGGGAAGTAATTTAATTATAATTAAATTATTATTATTTTTTATTAATTAATATCTATTTATTTCATATTTTATAGTGTTAATTGTGGGAATTAATTTATTATTAATTATTTACTAATTGGTTGTTAATTATTATTCATTAATTGTTAATTATGTTAATTGTGTCATTTTTTAGGACCGGGTTGTGGGTTGATAGGGAGTAGGGTGGGAAGTAATTTAATTTTAATATATTTATTAAATTTTTATATAATATTTATTTCATTTTACTTTATAGTGCTAATTGTGGGAATTAATTTATTAATAATTATTTATAATTTGCTTGTTAATTGTTAATAATTAATTAATTATATGTTAACTAATTATGTTAATTGTGTCATGTTTTTAGAAATGGATGGCGGGGTTTATAGGGGAATAGGGTGGGAGGTAATTTATTTTTAAATTATTAATTATTTGTTAATTAATGCTAATTAATTAATTAAAATTTAGATATGTCAATTGTGCAATTAATTTGATGTGTGAGTTGTGGGGTTTATAGTGGTAAATGGTGGGAAGTAAATTTTTGTAAATTAATTAATGATTTGTAGTTAATTGATATTAATTTATTATTGTAAAATTAGTTATGGAAATTGTGTAATTATTTTTAGGTGTGTGTTGTGGTGTTTATTGGGGTAGAGGGTGGAAAGTAATTTAGTTTAAAATAATTAATCATTACTTGATCATTAATAGTTATTTATTAATTGATAAATATTTTTGGTAATTGTTTATTTTTTATTTTGTTTGTAGATTTTGGTTATATAGGCGTAACGTTCGGTTAGTATATTACTTTTTATCTGTTTTAATGTTTTTTTTTATTAATAATATTTGTTTAATTGATAAATAATTGTGTTAATTATGGAGGTACACTTTTTTTTAAATTTAGATGTGTGTTGTAAATTGTGTGGTGTTATAGGGTAGGTAAAAATATATTTATGTAATAAATAATGTTTTTGATTATAAATATTTTTTATTATAAAATATTCATTTGTTTGTAAATTATTTTTAAATTTTTAGAAAATAATCTTGGTATGTAATATTTAGTTTTTTTAACATTATATTATGTTTCTATGATTTGTAATTTTTGAATTTTTTATATATGTTTTGTTTTTGGAACTGTTATTATATTTTATATTGTAGTTGATATTTTGTTTGTTTTTAAATTTTCTTCAGTGGGAATAGTAATTTTTACCCCTCCGCTATCCAACACTTTCCCTACTGTTGCACTCGTTGGAGTGGGAATAGTAATTTTTATCCCTCCGCTATCCAACACTTTCTCTACTGTTGCTCTTGCAGGAGTGGGAATAGTAATTTTTTCCTTTCCGTTATCCAACACATTCCCTACTGTTGCACTCACTGGAGTGGGAATAGTAAATTATTCCCCTCCGCTATCCAACACTTTCCCTACTGTTGCACTTGCTGGAGTTGGAATAGTAAGTTTTTTTCCTTCCCTATCCAACACTTTCCCTACTGTTGCACTTGCTGGAGTGTGAATAGTAATTTTTACCTATCCGCTATCAAACACTTTCCCTACTGTTGCATTCGCTGGAGTGGGAATAGTAATTTTTACCTCTTCGCTATCCAACACTTTCCCTACTATTGCACTTGTTGGAGTGGGAATAGTAATTTTTACCCCTCCGTTATCCAACACTTTCCCTACTGTTGCACACGTTGGAGAGGGAATAGTAATGTTTACCCCTTCGCTATCCAACACTTTCTCTACTGTTGCCCTCAAGGTAGTGCAAAATGTAGGTTTACAAAATATTAAATATTTTAATATTTTAATTTATACTATAATTTTTTTATTATTAATTTTTATGTTACAGGTGTATGTGTATATTTTTATTTCTTATTTTTAATATATTTATAACATTTTAAAATTAATTAAAATTATTATTTATTAATTGTTTTTAAGTAAATATATACTACATTTTATATATGTATTTTTCATTTTTTTACATTAAGGGGCCCATTAGGATGTCGGGCGGAAGCACTACCGCCGTGCTGGCGGATGCAAAAACCACCAGTTACCGCCTGCACGCAGCAGTCCACACGCCCGCCCGATTACGATGCGAAAAGTCAGCCAAACACCGCCGGCAAGCCAGCGACACCGTCCGCCATCAAAGTGCGCCCGTACACGTAGCGGCGCAGCACAGTTGACACACACCGTCCGACGAAACACGTACCGCCCGGCGTACAAATTACGATGCCGCACACAAACTGAACCCACGGCTAAGAGACACCGTACGTCAAACCGAAGCGGTAACACGAACGCCGAGCACGGACACCGAAGAAGCGGCACCCCGAGCATGAATCCAGCACTGCAGGCCCTCCCTATGCTCTATCTGATGCACCACCAAGGACGCAACGTACCGCGAAGACGCAGGTGGGCACACATACAACAAGTGCACGCAAACAGCGCACACAGTGCAAGGGCGGAAAAGCGGACAACCCCCACCCCGCGTGTACACGACACATCTACCAAAGCATCCACATATGACACACAGGCCAAATTGTAACATCTCGTAACACATGTGTACACACCACCTGGGACTAGGAACCAACCACCCGTCACGGCCCCAAAGCGGCGATGACGCTGCCACACATGCGCACAACGCAGAGGCCAACCGCAGCGCCATGCATGCGTCGCACACAGAGATACAAAAGGGGATGATGGACGGAACGTTTGAGCCAATCAAACACTCACCCCCAGTCAACTGATCTGGGTTTAATCCATCATCATTCTTTAGCTCACTCCACCACCCCAGTTCAGACATGGCCATATGCAAATCAGTCTGACCCTGTGCCTCATGGGAACAGTCCAGCCCGAACTGCCAAGCCATGTCTTCCCTGGACCGGAAACAAGCATCCTAGGACCGGTTTCTGGCATTCCAGCCGTCATCAGCCAGGCTTGCTTGAATCCAGTGGCAAAGTGAGCAAGGGACCCACGTCTGGGCATACCCCGCCAACTTAGGGCGAACAAAGCGATACAAAAGGGATGATGGACGGAACGTTTGAGCCAATCAAACACTCACCCCCAGTCAACTGATCTGGGTTTAATCCATCATCATTCTTTAACTCACTCCACCACCCCAGTTCAGACATGGCCATATGCAAATCAGTCTGACCCTGTGCCTCATGGGAACAGTCCAGCCCGAACTGCCAAGCCATGTCTTCCCTGGACCGGAAACAAGCATCCTAGGACCGGTTTCTGGCATTCCAGCCGTCATCAGCCAGGCTTGCTTGAATCCAGTGGCAAAGTGAGCAAGGGACCCACGTCTGGGCATACCCCGCCAACTAAGGGCGAACAAAGCGATACAAAAGGGGATGATGGACCGGAACGTTTGAGCCAATCAAACACTCACCCCCAGTCAACTGATCTGGGTTTAATCCATCATCATTCTTTAGCTCACTCCACCACCCCAGTTCAGACATGGCCATATGCAAATCAGTCTGACCCTGTGCCTCATGGGAACAGTCCAGCCCGAACTGCCAAGCCATGTCTTCCCTGGACCGGAAACAAGCATCCTAGGACCGGTTTCTGGCATTCCAGCCGTCATCAGCCAGGCTTGCTTGAATCCAGTGGCAAAGTGAGCAAGGGACCCACGTCTGGGCATACCCCCGCCAACTTAGGGCGTAACAAAGCGATACAAAAGGGGATGATGGACGGAACGTTTGAGCCAATCAAACACTCACCCCCAGTCAACTGATCTGGCCAACCGCAGCGCCATGCATGCGTCGCACACAGACACAGGGACACAACCAAGCAGCACACACACCAGCCCCACCCCGAACGCACATGACACGTGACAGGCCTGCCACAGACATGTCCCCAACGCCCAATTCACGGACAACACCCAACGTCACACAACCGACGCACACATGTCAGTGAAGTCACGCAACAGCAGGACACACCCCAGTGCAACAAACATGGCGAAGCACACAGCGGCGGCAACACCAACTAGGAGAAGCAGGGCCCTTCGGGAAGAGGAACGCCAGTACCACACTGAAACACCCATACCACCCTGCACATATGAACAAGACATACAAAACGGAACACCAAAGAGCCCGGGGACCGACAACAGGTGGCCCAAGAATAACACTCACACACAAGGCCCAACGCAGAGCGGAAAGGCAGCCTGCCGCCCACACAAGGGAGAGCAGACAGCACTGAATGACCTTCCATTCCAACTCCGAAACCACAGCCCTACGAAAGAAGCCGGTGAATACAGCCATTGTCCAATAAAAGACCAACACAGGCATGCAGAGGAGACCGACCACAGGGCAGATAGCGCATATCACAGAAGAACACAACGGACGGGAAAGAATAAAGAAAACACTCCCCCATGTCGGCCCCATGCAAGTTAATTGGAAGGAGTCACACATCACTGACCTTGAACTGTCTGAGAAGCATGTGGGATGAGGGCCCGTGTCCTCCGCACAAGCCAACAGAACACAAGTCGTGTCTCCCTACGACTACACAGAGCTCACAGCAACCTCGGAGCGTGCACATTGCAGACTGCACACACAGCCGGAGCACGCCACCACAACGCACCGCTGTAAAATGGCAACCGCAACACACCTACCCAACTACGCCGGACAGGTCAAGCTGTACAAAACCAACCTGATACATATATTGGGATGCGAACTCCTGTCCCTGCTGAACGTAAGTTACCGACTGACTTACCGCATCACATTGTTCAGCTGCGTCATACCCGTCTTCTACTGTCGGAGGTGTCCCTACCAGCATCCCGTGGAGATGTGTCTCTCCAACCCGGCATGTCTAAAGGCGGACCTGCTAGCACTACTCCTCCCTCTGGACGCACACGACAGGGCCTGCTCTGCCTATGGGGGCATGGCGTATGTGGCCAACATCGCACCCGCACTGAAATGGGACCACTGTGCCTCCACACGACGGATCATCGAGCACAGCTACATCGAATGTCACCCAGCATGCCCCATCATGGTCCTCCAAGGGACAACTTACGAACAACACCTTGACAGCCACCATCCGCTACATTGGCTGGCAAACATAAACACCACCAATGACATGGAAGCCCTGCTGGACGGCATCGCATACCTGACAACCTGTAAATTCGTCGGACCCCAACGCAGGTACCCCGATTGACCTATGATGTCCAACCCCGCACCCATGCTTAGCTTCCGCACGGACTGGCCAGTCACCACCACAACAGCCATACCAAACGACCAGCAACAATTACCACACCATCAACGACATCGCCATGACATCGGATATGACCGGGACATGCACACTGTTCCCCATCACATCCAGGAACACCGCATGCATCGTGGGAGGCAGTGGCATGGGGTCTGTGTATCGCACCCACATGGACGGAACTGCACGAACAACCAGGACACGACATGGATCCAGCGCCCATGGACACACACACCGCTCAGTGGACATGAATAGGTCGCCTGGAGTCTGTGGGTGCTGCACCCCTCCCACCCCCGCCCCGGGAATCCCATACCAGGACCTTTGCACGGACGACAAGTGCAAACAACAACAACACGACCCCAGTGACTGTGACATGTCCAGTAACCACCACATTGCAACAACAAGTGGCACGCCGCTGCATGCACGCAAGCACATGCCCTGATGTCATCTCACATGCACGCGTGCATGAGGAACAACCGCAGCAAACCTGTCACATGGAACTGAGATGGACTGTGCCCATGATGCCAAGCGGTCTGGTAGGCTACTTGTATACCGTCTGTGTCAAAGTCCGCAGCTCCGCAGCTATACGTAAATGTACATTAGCACAGCCTTGGCCAAGCAGATGTAACTCTGAAGCCCACATCCCACATGCAACAGCCAATCACATGTAACCCCACACCCTATCCCATTTGTAATCATGCTCAGTATATCCTCAACATGTATTCCGCTGCCAGTAGTGTCCACTATACTGCATCACAGAGGACAGAAGACTCAATATAATGTTTGAAACCAAAACTGTCTCCGCTGACTCATTTCACAAGTACAAATGAGAGAGGATGAGAGTATGTGAAGTACACGGCAGTCGTGACATGACCATGTAGTCCACTGGTATTGGATGTCAACGCAAATGAGTAGCACAACTGTGGAAGACACACATGTGTCGTGTGAAGTCGTATGGACGCAGTGCTCAGGTGGGTGGGTGCGACGGGTAGATGCGCACATGCCAAGTTGGAGCACGCCGTGTTGGGAGGGGTCATGAACAGTACACCACCGCTTCCCTGGGCATTGTGAGAGGACACCTGTCGGGGGAAGTGAACACGTGTGTGCACAGCAGCCGGGCACACGAACAATGCGGAACCAGGCGCACACGTCAGCCCACCCTCCGTGGACTAGCTGGATCCTGTTGTGCGCCCGCCATGCCCCTTGACAAGGCACACACAGCCCCAGTCGACCAGGTGTAACCCCAACATAGTCAATCCGCACAGGCGATACAGGGCACGGGATGGCAGTGGAGCATGGTGTGTGAGAGGTCTCCTCGCGCTCCTCCTGGTCATATCACGCAGGCAATAGAACCTCAACGTGTAGCATGGCACAAGTCAAATGGAAGTGTAGGGGGACGCACCTCAGCACGAGCAGCACTGACGTCACGGGAGGTGGCTCGCACCATCCCATCCATTGCCCATTATACCAACCACGCCACATGCCATTGCGACTAAGTGCAAGCGCGTGCGCCACCACCCCCGAGCCCTCCCCAGAGAGGCCAAAGAGTGAATGTGTGGGCCATCAGTCACAGACGGACGCGGCCTGGCCGCAAGGGCAGCCACAGCCACTGGGTGTCGCAGGTGGCGGATCCGGAAGGCGAAGACTGTGATGCATAGTCCATGCAGGCCGGGTCTCCATTTGGGGCACCACGCAGGTGGACGGCGTCCCGCCACACATCATACCCTGAGACAGCCCACTCGTGCAACTGGACCCACACATACACTCCTTGCCCTCTCTGGTGCGAGCTTGGGGCTGCCTGTGCAAGCGCTAGCCTCGCAGGTGCACATGCATATTGGGGGAGCGAGGGAGGACATGAGGGCTGGGGCAAAGATGACTGTATCACTGTCAGTGAGTACAAGGGATGACCCAGATGTGGAAAGGAAGAGACGTGTCCCGTGTGTACTGCAACTAGTCGCCAATCCAACTACCCCCATGTCCGGAATGTAAGCCCGCACCTAGGCCCGCCCATCCGCCACATCGAATATACCACCAGCACAACAACCTTCCCATTCGAAACACTGACTGGGGTGGCGACCAGTGAACAAACATGTGTAGCCTACCCACGCGTACATGTGGGCCCTCCATGATCCATGTCACCTGCGGCAAAGTCATGACATGCGCAATGAGGGAAGTGAGGTGAGCTGTCCGCCCCACGCACAGAAGGTGCATCAGCTCCACAGACCCAGCAGCGAGTCCAGCAGGGGTCACATGTGCAGGGGCAGCTGTGCCTGGTGTGAAGGCACATGCACATAGACAGCACATCGACCAATGTGTAGTCTGCCCACATCTACAGTCCATCATCATGCGGACATAGGAATTGTACACAGGGCAACACATCTTAGTGGGTGCACCCACCGTGACCAACAATGCGCAATCATCGACGTACCCGCCCTGTGCATGGCCCCCACCCAACGGAGGCACATCCAGTGCCACCATCCCACACACACAAGCCTTCCACGGAACATGCTGTATCCAATGGTCAGTACAGAGTCAGCGCCCATCTGGTGGATCCTGAACAGGAGACACATGCACACACATGATAGCTCCCACTATGTACGTCTGCCACCTGGCACGTGCAATGTAACCTCTCACCTGTGACGTGTGACTGCAAGCACACAGCCGTCTTGGCATGGGGCTGTCAATGTGGACACCTGTCAATGTTTCGGGAGGTGTGATCCGTACAGTGCTGTACATAGGGTGCAGTGCTGACACCTACTACTGTCTCATATCCCCTCGTGCCACAGGTCCCACTTGTTTTGGCCGCTCAGCCTGTGCCCACATCGTCGTCTGCCGTGTGCCATACTCATCCAGCCTCGGAAGCAGTGCCATGCTCAGCAGACATTCATGTTGCCGTGGCGTTGCCGCTTGACGAATATGCAGTCAGTCCCCATCAGCACGCCCGCAAGTCATTGGGGCCTAGATCCCCATGTGCATGACCATGGCAGTGGTTTGCATCACTAGCCATTGCCATTGGTGGGAGACCTGTGTAAGTGTATTGTGGCCGTGCCGTCCCTGCTTGACAGCTGGGCTGTGACTCATGTGCTTGCTCAGTCATGTCAGTGATGTGAATGCGAAATTGCTATGTGTTGTGTTGCTTTGACATGTGTCCACTGCCATCTTCCCTAGGCGGAGACCGAACATTGACCGCCCATACCAATTGCTGGCGGACATGGAGGATACTGAGGTCATAAGGAAGTTTCGGCTGGACAGGCCAACCCTGCATCGACTGTGTGCCATGTTGGAACCCCATCTCCGTCCCCGCAGGGTGTATCCGACAGCATTCACCCCCACGGCTAAGGTGATGGCCGCCATGCATTTCTTCGCCACTGGGTCATTCCAGCACACAGTGGGCAGTGGAGGAGGGATGTCCCAGCCCATGTTCAGCAAGGTGCTGAGGGATGTACTGGCAGCCATGATGCTGTACCGAAACAGGTACATCAGATTCCCCAGGGCTCGTGAATTGGCGGCAGTGAAGGGTGCATTCTATGCCCTTGGCAGGATCCCACACGTCGTTGGTGCCATTGATTGCACACATGTTGGCCTTGTTCCACCACAGGCCACTGAGCACCTGTACCGCAACAGGAAGCACACGCACTCCCTGAATGTGCAAGTGGTGTGCCTTGCGGACATGGTGATAACCCACGTGTGTGCAAAGTTCCCAGGCTCGGCCCATGACGCACACGTAATGCGCAACAGCATCTTGCCACGACTGATGTCCAATCTGCAACAGGATCGTGGCTGTATTGTCGGTGAGTATGTGGAGTGGTGTAGCGTGCTGGTTGTGCGATGCTGTCCCCTGTCCAGTTGGAATAGCAACGGTTCTCTGTGTCCCTCACACCGAGGTGACTCTGCGTACCCGAATGGGGCATGGCTGCTCAGTCCATTGAGGAATCCTCGCACCCCAGCAGATGATCGCTACAATGAGGCACATGGGAGGACCAGACGTGCGGTCGAGCGTACCTTTGGCCTCCTCAAGTCCAGGTTCAGGTGCCTGGACCGCACTGGGGGTGCGCTGGCATACTCCCCACAGAAGGTGTGCCAGATAGTGGTGGCGTGCTGCATGCTGCACAATCTGGCCATTCGGAAGCAGATCCCCCTCATCGTGGATGACGGAGATCAACCAGGGCCCCAGCCCGCAGACCAGGACAGCTCGAGTGAGGAGGACAGCGGAGAGGAGGAAGCTGGGAATGTGCGCCAGCAGCTCATCGCCCGCTACTTCACTTGACGGTGAGTGTCCATGTACGACGGCTGATGTGTCTGTATTTGTGCAGGTGTGTGTGTGCTGTGTCAGGGTGGCCTTTTGTTCACTGCGTGCTGTGTGTCAACGCTCCATGCCCAGGTTAGTATGCCACTGATGGTGGCTGTGGCATTGTGCCCTATTGCTCTGTGCGATGTGTGTACATTGCTTGTAGTTGTTGACATGTACTGTGTGATGGGTGTGTGACACACTCATTGAATGTGCTCCTGTTCTGTCTCCCACCCCTAGGTCCCTACAGGCCCTCCGGTTCCATTGCCATGCCACGCATCAGGTGCCGTTCCGCTCAAGGTGGCCGTTGTATTCCGTACAATTAAAACACAGGGCACAGACAGCAGTTTGTGGAAGAGGTGCATTTATTTCAAACTGTGACATGTGATTGTGTGTAAGGTGATGACAAAAGTGGTGCGTGCAGTGACAATGAGCTGTCGGTCATGGCTGCGTGATGCTCAGGGTGTACCCACTGGTTCTATGTCCATAGTCCAACACACACATGCCATCCAGATGGCTGTGTGGAGTGGGATCGTAGTCCAAGTCAATGCAGTGGGTGGTCAAGGAAGGCTGGCTGGCTGCCTCACTTGCGTCTGGAGCGTGCGAAGTCCTCCCGGGAGATCTGTTTCCACTTCGGACGGCCCCTTCCACGCTTGCGAGGGGGTGCCTGCTTGCGACATGCTGGTGGTTGAGGTGTGCTCACTGGCTGTGGACGCAGGGGAACTGGACACTGCTGCTCGACCCTGCGCCCCGGCAGGTGGTGGCGGAGGGGAGCTGCTGTCCCTGGCTGTGACCTCACCGCCACCACCAGCTGGCCCATGAGGTCCACGAGTTGGCCCATACGGGCGTCCATGGACCTCAGCACCCCCAGCACCTCACGCGTGTCTGTAGCTGACCTGGCCCATTGTCCTTGGGCCTCTTCATAGGCCCCAAGGACTCTGGCCATTTGAGGCAGGGCATGGCTCCCAGGGGAGGCTGGCGTTTCCCTGACCCTGCTCCTCCTACCAGTCCTGCTGCCACCGGCCTGCCCACTAGCCACATTGCTCACCACGGTCCTCGCCCTGGCTCCCAGGGTGGATCCAGTCGTCCGGGCCACCACCTGCGCTGGGGCTGGGGCCAGCGAAGACGTGGTGGCGGTTGCGGCAGTGGTAGTGGCCGCAATGACCGTGGGTGTGGCCGCAATGACCGTGGGTGTGGCCGCAATGCCCGTGGGTGTGGCCGCAATGACCGTGGGTGTGGCCGCAACGACAGTGGCAGCAGGGGGCTGGGAATGTTCAGCAGCCCTGGATGATGGGTTGGTGGGTAGGAGGGGTCCTGGGGAGCGGCTGGGCCCTGCCACACTAGATGGGCCTGCTTGGTGGTCCGTGTCCGAAGAGGAGGACAGATCCTCCACATCCGTGTGTCCTCGTTGGGGGCTTGTAGGCTGGCTGTGCTGGCTGCTGTCTCCATCCCCAGCATCCAGCAGTTCGTCACCTGTGGAGAGAATGAGATTTGTTATTGTGTTGCACCTGGCAAAGTCTGTATTGGTTGTCTGACATTCTCCGTTCGTGCACTCTCGTGCACGTGTGTCCCGGAGGCGGGTGTGTGGCTGTACAATCTGTTGTTGTGTGTGCTTGGCAATGGGACTGTGTGCCGTGCACATGTGGCATGGGACGGATTGGCTATGCCGATGGGTGTGTTGCTGTGCTCCTACTTATTGTGACTCTGGTGTATGCGGGCTCCAGGCCCATCCTGGGTCTGGTTTGTACTTTGCTTTTGGGGTACATATGGAACGCTTAGGAACGCATTTGGCAACATGGGGGTCATGCCCCAGGAACGCATTTGGGATGGAATATGCTTTTGGGCTACATGCTGTGAGCCATGGGTGCCGAACGTGACATGTGTTGTGGCAGCATGACAGTGCATGGTCTGAGGTGTGTGCATGCCTGACATACCCTGCATATTTGCTGTCTGTTGTGATTACTGGACATGGCATTGGACGCATCGTTATGAGTGTGTGATGGTTGTGTGCCACCCGACGTATTGCAGTTGTCCCATCTCCTTGGTGTGCGTGCTGCCCTGTGCCATGTGCATCACTGCAGTGCTCGGGGGTGTGGCCCATGTTGTGTGTTGTTGCTCACAGTGTGGCGTGCGCTTCATTGACTTCTGGCACATGGTTGGTCATGGGCATGTATCTTAGCGTGACTGCTGTATGTGTGGCAGCTGTGCGGATGACATGCCTTTCATGAGACTGGGGCTGACGGATGGGATGGATGGTATGTTGTATGTGCATGGTGTGTCTGTGTGTTTGATGGGTTCAGTGGTGTTCGTGTGCATTTATGTTGTTCCGCTCTGTTGCGTCTAGTGTTGTTTGTCTTACATAGGCGTAGTTGTGGGGTGTGTGGTTGACAGGCAGTAGGGGCTACATGGACAGGACTTCAATGGTGTTTCGGTTGTGTGTGATGGGTTGCACAGTGGCTGCCGTGTGGTACTATATTCAGTGTGGCTTGTGCATGCAGACGTGTCTCCTTGGGTGTTGCTGTGTCTGTGATGGGTCATGTGGGGTGTGAGTCTGTGGTTCATGTCCGTGTGCACATTGTTCACTTGTTCGTGACAGTGGGCGGTGCTGCGTGTTAGTCTGCTACGTAACATGTCCCATGTGTTGGTCGTGTTACGGTCCTCATGCCTCCAGTAATCCAGCCCGGTCCAGTTTCCCACCTGCAGGTTGTTCGTGCGTGCACTGTACTGGATGCCACATGGTTCTAAGCGGGGGTGCTCCATGTTGCAGGTCTGTGGGGGTGGGGGCGGTGTTGTGGGTCGTGGTGATGGCTGGACACCCACTGACACCGATTGTTGTGGACCGTGATGTCTACCTTTCGGCTGTCGGTGTGCACTGCGGTGGCTGACACGTGGGTGTGGGGTGTGGGGATGCTCCTCCTTGCTGTGCTGTGGGACTAGGGGCCTGGTGTGTGTTGTACTTGAGCTGTCCACCCTCCCACCCACTGCACTTTGTGTTCCTGCCACTTACCTGTTACTTGTCGGTTAGTGCAGCTATGGCGGACACATGGGTGTGGTGGGTGCTCGTTGTGGCGCTTCTGGCATACTTGGGGACCTGTTGGTGGTTACGTGGCTGGCTGAGTGTACACATGCCCCCACGTATCTTACAGTTGTTAGGTTTGGGCTGTGTGTGGTGGTGTCTGTTGCATGTGTGTGTGATGTGTTGTGTATTGTGTGCTGGACATGGGGGTGTTTGTCCCTGGGAGCTGTGGCATGGTGGTAGTGCATGTGAGTACATAGCGGTGTGCTGGTATACATTAGTTTGTACTTACCAGCCTCCACTCCTCTGCTAATCCGGCGAGGATCTCCGGATGTATAATGACTCGCACCTTCTCCTCCCACGCTTTGAAGGTCTTGAAGAGCGCGGGATTCCCTCCGCCAGTGACGGCAGCCAGCTCTCTGTTCTTGCTCTCCTTCTTCTTGACCAGGCTCTTGACGTCATTCCACCGTTTGTTGATTTCAACTCTGTTCCTGGGCAGGGTCCCGACTGCATTGACCTGGTCTACGATCCGGTTCCACATTCTCTTTCTGGTGGCTAGTGGTGTGTGCTGGACCAGGTTCCCATAGATTTGTGGGTGCACCTTGATAATCTCGTCGACCATGACCGTCAGCTCAATGGGCGTGAACTTGGGCATTCTTTGTGGTGCCATGGTGTTTGTGGTGCTGGTGCGGTGTGTGTTGTGTAATGTGCAGGGGGTTTGTGGTGCCGGTGTTTGGTGGTGGTGGTGGTGGTGGTGGTGGTTGTGATGTGTGCGTTTCTGTGGTGTGCTGCTGTCCTTGCTGTGTCACTGTGTCCTCTCCTCTCCTCTCTAGTTTGCAATGTTGCAAGGGGTTGTGGTCTGTGGGAGTGCTGCTTTTGTACTTACCTATGTGGGTGTGTCCTCATGGTCTGTTGTTTTCAGGTGTGTTGTGTCTGGTGTTCTGGCCTTTGTATTTTTTGTTTGTCCAGGGGGTGTTTTCGGGATGTGTACTGTGCTTGTGTATTTGTGCGTGCCTTGCTGTGTGGACTTGTTGGCCATGTTGTGTGCGATTGTTTTTGTCAGCGGATGGTTTCTGTGCAGGGACGTGGGCGCCATGGCTTCTGCCGTGTCAATTCTCATCGGCGTTGTTTGCGCTGGCGGGCGGTATATTTGTGGTTTACCCGCGCTCATGGCGGTGCGATCGTAATTTCACGTGCGGTGTGTCGGCCGTGAGGGCGGGCGGTTTTGTGTTGTCGTGCGTGTTTCCGTCCGTGGCGGGCGGTTTGACTCCGACTCGGACGAGGGCGGGCGGTATCTTGTGTGGTTTTTCCGCCGATGGCGGTTTTCGGTTTGTGTAATCGTAATGGCGTGGTCGGTGTTCAGACGGTGTGTGCGGGCGGATTTTTGCCGCTTTCATGCCTGGCGGATTTTTTTACGCCGGGTATCGTAATGGGCCTTTAAATATATATAAATTAATTATCAATACCAATAAAAAATTAATAAAAACGAATTACCAATTACAAATTATTTAATAATTAATCAATTATAAATACCAATAAATATTAATTATTAAAAATTAATTACCTACCAATAATTAATTAACAAATTAATTTTCAATACCAAAAATTAATAAGTAATAAAAATTTGTACTCAATTAATAATTAATTAAGAGTAAATTAATTATCAATACACAAAAATAATTTCAATAATTACGTAATTACAATTAAATTACTTCCCACCCTATTCCCTATAAACACACAACCCGCTCCGAATAATAAATTAATACAATTAATATAATTATCAATTAATCAATTAATAAAAATTAATTACCAATTAATAATTAATTAACAATAAATTATTTATCAATACCAATAAATAAAAATAAATTATTACATATTTACAATTAAATTACTTCCCACCCTATTCCCCTATAAACCCACAACCCGCTCCGAATAATAAATTAATACAATTAATATAATTATCAATTAATCAATTAATAAAAATTAATTACCAATTAATAAAAATTAATTACCAATTAATAATTAATTAATTAATTAATTATCAACACCAATAAATAAAAATAAAATATTTACTTAATTACAATTAAATTACTTCCCACCCTATTCCCCTATAAACCCACAACCCGCTACAGAACTAAAACGCAAAATGAAATTAAAAATAATTAATAATTCCTAAAAATTAATATTTAATTTACTATAATTAAATTACTTCCCACCCTATTCCCCTATAAACCCACCACCAGCTACGGAATTAAATTACGCAAAATTTAAATAACATAAACTTCTTTACTTTAAAAAAATTCAAACATACATTACAAAAATAATACATACTTTTAACACATATACTAACACTTAAAAACACTATAAAAAAATTCGATATTTTTAACAACTATATTATGACTGTCGATATTACTAACTTCGATATTATGAAAATCGATATTTCTTACCTGAATTTCAATATTCTGCACCACTATATTTGTGCAATTCGATATTCTGTCCATTCTATATAAAAAACTCGATATTCTGTCCAGTCGATATTTTTTTTTCGATATTGTGACTAGTTACCGTTGCAAACACATAAAAACACATAACTAATTAAAGAAACAAATTGACAATTTATGTAACACAGCAATAGGATGGCTTGTTCTGCTAATGAACAACATAAAAGGACATGGGCAGGTCTTGGAAAAAAAATTAAAAAAGGAGAATCCTCAGTAGTACTTCTTTGAGAGAACACAAATATTACATTTCCTACTTGTACAGACATCAAGGTTGAGGCTTCATTTTCAATGATTTTCCTGGAATGGAAAAAACACACAAGCGTACAGAGTCAGTGAGAATGAGAAAGTCTAACTCACATAAATAACATAAAAAAAGCATGTACTATTATTCTGCAATTATGAACAGCTGTCAGTGCAAACTGACTATGGCCTCCTCATGCTAACTGAAACAAGTGTAAATAAGCCATTATTTTCTAACATGTAAAACCTGGCCTACAATTAGTGCTACCCAAAAGTCATATTACAACTCTTGCACTTAGAATTTCAATTGCAATATTCTCAATATTCTCTATCTAAACAAACGCTTGCACTTCGTCATTTCCAGTACATCCCTTGATGATCATGAAGGGCAGCCCATTTATCGTGAAACATGATTATTTCACTAAATTATATCTAAATTTGCCGAAAAGCAACGTTCTAGGAAAAAGTTCTTTCAAAGGAAGATAGTTCAATGGAATGGATTTTTTGGAGTAACACTTCATCAAGCCCTCTACTTGGTACCTTCGAGCCTTTCCCACTTGAGATCTTCCCAGGAATACAAAATTCATGGGAGACCATCTTTGGCACATAGGAATTACAATAAATATTCGTCGTTATGCTCAAAATCAAGACTTAACAGTACATCCAGGAAATGGATTGTTTTTCGCTTACACGCTATTATACACTTAAGTATGACCGTACAGGTAGTAAATCTTAGTAATATTTATGTCATATCCCGCTGGTGATACACTGTCATGCATTAATGTGATTATTATGTATTTATTTTGTTAACCTTTCAAAAGTCATGCTGTATATTCTAAGGAATTATAGTTTGAGTAGAAGCTTGCCAATTTCAGGTGTGGCCACGATACTAAATTAAATAAAAAACAGTATCTCAGATTTTTGGATTATCGCTTTGCTGAAAGGTCTTACTGCAACTGAATTCTAAATCATGGTAAATTTGGCAAGCAACATATTTCTGAGACCTATTATAGCAATTTACTTGCCTATGTCAAGCTTCAGAAAAAGAAAGTGTTTCAAATCAAATACGAAAGATAAAAAATGATTGACAAGTGCTGGTGTTTAAAACCAAACATAACCCCGCTGTGATGATTTTGAATTTATACAATATGACAGACTGTTATGCATTTTACAAAGAAGCATTGTCTATAAATTCAAAACTTACTTTAAACTGCAAAAGAGAAATTGTTTTCCATTGGGTGTGGCTCCCAAAATGGCTAGGGAATACATTTCGAGCCATCAATGAAGTAGCGAGATATGCTGTATTTCTGAAAAAAACTAATATTTCACTAGTTCATTAGAACTCAACTACGTTTGTAGAGATGTATGGATTCCACAAAGGAGACACAATTATATTGATTCCAGGTTGAAACCTGCTACAACAGATAATGAAAATATGCCATAGATATTAATGATTCCAAATTAATGAAAGAATATGTGAAAGTGGAATACATATACTTGTCTTTTAAAACGCACCAACCTACCAATGAACTCTAGACAAGGCAGAGAACATAAATTGAAACACTTCCATATCAAACCTTATTATTTTGGTTTTACTGGTATGCATAGGAACAAAACGGCTACATTGGAAATTGCAGCTCAGATTTGGAGTAGTAGTATTTTTCTTGCTTCTGCAAGAAACACAGGGGCATATTAGCAAGGAATAGCGATATTTATCGCTAACCGCGCTTAGTGCGACTTTGGTTAACGCCGCCTATCGCTGGAAAATATCGCTGAGATAACACCCTATTAACAAGGTTTATCTCCATAGCGATAACATTTCCAGCGATAGCAGTAAAATGTGAGAATATCGCTGGAAAAGCAGCGATATTCTCGCATTATCGCTAAGGTGGATTCAGCATTAGAATCCACCTCCTATACCTTAAACAGGTAAGTCATCCTCACTAGCAGGAGATCAAATATAGCGATAAACGCGCTTAGCGCGAATTATTATATCGCTTCGCCTGCCTTGCTAATAGGGGGTAGTGGGATTAGCGACTGTTTTCAGTCGCTTTTAGTAGGGAACGCCTTCCTTGCATGTCATTAGCGATAATTATCGCTGACATGCAAGGCAATGGTAAACGCGGCCTCTAACGCCTGAAAGCTGTCGCTAACGCCTGTTAGCGACAGCTTGCTAATAGGGCGATAAAATTATCGCCGTTTTAGCGGCAAAAAGTGCCGCTAAAGCGGCGATAAAGCCCTTGATAATATGCCCCACATTTCTTACTGCAATGTTGGCTGTAAAAACTGATAGAAAATCAGCCTCTTGCTGCTCAGTTGATAGATGAAAATTTGGTTTGCAATGGCAGCACTCCCAAGATGAGTCAGAGTTCACCTAACCCCAGTAGAGGGCCATTTTGGAAGTCTAACTTACATCCAAGGCCAGGGTGTGGGCAACAAGTGCCCTGCAACCACCCATTAAATTAAAGATAATGCCAGGACTTAAGTGGAAGGGGGGCACACAGATGTATATGCAGTCCTGCTCCTTCTACCACAATTATATTCTACATTATAACTATTTAGCTCTAAAGGAAACATTCAACATTCAATAGAATGACACCGCCAAAACAGCAAAGAAGGCAAAGAAACTGTGGGCAACTTTTGTGTAAGTTTACGATTGCTATTCACAAAGGGATTTACAAGTAGTATCTTTACGAGTGCGGATTCTCCACACATAGAAAGATAGGGCAGTTCTAAAATATTTTCCAGCTATGACCTGATACAGTCCTGATTCTAGAATGACTCTCAAAGTCCACTTGATCAGAGTGATTACAGACACATCAGATGGTTATCTAGGAGGCAATCTATGTGAATCTAGAGCTTGTTATTTATGTATCACTTTAAGCTGTCAGTATTGACTATTCTTATCATCTACTACAAATCCCACAAGTCAGAACCTAAAACAAGGAGGAAGTTAAGCTAATCCAAATAACCACATAATCATACCCTCTAATTACTTTTTCCTAATCCTTTCCTAGGCAGGCCAGTCCAGACAGACCTTGTACCATACTATGAATGAAGGAAGACCTGTTGGATTATCTTTAGGTTTCACAAACACAAGCCTGGTTTGATACTTTCTGCCCACGCCGCACAAGCGGTAGTTCTATTTCCTGGCTGATCATGTGTAGAAAAGTTATCTTAAGTAAATAGAAGTTTTGTTAAGCAAATAACATCTGGTGCCAATTCGACTAAGCGAAAATATTTGCTGCTCACATTAGCAGACAATAAGTTTATGTAACATTTACTCCTGCTACTCTGTGACATGACTGTCATACAAAGGATATTTTGGTTGAAACACCCATTAGTTCAAGAGCTGATAAGATGGATAATCAAGCTATGGTATTGTAGCATGCTTTGCCTTATGTATGCCAGTTCTTAAAATATAATCTACCTCCTTTGGTTTACTTTGCCAAACCCTTTAAATGTTGAGGCCTGGTGAGATACGCCTTTAGCTGTCTTGCAAAGCATAAATCATCCACACATATAGATAGAGGGAGAGTTGCAGAAGGCTAGTCCTCTAAGTCATTGTTTGTTGTAAGGGATATTCTTATTTTTCTTTGGCCCACATTATAGCCATTGGATATTGATGGGTCGGAAAAGGCCCCTTGCATGGATCCAGAGAGCATGCACACCTGTGCTGAGTTCTATATCGAGATTTCCTAGAGATTCCTAGATTTTGGCCTTAGTGCACAAGACAATTATGTGTGTAGGGTAAGAGCCTGCATGGAAATTAGTTGAAATGTAGAGCTTGATTTTGTGGTTTGGATGGGCACAGTTCATGCTCACCCGTTACCTTAGTGTGACCACTGTGACTGCCTTCAACTCACCAGGCTGTGGAGGACTGACAGTTGTGGCAGTGACTCATTATGCCTGTCAGACAAGCCTGTTTACCTGTTTACTGCCTCCATGCCTCTCCTGAGTAAATATGACTGCCAGTCCCTTGCAACTGAGTTTTTCATCGTAGCCACCGGGACATGGATGCCATATGACTGCTTAACTGCATATGTGTAGTAGGATGAGCATCAAATTCTTGTGCTGTGTTTGTACATGCTGGAATCCCTGTCTGTATGAATGTACACTCAACTCTCCCCCAGCATTCCTGAGGTATTTTGAAATGGACCAGGCTCCAGGTTGTGGAGGAAAGTAGACAAATCTCCAGTTTGGAGAATAAGGACAGCCCTAGAACCACTCCTCATCCATTCTTCCCCTGAGTTGTCAACATTAGCAGTTAAGAGGTAGCTAAGTGAGGAAGCTTTTGTCTCTTTTGTCACTTTGCCTGGATCGCCTTTACATGGAGCTTCCACCTCCACCCCTCATTCCTGTCTGCTGACACTAGAGGACAAAGACTGTGGCTTGGCCAGTATGAGAATAATACAACGTAAGGCAGGAACTACTTGATAACAGTCCTAAAGATAGATCAGTGGAAACTGTGTGGAAATTAAGTGTACGTATGGGCAGACTCTCCAAGTCAATGTCCTAAGATTTGTCATCAACCACTGCCAGGGATCCTATAGCAATGGAGATCGAGAAGATGTTGGAGTCGTTGATTGTCAACTCCACTTGTCAAGTACCATGTTTAGGAACTGGGTAGCTCAGATGTATTCAAATATGTGTCTTTAAATCATCTTGAGAGAAGGAGCCCACAGACTTATGATGAGGAAGGCTGTTGGAGGTACCCGCTCATGAATGAAAGGCTACCTAGAAACAGGTAAGCATGAGGAGGTATGCAAGAAAAACTGAATTTTGTTGTTGTAACCCATTAAAGTATTTGCACTGCCTGGATGTGGGGTGAGGCTCTATGATCCTGAAACCCAAGGACTGTGCCCTGGAGCACAGTTATGTTACGTTATTACAACTTATTAAGTGCACAAATACCCTGGGGTGTCTTCGCACTGTAGCTCAAAGAGAACATAACTGGAAGAAGGAAAACTAGTTCTGAAAAAGCTACGTTTTTAGCTCCTTCCTAAAGGAGATCAATGAAGGGAAAGATCTAATATGCAGGGGGTGTTCCACAGCTTAGCCATTCCATAAGTCAGGCTTCGTCCACCCCAGTTAGTTTTTTTAAACCTGGTAATGATCATATATTTAGGTCCAGTGGAACGTAGAGGTCTACTGGGTTGGTATCAGTTAAGAAGCTTTCTGAGAAAAAAAAGGACATGCGTTATTTAAGGATTTATAAGCCAGGCATAAAGCCTTGAACTTAATACAGCTCCCCACTGGAAGCCAATGCAATTTTCGTATTTCTTTAGAAACCAACTGAAATTTGGGCAAACCTAGCAAGACTCTAGTGGCTGCATTTTGTGTCATCTGCAACTTTTTTAAGTGTTGATTTTGAATGTTCAAATACAAACCATTGCAGTAATCTAATTTAGATACAACTAATGCAGTCATGACAGTCTTCCTAGTATTGGCTGGCAGATGAAGAAGAATTTTCTTTATTTTCTTAATTATAAAGAAAGAAGAGGAGACCGTTGCATTTATTTGATCTACAAATTTGCTATCAATCTGCACCCCCAGATTCTTAGCCTTAGCTACTGGTTTAGGAAGATCGCCGAGCTCAACCGGCAACCAAGAGGCATCCCAGTTTGGCGAGAGGCTGACGAATATTATTACTTCCGTTTTATCAGAATTGATCTTTAGGCAATGCTTACTCAACCAGGTACTAAGTTCCCGCATACAGTCCTGAAAACCCACAGGGTAAACAAAAGGGGCTGATTTAAAATGATCCATAGCTACTGGAACTTTAAAATATTCCTCTAAAATCAGCCGAAATCAGTGCTGCATCTTTCTTGCCTTTCTCTGCAGTTCTCTTCCCTCTTTCTGCACGTCTGTTGCCTCTTTATGCTCCTCATTTGCTTCTTTCTGTACCTTTACTTACTGTTTTTGCATCTCGCTTCCATCTTTCTGCACTTTTCTTGCTTCTTTCTACCTGAAGTAATTCTTTAGAAGAATTTTGGGCCATTTCAATTTGTTTTGTGAAAAAATCGCTTTTTTCATTGATTAATAGGATTTTGTATTTGGATAATGCCTGTTTGTAGTTTTCCTTTTCTAGGTTATCATACTGTGACCTCCATCTTCTTTCTAGTCTCCTGCAATTTTGTTTTTCTAGCCTCAGTGCTTCCAAGAACCAGGGACAGGAAGGGGTCTTCCTGTTTCCCGATACCTGTATGATTGGTGCTGCCTTAACAAAAGCCCGAATTAAGCCAGTCTGTGTATTCCTTGGCAGCTATCTCAGGATTCAGGTTAAAGATAGGCTGTGAGTAGTTCAAGTGTTGCAATAAGTGGTCAGTGTCAATTCTGTTCCATGCCCGGTAACCTACAGGCCGAGTACTGTTATGATTATCTGATGTGGTCGCACAAGTCTCAATTTTTAACAGGATGGCTGAATGATCTGTCCAAGGTAGCGGTAGTGCATCTTTCACTATGATCGCGGAATTAGATGTAAACAGTCCATCCAAGGTATGCGCTGCCCTATGAGTAGCTATGTTAACACATTGTGATAATCCTACAGTACCCAATATATCAAGTAAGGTTACTGTCTCTTTATCAGTGCCATCTTCTAGATGAAAATTAAAATCACCCAAGATGTCGAGATCGTTTGAGCAAAGTCCTAATTCTAGAAGTAAGTGGATGCTGTTAATAAACTTGCTCCAGGACACTGGAGGATGATATAAAAGAATGCCATTAGAAGATTTTTTTGGATTAAGTTCTAGTGAAAAGCAAAGTGCTTTACATTCCAATTTAAAAACAGGAGAAAATTTGGCTGCAAGTATTTCTCGATAAATTACGTCTAGCCTTCCACCTCTTTTAAGGGGTCTATTTAGCCTAGATGCCTCAAAACCAGCGGGAACCGCGGGAACAAAATCGGGATCAAAGGCAGAATCTGCCCAAGTCTCAGTAAGAAAGAACAGATCCAGTTTTTGATTCGTAGTAAAAACTGCCAATTCATATTTATGTTTTGCCAAAGATCGAACATTAACAAAGGCACAGCGAATATCAGATGTAGATATAGCCACCGGCCATCTGTCAGCAGGCCCTACTCAGAGGCCCGGCCTGGCTTGTGGTCCTGAGCCGCTAGCAAGTGAAAACCACAGCTGTAACTGTATAGATTTTGCAGGCAGGATTGACCCAGAGGATTGCATCGGCTACAATTAGTATGAGAACTTTTAAAATTTAAATCCAAAAGTTCCTTACCTGTATAGTATCTACGCTCGATAATCTCTCGACCAGGGGTCCTGGTGCTTCGCGCGTTCCATCCGCAGACGGGCACCGACGGGCTTGCCTTTGGTGCGTGCGGCATGGACACGCAATTTGCTTCCTTAAATGACCCTCCATATGAGGGGGCGTGTCAGAATTAGCACTGTGAGAGTGAATCTTAAAATCGGGAGGAGGGGCAAACTAAAAAGTACAAAACTGGGGACCAGCAACCCCACAGACCCTCACAGGCTCCCCTGTGAAGGAGATGCTACTGGTAAAGTAATACTAACAAAATAAAATATGCAGAAGAAACACATAAAGTTATTAAAATAGGGAATAAGTCTCTACTAAGATGGCGCACGAAAGTGAATTGCTCCCCTTATCTGTGCTTGCACTGGGTACTTTGATTTCCCCCAGCCCGGTACAGAGGGCAGTGCAAAAGGTGACCTGAGATGATGAAAGTCTCTACAAAAAACAGAATTGATAAGGAATCTCCTGGGACAGCCTGGTGCAAAGAAGGAAACCACCAGAAGGGGAAGCGCATGTGATGGCATGGAATTAGAAGAAATTGTGATTAACTTTCAGTGGTGCAAGTGGTGATCAACAAGCTCACTGTTACAATCTGAAGTGGGCTCTTCCTATGTTTGAGTGGCAGGAAGATCCAGCAAAGGATAACTGTGTTTCCACAACCACACAAGCAAGTGTTTCTCCTCACCGGTTCCTTGGCAGTCCATTCTATCGTGGGTCAGAACCACATGTCTCTGAACAACCATACATCTGTGTATATCAGTTGTTTATTGGCGTTTGAGAACAGAGCATCTACAAAGAATTCAGAAACAAGCACCTGTCTACAGTATACCAATGATATCAAAAATATAAACCTTGTTTTAACTGTGTATTTCTGTCAATTGGGCCTACCTCAAAACAAAGTTAGTAGACACATTGATTCATAACTATTGAAACAGCCAACAATTAAACTGGTATGTCAGCAGGAGAAAAGGAAAAACAGTAAGCTGGGACATAAGGCAAAATAAAGGGAAGAAAGTTAAAGAAAAAGACAGGTATGGCAGATGAGGGGAAAACCATACCAACCCAAGTATTAACAAGTCATTCACCCCACCATTTCACCAACAGTGATCGTTCTGGGTGTTTCAAGCCCCCAAATACAATTCCCACTCTGGTCCACATATCCATCAATCCCCATTCCACATCCAACTAGCAATAAAGGGTCTGCAGATTTCTTCGAATGTCTTTATTCCATAATTTAATTGATAAATAGTTCTCTCATATGATGCCATGTTACACATGAACTATAGCTATGTTTCGTATTTCAGGACTCTGTTTGTCATCCACAAACATAGTAGTTCAAGCTTAGCTATTGCCAGAGCTGTTGCAAACCAACACTGGTGACAATGAGTAATTTCTGGAAACATGGCTGTCTCATGAAGCAACATTGTCTGTTCCTGCAGAGGGCCCTCCATCTCTAGGGCTCCATTGATCAAAGATATTTGAACAATATTGTTGCATTCATCGATATTCCCACAACACATGCACAAATAGCATTCTGGGGGACTACATCACCAACAACCTGCAGTACGGCATATGTAGACTGATCCGGTACCAGTGCCACTTTTAGATTTTAGTTTGGCTTCCATGAGACGTTTGTCATGAGTGTTTAATAACTCAGTCCACATTTCCATGAGTTGTATACATGTTATATATTTAACCACCTTTCCTTTAACTCATTAACAACTGAAATGTAGAAAAATGGGTCTGTTAAGATACGATATAGACTAGACACTACATATTTGGCAGATATCTATCGCCAGAGGCTTTAAGGCCATTAGGAAGGGCATGGGAGAAAGCAGACACCCTTGTCTTGCCCACTGTGATATGTTTATGGCTGAGGAAGTGCGTCTGTTAAAAGTCACTGTCCCACTAGGGATTTGATATTATTCAGGAAATTTTCAGCTATGCTAATCTGTTTCATCACTCTGAATTTAACAGCCGATTCCACCCTATCAAGTGCCTTTTTCAGATCCAGTGAGATCGCCACCTTTTCATCTGTGTTGTTTTGCACTAGCCATAGTATATGTTATATCATTCTTATATTGGCTGCTGAAGAGCGATGTGGTAAAAACTCAACTTAACCGGGTCTATCAGATGTGGTATTACCAGTTTAAGCCTATTGCCCAATATGTTGGCAAGTATTTTACGTCAACATTTGTCAACAAGAGATACCAATACCTTACACAGTTGAAAGGGTCTTTTTATGGTTTTAGTATTAGGGAAATCCTGGCCATAGTGTTTTCTCAAAAGGCACCCTACGAATGAGTCTATCATTTGTTGATTCATTTTATAGAATTTGGGTGAGAACACAATTATACCTGGGGCTTTGCTTGATGGTAACTTGTACATCACCTTGATAAGATCTCCTCATCTGTGATATCCTCCTCAAGCATCTGGACTTAAACCAGAGATAGTTTCAGAGGTCTTAGTAGTGTCCTTCTCTTGCATGTTGTCTGTTGAACCTGAGGAATAAAATTCTTTATAAAATCACTTAAAAGCTTCTAATATTTCTATAAGGTAAGCCGTTACATTGTTAGTACTATCTCGAATTCCTGGTGATGGTATACTTTGAGTCTTGCTGTTTGAATTGTAAGGCCATCAGTCTTCCCCTTTTCCCCCTTTTCATAATGCAGTTGTTTGATAAAAAAAGGTTGTGTTTTGCTTTAGAGATATATAGTGTATTTAGGTTGGATTTCACCTTAATCAGTCTATGCTGTGTATCAGTAGTGAGAGAGATTGCATGCTATTTTATCTGGTGCACATGTTCAAGTTCTAGACCTTGCTTTACTATGGATGCTTTTTGACTAATTGCTTTGTCTCTCATGATTTGGCCCCTCAAGTATGCCTTCCTGGCAGCCCATAACACCTCTGATGATATTACTGAGCCCTCATTTTACTCTAAGTATATAGTCAGCAGCACACATAGGAAGTCCTTATCTCTAGGGAGTTTGTAAAGGAATGTATTCATGCACCATTGATTCCCCTCAGGTACCTTTATGTGCTCAGATCTAACTGTACATGGACAGCATTGTGATCAAAGACACTATTAGGTATTATCGTCAAGTATGAGATGCATCTCAGCATTGGCGATTTTGCAAGAAAGTAATCAATATGGGTGCATGGTCTGTGTACAGAGGAAGTAAAAGTATAAACCCTATCTGTCTGGTGCATCAAACTCCATGGACCTAGCACTTACTAGAAAGAGTAGGATGTTTTAAATATCTAAATAAAAAGTACATTTATTCCCTACAGGAAAACATATTTATCCTACAACTAATGATTGATCTTGGATATTAATCATCATTGGAATCGGACCAAGTTTTAAGGACGCAGGTGGGCAGACCCTTCCTGATCAGAATGCCTACCCCTCCTTCCCATTAGAAGGAACCAGTAGAATGAGGTTGGATCGCCTGTGGCTGTTTATATGAATGGCAGACTCTGCCCAGCCAGCCTTGTTTGTGTTTATCTCTCTCTGCAGGAGTGTTTCTTGTAATAGTATTATGCCAGGGCATTGGGCATTAAGAAAACTCAACACATTTTTCCTCTTAATGAATTGTGTCAGGCCATTTACAATCAGTGATGTGATACTGAGATCAGTAATCTGGATAACATGGGGGCCATGGTAACATTCCAGATGTGGTATTGATTCAGTTTTACCTGGTTGAGTGTGGGTCTCACAATGATGCTTCTAGGCAGAAGAACACTTATTGATGAGAGCTGTTATATTGATGTTAAGGGTCTGATACAAATGAAGGAATGCAAAATAAAAACACTGCACATTTTCCTGGCTACACTTGAATCTGGTGACAATGGGTCCCTAAGTGTCCTTGATGCTATTCATTTATTCTGCTGCAAGTTAGGATCCGGGTGAAACTTATGGGCACTACTCCTTAGCCTACTGCACCCCATCCTCCTTCATGACTAGCCCTAGGGATAAGTAACGGTGAACCACGGGCACAGTCAAACTGTTGTATATAGAACCCAGGGTGCATTTCCTATTAATGGAGTATGAAGTGCAATATTTTATATCCAGCAGGAATATGTGTTACCAATCTTAATACTCATGATGCATTATTCCTGTACTACATCTTCTCCAACTGTGTAATGGCCCTAAATATGCATTTCTCTCCTGATAGGACCAGGTAGAGTCTAAACTAAACATAACACCTAGAGAGGCTTGATAGGGACTGCTAAAGTCTTAGAGGTGTGCCCAAACTTTAACTGAGGCGATCAAGTCCACGTCACTGGCAGCAGTTCTTCCATTTTCGAGCTGAGTTCTTGAGGGCTGAGTGGAATTTATCTCTAGGTACCATGTGTTTATGTGGTTCAGTTTTGCCCCTGATGCCCACTGGTGTGTAACCTCAGCAGTGCGTTCTCTCTCATCAAAGTAAGATAACATCAATGGAGTCTCTGGCATACGGTTAAGGTGTTGTGAAGTGTCATCTACCTGCAATGTGTCCATCATGGAGGAGTCCATGTCATCTAAAAAGCATTCCAATTACTCAGCATTATCTTATTCCATGGTTTTACCATCAATGGTTATCAACATAACTGCCCGATTTAAAAGAAATTATTTAATTATAATGTCCTAATTCTTTAGAACAAGATGTAGGGCAAGAAATGTTTTCCTCCTTGTCTTAGTTTCAGCCTAAAAGTCCTGGTAGACGAAGATTTCGAGGTTGTTATACAACTCAGGTTTTTTCCTTTTAATCGTGGGGTAACCTAGATATGATTAATACCATATAACACGGATGTTAGATGAATTATAATGAATCATCTATGCACTTTCACCTAGCCAGCATGTTTCGGCCTCCATTCATGTCCATACAGGTCATTAGTCTTTGTCAGGGCAGAATTTAGGGGCAAATTTACAAGGGCTTATTGCCACCAGAACTTCACTTTTTATGACGTTCTGGTGGCGATAAGCCATTCGCCTTATTTACAAGGCGGCGTTAAGCCACTTAATGTGGCTTAACGCCGCCTTGTAATTAAGGCCCCTTTTCATGCAGCACTTAGCGTGACAGGGGTGGGCAGTGGGTGTTGCGGTGGGTGTTCCGCCACAACACCCTTTGCTTTTGATGCTGCCCCCTATTTATAAGGGTGGCGTAAATATGGGGCTGCGCCAAAAAAAAGACCAGGGAACACCTGGTCTTAACCTGGCGAAATGAGGAGAAATTATTAATTTCTCCTCTTTTTTTGCTGTTTCTATGTGTGCTGCATTAGAAACAGCAAATCGCCATGAGTGATTGTTCATGTGCAGGAAGGTTTCCCTCACTGGACATAAACAATGATTTAAAAATGAGGAGTTGCAACTTCTTTGTGTGCTGCACAAAGCAGCACACATAGAAGTTACAAATCGCCATTATGGATTGTTTTATGTGCAGAAAGGGACACCTTCCTGCACATGAACAATCATTCCCTGCAACGCAGACACCCTTGCACTATGGCCTGCATTGGTGCTGGGCACCTAGATTTAGCGCTAGCACAGAGGAAATCACAGGGGTGCGCCATATTCTTGTGAATATGGTGCATCCCTGCATTTTTAAACTGACGGAGCGTGGCATTAGCAATTTTGGAGCTACACTGCTCTCTGCCAGTTTATTGTAAATATGCCCCTTAGTTTAGTATCTGCCTAGTTTACGTTCCTTCCATGCACCACACTAAGGAACGCAAAATCATTATGCAACCTACTTAGTTCAATTTGACACCTGCAGAATGATCAGACAATTTTACTAAGTTCAAGACAGCTCCCCAACTTCACAGCAAAACCACAGTTATAAACATGTTTTCCAAGTGCACAGTGGTAGCTCTGTTACTGCAACACAGCAAACTTGTGTTCATGCATGAGTACTCATGTTCATTCATTGTTCTCACTTAACCTTGCTTTTGTTTACTTTTGTGACCAGAGTATGATGAGGGCGTACCGTCTTAGCCACTTACTTGTGACCTTCGTGTGAGAGAAACAAACTGATTGAGTCAGCTGACCTCAGCAAACTTTAAAAACTGATAATCATTATTAATCCAACAAGACATGAAATGGTGACTAAAAACAAAAACCAAATGGGCAGACTTTGGCAGAGTATACATACAGTACTATACTGATATTGATAATCATTATAGAACTTTATATGGGTTGACTGTTTTGCCATATATCTGGTTTCATCATATGCTCTTAGGGCGGGTCATTGCTGTTAAAGCAAACCAACATAAATTTCAGACATGAAGACATATAAGTCGCAGGGTATTTCCTTGGTTCATATTATTGATTGTCCGATTCTTTCTGCACATAAGCCTAGTATATTGTCTGTGTGCTTAATTCGCCGCACCATAAAGGATTCTTAAGGTGGCCATGCTTGATAGAATTGATATTCATATAATATCAAGATCTCAATACAAAAGTTCTCAATCCTGATATCCCTTTTGTTATACTTGGCCTTCTCTGCAGGGTCACCCCCAACCTTTTTGTCTTCAGCCTCTTTTTTCTGAATTTGTTTTGTTTGCCTTAGGGCTCTGAGCACCTTACCACTGCTAACCACTACTAAAGTGTGTGTGCTCACTCCCTCAAACATGGTAAAATTGGCTTTCACCTGATAATTATTTATTTATTATTATTTATTATTATGGCATATTTATTTTACGTATAAGTCCCTTGTAAAGTGGTATACCATATATCCAGGTCCTGTAAATTAAATGCTACCAGGGGTAGTGACTGCTAGTGGTGCCGTCCTTTGTGTACACAGTACCAGCAAGTTATACATGAGAGAAATCTAAAGTAGTCCACCCATGTGAGACCTAATAATGCTTAGGGCCTGATTACAAGTTTGGCGGTGCTGGAGTGGCAGTGCCCCACTCCCGCACCGCCAAACCCATGGTTGAACCGCCAGTCAGATTAGGAGTTTTTTCCTGGTCTGGTCGGCGGTTCTTTGGTGTTCCCACGGCAGTGTCTATGAAATAGGCACCACAATGGCAATGTCAAAATCAATACCTCCACGGCATGGACCGTTGCAGTCCATGCCGTGCAGGTACTGGGGTGTATGCACACAGGGGGGAACAACATGTGCCCCCTGCATGCATCTCCAGGCCCAGAGGCATAAGGGGGCCCCCCTTGTTTCCTCTCCGCCACAATTTTCATGAAGGTGGAACCACCATGAAAACCGTGTCACTGAGGAAACTTGTAATATGCTAGCCAGGCCCGCAGCAATCCCACCAAGCATATTGCGGCCTCAAGACCGCCGCGCCACCTCCAGGGATCTCTGATCCCTGGCGGTTCAGGTGGTTGCAGAGCGGCCCGACCCCCCTAGTTGTAGCAGGGCGGCCGGAAGACTGCCACTTTGCCCCCACGAGCCGGGGGGTCCATGGACCGCCAGACTCATAATTAGCCCCTTAGTCTTCTGTCGGGATTCCTGCCATAGCTCAACTCTCTTGACTATCACAATGTATCGGCATGATTCATATGATTCCTCCCAACACTTATGAATGAACAAATGTCTTGTACCCTGACCTTTGTCCATATTACATGCTGTTGTTAATAGCTAGCTGCAGCTGGTGTTCCCCAGTTTGTTTGAAAAGGCTTAATAGCTTTTACAAATGTTTTACCATGCATATGCAAGGTCAGGTTTCAGGCGCCACAGAAACATCAAGAAAATCAACAGAATAAGCATCAAACAACCAGCATAGATTACCTCAACATGAACCTTCCGGAAGACAGCCCTCATGAAATTAATCCCTTGCGCCTCTTCCTTGCAATAAGCAATTAGAACACGACCTTTGTGAACATTCTAAAACACCTTCTAGAAGACAGCCTCATCAAATTAATCATTTGCAACTGTTCCTTGCTATAAGCAATTAGAACGCAACCTATGTGAACATTCTAAAGGACCTTCTAGAAGGCAGCCTAACCCCTGGCGGTTCCGGTGGTTGCAGAGCGGCCCGACCCCCCTAGTTGTAGTAGGGCAGCCGGAAGACTGCCACTTTGCCCCCACGAGTCTGGCGTTCCATGGACCGCCAGACTCATAATTAGCCCCTTAGTCTTCTGTCAGGATTCCTGCCATAGCTCAACTGTCTTGACTATCACAATGTATCGGCATGATTCATATGATTCCTCCCAACACTTATAAATGAACAAATGTCTTGTACCCTGACCTTTGTCCATATTACATGCTGTTGTTAATAGCTAGCTGCAGCTGGCGTTCCCCAGTTTGTATGAAAAGGCTTAATAGCTTTTACAAATGTTTTACCATGCATATGCAATGTCAGGTTTCAGGTGCCACAGATACATCCAGAAAATCAACAGAATAAGCATCAAAGAACCGGCATAGATTACCTCAACATGAACCTTCCGGAAGACAGCCCTCATGAAATTAAGCACTTGAACCTGTTCCTTGCAATAAGCAGAACACAACCTTTGTAAACATTCTAAAACACCTTCTAGAAGACAGCCTCATCAAATTAATCATTTTCAACTTGCTATAAGCAAATAGAACGCGACCTTTGTGAACATTCTAAAGGACCTTCTAGAAGGCAGCCTAATCAAGTTAATTATCTGCACCAGTTCCTTGTTACAAACAATTTGCTCCTCCCCTTTGCTTATCCTCTTTGCCTGCCACTTACCTGTTTCCCGGCTTGGAGGACGCTGTCTTGCCAGCTCCCTTGATCCTCCCACTTCGACCTCATCACAAAGAACGTCCCGCCTTTGTCTCACACCTGGATAGAAAAAAGAACAAGAAGAGACACATTCACAGACTTGATTTTACTACGCTCTGAGCTCAGTCGCAACATCTTGCTGCAAACAAAGGTAACCAGTGTTTTTGTTCAACTTGTACATACTGTTTTTCAGGGCTCTTCCAGAGAGGACTTGGGTGAAGCTAACTCCATCCACATGTGCTTGTGGGTTTGATGCTGAAATCATACTCACTACAGTTTCAAGAACTTTGATGAAGGTGCCTCTATGGACAATCTAAATGAAAAAAAACAACAACAAAACTAAAGGTTGGTTGAGATTTGAAAAGCTTTCGTGAGGTGATACCTAAAGAGATAGAGTTAATACTAGACTAAAGCCTTATTATTTGTTTGTTTATAGGTACCATATCTGCTGCTACCATTCATCAGACTGGTGTGAATGCCTTCTGCAGTTTTTCTGTTGAGTAGACGAGCCACAGCATCTTTGACTCTACACGCTCTCTCCATCCCAACCCGTTTCCCCCTGGGATCTGCCACTTGAGCAGTGTCTCCTCTGGTAAACCGAAGGCAAGTCTTGGGAGAATTCGAAAACTAGTGTCGTCGCCCCACTGGAATCATCTGGGAGCCAGGTAGGTGGCTTATGACAGAAGGCTAAGCCAGATGCATAACATTCCTTTTGGGCGGTGACATGACCAATCAAGACCAAATATTCACGGACGATCTACACATGCCTTATCAGGGGACCTCAATGACGCTAACAATCTGTCCGAGTTAATGCAGCAGTTGCAACTAGATCTGAATAGGTTAAAAGCAGAAAATGCAACACTTAAAGAAGAGTTGCAAAGAGAGAGGACACATTTCACACAATGGAGGGATACTAAACCCAAGGACAGTCACCCAGTTTTGACCCAGCCTGTGTTTGGAGAACCATTTCAGAGAGGGACGTTTACAACTACTTTTACAAATACTGACCAGAATCTGCATGTATCTGTATCCACACCCAGTACTGTGCCCTTAGCATCTCCAGAATGCTTTCATGGTGACAGTGCTAAATTTGCAGCCTTTATGAGTCAAGGGCAATTACATTTCCTATGCAAACCTCAGGCATTCCCCAATGAAGCTGCTAAAGTAGCATTTGTAATCTCTTATTTGGGCGGTGCATCCGCTAGCTGGGCAATTCCTTTAATAGAAACAAACAATTCCCTATTGTACAACTATTCTGCTTTTAAGGCTGCCGTCACTAAGTTATTTGCAAAACATGTTGTTATCCAAGCAAGTGACAATGAGTTATTAAACCTACGACAAGGTTCTAAGGACCTTCTGACTTATATCACTACTTTCAATTGACTGGTGGGCGAAACGCACTAGTCGGAAGAGAAAAGAACATCCTTATTCTATCAAGAGTTAAGATATGACCTTAAAGATTCCCTCTCACACATCATTGATCTGGCCAACGATTGTGCAAAATGTATTGATCTTGTGGTTAAGTTAGATCTCCAATCGGGCGAACGAAAGGGTGACTGATCTGGAAGTGACACCAGAGTAATTGCTCTCAAAACAGAGAAGAAGGAGTCCGACAGTAAGACTCTTGATACTGAACCTATGCAGATAGGAGGTATAAGAGGTCCACTATCTAATGAGGAAAAGGAACGTCACCACAAATTAAACCTATGTCTTTATGTTCTGCAAAACCAAAAAAGCCTAAGGCTCTGGCTAGTGTAGAGGTCGATCAAGACCAGGGAAAGCTAAGGGTCTCAACCAGAAAGGAGATTGTCTCATTAGAGAAGCGGTACAGATCTCACAATATCTGACAAATGTAGGAACACGAATTCCACGGCATCTGACTATCCGAGTCACAGTAATCCTATCCCCACAGCAGAGGCACATAATATCAATGCTTATTGACTGAGGAGTCACAGGCAATTTCTTTGATCTGACCCTAGCTGCCAAGCTCGGGCTGACAAAAGTTCCCAAAAAAAAACCAACCTGAGCCTGTGCGAGCAGTAGATGGCTCAGAGTTGTCTTCTGGACTCATTTGTTTTCAGACAGAGGCTCTAAACATAGTGTGCGATAATGGGCATACTAAATGACTTGTCTTTGATCTAATAGACACTCACACCTTTGGGGTAATTGTGGGAGTGCCTTGGCTAGAACACCATAATCCAAAAATCGATTGGGTACACCACACTGTAACCTTGGACTCACCATTCTGCACTACTACCTGCTACCAAGAGGCTCCAAAGGAGGGAATACATCTGCATTGTGCCTTGGTCCAAGGAACAGAAAACCTTAAACTACCAAAAGAATACCAGGACTTTCAAGATGTTTTTGACCCAGTGAAAGCCACCTAACTGCCCCACACAGAGCCTTTGATTGCCGCAAAGATCTCCTCCCGGGAGCAACGCTGCCCTGCAGTAGAGTTTACGCGTTGGCAAAACCTGAAACTCAATATCTACGCAAATATCTGGATGTACTACTAGAGATAGGTTTTATACGCCACTCCACGCCGCCTGTGTCTTCCCCACTCTTCTTTGTATCCAAGAAGAATGGGGAGTTGAGAGCTTGTGTGGATTATAGGGCGGTCAATAAGATGACTATAGCGAGCTGCTATCCTCGCCCGTTAATTCCGGTACTACTTGATCAGGCCAGAAATTCCACCATTTACACGAAACTAGATTTACGGGGAGCTTACCACTTCATCCGTGTACGAGGAGGCGATGAATGGAAAACTGCCTTTAGGACTAAGTTCTGGCTGTTTCAGTATACTGTTACGCCCTTCGGGCTATGTAATGCTCTGGCAGCATTTCAATATTTCATTAATGAGGTCTTGAGGGAGTTTTGGGATGTTTGTGCAATCGTCTACATAGACGACATTCTGATTTACTCAAACTCAGAACAAAAACATGTATACCCCATCTTGCAATGCCTTAGGGAAAACTCTCTCTTTGCTAAATTATACAAATGTTCCTTCCATGTACAGTCAGTAGAGTTTCTGGGGTATCACTTATCTCCCACAGGCACCACAATGGACCCCAAAAAGGTAGAAGCCATTACCAATTGGCCAACTCCAACAAATGTCAAGGAAATTCAACAGATACTGGGCTTTGCCAATTTTTATCATTGTTTGATCCCACACTTTTCAGAGATTGTGGCACCCATAATAGAGCTGCTAAAAAAGGGGCAATCATTTGCTTGGTCTCCAGAAGCCAATCAGGCATTGCAACTGTTAAAAACTAAATTCACCACTGCACACATTCTTCAGCATCCCAATCCAGACCAGCCCTATTACTTTGAAGCCGATGCTTCGCAGGTAGCCATAGGAGGAATTTTATCTCAAAATAAGTTAACCCAAGAACTGGCCGCAGGCATCCCATAGCCTTTTATTCCAAAAACTTCTACCATTGGAGCAAAGCTATACAGTGGCTGAAAGAGAAATTCTGGCCATTAAACTGGCATTCACTGAATGGAGCCATTTCATACAGGGGGCTAAACATACAGTCACAATATTCTCAGATCATAAAAATGTACAATTCTTTAGCTCCGTCAGGGCTCTCACCCCCATCTAATGCAATGGCTGCATTTCTTTAGTGGGTTCGATTTCATCATCACCTATCGACCAGGCAGTTACAGTCTGATGTGATTTCTAGACTGGGGTATGCTCACTCTTCCCATTCCACATCAGACTCCCCTACTATCATTCCACCAGAAAAGATAGTTTCAGTCAGCAAGGGTGACACCTTTATGGCGGCCTTACATGAAGAATATAAAAAACTAAAGGCTGAAGAATGGATCAAAACATCTAACCATACTATCACAAACAATCTGTTCCTTCACACTCAGAAACTGTACATCCCTACGATAGAATTAAGACGTCAGGGAAATTCAATGGAGTCATGACACTGCATTAGCAGGACACCCAGGTATAACGAAAACCCCAAGGAATTGTCAAACAACCTGGTGGAACAACATGCGGAAGGATATACAACGATATTTATCTGGACGCCCGACTTGTCCACAAACAAGAACACTCACATAGCACCTGCAGGCTTTTTACTGCCTCTGCCTATACCCCATGTTCCTTAGCACACCATTAGTCTGGATTTTATTACTAACCTTCCAGCAAGCAATACCTTAACTACCATTTTAGTAGGTGTTGACATGTTATCAAAAATTGCACATTCCATTTCCCTCAAAAAAGATACCCACTGCTGCAGAATTTAGTCAAATATTCATTGATCATATCGTACGACTGCATGGTCTACACATCTAAATTTTGGAGAACACTCTGTGATAAGTTAGGAATAGAGGTAGCCTTGTCATCTGCCTTCCACCCACACCGACGGGCAAACTGAACGGGTCAACCAATCCCTAGAAAAGACACTAAGATGCTTACTATCCACATACACAGGTCAATGGGCTCAGGCCTTACCCCTAGCTGAATTCACTTATAATAACAGCACCCACTCAGCCACAAACTACACACCCTTCTTCATCATGTCAATACAACATCCTCGGGCTCTTCCCATTGATATATCAGGAGTTTCTACTACGCTACTTTCAATCACAGATAGATTAGAACAACTGCATGAGATTCAAAACACACTAGGACAAGTTTAGCTAAATGGAAATTGGTCATGAAGGAACAAGCAGATAAACTTAGAACCCCAGCACCTATATACAAGGAAGGAGACAGTGTATGGTTATCAACACGACACCAACAACTAGAAGGCCCAAGGAAACTATGACCACAGTTTATAGGTCCTTATGACATCATCAAGTTAATTAATACAGTCACCGTCGAGCTACGGCTTCCCCTGAATACACTATCCACTCAGTGTTTCACGTTTCACTGATCAAGCCATACCAACCCGCCACATGAAAAGATACCCCACCCCACCTGTTCTGATTAATGGCCAACAAGAATTTGAAGTTAACCGTGTCCTGGACTCTAAACGATCTCAGGGAAAACTATATTACCTTATATATTGGAAGGGCTATGACCCTTCAGAGCGTTCCTGGAAACCGTCCTCCTCTGTTCATGCCCCTCTTCTGGTGAGATGATTTCATGCCCTCCACTCCACCAAACCATGACCTGTAAGACTGTCTTTGGGAGTGGCGACTGTCAGAATTCATCCCATTCTCAGTGGTCTGTAAATTTTAAACCCATTGTTGCTCATATTTGAACTATTTTTTCCATATTGGACAATTAAGATGTCATTTTTTTCAAGAATGTACCACTCAAAAACATTTTCTGAATGCCCCTTCTCAAGCAAGTACTAAGGCAGGAAAATGCCAACATTCTAAAAGTGACCTGACGTACTGCGGGGTTGGGCCCTTTCACTAACAGCCAAATTGGGCCTCTTCAGAATGTATACAAAACAAAAATAAATGTCTGTGAATATTTAAGAGTCACTTATTCTCTCAAAACCAAGTCAAATTAATATATTATCTTGATCTGTGCATTTATTTCACATTAAATTCTGTAATGTTAACACGATAACTTGACATTGACTTTTAATATGTCATACAAACAGACAATTCTCTACTTTCACATTGGTCAAAAAGGACCTTTCAAACAATCAAGTGTATTCAACAAACATTAAAACTAATAATAAATTGACATAGACTAAAACACATGAATTTTTTACAGAAATAAAAACTAACACCTGGTTAGTAATTCCATGCATAAACAGCAATATACGGGTAAATTGGACCAACATAAACAAAACCAGTCAAAAGGATTTTTAAAAAACCAGAGGAGATTCTCACAAATGATATAGGTTTTGTGACCCTCTTGGAATGAGCTAAAGGGTTATTTCCAATTCTAATCAAAAGTGGGATTAATGTTTATAGTTGTTTTCCCACTGTCCATTGTAATTCATTTTGGGAAAATCCCGTAGCCTTTGTCGTCGACACATTTTGAACCTCTACGAATTTGGAGTTCTCTTCAGGACCTAGACTGAGCGTTTTCTGTGAAGGTATAGCGTACATTGTATTAGCTGGTATCTGCCTCAATTTTAATCTATTGTGTTCAAACAACTGAGAAATAAAGGGTGTACCTCAACTCTTCATAAATGGAGGTATTGCAACAGTTATTTCTCAATTCATCTCTCTTCATGTAGACAAAGGTTTAGCTTCATTAACTGGCTTGAAGTCTGAACCCGATGGATTAATTGGTATTACTAAAGACATACATATCATTGTGAAATGCGTTCCAATGACTGAGAAATGAAGGATGTACCTAAATTCTTCATGAATGGAGGTATCAGCTGTTTCTCAACTCGTCTCTCTTCGTGTCGACCAGTGTTTGGCTGTATTCGCTGTCTTTTAATCTGGAACCGATGAATTAATTGGTATTAAACTAATGCATTATGTTGTGAAATGATGCTACATGACGCTCATCCACGCATGCGTGTTTTAATGGACTACACGGGCATATTTCGGAAGAGATTTGAACAGCAGTTGCTGTTTTATTATTTTAAATACAGCGGACGTTCCTCCGCTATGGCGGAGCACCGTCGCCCCCCCTGTCAGTCCTTTAAAAAATTCAAAAATAAAATGATAATAAGGCGAGGCCCGTAACGCCATCACAACATCACTGAAATTGACATTGTGGTGGCGATAGGGGCTTGTAAATATGCCCCAAAATGTCTTCTCTATTGTTATCATTATGATTATACGCTGATTCACTGAGGCATCTTGGCACTAGGCCAGACAAGATGAGTAATTCGTGTAATGAATAGCACTCAACACAAAACGGAACTAACCAAAAACAAATCACAAATACATACCAATGCCTCATGCAAGCTCCTCCCAAAAAAGAGCCAAGTGTCAAAACGTGGCCTATCAAACTAAGACTTCAGGGAGAGATGGGACTAGACAGCTTTTTTAAATCTAAAGTCATTTTGAATTACTCAGATATTCGATGGAAGACTGTTTCAGATCTTTGCGCCAAAAAGCCAAAAGGACCTTCCACAAGCCCGAGCTTTACAAATATTTTACACTTTGGTCAATAGAGCAGCACTAAGTCATAGTGTTCTTACTGGGCAATATGGAGCAATCATTTCTGAGAGAAAGAAGGTCCAATCTCATAGAAAGGCAAGAAAGGCAATTTTTACCTCAACTGTTTTAATGGGGAGTCAGCCCAGTTTTTCTCTGGCGCATGAGACATGTCCGAATTTGTTTAAGCATCAGACACTTCTTACAGCCATGTTCTGATGGTGCTTGAATTTTGCTAGGGCAGAATGAGGCAGGACCATATAGATGCTATTACAATAATCTACATGTGACAGTATACAGGCACCAACGATTTCTGGGCAACTTATCTCTGGGAAGTAAAGGTCTTACTTTCCTGAGAGTTTTTAGTATGCCAAGTCCTGTGGCCCATATAGCACACCATAATCAAGCGGAATCTGGGCACTTCAGCTTCTAAATAAATAGAACATATACTTATGGAAGCAAAATCAAGCTCGACTAAAGATGTCATAAGGATGGAAAGGGGAATACAGTAGAAAATATGGAAGGAATATTGGAGGTATTTCATACTTTTTATAAAGAGTTGTATACACAAGATATAGTCGATGAGGATAATATAGAAGCTTTTTTACAAAAGGTGGATTTAGTGGGTCTTGGACAGGAAGAGCAGGGAGCCTTAGATGCGCCAATAACTATGGCAGAGCTTGAGGAAGCAATGGGCTCATTGGCTAGTGGGAAAGAGGCAGGGCCAGATAAACTACCACTGGAGGTGTATCGAATGCTTTTTCAAGTAATAAAGGATGATATGTTGACTACACTCCAAGAAGCCCAAGTCGGCAACCCGCCATTATCTTGGGACGAAGCTAATAATGTGGTTTTTAAAAAGAAAGATAAGCCGGCGGAACTGCCAGGGTCGTATAGACCAATCTCTTTGATAAACCCAGACGGCAAAGTCTATTCAAAAATTCTGTCAGTCAGGTTAGCTCAAGTAATTTCCCCATTGGTTTCTATGCATCAGCATGGCTTTATACCGGGCAGGAGCACGGTCAATCATTTAAATAGAGTAATCGCGATGATTGATTACGCTAATGTACAACAGAGGAGGCTAGGTTTGATTTTGTTAGATGCTGAAAAAGCGTTTGACTGTGAGTCCTGGCCGTTTCTGTGGGCTGTCATGCGTAAGATAGGGATCGGGGCCCGATGCATTAGTGCTATACAAACTATGTATAAATCTCCTCGGGCTAAAATTTGTGTAATGGGTAGAGAATAAGCTCAGGTATATATCAGCAGGGGGACAAGACAGGGATGTCCCTGCTCGCCTCTATTATTCGCTATATATATTAACCCGCTTTTAGTATTGTTGGAAACAACTAATAGGATAAATTCTATGATCTGTGGGCAACACCATGTGTGCGTATTAGCCTATGCAGATGACATAGCGGTGGCGACATCTGATCCAGAGCGAGCGGTGGTAGAGATAGAGAGTTTGACCCGGATATTTGGGGAAGTGGCTGAATATAAGTTGAATTCATCCAAAACCCAGATTGTATGCTCGGAAGGAGCATGCCCAGGAGAGGGACGGGTTACGGATGAAGCCATGTATTTGGGTATTAAAATTAGGATGTCATTGCAGGATTTAATAGAGGTTAATTGGGGAGATATAGTCTCTGCGGCCAAACGACAATTGGATAAGGTTGAATGTTTACATCTCTCGATGGTCGGGAGGTGTAATGTACTTAAAATGTGTATTCTTCCCAAGGCCATGTACTATTTCAGGGCAGTCCCACTGGAGTTGACTCTGTTACAATTATTGAAACTACAATCTCTGTGTGACAGGTTTATATGGGGACAAAAGAAAGCTCGTCGAGCTTCGAAATACATGATGTTGCCACGGGACTGGGGTGGATGGGCAGTTCCGAATTTTACATTTTATTATTATGTATGTCTATTACAGAATATGCAGATTCTATTGACTGGAGAGGATGTACAGCTGGCAGAAACACCAACTATTTATCAAATGCTGATGGGGCAGATGTTCGAAATACTTTATTTCAATTTTTGGAGCACAGTTATTTTAAGAGAACACGGTTTAAGGTTATGATTTCAGCATATAAGGTATGGAAAACAGTACGTAAGATGTTAGCTCTAACTGCGATATGTTACTATACACCCTTGAACTCTACGGCTATATTCCCGGCTATTTTTTGGGATGTAAGGATGGAAAGTTGGCGAGCTAAGGGGATCAGGCAATTAGGTGACATATATTGCGGCGTGGTACTACTTTCTTTTTCTGATTTAATGGATCGGTATAAACTGCTTAAAAATGATTTCTTTAAATATTTACAAATACGAGATTTTCTATGTAAACATTATAAGTGTTTAGAGATAGCTCCTAATTCTTTAGTGGAGGCAGTTAAAAAAAGAGCTAAGATAGGGATATTATATGGGGTGTTGATTGAAACACAGCCGGATGATATAGAGAATCAGGATAGTAAATGGAGGGCACGTTTTGGTCTTGAAGGCATATATGTGCAACAATTAATTGATATTGCTGGTAGAATTCTTTTGACAGCAAGTCTGAGAACTCAACATTACAATACTTTATTTAATCTATATCATACACCTGCAAAAATGTTGAAGTGGGGGGGGTACACGATGGGAAATGTTTTAGATGTGCTATGGAAAGGGCTGATATTGTACATATCTTTTACGAATGTATAGGTCTTCTTCAGTTTAGAAAACACATTGAGCAGTTTTTATTGGAAATTACGGGGGTGGATGTGCATATCTCTAAAGAGGTAATGTTAATAGGAGTTGGGGAGGCCACCAAAGCGGGTCAAGTTTGCTATCCATTTAGGTACCTCGTATTTATAGCAGTCGCAGTAGCACGATTATGTGTTGCTTCAGTATGGCTTCAGCCTGATGCCCCATCGTTTGAGATGTGGTGAGCGAAGTTCTACAATATTTTTAATTTGGAATATAGTCTGTACTGTTTAAAATCATTTAAGAGGAAAAAACTGGGGGTTCAGATTTGGGGTCCTATGCTTGATCATATGGAGATAATTGTTTGAATATAATTAATTTGTATATTGTGGCATTTAATTTTGTATCTGATTGTTTAAGTGATCAAATTTGATTTATATGCTATGAATTGAACAATAAAAAAAAAAAAAAAAAAAAGGATGGAAGACAGAAAGTTACATACGAGATAGAGCACCCATCAAGAAACAAAGCATATAGAATACAGTGAAGATGTTTTTCAACGACTGGTCTTGCTAGCATTCGTGGGCATGTGGGTTGGATGACAATCACTTTAGGAGTGAAATATTGGCATACATGAAACAGCAAACATGCATCATGATGATTTACTGGAATTGATCTACGATGTCTGCACCGTTACCAGCTTTCATACAGATAGTAGTGATCACAATGATGCTGCTGAATTGAGCTGAAAAGCCTCGAACAAATGCAGGAGCATATTTACAAGAGAATGGTGGAGCGTGAGGTTAAGCCAAAATTGCTAACGCCACGCTGCGCCATTCACAAAAAACACAGGGATGCGCCGTATTTACAATGATACAATGCACCCCTGCGCTTTCCCTAGCGCTTGCACTAAATTCAGCTTCCTCGTGCCAATGCAGGCACCCTTGCACCATAGTGCAAGGGTGCCTGCATTGAGGGTATGATTGTTTATGTGCAGTAAGGTGTCCCTTCCTGCACATAAACAATCTCTAATGGTGATTTGTAACTCCTATGTGTGCGGCATTGTGCAGTACACATAGAAGTTGCAAATCATCATTATATTCATTCCTGCACATAAACAATCATTCCTTCATTTATAGCGATTTGTTGTTTCGATCTGTGCTGCACAAGTCAGCACACATAGAAACACCAAAAACGAGGAGAAATTAATCACTTCTACTCATTTCGCCATGTTAAGACCAGGTTTTTTTTGTCTTAATTTTGGCGCTGCCCCTTTTTTATGCCACCCATGTAAATAGGGGGCAGCGTAAAAAAGCAATGGTGTTGTGACGGAACGCCCACCACAACACCCATTGCCGCCCCTTTCACGCTAAGTGCTGCGTGAAATGGGGCCTTATTCACAAGGCGGCGTTAAGCCACGTTAAGTGGCTTAACCCCGCCTTGTAAATGAGGTGAAGGGTTTATCGCCACAGGAACGTCATAAAAAGTGAATATTCCCGGCAGTGTCTCAATGCTTCCGCATGTGTCGTTGTGATACCACTTTCTGATTAACTTTGGCTGCTATCACTTGTAACATTGCAAACAATCCAGTAAACTCCATTCACACAACAACTTTGTAACATAGAATCAGAAACAGTAGTAAACGCAGTGCCAGATCCATCAATCCTCCATTAGTTCTGTTAGAACTGCTCACCTAGGGGCATATTATCAAGAACGGCGATAATGGACTTTATAATATGCCCTGGAGAATTCCAATAGAAGCCCATGTTCACACCAGAACATGGGCTTCTATTGGAATTCTCCAGGGCATATTATCAAGTCCATTATCGCCGCTTTAGCGGCAGTTTTCTGCCGCTAAAGCGGCGATAATTTTTAACGCCGTTCTTGATAATATGCCCCCTAGTTCCGTCCTTAGTCCTACCTGTATAGGTGCCAATGACCTGCTCATCCAAATGATGTCTACGATCCCCCTAAATAATACACAGGTGACTTAAATAGGCATTTAAGATATTTAATATAAAATTAAATTACATGAATCCTTGATAAAATGCATTGCTCGATACGCCAGCCGACCGTATCCCAAATCTCTACAGGTGGACCAAACATTTCACTCGAATACACGGTCCCCAATTCCTGGTGGAATCATAAACCCTTGTAGCCTCTTCATAGCCCCTGCCTAGACTCCTCTCAGGTGTTGGTACTTTCAGAATTGATGAATTCCACCGTGTAAATGTTGCTCATGTGTGTAACAGAAGATGTTTACTTACTTTATATTTTAATTACAAAAGGTTAAGGAAAAAAGGCAACAAGAACTGAAACACATTATATCCCTCAAACAACATATTCCAAAATCAAACCTAATATTTCTAGAAGTGCACTCTGTGATTGGAGCACATCTTTTTTAGGCTTGTTTGTAGGATATGAGTTACTCTGAGCAGATATCTTTTTATGTTCATGGAAAATACATCTGTAACAGTACAGTAAAAGATGAATAAATGGCCAGAGTGCACACGGATGTTTTAGCCTTTTTACGCGGCAACTACAATAGGAATGAAGTCTATAATACCTATTGTTATTTGTATGAAGGACAACAAATAGATCTTTTGAAACTATTTCATGCTTTAACAATTGCAGTATCACAAATGCTACTTAGCATGGCTAATGCTTGTTCAGCAGAAGCTCGGTGGGGCTTGGGTAGCTTTCTGTTACTGTAAAAGGGTGGATATTTTTTATGTGAGGTCGAGGCATTTTGTTGATTTTAATTTATAATGTTTAGCTTTAGCTGAGAAAGACCTGCATTGAAGTTAACCATATTAATATTTCATGTTTTACCTGCAATGTTTGGTTTAACGCTTCCCCTCACATTTAAGAAGGCATTTGCGATTGGAGGTTTTCTGTTTGCTTTGCTGATTGAACCGAGGAGGTTCTGGTTTGATCCTACAGGCTCGTGTGTCTTCCTTCTGCATTGCCAGTGCCGTGCACTGACCTTCCTTTAGCTCGCTCTGTGCCACTGCGGTCGGACTGTAGCTTCGGTGAGGCATGCATTCGATGTAATCTGTCTCTGTCTCATGTGCAGGGCCCCTTCAGTGACTGGCTCACGGCTGACGAGATGAAACCCTAAGATTAACTGAGCCCTGGAGAAGCTGTGCTGACACAGGCGGTGTCAGCCCGTGACGGAGGTGTTAACTTAAGGGCGACACCTGCACATAGTTTGCAGCTTCTGTACACCTTGAACGTGTGGTGAGCTTAGAGAAAACTCAATGCAGAAATAAAGTTCCAAGAAGGATTTTGTGCGATAAAGCCCTTCGAGAGACTGACGCCCCCTGCAATCGGGGTAAATAGCTCCTCATATTGCCATATATGATGTCATGCTCTCATTAATTATCTGTGACTTTTATTCATCTTAGTTCTACTCATCCTCATCTCACTCAGTAATCAAGAGGTGATTGTGGTATTTACAATTACATTGATATGTATTTCTGTATCCTGTATTAGTCTGTCGTTACTTGCATTATGCCGTTATATACTGTCTCGTGCAGCCATGCTCCAAGAGGGCATCTTCTGAGCGTAGTTCTAGATTCTGTGTCTTCGGCTAGTATTCTGTCTCTGCAGAGCAGGCTGTTGCTGCGGGACCACAGAACTGGAAGGACACTTGCGGATGGGCTCCAATGTTCACACTTATTGCATTAAACATCCTTTAATCTGCTTGCTGGAGTTGTGTGGACTCTTTGAACTATGCCTTCCCCAGCACAGTGATCCCGACCTCGAGATAGGAAAAATCAGAAGCAACCTGAAAATGTAAGCCCTAAGGAGCCTGCTAGAAACTAGCTCTGACTACCAGTCCCAGTATGCCTTGCGTCTGCTGGGTCATTCTGTGCTAGGCATGGGAGGTCTGGCTGCAACTTGTGGGAGATAGCTGAGGAGATGTGGAAATGGTCCCTGACTGTGGAGCACTGGACCTCTTACCCAGGGAAAAACCAATGGGTGTCCTCCCTGTGGCAGGCCTTCTGGATGGTCTGGTAGGCCTGCAGACTGAGGTCAGTCCTGTGGTGTGGTCGGGGGTCCTGGACAGGTTGGCTGCGGGCTCCCATGAGCTCTGCTTGGGTTGCCACGTTTTCTTGTTGTAAGTGTCCAGGTTGACTCATAGGGGCGCACGCCCACTGGGCCTTACACCAGTTTCTGTCTTTTCTTGTGTGTAGCCTTTTTAGGTCGAGCCTAGCAGCGCGCATGCGCTGCTCTGCGAGGCTTCTTGTGTCTACTCCGTGTGGGTCTGACTCCTCCCACACCTTGGATTGGCTTTTGCGTGTGTCTTTCAATAATGAAAGCATGCAAATGGCTAAAGGCAGATGCATGTCCCACCTCTTTTGTAGTGTTCACTCCCATGGCGTTTTGCCTTCGGGAGCAAGCAGCGGCGCGCAGGGTGGCAGCTGCATTCTTCGTGCATGGCGTCCACCCCGCCCCCTTTCTTGCGGCTCCCCGCACACATTTTATTTTTTTGTAGATTTGTTTACTTTCCTTTAGGCCGCAGCGGTATTCGCGCTATAATGTTGTTTTTTAAAAATTTGTTTACTTTCCTTTGGGCCGCGCGGGCATTGTAAACTCTTTGCCGCTCCCTCCTGTCTTCAGTGCGGCATCCGCTTTATGGACCTTGCGCTATAATTTTCTCTTTTTTAAAATTTGTTTACTTTCATTTAGGCAGCGCGAGTATTGCAAACACTTTCCCACTCCCTTCTGTCTTGTTTTTCTAACTGAGCGTGGGCCCGCTTTATGGGGGTCGCGCTGTAAGTTTTAAATATGCTCCGAGTTTGTTCCCCCTTCCCCCGTGCAGACGCTTCTTCTGTGCGCCATTGTTCCCCCTCCCCCTCCCTCTCCCATCCATTCCCTTCCTGTGGCTTTTTTTTCCCGACGCGGTTTCCGCTTTATTGTTTCTTGCAGAGCAGCGGTTACATTTCAGTAAATACCGCCTGTCCCCAGCCCTGCCGTTAGCTGCTCGACAGAAAAGTTTATACGTGCCCTGATAAACCAGGGCTGCTTGTTTGTTTATTGGCTAAGCACTGTAGCGTGCCTTCTCTGTGTGCTGGGGGATAAATGGGCAGAGGACATGGCACACTGATTAGTGAAGGGGACTGGGTCACAATAATACAAAATATCCTCAAAATCTGCCACAGCGCTTACTCGGCTGGGGTTTCTGGTCGGATTGCTCGGTTAAAATGTTGCTGCTTCACCATTCATAAGGTCGTTTCCAGCTACAGGCGCCCGGGTCACTTTGTAACATTTACTTTTTAAATTGCGGATGCCTCACCCCTTCCTAATCGTTCACACTTCATTCAAAGTAGTAATGTGTCATAGGAGTCTGCAATTAGGTGTAAAAGCTACTGATCTCCCATCCGTGTTCAAAAAGCCGCAGGAGCTTCATGTAACATTACACCTGCACCAATCGACAAGAGCGCTAGCGGCATCACTATTTAACTAACGGAAAGTGATGCGGCAGATAACATTATGTAAGGATTTTGACATCCCGGGAAAATGTAAATAAATGTATTTTGAAATTAGTACAGAAGTCTTATTGCTTGTATTATTTCCTAGTGCTATGAGGCCTTCCAGAACCGACAACGCTATTTAAATGTAAACACAACAAAAGACATTTTGCATTTCGACATCTGGTACTGTAAATGTTTGCTGCAGTGTTATTTAATTTAATCCTTCATATTACATTTCTGCTGCTTCTAAGCACTGGGCAGCCTCTCTGGCCCACTCTCCATTTTCAGCTTGCCACTCCATCACTTTCTGCCCAAACTTAATTGTCGTTTGCTGCTCCTTACCCTTCTGCCAACACTCTGTTGTCCGTTTGCCTCTCAGTTGCTCCTGCCCACCCTCCATTGTCCGTGTGCTTCCAGAGCTCCTGTTGCCCGCCACATGTTGTTCACATGCTTCTCAATTCTCTCGCATGTCCTCTTCCGCACCAGCATCCTTCTTGAGTGCGCTCCCTCCCTCCATGTTGCCTCATCCCTTACACACTCCACCAATTATTTTTTTAAAGTCTATTAAAAGCACATTAGTGCTGGCCACGTCACAACTCTTTTTAAAAAAAATAATTATTTTAAGCCATACTGCTGCACAGCGGGCTAAAAATAATTGCCAAAGCAATATCTCTCATTGGCGAGACCTATTGGCTTTGCCAATGCTTGTTTTTTTTACCCCCGAGTTGTGCATGAGTGGGGAGCGGCTGACGAGGGTCGCAGCCAACAAAGGTAAGTGCTGATGTTTTTTGTTGGCTTATTACCCTCCCTGTTGGTACTGTGGTAAACCCAATGAAAGGGAAACATTTGCAGTAGCGACTACATGAGGAGGAGATAACCTCGTCTATATCCCATTCTCCTCCCCCTTGTTTATTGAAAACCATTAAATGAGCTGCCCCAATGTTCCATCCTGCCTTTAATTCTTAACATATCAACCCCAATTGCTGCCCAGTGAACAGGACTGGCCTTTAGCATGTACGTGCTGGGTCTACACCCAGGGTGCTGATGCTGACCTCCAGAAGGCCGTAGGAGCTACCTGCAGCAGTCTTCCCCTGAAAAGTTTGTTTAAACACTTCCTTTGAAGGATGCTGGCACCTATGTCCGCATTTGGTTTTTTATGGTCTGGCTTGACAGTGCAGCTGTCGCCAGACAGTTATGTGAGACTCACCAGGAGAGGGAGTTTGGGGGGGTGTTATATTTGGTTTGGCCCTATCTGAACAAAGGGCAGCTCTGCTGGTGAAGCTCCTATTCTATTGAAGTTTGCCTGTGAATACTTCAAGGCCTCCATTTTACATTACTGTCTTTTCTGGCCACTAAGTTACAAACCTCTGGTGGCCTATGTGCAAATCTCAGCATGCATTCGGTGCGACTTGACCCTCCTCACATCAAATAATCTTGTATTTCATATCAGGCTTTCTTTGTCATAGCCTCTAGAGTGTAACTCCCTTCCACAGTCCTTAATATTCACTCCTTTTCCTAATAAATTGAAAAGATATCTTGTCAATTAATATTTTCATATTTGCCATTATATTTTCAAGCTGATGTTCAATTGTGTCTTGGATTTCTATTCTGTTACCATAGTTGGTGTTACTGTACAATGCTCCATTAGAGACCCGGACATGTTTCACTTGGTTGAATGATAGAACAAACAACGCATGCCTCCACAATGCAAGCCCAAACAACGTTGTCTCAACCACGACCGCATCTTTACCACGCATGCCTTTACTGTGCATACCTTTAAAATGAATTTCATTCTAAAGGCATGATTGGTAAAGGCAGGCATGGTAAAGATCACACCCCAGCCCCCCTGCCCTAAGACCAAAAACCCGGCGCCAAGCAATTAAATTCTCCCCCAGCCCAAAACACTACCCCAACCCCCCGTCCTGAGCCCTAAAAACTGGCCCCCAACCCTGCAATGCACCCCACCCCAGCCCTAAAAAATAACCTGACACCCCACCCTAAACCCTAAAACCCAGCCTCATCCCAAAAAGCTACCCCGACCCCAGCTCCCCACCCTGAGCCCAAAAACGGCCCCAGCCCAGAAAATTTCCCCAACCCCAGCCCGCCGCCCTGAGCCTTAATACAGGCCCATCCCAAAAAACTACCCCAACCACAGCCTCCCGCCATGGGCCCTAAAATGGCCCCAGCCCAAAAAACTACCCCAACCCCCGGCCCTGAGCCCTAAAACTGCCCCCTTGAAAACTTCCCCCGCCCCCTGAAATCTACCCTCTCACCCCCAAGCTCTACTTACCAGGCTGCGTCCCGGTCCTTCCCGGTCCTTCCTCTCCCGATTCTTCCTGTTCCTCTCCCCGCCCATCCTGTCTCTGCAACTAGACCACTGACTGCTGACTGCCTTAACCACGCATATGGTTAAGCAACGGTGTTCTGCTTGCGTGGAAACTGTACGTGTGGCTTAGCCCACGTGTTTAATGCTGTTTCCTGTTTCACTTAATTAAAGTAAATGAAATAAAAATGCAAGGCTTCATTGGTTAATAAAAACAAAACATAAAAAAGTACCTGCTAAGATTATTTACTCACTAGTCACATTTAAAAGATCAGTCTAATATTAATAAAATCACAGGTTGGCAATTCAGAAACTAAATAGTAAGAATAATTATATGTGTTATATGTGTTGCAACTTCTACCCTATTTATCCTAACTTGGCTCTCCTAGGCCCCACTGGACGTGTGTGAAATTGCCGAACTGCATTTACCAAATTTCATTAAATACTGGAAAAAACATTGCACATTTCATAGAAGTGAGAAAACAATTATGGGTAAAACCTCGAATTTTGGTTTTGTGGGTGAAATCCCCACATTAACTTCTGGCAGATTTTCATTAGAAAAACAATGTTAGGATGTTATTTGTACTTATTTTTATAACAAAATACTGGTAACTTGACTTTTTGCAGACTTTTTCCACACATCATACAATTTCAAGACAAAAATAAATTCAAGAAGATGGAAAGTTTTTTACCTTTCAACATTTGCTTGAAAATCATTACTCTTGAGGCAACTTATGTTGTAATGCAGAGAAAGTTACCTTGCAATGCTCAGAAAAAATAAATATGGATAAAGGTCGACTTAAAATGCTGTAAACTTTGTAATGTGTGTACATGGCAATATTTTCAAAACTTTGCTGCACAAAAAAAAAATGTGCAAAAAAAAATGTGCATACTCCTACTAAGTTCAACCAGTGAGGTAACCTTGGAACTCAGGTAGTATTCATTGATATTCCTGACCACTCATAAATAAATTTGATTGAAGATGAGTAAATGGAAAGCAACCTTAAATATTCTACTTACTTACTACCCGTTATGGTGACTGGCATATAGGGCAGCAACGAAGGGCTGCACTTCTGTCTGTCTTGGGAATGTTTCTGTGCGGTGCTCCAGCTGTGGTCTTCATTTCTGTTTCCACAGTTCGCACAATCAACCTTTCATTCAGTGGCGGCTCGCATAGGGCGTGCTCCGGGGCGGTGGGGCGGGGGAGGGTGGGGGGTAGTAAACTCGGACATACAACGGAACGGAGGAAAATAATTATTAAGTTTCTCCGTTCCGTCGTATGTCCGAGTTTACTACCCGCCCATACTGCCCCTCCTCCGCCCCGCGCCACCGCCCAGCAGCACGCCCTATGCGAGCCGCCACTGCTTTCATTTTAAATTATATGACTGAGCTACTGGTCTCCCCTTTGGTAAATGTTTACTCTCTTTGCACCTATTCTGGCATGTAGAGCACCAACGAAGGACCTCACTTCTGTCTGTCTTGGGAAATTTCAGTGGGGTGCGGTGGGGTAGTTTTTATTCTCTTTGCACCTATTCTGTTCCATGAGTTATGTTATTGGTCAGTTATAAAACAAAGTTTTTGCTTATCCTGTTTTTAAAAAGCAAAACATGCAATAATCAGTGCTTTAAATGTAAATTAAAAAGGGCTGTTACTCACTATCCAGAAGTGCCGGTACTCTCCCTTTCAAATTAACCCTTTCGATGCTTATGACGAGCTGGACTCGTCATGGCACACAGTGGACGTGTGCTCATGACGAGTCCAGCTCGTCATAAGACCCACCCGCGGGGGAAGCGCTGGCGCTCCCCCACGGGTGTCCACTTCGCCCCCACAAAGGGGATGGCAGCGGAAGAGTTTCCGCTGCCACCCCCGACCCCCATGGGAATCCCATGACGTCAGCGTGCACAGCGCACGCTGACGTCATCAGGAAGTCCCAGACGCTCGGGAAGCCATTTGCTTCCTGAGCGTCGAGGAACAAGGTAGGTTTCCTCGTTCCTGGGGGGGGTTTAGGGAATGCATAGAGGCATCAGGGGAGAGGAAAGAGATTTTCCTCTCCCCTGATGTCTCTTTGCAGGGCATTTCTGCTTCACGATCGCGCACAGCGTCGCGATCGTGCAGCGGAAATGCCCCCACTAGCACCAGGGATTTGTTTACTTAGGTAATGGAAGCGACCCCTTGGGCAAGGGTCGCTTCCTTGGGGGTAATTTATTTTAAAATGGCCCGTTTTTTCGGCCGTTTTGCCCCCAGGGGGGGCAGAAAACACCACTAGGCACCAGGGATTGCTTTGGGGGGCATTTTTTTGTGTATGGAAGCGACCCCTTGGGCAAGGGTCGCTTCCTTGGGGGGCATTTATTTTGGAATGTTTTTCTGCCCCCCCTGGGGGCAAATCGGCCCGTTTTTTCGGCCGTTTTGCCCCCAGGGGGGGGCAGAAAACGCCACTAGGCACCAGGGATTACTTTGGGGGGCATTTTTTTGTGTATGGAAGCGGCCCCTTGGGCAAGGGTCGCTTCCTTGGGGGGCATTTATTTTGGAATGTCTTTCTGCCCCCCCTGGGGGCAAATCGGCCTGTTCTTTCATTTGTTTTGCCCCCGGGGGGGGCAGAAAATGCCACTAGGCACCAGGGATTACTTTGGGGGCCATTTTTTTGTGTATGGAAGCGACCCCTTGGGCAAGGGTCGCTTCCTTGGGGGGCATTTAAATAGGAATGTTTTTCTGCCCCCCCGGGGGCAAATCGGCCTGTTTTTTCATCCGTTTTGCCCCCAGGGGGAGGCAGAAAACGCCACTAGGCACCAGGGATTACTTTGGTGGCCATTATTTTTTTATGGAAGAGACCCCTTGGGCAAGGGTCGCTTCCTAGAGGGGGCATGTAATTAGGAATGTTTTTCTGCCCCCCCCCGGGGGCAAATCGGCCCATTTTTTCGGCCGTTTTGCCCCCAGGGGGGGCAGAAAACGCCACTAGCCACCAGGGTTTCCATTTGGGGGCATTTAAATGTACATGGAAGCGACCAAAGGGGAGCATTTTTTGTTGATGTTTTTCTGCCCGCCCCCTTGGTGGCAGTCGGTCTTTTTTTTGTCCTTACTGCCCCCGGGTGGGGGGGGGGGCAGAAATCCCCAGTAGGCACCAGGGATCTATTTTTTTTTCCAGGGGGCGACAAATATCTGTCTGTTTTCTGCCCCACCTGGGAGATGGAGTGGCTTGGTGGAAAACCTCACCTAATCCCCATTTTTCTCAGCCCTATTTGAAGGCCCATGTGGCCGAATGATCATTTGGGTAGCGACATTGTGTGTTATAATTTTAATTGTCATATTGTTTGTGAAATGTAATAGTAATTTTTTTATTTCTCTATTTTATTCTAGTTCAAGGCTTTTGCTGTTTACACTGTTCCAGGTTGCGGTTTTGTTACTGCTGGTTTTGCAGCTTGTGTTGTTGCATGTGCTTGGTAAGCAAATTTATTTCGTAATATTTACTGTAAATTAGATTAATTTCCCTCCATGAATGTGTTTTTTGCAAATGGTGTAGTAATAGCAGTATGTTTGGCTTCTGTGTTTTGAGTGTCAAAATCTTTTTGCATTAGTGCTTGATGTGTACTTTGTTGTCTTATGAGTAATTGGTTTTGTTTTTTCTTTCTAGTGGGATATCGTTGATTTTTGCGGTGTCTCTGCAGAGTAGGTGCTGGTGAGTGTAGCTATCTTTGGTAAGAGTTATATTGTTTTTGAGTATATAGATCTTTGTGCTAAAGCCACACTTTGTTTACTACTTATTTTGCACAGTGTTGGTTGTTGTTGACTTGTTTGTGCAGTCTCCTTTCTTAGTAAGGATAATGGCTAGCCGCAGGATTACTGCTCAGCAGGTTGTTGGTATGCTTTTTGAGTGTTCCTCTGACCGTGGTTCAGAGACTGACTCTGATTCTGAGGCAGAGGTGGGAGGGGATGATTCAGGCAGTGAGTTTTCTCTCCACATGGAATCATCGGATGATGAAGCTTCTGTCAGTGCGGATGAAGTGCCTGTGTTAGAAGAGGACATTGATGTGCCGATAGTGCGGCAAGAGGCATCTGGGCTGCAGCGTGCAGCTGCAAGGCTTCACGTTGCTGTAGTGCGGCAAGAGGCATCTGGGGCTGCAAGGCTTCCCGTTGGTGTAGTGCGGCAAGAGGCATCTGGGGCTGCAAGGCTTCCCGTTGGTGTAGTGCGGGAAGATGCATCTGGGCTGCAGGCTGGGGCTGCAAGGCTTCCCGTTGAAAGTGCTGACCTCTGGGTTGCCCCTGGCATGGTGCAGCCGGCATTGCCAGACTTTACTGGTGTTCCAGGGTGTAGAGTGAATACTGAGAACTTTTTGCCGATAAATTTTTTTCAGTTGTTTATGGACGATGTGTTTTTGGCAGAGATTGTTGAGCAGACTAATTTGTATGCCGAACAGTTTTTGAGGGACAACAGTGCCAGCCTTAAGCCCTTTTCTAGAGCTACCCGGTGGACTCCCACAAATCTTGCAGAGATGAAGAAGTTCTTGGGATTAACTTTTTAGATGGGCTTGCTAAGGAAGCCATCAATGTCTTCATATTTGTCTACTAGTCCCTTGATGGCAACGGCTATATTTCCGGCAGTCATGAGTCGTGATAGGTATTTGCTTCTGCTTCGGATGCTGCATTTTGTCGATAATGGTTTAGCGTTGCCAGGAGATCACCCTGATTGTGACCGTCTTTTTAAGATTCGGCCTGTCCTTGATCACTTTGTTGATCGATTTTCTGAGATCTATGCTCCAGGAAAAGAAATAGCAGTGGATGAGTCTTTGGTGTTGTTCAAGGGGCACTTGGTTTTTAGGCAATACATTCCTAGTAAGAGGGCACGCTATGGAATTAAGCTGTATATGCTGTGTGACAGTGGGACTGGATATGTCTCTAATTTCAGGGTGTACACCGGTAAGGAATCCAACATTAACCCCCCTGGTTGTCCGTCCACTTTTGGAGTGACTGAGAAAATTGTGTGGGAGCTTGGTAGAGGATTATTTAACAAAGGCCACCATTTATATGTAGATAACTTCTACACTGGTGTGCGGTTGTTCAGGGAATTGGCCAAAGTGGGCACTGTTGCTTGTGGCACAATCCGCTGTAACCGTAAAGGTTTCCCAAAAGAACTTGTTTGTCAAAAGCTTGTGCAGGGACAGTGCAGTGCGTTGCGTTGCGAGGAGCTTCTAGCTGTGAAGTTTTCAGACAGGAGAGATGTCTACATGCTGACTACCATCCATGATGAAAGCACTGCACCTGTGACTGTTTGGGGTCAGGTTGCTGAAGTGCGCAAACCTGTGTGCATTTTAGACTATAATAGGCACATGGGTGGTGTTGACAGAGTAGATCAGAGGTTGGAACCTTACACTGCTCTTCGTAAGGCTTACATTTGGTAGAAGAAGTTGGCTATCCATCTTTTCCACTTGGCAACCTTTAATGCTTTTGTTGTGTTCAAGGATTCTTGTCCTGAGTCAAAGATGACTTTTGCTCAGTTTCAAGAGTCTGTAATAGGCAGCCTTGTTTTAGTGGAACAGGCAAGTGTTCCTAGAGTTGGAGTGGTGGAGGATGTGGCTCGATTGAAAGATCGCCACTTTCCTGATTACATTCCTCCCACATCTTCAAAAGACTTTCCCACTAGGAGATGTAGAGTCTGTTGGCGAAGAGGTTTGCGGAAGGAGACTCGTCTTTTCTGCCCCGAGTGTCCTTCTAACCCTGGGCTGTGTGTGCCTGCTTGTTTTAGAGCGTACCACACGCAAAAGAATTTTTGGGAGCATCCATGAGTGGTAAAGTGAACTGCCTGGTCTGTATTGTGTAAAATGTTTTATTCTGTTTCAAGGTTGGCATTAGTGCAATGTATTTAGTTTCAGATTTTGTGTTAGTAGATTTGTATCTATTTGCAATTTGTTTGTGTTTTTTTTTGTATAAAAAAATCCTAAATGTGATGGCGGTGTGTGTAGGCTGGCGCTTGGCTGGCGGTGTGCGTGGAGTGGCGCTTGGTTGGCGGTGTGCGTGGAGTGGCGCTTGGCTGGTGGTGTGCGTGGAGTGGCGCTTGGCTGGCGGTGTGCGTGGAGTGGCGCTTGGCTGGCGGTGTGCGTGGAGTGGCGCTTGGCTGGCGGTGTGCGTGGACTGGCGCTTGGCTGGCGGTGTGCGTGGACTGGCACTTGGCTGGCGGTGTGCGTGGACTGGCGCTTGGCTGGTGGTGTGCATGGGCTGGCGCTCGGCTGGCGGTGTGCGAGTAGTGACTTGCTGCTGGTCACTACACACACTGCTAGCTGAGCGCCACTCCGTGCAAACCATCAGTTTGTGTAGTTGCTGTGTCAGGAATGTGGGCGTGTGAAAGTGATGGGCCCTTGAATGGCGCTGTCTGCGGGTGTGAGTGTTGTAATGTGATGGACCCGCGGCTGGCGGTGTGAATGTTTTGTATGTGTCACACGTATGAAAGGTGTATGAATGGCCTGTAAAGAGGTTGGTGCCTTGTTGTGGCTTTACAGCTCACGAGCTGTGAGTCAATGGTTCAGTTTCTCGTCCTTTCAATTATTAACAGTGCATTTAATTTTTGTGAAATCACTTGCTAATACAATTGTATATACTGAACCATCACTCACCCTCGTGCCAAATCCAACCAGTATGTGTGTAATGATACCTCACTTGTGTGGGTGTCCAAAGCAGAATTGGCTAAAAACGTATTTTAAAAAAAATGTAGCGCTTAGAATTCTTGGTGCTACACTCTAAATCCCTATGTTTTGGGCTCTTCCTAGCCACAGGCCTTTAGCCCACCTACACAAGTGAGGTATCATTTTACTCGGGAGAACAAGGGGAACGCTGGGTGGTAGGACATTTGTGCCGGCACGGTGATTCCACACAAAAATATGTGGAAAATGTGGTTTTTTCAGCTAAATGTGAGGTTTGCATGGCATTCTGGGTAGGAAAACGTTGGGGGATCCATGCAAGCCATACCTCATTGGACTCCCCAGGGTGTCTAGTTTTCAGAAATGTTTGGGTTTGGTACTTTTCCAAGATGGCCGCCGAGCCCGGGGCCAAAATCTCAGGTGCCCCCCCCCCAACCAGGTAGTTTTGCTGTAGGTAATTTTGAAGTCTCCACAGTACGATTTGGGCCATTTCCTGTTGCAGCCACTATGCCTACCCACACAAGTGAGGTACCATTTTTATCGGGAGACCTGGGGGAACGCTGGGTGGGAGGAAATTTGTGGATCCACGCACATTACAGAACTTTCCCACACAGAAATTTGAGAAAAAAGTGAATTTTTCGGCAAAAGTTTGAGGTTTGCAGGGGATTCTGGGTAGGAGAATGATGGGGGACCCACGCAAGCCATACCTCGCTGGAATCCCCCGGGTGTCTACTTTCCAGAAATGTGTGGGTTTGGTAGGTTTCCCTGGCTGGCTGCCGAGCCCCGGGCCAAAAGCTCATGGGACCTCCCATGCAAAACCAGGTTGGTTTGTGGTAGGTAATTTTGATGTTGCCTCAATAGGTTTTGGGCCCTTGCCTGTCGCGGGTCCTTCACCCACCCACGCAAGTGAGGTACCATTTTTATCGGGAGACCTGGGGGAACGCTGGGTGGGTGGAAATTTGTGGATCCACACAGATTCCAGAACTTTCCACCACAGAAATGTGGGGAAAATGTGTTTTTTTGGACAATGTTTTAGGTTTTCAAGGGATTCTGGGTAACAGAACATGGTGGGAGGCAGTCAAGTCACCCCATCCTGGATTCCCCTGGGTGTCTAGTTTTCAAAAATGTATAGGTTTGCTAGGTTTCCCTAGGTGCCGGCAGTGCTAGGGTTCAAAAACTACAGCTAGGCACTTTGCCAAAAAAGAGCCATTTTTCACTGCGAAATTGAGGTGTGACCACGTTGTGTTTTGCGACATTTCCTGTCGCGGGCACTAGGCTGACCCACACAAGTGAGGTATCATTTTTCTCGGAAGACTTTGGGGAACGCTGGGTGGGTGGAAATTTGTGGATCAACGCAGATTCCAGAACTTTCCACCACAGAAATGTGGGGAAAATGTGATTTTTTGGACAATTGTTTAGGTTTGCAAGGGATTCTGGGTAACAGAACCTGGTGGGAGGCAGTCAAGTCACCCCATCCTGGATTCCCCAGGGTATCTAGTTTTCAAAAATGTATAGGTTTGCTAGGTTTCCCTAGGTGCCTGCAGTGCTAGGGTTCAAAAACTATAGCTAGGCACTTTGCCAAAAAAGAGCCATTTTTCACTGCGAAATTGAGGTGTGACCACGTTGCGTTTTGCGCCATTTCCTGTTGCGGGCAGTAGGCTGACCCACACAAGTGAGGTACCATTTTTCTCGGAAGACTTTGGGGAACGCGGGGTGGATTGAAATTTGTGCATCCACGCAGATTCCAGAACTTTCCACCACAGAAATGTGGGGAAAATGTGTTTTTTTTTACAATTGTTTAGGTTTGCAAGGGATTCTGGGTAACAGAACCTGGTGGGAGGCAGTCAAGTCACCCCATCCTGGATTCCCCTGGGTGTCTAGTTTTCAAAAATTTATAGGTTTGCTAGGTTTCCCTAGGTGCCGGCAGTGCTAGGGTTCAAAAACTACAGCTAGGCACTTTGCCAAAAAAGAGCCATTTTTCACTGCAAAATTAAGGTGTGACCATTTTGCGTTTTGCGCCATTTCCTGTCGCGGGCACTAGGCTGACCCACACAAGTGAGGTACCATTTTTCTCTGAAGACTTTGGGGAACGCGGGGTGGGTTGAAATTTGTGGATCCACGCAGATTCCAGAACTTTCCACCACAGAAATGTGGGGAAAATGCGTTTTTTTGGACAATTTATTAGGTTTGCAAGGGATTCTGGGTAACAGAACCTGGTGGAAGGCAGTCAAGTCACCCCATCCTGGATTCCCCTGGGTGTCTAGTTTTCAAAAATGTATAGGTTTGCTAGGTTTCTCTAGGTGCCGGGCAGTGCTAGGGTTAAAAAACTACAGCTAGGCACTTTGCCAAAAAAGAGTCATTTTTCACTGCAAAATTGAGGTGTGACCATGTTGCGTTTTGCGCCATTTCCTGTCGCGGGCACTAGGCTGACCCACACAAGTGAGGTACCATTTTTCTCGGAAGACTTCGGGGAACGCGGGGTGGGTGGAAATTTGTGGATCCACGCAGATTCCAGAACTTTCCACCACAGAAATGTGGGGAAAATGTGGTTTTTTGGACAATTTGTTAGGTTTGCAAGGGATTCTGGGTAACAGAACCTGGTGGGAGGCAGTCAAGTCACCCCATCCTGGATTCCCCTGGGTGTCTAGTTTTCAAAAATGTATAGGTTTGCTAGGTTTCCCTAGGTGCCGGCAGTGCTAGGGTTCAAAAACTACAGCTAGGCACTTTGCCAAAAAAGAGTCATTTTTCACTGCAAAATTGAGGTGTGACCATGTTGCGTTTTGCGCCATTTCCTGTCGCAGGCACTAGGCTGACCCACACAAGTGACGTACCATTTTTCTCGGAAGACTTTGGGGAACGCGGGGTGGGTGGAAATTTGTGGATCCACGCAGATTCCAGAACTTTCCACCACAGAAATGTGGGGAAAATGTGTTTTTTTCGACAATTTGTTAGGTTTGCAAGGGATTCTGGGTAACAGAAACTGGTGGGAGGCAGTCAAGTCACCCCATCCTGGATTCCCCTGGGTGTCTAGTTTTCAAAAATGTATAGGTTTGCTAGGTTTCCCTAGTTGCCGGCAGAGCTAGGGTTCAAAAACTACAGCTAAGCACTTTGCCAAAAAAGAGTCATTTTTCACTGCGAAATTGAGGTGTGACCACGTTGCGTTTTGTGCCGTTTCCTGTCGCGGGCACTAGGCTGACCCACACAAGTGAGGTACCATTTTTCTCGGAAGACTTTGGGGAACGCGGGGTGCGTGGAAATTTGTGGATCCACGCAGATTCCAGAACTTTCCACCACAGAAATGTGGGGAAAATGTGTTTTTTTTGACAATTTGTTAGGTTTGCAAGGGATTTTGGGTAACAGAACCTGGTGGGAGGCAGTCAAGTCACCCCATCCTGGATTCCCCTGGGTGTCTAGTTTTCAAAAATGTATAGGTTTGCTAGGTTTACCTAGGTGCCGGCAGAGCTAGAGTTAAAAAACTACAGCTAGACACTTTGCAAAAAAAGGGTAATTTTTCATTCTGAAAATGTGGTGTGTTCACGTTGGGTTTTGAGCCATTTCCTGTTGTGGGCACTATGCCGACCCACACAAGTGAGGTACCATTTTTATCGGGAGACTTAGGGTAATTCAGATTTGTAAAGTAACTGTTATTACCTATTCACTTTTCATGCATTTCTGCCTTCCAAATGAAAGACATTGTGTAAAAAAGAAGTCATTTTGAAAAATGACCGATAATTCTCATGCTAGTATGAGTATTCCCAATTTTGAGAATGTGCAAATATCTACTGTTTCTAAACTCTATAATTTGTTCCCATTTCAGAAATACATAGGTGTCTTTCATACCGATTTTTCCATGTATACATTTTCCCACAATAATTGCTATATACCCGGTACATAATAAAAAGCCATTGCAAATTGCTGCTCAGTTTTTGACTCTGGGTTCGTCGGGTTCTTGGTAAACCTACAAGTCCTATATATCCCCACAACCAGTAAGGTCCATCGGTTGTAACGGTATATTGCTTTCAAAGAGCTGTCATAATTAAAAGAAGTTACAGGTGAAAACGTTGAAGCAAGAGCCTGTTTTTTTCAACTAATTTTCAATTTTTCCTATATTTAACTGTTAGTTTCTATAAAGAAACCTTGATGGATCTACACAAATGACCCCTTGCTGAATTTAGAATTTTGTCTACTTTTCTAAAATGTATAGCTTTTCAGGATCCATTATTGCTTTCACACCCATTTCTACCATTAACTGAAAGGAGGTTGAAAGCACAAAAAATAGCAAAAATAGGCTATGTCCCAGAAAAATGCCAAAACTGTGTAAAAAATGTTGGTTTTCTGACAAAAGTCTGCTTGTCCCTGAAAGCTGGGAAAATGGTGATTTCAGCACCACAACCCCTTTTTTGATGCCATTTGCAGGGAAAAAAACAGATGTTTTCATCTGTAGCCCTTTTTTCGCATTTTTCCCCCAAAAACCAAAATTTTGCTGTATTTTGGCTAATTTCTGGGTCCCCTCCAGGGGAATCCACAAACCCTGGGTACCTTAAGAATCCCCATGATGTTGGAAAAAAAGGACGCAAATTTGGCATGGATATCTTATGTGGTCAAAAAGTTACAGGGCCCTAAGCTCGCACTGCCCCAAATATCCAAAAAAAGGCTTAGCACAGGAGGAGAAAAGGCCTAGCAGCGAAGGGGTTAAAGAAGTGCAGGTAGATCAGCACTGGTGAGTACCTGCCCATTTAGAGCGCTGGAATTACGCAAAAAAGTCGTAAACGAGTTGCACAGTTTAATATTTGCTAGGGCTGAAACAAGACAGCGAGGCTTCGTGGCGAACGCATCGTTTTTTAAACCTGGGCTGTCTCCCTATGGCGCACAATTGATTCACAAGAAATGCAGTTGAAGCTGTTCTTTGTTACCTTCCGGCTGAACAGTGGCTGGGGCTTGTATATACAAGACTCATCTGAGGCCTTTTGATAAAAGAAAAGCCTCACACATCATCACGTCGAAAGCACTACAGTATGTCCGAGTTCTAAATCCATCTTTCACTGGTGTGTCAGAAGAGCTCACTTAAATAACCCCACACACATATTATGTTGACGCGATTGCACATACCGTCCTTTCATTTACTCAACCAACTGGAGCTGTTCAAACAAAGTTACAATCAGCTATTGTGAAGGAAGTAGCTTCCTTTTAAAAACACGCCTTATTGACGTGTAGAAATAATGTTTTCTTTCAAAAGGCAAAAGGCTATCGTTTAACACCATAGAACCCGTTGTCTCATATTAACTATTTTCAGACATGAACGTGTGAGGAGCGGTATTGTAAAACTAATGGAATTATAAAACATTCGTATTTATTTAAACGCATTGTAAAACCTTTCCCCAAGGTTTGAACTTTAGCCCTTCACTCACCCTCATAAGCCCACCCCCACGCTAAAACATGAAGGGTTTTTACCTTTAGACACCATCGAAAGTCCTTCCCCACCACCAGCAAGGAATGGTACCAAACAATTGCGAATTTTACCTGCCAATTGAGAACTCCTCGTTACTGTCGCTAAAACTGCACCCTGTGTCGAAAATGGACTCTGTTATGAACATGAATAGTATCACCACCTCCGTGACCTCTTACAAAAACGACTTTATCCCTGTCACGTGACCCTTGATCTCGCATACTGGCTTCCTCTTGACCTTGAGTTCTGTTAATTTTGAAGCAGGTGGCAGGGGGCTTAACTAGGCCTGTCTATGCATCGTCCAGTTTTTGAATGGCCAATCTTTGAAACTGTACACTTCAGACTTAGGCCCTGAATATGAGTCGGGGAAAGCAGAATTACCATATGGAATTCTGCTCTGCCTGGTTCTGAGTGGGCCAGTGTTCCTGCACCTGGTTTTGTGGCTATTGGAACACCGGACACAATTTGAGCGGGCACCATTTTTGTCCAGAACACAAGGCTTCGGCTGTAGCAGGAGCCAAGCCTCATTAACCGATTTTTCCTTTCTGGCAGAGGGGAGCATACAATGCTTGGAAGGATGGAATTCTGAATTGGCCTTGTCCGAATTCAGACTGGGAACCTGGAGATCACAGTAGGGGTCAGCAGAAAGAGTTTAACTCATGAAGTCATCTTGCTGGCCTCCTGAGTATCCTCTTTATCCTATTCTAGTGGATTTGGCACCATGGACGTCAATTCACCAAAATGCCAGGTGTAGCGGAAGTGACATTGCATGCCATTTGACCTTTACTTTGACTCACAAACACGTGTTACACTTACTAACTCATTCACACACTCGCGCACATAAACACACTCTCACTCGCAAGCATGCATTCAACATACAATTAACAGCATTTTTTACTTACCTCAGATTCCAGATAGGGTCACATTCCAGCTAATGTACTCCATTTTTTATTACACAAATAGTGAATATTATTATTCACTATTTGTATAATAATTTTTTTTTCAGAAACTAGGCAAGTGGAGCTCCAACCAGGGTCCATTAGATAGAGCTGCCCCTGTGTTCCAGGCACTTATTTTGCCACCTCTGGGGCCAGGGGTCCCAATAGAAGCGCCAGGGGTAGCAAGGGGCAAGCCAGGGATCGCAGCTGCGACCCCTGGCGACCCCTAAATGACGTTCATTCATGCTTGGCACCTCCCTGTCAAAGGCATCTCTGGATAAATCTCCTGCTGGATATTGGCCACATTGTTAGGAACAAAAGCAACATGAGGTCTCCATCTGTCAGCTGTGGAACTGTGCTACTAATGTATATGCATTATGCATACTCTGGGCAATATCGGGGCTCACTGGGATCACTGGAGAAACATCTATGTGGACTAATGTTGCTGCACCAACCATCATGGCACAATACTGGCAAATGGAACCGAAGGGATTATCTCTCGCTCACTCCTTTGCCACTGGACAAGAAAGAATAAATAGGCTGCAGTACATTGCAACTGTTTCTGAGGGCCTTAGAGCGAAGAGACTGGAAAGAGAGAGCAAGGCGAGGCCTTTCAGAAAGTCCTCTACAGCTGTACAGGAAAAAAGCAAAACGCTATGTTGTTGTGGTTGACCTTGATGGGAACAATGCATAAGCAAACCTGGCGAAAGGGAAATAGATCACCCTAGATATAGCCTACAAGAAGGAGCAAGCTTTGGAGAGTAAGAAAGCTAGTTGTTGTTGGGGGTTCACCTGCAAATAATGGTACAATTAAGCAATGAGCCCAGCAGTGTAGATTGTAAGGCCAGTTACTCAGCCTTGTGTGACTAAAGGGCTATTAGTAAAGTCCTTCTGCTGTCCTGGGAAACCCACAAACCGTGTACTACAGCAATGTAATTGAATTTCAGTTGGTAGTGAGGATGAATAGCCAAGACTTAGGGGCTTCTTACGATGTTGGTCGGAGTTGCCTCCGACCGACACCATCTCGGTCTCGGGATTGACCGACCACCGGTCGGCGGTTCCGACCGCCTGACTACAATAAGACCGAACACTGTTCGGTCTCATACTCACATTTCTCCATGGGAGCTTGTGTTACGGCCATATACCGGCCGTAATACAGGCTCCTATAAAAAAAATGGGGGTGTGTGTAAAACCCTGCACCCTATGGCAGGCACCCCATGGTGCCTGCCACACAGTGCATGGATTTACAGGGGGGCACCCTAGGTACCCCCTCGGCCACCAACCGTAGGCCGTGGAGGCATGGGAGCCCTGCTAGGAGCCCCCAAAGTCACTTTCCGACAGCCTTTCCATGTCGGAAAGGCCAGCATGGAAAGGCTGTGGGAAACCAACACCGTAATCCCGACGGCGGAAACGCCATCCATAGGGGATTACGGTGCGGTTCTGGCTGGCCGGAAGACTCCGAGAGCCGGTCGGAACTGCGTCGGAATGACCAGCCGGTTCACACTCCGAAGGCCAACATCGTAAATCGGTGGTCGGACCCGAAACCGACCGTGTTGGTCGGAAAGACTCCGACCGCGGTCGGTAAGCTGCCGACTAGCCGTGGAGGCTTTCCGACCGACATCGTAATCGGCCCCTTAGGGCCTGATTTAGATCTCGGCGAATAGTTTACTCCATCACAACAGTGATGGATATCGCAGCCGTCGAAATATAAACCCCATTATATCCTATGGGATTTATATTTCGGCGGACTGGTTATCCGACACCGTTGTGATGGAGTAACCCACCTGCCGAGATCTAAATCAGACCCTTATTCTTGAAGCTTGATGTGGAGTGGACCATCAGATCAGATGGAACATTCATCACTTGAAAAAAATAATAAGCAAGATTATTTTTCGGGTAAACAATATGACTTGAATTTTTATTATAAAAATATTTCAAGTAACTTTAATAAGTTTTATGACATTTATGTGTAAACTGCAAATCTCAAGTTACTCTGTAACTAGACTGCGTCCTAAGCTTAAACAAGAGTTACAAAATGAGACTAAACACTACTTTATAGCAAAGGGACGTGTTTGTTTGATATCTCATAATCTTTGCATTGTTTCTTTCATTGACAATAGTGCCATGCAAAAGGGACCACACTGTTGAGCGGTGGTTCTTTAGGGTCACTGGTCACAGTCAATCAATCAATCAAAAAGTAGTTTGTAAAGCGCGGCTGCTCACCTGTGAGGGTCCCCAGGCGCTGAGGGGGGAGAGGTGCTGATCCGTCTGGGCGTGGAGGTTCAGTCGAAGAGCCAGGTCTTGAGATCCTTCCTGAATTGGGTCAGCGACGGGGATTGCCTGAGGTGGAGGGGCATGGTGTTCCAGGTCTAGGCGGCGAGGTAGGAGAAGGATCTCTCTCCGGTTCTGGTCTTGTGAATCCATGGGACGGTGGCCAGGGCGAGTTGGGCGGAGCAAAGTTGTCTGGCAGTTATGTGGAATGAGAGGCGTTGGTTCAGATATGCTGGTCCTGTGCCATGGAGAGCTTTGTAGGCATGGGTGAGGAGCTTGAAGGTGATTTTCTTGTTGACTGGGAGCCAGTGGAGTTGTCGGAGGGGTTGTGTTATGTGACTGCGGCGAGGGATGTCGAAGACCAGTCTGGCTGCAGCATTGTATATGTTCTGCAGTTTCCGGAGTTGTTTCTGGTTGATGCCGTAGTCGAGTCTACTGGTGATGAGTGCGTGGGTGACCATCTTCCTGGATCCTGTGGGGATCCATCTGAATGTCTTTCGAAGCAGGTGGAGCGTGTCGAAGCAGGATGAGGAAACGGAGTTGATCTGGCGGTTCATTGTGAGCAAGGAGTCGAGAATAATACTGAGGCTACGTGCGTGGTCTGTGGGAGGGGTTCCCAGTGCGGTGGGCCACCAGGAGTCATCCCTGGCAGAGAGGGCGGGTCCCAGGATGAGTACTTCGGTCTTATCCAAGTTGAACTTGAGGCAGCTGTCTTTCATCCAGGTGGCAACAGGCTTCATACCGCTGTGAAAGTTGATTCTGGCGACTGTGGGTTCGTTGGTGAATGAGAGGATCAGCTGGGTATTGTTGACGTAGGAGACAATGTTGAGTCCGTAGTTTCAGACAATGGCCGCGAGGAGGACCATGTAAACGTTGAAGAGGGTGGGGCTCAGGGAAGAGCCCAGGGGCCCTCCGCAGCTGATCTCTGTAGGCTCTGTTTGGCAGGCGTCATGGGGTCTCGTGATTAGGGTGCGGTGGGAAACAGGTGGGAAGGCAGCTGAAAGGTCCAGTAGGATGAGGGCTGCGGCTTCGCCCTGGTTGAGGAGGGAGCGGATGTGTTGGTGGTGGTGAGGAGTGCGGCCTCTGTGTTGCGGTTACTTTGAAAGCCGGATTGAGAGATGTCCAGGACGTGTTTCTCTTCTATGAACTTGGAGAGCTGGGTGTTGATGGCCTTCTCGATGACCTTGGCTGGGAACGGTAGGAGGGAGATGGGTCTGAAGTTCTTGAGGTCTGTCACGTCGGCGGATGGCTCCTTCAGCAGGGCGTCAGCGTGTTTCCAGTAATTGGGGAAGGTGGCGGATTGAAAGGAGCAGTTGACGGTGCGGGGAAGCTCTGGGGCAGTGGAGATGGCTGCTATATGGAAGATGTGATATGGGCATGGGTCCGATGGGGCTCTGGAGTGAATGCTTTCCATGCTCTTGAGTGTGTCATCTGTGGTAAGGTGAGTGCAGTTGAGCAGGGTCTGTTGTGGTGTGGTGAGGGTGCGTGCAGTGGTGACAAGCATTGTGGCAGGGTCTTGGGTGTCGAAGCTGTCGTAGATTTGCCTCATCTTGTGATGGAAGAAGGTGCTGATGTTGTTGCAGAGTTCTTGGGAGGGTGGGACATCAGTGGTCTCGCTGTTGGGCTTGGCGACCTCCTTGACAATGGCGAAGAGTTCTTTGCTGTTGTGTGCGTTGGGGTTGATTCTGTCTTAGAGGGCCATTTTCTTTTGGTTTTGAGGAGGAGGTGGTGTGCATTGACGGTGGTTTTGAAGGTTGCATGGGTTTCTGGGGTTTCGTTGTTCCTCCATCTCTTCTCGAGTCATCTACAGGTGTGTCTGGACTCATGGAGGGCGGGAGTCAACCAGCTGACTTTCTTGCAGTGTTGCTTGCCTGGTGCCTTCTTGATGGGTGCCAGAGTGTTGGCGCAGTTGGAGATCCATTGGGGAAGGTTGCGTGCTGAGGTATCGGCGTCTGCTGATGTTGGCGGTGTGGTAGTGCTGACAGTGGAGGCCAAACCTGTAGGCTGGGCCTTGCAGGGGACAAGCATTGGTGTGAGTGGAAAAATGAGGCAGCTGATGGAGCTGACTATCCAAGGATCCAAGGAAATTGAAGAAGAAGGAGGGCAGTGACAAGTATTGGGGGAAAGGCAAATAGCGCCTCACACAGTTTAAGATTTGTCAAGAAAAGTCTGCAAATGCAGGGTTCTGTCACAATCACTGGTCACTGAAAAAGTGTTACCACTTCAGGGTGTAGCATGCGTGCCTTAAACCATCAGTTATTGAGGAAGTGTGGTGAATGTAGGGTGCAGGCACACAGGCCTCACAAAACAAGATCACTTAAGAAGTCCATCAAATGGTGGGTTAGTTACGTTAAACTGGCTGAACAGCCAGACTCTCTCTACACTGAGCACTCTACTTCCTGAATTGCTCAGCTGCCGAGTTTCATTTCAGTCTTCAAGTTACAGGTCACAGCTCAGAATACATGCAGACCAGGTGTTTGCCTCTGGCCCTTGTCTCTCTCAACATGAGTATGCAGAGCTCCTGGAAGTAGTAGGTGATGAATGGATATGCTGGATGGACCCTTGATCCCTGAGGGCAGTTGGCCCTTACAGACTTTTCAGTCAAATTCAAATTTAGCCTCAAACATTTGAGGGGAATGAGTTAAAGTAGAGTGCATTTTCTTTTCAATGGGCCTTAGCTCTAGGGCAAGGACCTTGAGGTGAAAGTGTCACTCCTATGTTGTGAATTTCATCCAGTCCACCCTTCTCAACACAAAGAGCACAGAATGTGGGGGTGGACAGGTAGCCCCCTATCCTTCTGTGAAAAAACTTTACCTTGTTCTTGCTTCATGGCTATCAGGGATGTCAGATGTTTTTGCCGGGCCGAGGTCAGCAAACTGAAGCGGGGCCTTAAAGAGAATAAAGACCTACTTCAAAGTACAAAACAATGGCCCTCAAATACAATAGAAAACAAAGCTGATCCAGTTACTGGCACAATCTAGTGGCCATATTGTATATGAATAGATGTTGCAGTGCAGGGCCATGAAAGAGCATGCTGTACGGGGAATATTGCCTTCTGTACCCCTCATTGTGTCAGGCTTGCAAGCCACTAATAATATTTATGAGTTTCTCTGGCCAGTTTGATTTGTTTTTATCTCAGTGCAGCAAAAGGTCCTTCCTCCCATAGGATGGGTAAACTAAGACAGTGCAATAGTATTTGCAAAGACGTATCAAGGATAAGGGGATCTTAGGAGCAGTGCAAGGGGCATGCAGGGAGAATGGAGTGGGCTCACCCAGAGTACCATTAATCCTGTGGAGAATCCTATTACTTTTGGCGACACAAACAGAAAGAGGGAACCTCAACTGACCTGGGTACTGCACCTCACAATCACTTAAGCATTCTCATGCACACTTTGTTTACAATCAGAAGTACTCAGAGAGCTCTTATACTAGTAGATTTACAACGGGGACCTGTGCATAGACTCTTTGAAGAGGTGCACACACACATGCCTGTACTCCTCTACTTTAATACCACCAACCATTATTAGTGTCATAGCTTGGTCATGGGACAGAAGTCACCCATGTTAAAAAAAAAGAGCATCATTTTTACGTCAGCAGCAATCACCGAACAGTGCTTAGTATTTAGAGGGCAAGTAAAATGCATAGTTCACATAGAGCACTTGTTAAGAGACTTGTGATACAGGCCTCCTGCGTAACAAATATCAGTTCTGCAAGAACAAAAAAAATAGCAAAGTTTATCACATGGGCACAGCGCCAGCACCCCACACACATCTAGAAAGAGCAGGTGGGAGTGAGAACAGAATAGGAAGAACAACAGTCTGCTTACTGTGACAGACAGACTGGAGTTGATAGGTCTAGTTCCCTGAAATTTGGCAGATGATATACCACCTCTTTCAGCTGTGTACTTACGTCTTGAAAAGCATACTGGTAATTTGATTAAACTCTGCCTGGTTATAGTTGTAGAGTAATAGAGTTTCTGTTGATGAGGAGAAATGTCTGAACATAATGATCATTTGGCATCCCATCCGTTATATAGATTCAACTTCTCAGAGTTCCTTCCCTAACAAAAAATTCCTCTAAGGAGCTTTTCAACGTTGTGACAAATCTGTCTAAACGTCCACAAGATAGTCAATTCTCTCCAGATCAAAATTTTGTGGACAAGATCGCCTCCTTTTTTCAGATTAAAGTCCAGAATGTCTACAACGATCTTCGCAAGACATTGTCAGATCCCACTGGGGAAATGAGGTCCCAGCCGGAGGACATTCAAACCCAATCTAGCTTGGCGCAATTTTCCTGGCTAGATACAGAGCGAGTAGCAGACTTGTTAATACAAACTAGATCCGGCTCGCCTCTGGATCCCTGCCCTCCGTATATTCTGCATCTGGTTCCTGAGCAAATTAGTGCCCACCTCACCCTCTTCTTAATGAGGTTATCAAATCTGGGATATATCCTCAGTCTTGGAAAAGGCCTGTATCAGGCCTATCCTGAAGAAAGTCACCTTAGACCCTACTGAGGTGAAAAACTACCGCCCTATCTCCTGTCTCTCGTTTCCCTCGAAAATTTTTGAAAAAGCTATCAACTCAGAATTAACAGAATATTTAGATAGCAATCATATTCTCGATGACACCCAACATGGTTTTAGAGCCCGGCATTCCACTGAGTCAGCACTTATTATGGCCACCGAAGAGATTCGTAGAGTGATGGATGGTGGGGGAAGAGCCGTCCTCATCTTGCTAGACCTATCAGCCGCGTTCTATACTGTTAACCATGAGGTATTGACGCAACGGCTGAGGGTGGCAGGCATTGAGAGGTCGGCTCTAACCCTATTGACATCTTTTTGACATCTCGCGAACAACTGATAGATTGGGATGGTCTCAAGTCTGCAAAATTCGGCCTCCCGTGTGGTGTCCCGCAGGGATCCGCGTTGTCTCCCACTTTGTTTAACCTTTACGTTACCCTCTGGCCAGACTAATAAGAGATCATGGTCTGATGCTTGTATCATATGCAGATGATACACAGATTGTGGTATCAGTAACTCAAGGTGTGGATGAGATGGCGGCTAGGTTCAGGAATTGCCTAAAGAATGTTATGCAATGGATGAGCTCTAATTTTTTAAAACTCAACACGGAAAAGTCGGAGGTGATGGAATTCGGGCTGAAGCCTTCAATCTGGAGCCAAGTATGGTGGCCCACTGAGGCTGGGAACTGCCCCAGTCCCGTAACAAAGGCCAGGAATCTTGGCTTTATGTTTGACAGCAATCTAAAATTTGCCCAACAAACTAATCAGGTGTCATCTGCTTGTTTCTACATGCTGAAGAACCTGCGCAAAATCCTTCGGGTCATTCCTTTATCCATGAGGAAAACGGTAATTGGGGCCTTGATTCTTTCCAGAATCGATTACGGCAATGCCCTTTACTTGGGAGCAGACAAGGGCCAGATTGCCAAACTACAGTCCATTCAGAACGCGGCGGCCCGGGTGCTTTATGGTCTTCCCAAGCATCACCCTACTTCAGCCACCATTAAACTGCTCCACTGGGTCCCGGTTCGGCAGCGAGTGGATTTCAAGGCCCTCTGCCTTGTACACAAAGCCTTGTATGGTGGAGGAGCTGCTGACCTGCAGCTGCTATTTAAGCGGTACTCTCCGCAACGCTGTCTTAGATCATCAAACACAGGACTGATCTTGATCCCCAAGATAAAAAAAGTCAGATGGGGAGGCAAGGGTTTCTCGTACCAAGCCGCCAAGCTATGGAATACACTCCCCGCACAGCTCAGACTACAATCAAATAGGACTATTTTTAGGAAGCAAATAAAGACCTGGCTCTTTCCCAAACCGGCAGTTTAATCAGTTTAATCCAGCATTCTTTCACCCAGCGCCAAGACGCCTCGGCATTCGTGCGCTTAATAAATAAGTCAGTCAAGTCAACAACCTTTCCTCTATAGTCTGCCATTGATTCTGGACCCATAGTAATTCTAATTTGGCATCAGACCAAGGTCAGTTTTAATTTTCATTCTAAGCCTATGGTGACTCCTTGACCGGTCTTCACAGTTTTTGTCACCAAAATTGTATGTTTCCGCTTAAATATGGTATGACCCACCAGAGCTTCCTGCTCAGGTCATAAACTCATGCACAGTGCATAATTGTATACTGAGCTTTCATTGTAGATGATGTGCAAACATACCGTTTCAAGATAAGGTTTAACCTGGGTACCTGCCTCTCCACAGTTTCTGATTGAGGCCTGTGTAAATGAAATTCCATTGCTCAGGCTGCCACGATCATAGCTCTCACTGGCTCCATTGTTCAATGTTTTGTAAGAATAACTGTATCTTTGACAAGATGGACATCCAGAAATAAATGCTCTTGATCAATTAGTTTGGGTGAAAAAGTGACGATGACGCAGTTACTCAGATATGTACATGGTGAACATCTGCAGCCCCCATTAGTGAATCATATTGCTTTGGTCAAGCACTGACATAGTTGAAGTCCACCAAAGGGAGAGATGTCAACATCTTTATCTACACCATCTAGGAATTTAATTTCCTTATCTGCTAAACTATCACATTTAAGCAGTCTCTTTTCAATGTGTACTTTACATTAATGCCAGGGTGGACCTCTGAATGAATGAAAAGTTCTGTTCAGCTATGTCTGAGCAGTGTATCTTCTTGTTGACTTTAAAATACTTTATGTAGACAATCAAGTCCATGAAAGGGACGGCAACATAGAAAGTGTGTCTTCTTGTTAAAAGGACAGAACGTGCACAGTAAGCTCTGCTATCTGAGAAACTGTTTTAAAATACTGCACTTGCATATAAATCTGTTCCATCCTTTTGGAGGAAATTGGCTGATCATGTGACAGTTCTGAGTGTCATTATCTTACTACAGTATTACCCTCTCTCACATGTCCAGCTTTATAACCTTTGCCCACCAAAGTCATCTCTCTTCAATTCTTATGGTCTGTGATTTCTGCAGGGTTTGATACTCCCAGTCATGCCACTCTATTATGCACCCTTACCGATCTCATAACTACAGATTCTACAGTCAACTGGTTCTCATAGTACCTTTCAGATGGTTCCTAAGCAGTCTCAAAGTGCTCCATGCTCTACACTCCCAAGCTTCTACAGGTAGATGCCTCAGAGGGCTGCTTCTTCCGTGTCTAATACACCTCTCACTAATTCACTCCGTGGCAATATTAGCACTTTTTATGGTCTTTCCTATCAATTCTCTACAAATAATACCCAAGTCTTTCTTGTATACCCTACTTTCACTTGTTATTCACAAACACGGATCTTGTAGAGCCGCACAGCCATCCAGTGGTGAATGGTAGATCGCCCATTTTCGTTAAATTCTTCCACAATTGACATAGTCTATTTACCTGCTGCACTGGTATCTGCTTCCATCCCCTCCCCTCTCCTACCCTCCCCTCTGCTTAGGCTCTCCTGGTAAAGCACACCTAAACCTCCATAACACATCATTGCCATATTGGGCCTACTGCCCCATAACTCTCTTCAGACGGAACTGTCTATTAACTCTTTACTCACTGATTAAAAACTGCTCTTTCTAGCATTTCTTCCGACAAGATTTCACTTAACTAATTTAAGTCCATACTAACTCTCTCCCTGTATATATGTATGCATGCTAAATGTACTTATTAATTGTGTTATCATTCTTCCTTATCACCTATCCTGTTTTCTATACATCTAGCAGAAATCTTTAATGTCTTTTGCTTTGCGATTCTATTACTCTGTAGAGCATTTCTTGCTGAAATGCTCTGTTGCTGAGAAGTGAATAAATTAATAGATAAATACATAAATAATATGGACTTAATCAAATGCAGAAATGTTTGCACAACCTGCCCATGGCAGGATAAATGTACACATTTACCATGTGACAGAGCTGGAGGACTATGACAACAGACACATCTTTCCTGGAATCTGGGAGGATCTTTTGCACACAAAGGCACCAACACCGATGGCGTCCGAGCATTTCTCAAAAGCTTTCTCCTGTTCCTCTCCTGTAGCCTACTGGTAGGCATTCACCCGGCAGCCCTTTGGTGTGGCACACATATGGGTGATATATGGTCCTCATGCCGTGAAGAAATTGTCTATAAGTAAAAAGTGGCAATGAAACATGTCGCCCGTTCTGTTTAAAATGGTCTAAACATGATATGCTGTTTTTAATCATGAGTGTGGACATACATAATTAAAGACGTTTGTGAATTGCCACACACAACTCATTTTTTTCAGCATTTGTTTTCTGGTGAGGAAGAAGTTTCTCCTCCCTTTATGGGGACCCAAGGGGGGATTTTGAGATGTGTGTCACGCATAACAGGGTTACATAGGAAACACACAAATACAAGATTCTTCTGAACTTGTTCGAGTGTTGGCTCCTCCGTACATATAGGAAAGCTGGCAATGATGAAAAAGTGAACAAATTGATGAGAACCTACCAATCGCTGCCTGGTGGTTGCTTACGTGAGGCACTACCTATATTTTTTATCTTTATATATATTTTCACTTTCACTTTTGGTTTATCCTTAGGCACATGCCTTGTCTTTTGAAACATAACACACATACTGGGGGTGTTCCTAGATAAATACTAGAACGGTTCCCGCCCTAAATATAGAAAAGGAGGGCCCACGTACTGAGTATCAGGTGTGTGAGACATATCAAGGTCTTCAGTTTTGATTGAAGTGTTGAATGGAGGGCGCCCTTGATGTTGTTCCCTTTAGAGCTCCTTCTTGTTTTTAGATATCTTTCCTGGAAGACAATTATCATGGCAGCTACATTTCCAAAATGCTCCTGTTAGGTATAGCGATTAATAGGAGGCAGATCAGGGATATTAGGAGGCTCAAGTAAGTGTGTTTGTGGGGAGGGGGAAATGTAAGGCTCTTTTAGCTTGTAATAGAAACCCTTGTTGATAATAAGGTATAGTTGTTGTTTTTTGTTAATTCTTTTACAGGCTTGCGGTAAACCTTAAAGGGCCATATCCTTTTATTCCCCACTGAAATAAACGATATAAACTGTGCAAATTCACAACACGTACATGCAGTTATTTGTATTTCATTACATTACAGGTGTGTGATACTTATTTGCATAGATAGAGGAGAATGAGCCTTCTTACTGTCCTTAACATGCACAATGTTGTCTGTCCACAGCTCAGCAGAGGAACAAAGGAGATGCAGATGGAAGGCTAAATAGCCGCATAAGTTAAGTGATGACTCGCGGTGCTGGGAATGTCCTCTCTAAAACTGTCTGTCTGGACCATGACAGTGGAAAATCACTTGAAAACAACTTCAGTTCACCTGGATAACACTACAATGTAGAAAATACTACTACTACTTTTAGTACTAATAATAATACTACTACTAATAAGAAGTAATATTGTTATTATTTAATAATAATTATTACTACTACTACTACTACTACTACTACTAATAATAATAATAATACTATAACAACAACAACAATAATAATGGTAAAAGTGCAGCTGAAGAACAACAGGGACTGCGGGCAGAGGCACATATGACCCCATCAGCCCCTTTCAGCAACAGGGGAGGAGCGCACAATGCCAGACCACAGCCTGCCCTCTCCCCAAATACTCTTCCAGCTCCAGTCCCTGACCCCTCAACCTGCATCGGTCCACCCACCAACTTTTGTCACCTATTCAAAGCAGGTGATAAATATCAGTCAGCTGGTAAAATTAGCAGATTAGCCCCCGCAAATGGGGACAACTAGCAGAAAAGGACATGGAAATTTCAGGGTTCACGTGGTTGTTCCCCATTCTGGAGACAAACAGTCCTAAGGGTGAGATTTATATGCTGGAAACTTTTGCCAGATTCCAGTATACAGGTGTCCCAACACCTACATATGTACAAATTGTAATGAGAGCCTAAATGAGATACTCACAGCTTACCTTGAACAGCCTGAGAACTTTGTGAATGATGCTTAAATTATGGAATAGTATACTGCAAACTGTACATAAATAGGGATGTTGCAACACATCTTGGAGTTCCATTGTATCATAAATGCACTCTGTATTCAGTCTTGTGACTTTGTATGATACCTCAATTCCTCTGTGACTTGCAATATCCTTATAAAGTAACCATGATGGTTTAATATTCTACATAATATTACGGCTCAGTAGCACTCCTTGGGTCAATCTCGGACAAATGAAAGGCTGAGTCAGCCATAATGAGTATCAAACCTATAACATGCTGGTTTCATACAGATATAATCAATGAGCCTGCAGCCCATTGAGACGTAGCAGACATTAGTGAACACACGACCAATATGGCCAACTCGCAGAGTCTCCTCTTAGCTGCGCTACACACTTGTAAACCTTGCCCCCCCTCAGTTAACGCCTTAGGTGGACAAGTTAAATTGTTGCGTGGAATTTAGCTGGCATTGATACAAAACTCACTGACCTAGAATGGGGAGAATGTATTGATAAATTTCACATTGTCCATTTCCAGGAAACGTGGGTGAAACAACCAGTGTATAGATCAGGGTATTTAACATTCTATAATAATGCCACCCCTTCTAGATCAGGGTGAGATTCAAGGGGTTTACTTATTTGGGTAAAGTCAACGATTCCCTGTAAGGTCACAGTGTGAGACTCTGGGTATAGCGACATTCTGGGCATCAAACTGACACTAGAGAATGTCCCTATTACAGCATGTAGACATATTATAGTGATAAATATATATGTCCGCACAGTACCAGACAACCTAGAATCACGAACCTTACATGGTCTACAAACTCTCCTAGAGCCAATACAGCATGCCTGGCTGGTGGTTGTAGTCGGGGACTGTAATGTCATCTTTGAAAACTTTGAGCCCTTATCATCTCTGCTGGCAACAGAAATTGAGGATTGGTGAATACCTGAGCTTCTGGCCGAACCGGTAAAAAAATGGTCTAAAGTAGCTAACCAACTCTTCCACATGCCTTTGGAACTCGGCACGAGAGCAACCAATGGGCGCACTAAATCAGACCACCCTGCCAAATTAACCTTTAAAAGTGGTAGGTCTACAAGTCATATAGCCTACATATTCCTGGACCTAAGATTGTGGCACCTCCTGGGCGATATGGAGGTAATATTCTGCCCAGACAGTGACCACAATGTTCTTGTACTAGATCTTTCAGCCAACACCTTCGCTATACCCCACAAGCACGATACTGACATCTATGTAGCACCCCTGTCTATCACAAACACCTTCAGAATTATGAAGTGGGCCAATATAATCAATAATGACCAAGCTCTGGACAAAACTTATCAAGCCTTTGAGGATTTCATTTCTTTGACCCATTTGTCCAAACTAACCTCGGCAGGTCCAAATTTGTTCTGACACATTTAGACTTTTTTGTCACTTTAAAACCCATTTTTAGGAAGAGCACTAGGAAGACTTTAAACACGAATATATCCTGCCCATGGTTCATAAATGAATGCAAAGAGGCGAAACTGGGTTTGATTCAAGCTGTCAAAAAGGGCGATACATTTTGAATAATTAGAACTAGAAAGGCCTGGCCTACAAGCTAATTCTGAGGGCAAATAGGAAAAAACAATAGACACTCTAAAAAGGAAGGCGACACAAGTATTCTGGAGAATCAACGCCTTTGGCATCCGGTCGAGTCTACCTCAACCCAATGCATTTGTTCTAGCTGAACAATGGGTATCCCATTTCACTACTCTCTTCAAAGAAAGGGATATCTGCTCACCGATCCCACTTGGCGACAACGAGCACAATCTAAACCCACAGAGGACCAGATCACATAAATTCAAACCCCTCACATGCACATTCTCACTTAAAGTAGCCGAGCTAGCTATCCAACTGATGCCACGGGGTAAAGCCCCTGGCCCCCATAGAATACCAGATGAATTGTTCCTCTCTGAGACAGCTTTATGGGTTTAGAAAAAAAATAAAAAAGACTTACCTGTGGGTCTCCAGTCACCGCCTCTCCTCCGTCCGCGCTGTATCCTGCCTCCCGGAAGCACCCAGACTCCCCTAGCCAATCATGATGCTGCCTTACAGCAGCGTTGTGATTGGTCTGAGTGCCGTGGTTCGGCGTTCAGAGAGGGACTGGGAGCCTGGGGATGTTCTCCACCCAGACTGTACAATACAGCCGGTGGATAACATGCACAGAGTGTATGACCGTTTGGCCGGCCCAAGACGGCCAGCCAAACCTGCATGTGCACTTATGGTGCAGCCACCACTCCTCCCCCTGCTGGCGTCACGTGAGCCCAGCCCCGTCCCGCCCTAACATGGAGCTTAACCCCTTCGATGCTCATGACGAGCTGAGCTGCGCGGTGGGCGTGTGTGCATGACGAGCTGAGCTCGTCACGACCACGCCCGCGATCGGAATGTCCAGCACCTGGGCGGAATTCCGATCGCGGCGAAGGTGTTAAAGGCAGACTAAAAATAAAATGGTAATAACGTTCTGCTATTATCATTTTATTTTTACTTTGCACTGCTCTTAGAGCAGTGGGGCGATGCTCCTCCACCTTAGCGGAGGAGCCACCCATGAACTAGGGAACACCTCTGGGAAGGGGTCAGACAATATGCTATCCTGGAAGACCTTCTCCATATCCTGATTAGATTGCACACTAATACTTATGCTCAAGTTAGATGGAACAGCCAAGGGGAATTGACCAGTAGGATCCCCATAAAATGAGAGATTACACAGGTGTGCGTACTGGCGTCCACATTGCTCTGTTTGTACATTAATTGTGTGGCGGGGTGGGTGAATAGTTGCCAGCACGGCGCCCCCAAACTAGCTAACATCAGCACTCTGGAGCTGCTGCTTGCCGATGATCCCTTACTTCTATCACACACCCCCATGGGCCTACAGGCACTACTTTAAGTTTGCCAATTTCTGCATGAGCATGGGACTTGAAATAAATGCCAAAAGACAGATTTTATGGCCCTAAATCTCCTACACTCATTCAAAAAAAAAAAGAAGTGGTGATGGGTGGGTCGCAAACTGAGAGGTCAAGAATTTTGAGTACTTGTCAGTCAGGTTTTCTGACAATCTATCCTGGAAGCCCCAACTGGACAAAAGCAAAACCACCCTGCAGCATAGATCAGCATTCACCCTGAAAAAGTACAAACAGACATCAAGTAGAGCTGTTTCCCGGTCCTTGAGATTTATAGAGCGGTTGCCCTGGGTGGGGCCCTATATGGGGCTGAATTATGGGGCTATGGGGATGTTAGTCAGAAAATGTGCACACATTTTTTTTTTAAAGATCTTTATTTAACCTCCCAAATAGTATCCCCTGCTACAGCTGAGGTGGGATTTGAACATTCAAAGAATAGACCACATTGCCCACTTTAGAGTCTTAAACTACTGGGTTAGCATATGGGCAACGCCAGAGCTGGGTCTCTATGGAACAGCTTTGAAGGAGCTAATCTCAATAGACAAAAATTGCTGCACCCCTTGGTTAAAGGCTGAAAAAGACTCAGTGGCAAGCTAAAAATAGAGAATGTATGGAAAGATCCATCAATCTGAGAAAAAATGTTGTTACTCAGATTAAGAGTCTATATTGGGATCACATCCTCTCAGAAGTGCGGCTTGAACCATGCCTGGCTGGTATGGTCGATAAGTTTCTTTCCCATAAATGCTCTCTCAAGTTTGAAACATTCATGGACAGCATCTTTCCACCTGTGGCCAGAACTTTGTACATTCACTTTAGTATTGGCACGGTGCCCCTAAGTATGTATTTAGCCAAACGGAACAGGAGCGATGATGCTCCAGCCGAATATTCCTCTTGCCCTGGAATATGCCACCTTACCACGCATGCTTTTTTTCTGCATGCAATTACAACACGGTCGTTACAACGACCGCGTTGTAACAACGCATGCCATTACTCCGCAAGTCGGAACAATGACTTGCTCTAGGGGGGTGCTGGATGTTGGAATAGTATAATTTACTATTCCAACTCCAGTCTGTGCAACAGTAGGGAAGGTGTTGGATTTCAAATCCAACACCTTCTGACCCATCCGCAAGTCGTTGTTCCGACTTGCGGAGTAATGGCATGCGTTGTTGCAACGCGGTCGTTGTAATGACCACGTTGTAATTGCATGCGGTGTTCCGGATTCGGGGTAAATGATGTTTACCCTTGCCCTGGGATAATGGAAACAGATGAGCACTTTATATTTTTTTGCCCCAGGTTCAATTTACCAAGGTCTAAGTAGATTATTCCACTTTGTTGCCTCTTGGGTGCTGTGTCTACTCAAATATGATACAAAGGAACCAATAGTTTTTGCATAATCGAGGTTCTGAACTGGGCATGGCACATAAGGTAAAGAACCTTCAATTAATATGCCTTTATAAGTACGCGTACATCTAAGACGCTTGAATCTAAGACTGTGGGAATCTGAAGGGCTCGACTGCAGAAGCTACTGTCCATTGTGCCACTTTCAGGCTATCAGATACATCATTTTCTATTGTTTTTATGATTCTTGCGTTGCTTCATTAGAGCCTGGCTGTTATACGCTTATGACCTATGTCCCTCTATAGTAGGAGGCCGCCACAGAGGCAAATTTGGACACAGCGGAAGTGCTTATTGCGCCATTATTAAGTTATGCACTCTCCACTCTACTACATTTCTGTGCCCTTAGCTGTGGCGTACTGGTGTTTGTCTAATTTAGGCCACAATAGAGGGAATCCGTAGGATCTACTAGACATGCCCATTGTTTATCTTTCCATTCTCTGGCGACTGTATTTGTCATTTTGCAATGTTTTTATGATTATTGATATACCCCCATTGATGCAATTAATTATCTGATTATTATTTTTGTTTTTTTAATTATGACTATCACACTTTGCAAATGATGTTTATAATGCACTTTGTTTATGCTGCTTCTGTATCTTCTTAGGCCATTAAGGATATGCATCATCAATTTGATTACTTTTTGTACACTGTATTTGATTTTTCACACTATCGTTGGACTGTTGTGATCTTAAGATTATTGGTGTTTGTGCCATTCCTTTGTATTACTTGTGATATTTTTTGATGTACTTTTATGGCTACATACTTTTAACGAAAACAAAGTAATTATTACTACTATATGGTATTTTAGAAATTTCTCAAGTTACATTGGTATATCTACTGCAATGATCTCTCTACTATACACAGTAAACTGCATGGTTGATTTATTCTTCCATCTTTTAGAGAAAACAATTACTATTGAATGAAAGAGCTGCAAAACCTTGGGCAGATTAATGGAAATCATTGGCTGTGCTCAAATATTACTTGCTGTTTTACCAAGAGGGGGAAAAGAATGTGCATGAGAAGAGGTGACAAGGCTGCTTCTGTAATATGTATTGTGCTTGCATAGTTTCAAGTGTAAAATTAAAGTTAGACCATTCCTTTTTTCACATGGGGGCATGCATCTACCCTGTACATGCTCCCTTTATGAAAGCATGATAATTATAGAGAGGAGCCTGATGGACGTGCAGAATGTCTGCAATGCCACAACTGGTATATATTTAGTGTGCACTGAGTAGAGCTCTTGGGATGACATATATGTAGATTCACAATGGCATTCTGGGTCCACCGAACTGGGTTGCAGTTATAGACAAGCTATTTTGGCTATGATATTAAGGTATAACTATATTCTCTACTCCATATTCAAGATTACAACCTCCAGCGGGAGGGTGTGGTTATTTTCCTACTTGCATAGTAACTAAATTGAAGCTGTGCCCATCCACACCAGTGAAGCATATGGACAGTTCATTAACCATCACCCAACATCAAAGCTAAATGTACCATACCATCTATACACCTATCTACCTTCTATATATATTCTTTAAGGTATATGAAATATTTTGGAGCCATTAAAATCATAGAAGTCTTCATGATGTCAACTCATTTCAAAGAAAACAGCAGAATTTACAGAATTCATAGCCCATCATAATTATACACTCTATATCTAGCATGCATCATAGAGTCATGTTTACTTGTTGATCAGAAATCAGAAAAGCTTTATTCGATTGTTTAAACAAAACAGTCATAAAAGCACAATCGTAAAAACATTTCATGGGTACAATAAATTAGTTAGACAGATAAAAAGATATTAAACTAGAGAGCTTTCCTAATTCAATCATACCAAACGTTTTCTATGATAAAAACAGTTTTTAAAAATTGGAAACATTAAAAATAACATGTACATTGTCCAGTTGTTGCAGAGCTAACAGAGCTGGGCGACAATAACGTAGGCCGAATTTTTTGAGAATAGGTTTTAAAAAGAGAATTCAAGGTGCAGTATAATATTTACAAAATAGGGTGACATGAATCGGGGTCTGTGGGGAAACATTATCACAAGGACAGGGCAGGAGGCATTGGGACCAGTCATGCGCCGTGGGAAAACTAACAAGACGATGAAAGGTTCCCATCCTGAAGCAGGTCAGTAAAAATCTTTCATAAGCACTAGAAACAATGACTAAGTATGGTTGTATTTTGAAAGTGCTTAACACCAGCTGATTGTGCAGGACGGTAGGCTTCTATATCTCTGTCGTTAGTCTCAGAGATTCCAAGAGAGACAGAGCCTTCTGTTTTAAGTCCTTTCTTGATATAGAGTTCGAGGTACTGGGGTTAGTAAAAGTTCTGGATAACCAAGGTCATTTAAAAAGTTAAAAACATATTTAAGCCACGGTATCTTCAAAGCCCCATCCAATTTCATAATATCTGATAGAATTTCCCGGTTCAGCTTCGTTTCATCTTTGGACCAAAGTCTGTGCCACAAGAGTACCGGTTCAAGCTTAATTTGATCAGAAATGTACGTCAGACCCAATTCCGCGTGGCAGACATATGTGGAGGAGCCAGAAGGGACAGATAGGACATATTTTAAAAAATAATTTTCGACCCTTTGGATTGGTGACAACTCAGCGAAGCCCCAGATCCCACTCCCATAGGATGCCACGGACACACATTTGGCTTTATAAATTTTTAGGAGCTCCACCGGAGGTCTTTTACCCAGTTTCCTAGCAAAAGTGGTTAATGCCGCAGTGGTCCGCGCAAAAGCCAATTTTTTAACAGATACGGCATGTGTCCATTTATCGTTATTGGCAAAGGGGATACCTAGGTATGAGAATCGGGGTAACAGCAATTTTTTGTCCGGACAGGAACATGTCCTTGCATTTCTTAATGCCAGTACCACATCACATTATAAATGTCTTAGCAATATTTACTCTCAGACCCAGGTTGTTCATAAAGCGAGAAAACTATTCAGTACACGCTGAAGGCCAACCTGGGTGCGTGACATTAAAACTGCGTCATCCGCATATAATAAAGCTGGTATTGGGCGACCAGCAACTATAGGAAAATCCTGATTCCCCGACAAGAGGGCCTCCCTAGCCCATTTATATACAGGTTGAAAAGGAACGGAGCCAGAACGCACCCTTGTCTGACTCCGCTCCTAATCGGGAATGCTTCAGAACATTCGCCCTTCATACCATATCTAACCTTAGCCTTGGCGTCCCAGTAAAAACGCTTAAGGAAGTAGATAATATTTTGATCTACTCCTATGTTGTCTAAAATTGACCATAATTTCTCGTGGACCACACAGTCGAAAGCGGCTGTGAGATCCACGAAAGCTAAAAACAAGTGCCCCTCCTTGCCCTAGTATATTTCCCCACAAGAAGCAAAAAGATTCAGTCCCTGCTCTATAGTCCCCAAGCCGGGGCGGAAGCCATACTGTAAGTCACAGAGTATTGAGTTCGCTTCAGCCCAATCTTGAAGGCGCTAAAGGAGCACCCTGCCCACAATTTTTGTGATGGCATCTAGCAAGGAGATTGGACGATAGCACCTCCGGATCCTGCCTATCACTTTTTTTTAAATATGGGGACGATAATGGAAATGACCCAAGTCGGTAAAAAGCTAGTAGAGCAGCTGGCGTTAAGGACCTGGACCAGAAGCGGCCCCTACAAGGGGAAGTTAGATTTAAATATGTCAATCGGCACCCCATCTGGGCCCGGAGCCTTACCACCTTTGCTGGCATGGAGGGCCCGCTCGACCTCCTCTAACGAGAACCATAGTTCCTTGTGTGGCTGAGGGAAACCTTCCCCTTGCGGCACGCGTATACACTTATTAGTCGTGGGGGGTGAACCTTCACCTATATAAACTGAGGAGAAATGGTTAATCCATTGTTCCTCTGGAATCGCAGTTTCCACAGACGGACCACCATTACTGGTCAGAAAAGGGGCCCTAATGGCCCTCCAGAATGCTGCACTATCTTTCGTGAGGGAGGCCAAGAGAAGGGCATCCCATGCCTCTTTCTTCAGTGATGTCTTTCTATCGCTTAACGGACGTTTGTATACCCTGCGGGCCAACTTGATATTAGACACATTTCTAGGTACTTTCTTTAACTCAATTTTCAACTTAGAAAGTGCATGGGTGCAATTAGTATCAAACCAGCCCCGTTGCTCACCACTGTTCTTTTTCTGCCTAATGAGTAGATTACTTATCTCAGTAGATATGGCCATAAACGAAGCTAGAATTTGTTCAGGAACGGCTGCTTTGCTTAAGCACAAATCTATATCGTTTTTACAGTGCTTGACCACGGTGGTCTCTACCTGTGCTTGATTTACCATTGCCCATTTAATGGTATAACCATTAGTGCTACCTAGGGCTAGATTTTCAAGTAGCTGTATGTTGTTATTTTGAGGTTTTGACAATTTCCTTCTGGGCAGTGCAACAGTCAGGCACAGGGGAAAGTGGTCGCTTAATGGATTGTCCGAAACATAAAATGAAAGGAGGCTATGGGCGTGGGTGCTTGATATAAGAACATAATCAATTATAGAGCTAAAACCTCGTCCATTAAAAGTACACAGCAAGGGAATAGGAGGTGGGCATAGTTCATTATCAAAACCCAAATCATGGCTAAAAATGAGGTCATTAAGTTGCTCCCCCAAAACATTGTGGGTGAAATGGGACGTACAATCATCGTTATCCCCTTGAACACCACACAAGTTTACCCCAAAATTCTTACATAGGGCACAATTGAAATCTTGTTGATCATAATGGACCTGAATATGATGCTCAGACTGCACAGAGTCAACACGAAACCAGTCCTCTTCATAGTGTAATTTGGTCCTACTAACACACGGTTCACGTAGATCCAACCAACACTTGGGAGGAAAAGAAGCAAGGAGGAAAGTAGGATGAAGAAAGTATGTATAAAGGAGGGAATACAATACTCCTCAAAAGTTCTTCATTAAACAGCAAAACATTTATTCCTGCTAACAGGCTGTGCTTTGACTAGTATTTAGTCCATGCATTATAGGAATTTACACCTGAAGGGGCTCGTTTATGAGAACTGACGCATCGCTGCGACAACGCAGCGATGTGTCAGAAAAAGTTGTGTTGCGGTACAACATTCTTACACGCCATGGCTGCATCGTATTTACTGTATGGCGCACCTAGTCATAAGGTCCCAAGGTGAGTCAAAAATATTGAGGCATCTGTGGGACGGATGGCGCATGGAAATGTAATGCATTTACAGACAAAGTGACGCTAAGTTGCTTTGAGGCTCGTAAAGAAATCCTTATATACTGCCTGTTGGACTTGGCCCTTATTGTCCTAAAATTTTTCGCTTTTCCCCCCTAGCCTTTTTGACCATGTGTGAAATGATACCTGCTGCGCAATGGCGTGCGCAGATTTATTTGTACTGTTGTAAAGAAATGTTACTTTTAAAATGGACGCCATTCCTGTCTGCACATGTGCTGCCTGTCTGAGGTGAGTTGGCGGTCTAGTTGTCTGTTTCCCAGCACCCCCAGCTTTTGGAGGAAAGCCTGGCACCCAGGGTGCTCTACACCGCCCCCTAAACCAGTTGGGACCGGTTTCCCAGGGAACCTTCCAGAAGCTTCCAGCCCTTTCTGGTAGGTGGGGTGAGGGGGGCTGTGCCTCCATGTGCTCAGACTGAGCGTGGACCTGAATGAGAGGGGACACTCTGCCAGGAGGTACCGCCACATTGGGCCTGTGTGCTGGCCCCTGTGCCCATCTGCACCCCTCCGCTGTCCACAGGGCCAGTGAGAGCCCTTTACTGGAGTGAAGACTGCTGTGTCAGGAGGAGTGCCACTTTATGGGAGATGACTGCTTCTAGGAGCTGCTGTCCTGTTCTGATGAGTACCCACTGCCTCCTGATCTTGCCAATATTGCCTGCCTGCTCTCCTGCCGTCCTAAGCCCAGCACCTGGTGAGCACTATATCTTACTGCCAGCTGCCTGCTGCCTAGCACCCTGTGAGCACGTGGTCTGCCCAGGAGAAGAGAGGAGCTGATGCCTGCAGCGCTGTGCTGCTAAAGCGCTATAACTGTGCCACAGGGGAAGAGGAGCGCTGCAACTTTATTTTGTGGGACTTAGCGCTACAACCTTATTCCTGCACCAGGAGAGCGCTGCCTCCAGCCCTGCCCAGGAGAAGAAGGTGCGTGGGTCCTGCAGCGCTGGGCTGCCGGAGTGCCATATTTGCATTGACTGTGCTCTGTTTGCTGCGAGAGCGCTATAACTGTGCCCAGCAGAAGAGGAGCGCTACATTTGAAGTGACTGACCATCCCTGCCTGCTGGCTAGCGCCTGGAGAAGAAGAGCGCTTTATCTTATTGCCCAGGAGGTGAGGAGCTGACATCTGCAGCGCTATGCTGCGTGAGCGCTATATGTAAATTGCCAAGGAGGAGTCCTGCGGCGGAGGGGGCCCGAGGCACATTGTCGGTGCCTGCCCCTCCGCGCTGCTGACGAGAAGGCTCCGCCGAGGGTGAAGCCAGGAGAGGTCCCAGAAGCGGGACCTGTCGGGGCACATTGCCGTTGCCCGGAGACTGCAGAGACATCCAGAGGGGCCTCAGACTGCCGGTGAGTGGGGCTCAGTCATCCTGTGGTTGGGGGACATGTCGGGGCACATTGTCGGTGCCCGCCCCCGGTGCCAGTATTCTTTGGAGGGCATTGGTTGTGTTTAGAGTCCCATAGGAGGGGGCTCCAACGTGCCCAGTACTTGTTTCCTCCCTCAGCTGCACGACAGAGGCATTTTGGGAAATTCTAGAGTCCCAGAAGAGGGGCTCCACCGTGCCAGTGTTCTTGTGGGCAGTTTCCTGTTAGAGCCCGGAGTGGGGCTCCCATCGCTGCATTGTTGGCGCCAGTGCTTGTTGGGTTTACCCAGCTACCACGCAGGACAGGGGGCAGCTGCCACGCATTGGGGGCATTGGATTACCCAGAAGGGAAAGAGAGAGGAGTGAGGGACCCTCCTACCCTAGCGCTTGCGCACCTTTGTTTTCGCTGTCCTTGCAGCCAGCCCTGACTTTGCGGGACATAGGGCTTCTGAGCCCCTGAGAGAGGCCAGTTGGCCTGGGCCCAGTTTCAGAGTATTGTGCCCCCGATTGGGACGACTGGGGCTCATACTTGTGAGGCCTAGCGCCTCATATGATTTATGTACAGGTGATTTATGCTAAGGCTATGCCTGCGCTAAGGGGTCTACGCTAATGCATTTATGCTGCTAATGTTTTCCCCCAAATTGCTAATGTGTTGTTCATGCTTTCACCCTAATGGTGTCGCCTCCATGCCCACATGTTGGTGCCTAATGCTCTTTTCTAATGTTCCAATGCTGTTTATGCTAATGGGTTCTTTCCCCCTGGTGGTGTTTCTAGGTGCACTGTTAAGGTTATGTATAATATGCCCACACTACTGATGTTTGGGCCTAATGTGTTTCCTGCACCATGTTGGCCTGCCTCATGTTTCATGTATGCTGATAAAATGCCCCATGCACCTGTTTAGGCCTACTGTTTCCATGACTACGGTGATGTGAAGAGAGTATGTCTAATGTTCACATGTTTATGCCCACTCTGATCGAGGCTCATGTGAGGATGCTAGGTTCATTACTCTACCAGGAGGTACGGACTGATTACCTTTAGTAATACTTATGAACTTTCATTTATCTTTTGCAACCTGTGCTCATGATGGTTCTGGCAGCGACCCGATTGGCGCTGCCCTGTAAATAATCCCCGGGTAAATTGCTACCCAGTGCCGGTTGGCACAATGTATATGCCACTGTGATTACATTCTGACGTGTTTATTTCACAATACACAAGTTATTTTCACATCACTTGGTGTGGTCTCTTTTTGTAGTGTGCCTGGTGTGTCACCTGTGAGTGTGCTGCGCAGATGCTTTACACATTTCCTCCGGAGTTTGGCCCGCCCGCTCTGCACCACGCTACCCGTTTCTAACATTGGTGCTCAGCGGTGGGATAGGACTTGTGTTTGCGCAGTACCACAGCGACAACGGGTTGCACTGCAAACTGAGCATTTGAAATAATCACAGGTTTTGGGGATTATTTTGTTTAATTACCTTTCCTCCTAAAAGGGTCACTGTGGAATTGTGTTTCCCTGTTTACTGTATCTGTGTATCTCGCCAAGATGGGGTTACTTCTATGATGAGGATGAACTTTGGGAGTACACTGAGGAGGAAGTGATGGATCTCTGCAGAGAGAGAGGATACCCACAGTAGGCAACATTCGCAGGAAAATGTTTCTCTATGAGGCCCTAAAAAGGGGGGAACCCTTAGAGCCCTGTGGGGACCGTTCAGATTACCCCTCCGCATATCTAAAGGGTGAATTTGGGGGAGACCGTGAGGAGGACTCTGAGAGTGAGGGTTCCCAGTCCATAACCCTGGAGGGTGGTGTCTCTGAGGAGGAAGAAGATGACAGGGCGGAGACGCCAGTAGCTAATGAGGACACCATAGACAGGGAGTCCCGTGCTGGGTCCAGCCCCAGGGGTAATGCCCCATCCCTTTCCCTGTCCCCAGAAGAGTGGGTAGATAGGAGGGAAGAAAGGGAGCACCAGCTGGCTTTGGAGAGGCTCAGGTTAGGGCACGCCAAGGAGATAGCGCAGCTGAGGGTTGAAGAAAAAAGGCTAGAGACCGAGAGGGTCCTAGCGCAGGAGAGGATGGCGGAGGCGGAGACGGCCTTCGCCAGGGAGAGACTAGCTCAGGAGGGTAGGTTGTCCCCTGAGAGTGGTTTCAGGAGTCAGGATTCACCAGTGAGGGTGGGATTCAGTGGTGGCAGCGAGAGTGATTCCAGTGTGGGAAGTCCCACTCCCAGAGCCCGGAAGATGGTGCCTGATCCCCAGGAGGAGGGGGGCAGGTTGGAATTTAGGGGCGGCAAGAAACTGTCCCATAAGTCTTGGGGGGAGTATGCGGATGTGTGTTGGACTGCATTGGAGGATTGGGTGGTGGATGGCGCGGTGATCGATTGGGGTGGGCTGTTCCATCTGATTATCAGGGAGCACGTGCTCAGGAGTTGTTTTCCCAGGTTGCGCCAACACCTGTTGCAGTGTGGGCTCTCTGACCCCAGGGAGCTTGCACGGGAGGCAGACCTCTGGGTGAGTGCCAGAGAGTCTGAGAGGGCATTGGGGAGTGACTCGGAAGGGAATGGTGCAGGGATCTTCCAACCCAGCGAGGTGGGAGAGGTGCAGAATAGCCCAGCTCGGTCCAAGGGTAGTGAGAGGGTTGTAGGGCCTCACGTCCTATCTACAGGAAGGAGTGAGACGGGGAGGGGTCCCGAGGTGCCCCAACCGCAGTCTCAGGGCCTGGAGAGTTCCATAAGGGAACCCCAGGTTGGGAGCCTAGGCTGTCCCGAGAGGCCATCCGTTGAAGGGGAGCCCCTAGTGTCAGGAGAACCCGGGGCGTCGGTAATCCGAGCTCCAGGGGTTCTGGGGTCTGCTCAGTCACAGGGTTTAGATCCTGGGCTGGGATGCCAGGTTCTGGGACTGCCTGACCTGGAGGGTGGGACACCTGTCATCAGGGTCCCTACCGGTTTGACTTCCAGGGGTACTTCTCCAGGTGGGAGGGTGCAGAACTCTGGAAGGGGGTGCCGAGGAGGAAGGACTCGCCTCTGGCACCGGCTCAACCACAGGGCTTCGATCCTGGTTGGGAGGCCCGGTTCAGGTATTGCCTGACCTGGCGGGAGGGACGTCTGTAAGCAGTGTCCCCCGGAGTTGTCTTCCAGGGGTACTACTCCAGTTGGGAGGGTGCGGAACTCTGGGAGGGGGTGCAGAGGAGGGAGGACTCGCCTCTGGCACCGGGGCAACCTAAGGGTTTAGACCCTGGGTTGGTGGATCGGTTGCAGGGTCACGGCCCTGGACGAGTGAGAGAGTGGTGTTCTGAGGGTGCCCCACATAGGAAGAGAGGGCGGAACCCCAGAAGGAGAGGTAGGGGGAGGAGAGCCTCGCCCCGGACTGCTGGTCAACCTGAGGGTGCGGACCCTAGGTGGGAGGACCAGTGGCAGATTGGCACTGCACGGAGGAGAAGGAGAGTGGCCAACAGGTACTACGGGCCTGGGGCTACTGCCCCCCGCTCTGTGAGACCGCAAGGGCCAGAGACATCTGGACGGCCTAGCGCCTGGACCTGGCCACGGACAACTGGGGAACACCAGTGGGGTGGCTTAGTTGGTCCAGGGAGGTTTGAGAGAGGGAACCATCGGGTTCCAGAGTGGCGGAGCACCTGCGGGTGCCCCTGCAGTTGCGGGCCCGCATCCACGTTTTCTCGCCCCAAGCAGGGAAGCCCATCAAGGCATTGATCGGTCTACCCTGGCTTTTGGCTGGGAGGGGGTTGTGTTGGACTTGGCCCTTATTGTCCTAAAATTTTTCGCTTTTCCTCCCTAGCCTTTTTGACCATGTGTGAAATGATACCTGCTGCGCAATGGCGTGCGCAGATTTATTTGTACTGTTGTAAAGAAATGTTACTTTTAAAATGGACGCCATTCCTGTCTGCACATGTGCTGCCTGTCTGAGGTGAGTTGGCGGTCTAGTTGTCTGTTTCCCAGCACCCCCAGCTTTTGGAGGGCAGCCTGGCACCCAGGGTGCTCTACACCGCCCCCTAAACCAGTTGGGACCGGTTTCCCAGGGAACCTTCCAGAAGCTTCCAGCCCTTTCTGGTAGGTGGGGTGAGGGGGGCTATGCCTCCATGTGCTCAGACTGAGCGTGGACATGAATGAGAGGGGACACTCTGCCAGGAGGTACCGCCACATTGGGCCTGGGTGCTGGCCCCTGTGCCCATCTGCACCCCTCCGCTGTCCACAGGGCCAGTGAGAGCCCTTTACTGGAGTGAAGACTGCTGTGTCAGGAGGAGTGCCACTTTATGGGAGATGACTGCTTCTAGGAGCTGCTGTCCTGTTCTGATGAGTACCCACTGCCTCCTGATCTTGCCCAGTATTGCCTGCCTGCTCTCCTGCCATCCTAAGCCCAGCACCTGGTGAGCACTATATCTTACTGCCAGCTGCCTGCTGCCTAGCACCCTGTGAGCACGTGGTCTGCCCAGGAGAAGAGAGGAGCTGATGCCTGCAGCGCTGTGCTGTTAAAGGGCTATAACTGTGCCACAGGGGAAGAGGAGCGCTGCAACTTTATTTTGTGGGACTTAGCGCTACAACCTTATTCCTGCACCAGGAGAGCGCTGCCTCCAGCCCTGCCCAGGAGAAGAAGGTGCATGGGTCCTGCAGCGCTGGGCTGCCGGAGTGCCATATTTGCATTGACTGTGCTCTGCTTGCTGCGAGAGCGCTATAACTGTGCCCAGCAGAAGAGTAGCGCTACATTTGAAGTGACTGACCATCCCTGCCTGCTGGCTAGCACCTGGAGAAGAAGAGCGCTTTATCTTATTGCCCAGGAGGTGAGGAGGTGACATCTGCAGCGCTGTGCTGCGTGAGCGCTATATGTAAATTGCCATGGAGGAGTCCTGCGGCGGAGGGGGCCCTAGGCACATTGTCGGTGCCTGCCCCTCCGCGCTGCTGACAAGGAGAAGGCTCCGCTGAGGGTGAAGCCAGGAGAGGTCCCAGAGGCGGGACCTGTCGGGGCACATTGCCGGTGCCCGGAGACTGCAGAGACATCCAGAGGGGCCTCAGACTGCCGGTGAGTGGGGCTCAGTCATCCTGTGGTTGGGGGTATGTCGGGTCACATTGTCGGTGCCCGCCCCGGTGCCAGTATTCTTTGGAGGGCATTGGTTGTGTTTAGAGTCCCATAGGAGGGGGCTCCAACGTGCCTAGTACTTGTTTCCTCCCTCAGCTGCACGACAGAGGCATTTTGGGAAATTCTAGAGTCCCAGAAGAGGGGCTCCACCGTGCCAGTGTTCTTGTGGGCAGATTCCTGTTAGAGCCCGGAGTGGGGCTCCCATCGCTGCATTGTTGGCGCCAGTGCTTGTTGGGTTTACCCAGCTACCCCACAGGACATGGGGCAGCTGCCACGCATTGGGGGCATTGGATTACCCAGAAGGGAAAGAGAGAGGAGTGAGGGACCCTCCTACCCTATCGCTTTGCGCACCTTTGTTTTCGCTGTCCTTGCAGCCAGCCCTGACTTTGCGGGACATAGGGCTTCTGAGCCCCTGAGAGAGGCCAGTTGGCCTGGGCCCAGTTTCAGAGTATTGTGCCCCCGATTGGGACGACTGGGTCTCATGCTTGTGAGGCCTGGTGCCTCTTATGATTTATGTACAGGTGATTTATGCTAAGGCTGTGCCTGCGCTAAGGGGTCTACGCTAATGCATTTATGCTGGTAATGTTTTCCCCCAAATTGCTAATGTGTTGTTCATGCTTTCACCCTAATGGTGTCGCCTCCATGCCCACATGTTGGTGCCTAATGCTCTTTTCTAATGTTCCAATGCTGTTTATGCTAATGGGTTCTTTCCCCCCTGGTGGTGTTTCTAGGGTGCACTGTTAAGGTTATGTATAATATGCCCACACTACTGATGTTTGGGCCTAATGTGTTTCCTGCACCATGTTGGCCTGCTTCATGTTTCATGTATGCTGATAAAATGCCTAATGGGCTTGTACACCTACGGAAATGCCCCATGCACCTGTTTAGGCCTACTGTTTCCATGACTACGGTGATGTGAAGGGAGTATGTCTAATGTTCACATGTTTATGCCCACTCTGATCGAGGCTCATGTGAGGATGCTAGGTTCATTACTCTACCAGGAGGTACGGACTGATTACCTTTAGTAATACTTATGAACTTTCATTTATCTTTTGCAACCTGTGCTCACAGATGGTTCTGGCAGCGACCCGATTGGCGCTGCCCTGTAAATAATCCCCGGGTAAATTGCTACCCAGTGCCGGTTGGCACAATGTATATGCCACTGTGATTACATTCTGACGTGTTTATTTCACAATACACAAGTTATTTTCACATCACTTGGTGTGGTCTCTTTTTGTAGTGTGCCTGGTGTGTCACCTGTGTGTGTGCTGCGCAGATGCTTTACACATTTCCTCCGGAGTTTGGCCCGCCCGCTCTGCACCACGCTACCGGTTTCTAACACTGCCAATCAGCTTTGCAAACACAAGGAGATGATGGACGGAGTGCTGAAACTTTTCCCCAGTTCAGACCCAGCTATATGCAAATCAGTCTTGATCCTGTGCCTCGTGGGAACAGTCCAGCCCAGCCCGTACTCCCGAGCCAGGTCTTCCCTGGACTGGAAACAAGCAACCTGGGACCGGTTTCAGGGTACCACCCCTCATCAGCCAGGCTAACTTGAATCTAGTGGCAAAGTGAGCAAGGGACCCTCGTCTAGGCATACCCTGCCAACTTAGGGCGAACAAAGCAAACACAAGGAGATGATGGACGGAGCGCTGAAACATTTCAGACACTCACCCCCAGTCACAGATTTGGGTTGAATCCATCATCGTTCTTTAGCTCACTTCACCACCCCAGTTCAGACCCAGCTATATGCAAATCAGTCTTGACCCTGTGCCTCATGGGGACAGTCCAGCCCGAACTGCCAAGCCAGGTCTTCCCTGGACTGGAAATAAGCATCCTGGGACCGGTTTCGGGGTAACACCCCTCATCAGCCAGGCTAGCTTGACTCCAGTGGCAAAGTGATCAAGGGACCAATGTCTGGGCATAGCCTGCCGACTTAGGGAGAACAAAGCAAACACAAGGAGATAATGGGCAGAGCGCTGAAACTTTTCAGACACTCACCCCCAGTCACAGATCTGGGTTGAATCCATCATCGTTTTTTAGCTCACTTCGCCACCCCACTTCAGACCCAGCTATATGCAAATCAGTCTTGACCCTGTGCCTCATGCGAACAGTCCAGCCCAAACTGACAAGCCAGGTTTTCCCTGGATTGGAAACAAGCATCCTGAGACTGGTTTCGAGGTAACACCCCTCATCAGCCAGGCTATCTTGAATCCAGTGGCAAAGGTGAGTGAGCCAAAGTCACTAGCACCTGGCCCCTTTCGATACGCACCAACAAGTGTATCCACTGCAAGGGCATAATGAGGAATATGTTGTTTCCTACTGGACTGTCAGGGTGTGACATTAAGCTGCAGCTACATGACAGACACACAGTGCAAAGCTCTGTGCAAAGCCCTACGAAGCACACAAATGCCAACCTGCTACAAAGGGGGACTGTGAGGCATGTGAGCCATTAACACTGAACCACTCATCCACATTAACTAGCTCAGTGAACATGGCAATGTGAGCAAATACATATGACAGCCTCAGTTCTCTCATTGAAGACATCCTAAAGTACAAATGTTATCATGGTTGCACTGATATTAGGCAGATACTCATGCACATACTTCACATACATTCCATCAGAATTGGCATCATACCTGTGCCATACAATGATGTAAGATGGCAGTCATATTCCTTGGATGTCAGTATACAAGAAATGCAAGGGATAATTGTTGGGGTTCAGTGTCAACTTATAAAGTGTCTCGAATGGTACACTGGAATACGTTAGGGTAAATGTGTTCCTCTGTCCCTGAGAGGCCTCACATGTTTTGAGGGTTAGTGTAACCACACATGGCATATTTTGTGCAAAGTACACACATATTACTGCATAGGCACAAGACCACAGAACCAGGAACAAAGCAACACCTCCACAGGGGAAGAGGACATGGGACACTCATGTGCTTGAAACATAGCAAGTACTCAAACAAAGTGACATGCATGAAGTGCCACACTTGAAAAGTAGTCAAATTTGATGATTATGGAAGCTAGTCAGGCAGGTGTGGACACATCCATGACCTGTAACCAGCCAACAATAGTAGGCCACATTCACAGTGGTGCAATGCAGTGTGCGGTAGTGACAGACACCAGTGTGTGTCCCAGCACAGCCAGGAATGTGCAATCTGTAGTGACAAAACCTTCACTACTATACATGTTGCATCTCTTACACACACAGTGCTACAGTAGGTGACTATCTGTGTTGGGCTGTGCATCAATGCACAGAAAGAGAACCACCTATAGTGCCTAAAGAATAGTGAAGAGTCCCTAATTGATTCAATTGCAAGATAGACTGACTCTCACAAAGTAACATATATATTCAGAGACTGCAGGGAATAGCTGCAGCCTGTACTCAACTCAACCTAATCAATAATGACAGCTCTTAAGTATGAAATGATTATGAAGTCGTGAAAGTAGAAAAATGTTAATACTAAAAAATGTCATCCTAACAAACTATTACTACCTATCCTACACTAACTGACCTTGACACTATCCTACACTATCTAAACTAAGCCTAAACTACCTTAACCTACCTATACTACACTAATTAACCTTAACACTACCTTACACTAACTTAAATTATTTTAAACTACCCTAAACATTTAACACAAATGACATGTTAAACATCAACCCTCCCCCCAAAAGCAAATAGATCAGCACAATACAAACAGCAACTACACCTAAACATATACTAACTACACATGTAAAGCTAAACAAATATATATATTTTTGGTGTTTTTCCTATTTTTTAAATTTTTTATTTTTTATTTTTATATATACAATACACATCAACCCCCAACCCATTAAAAACCATAAAATCCTAAAATCATTTGCTATACATATACCTATAAAAATATCTAAAAGCTAAAACCTAACTATGCTAAACCTATTCTAATCACTAACTTAACCTTTGTTTAACAACAATAAATGTTAAAAACAATTTTAAAACAAGGGAAGGGTAACATCCAAAGGGAGAGTTCATAACAGTTGGACAACCTGCCCAAGGGCCTCCTCAATGTTAACCACACATTCCCGCAGGCCGGCTGCTCCTGCCGGAAGTTTTCCAGGCTCTTGGTGATCTTCCTCAGCTCCCCCACAATGTATTATTTGAACACAGAGTCCCTATGTCGTCTGGGTCTCTTGGCCCGTGTGGTTGGGGGCTGAGTGGCTGCAGGTGTAGCCGGGGTAGCCGCTGAGGCCTGTGGTTGGAATGGCAGCTGCTGGCTCCGGACACCAGTGCTTGCCTTCCTGGCAGCTGTAGTGGCTGCGGTCTCCTTTTGGCCACAGATGTTCCAGAACCCCAATGTCTTTTTCTGCTCGTAAAGCTTGCCCATCTTCTGGAAGGAATTGGAAATGTGCTGTATGTGCCTGTAACATTCATGTCTCATATCAAATGTCTTGGCATCTTTAGCTGATATGTTAACTGGGGTTGTAAGGAAAAATAACTCTTAGCTCAAGCTGTACATGTGCATGATGTGTGTGTATAAATAGGCAGACATCGCAACATGAGCATATGTGCCTTTCCAGACCAACTCCAGATTGTGAGATGGAGATATGGACAATATGCCTTCACTACAAAAACATCCCCTACTTCAGCAAGGAAAACAGAGTCAGGTGCTGTCTATTAAGGTACACAATATGGAAATGTAGTCACTATGAGATTACAATATTTCATACTGAACAATGAAGCACACTCATGATGTGCAGATTTCAAATTTGACACATGGTCCAAAGATTGGAACTTTGGGTTTTGAGATTGCATCATGCAAGTGGGCTGAGACTTGCTGATCTACATACATGAAAGTGGTTAAGGTGATGCTTTCCAGGTAGTGTGCCTCTGCGTTGCATACCCCATTTGGAGTCATACAAGGCAGCACATATAGCTGACTTCACCTACTAAGTTTCAGGTAGCCAATACATGGATGAGGGTTGTCATTTATCTCCTGCAATACATGGCTGCAGTACATTTCAACAATTATCCCTCAGACAAATGTACTGGCATGTAACATATCCCTACTGGTTCACACCTGTAGCAACAACACATGTTGAGTCTCAATCAAACATGTTTCTGTACACACATAAAACTAGGGCTGCAGTCATCTGCACACATTTGAGATTACAAAATGCATCTCAGTAGTGTGTGAAGGAATGCTGGAGTACTCATCTGAACAAGAACTTTATGGTATATTATGCAGGGATCCATGCACCACAATGCAGGTTGACTACGTTGTTGGCACCCAGTCTCATGTACTCCACCAGTATCTGCATTCCTGCATGTCAACGTCTACACAGTGCTGCAACAATACAGATTACCTTGCAATGTATGAATGCCTTGCAGAAATGAGACAAAAGGGATTTACGGGGTGTGGGTTTTGCATTTAAAGGCCAATCCATGTGCTGAGTAGTGTGTTTGTCCAGCTGGCCACAACATTCCAATTAGACTGAATCCATGCAATGAGGCCAACTGGCACTCAATAGTCTTCACAGCAATTGCAATTGCACAATGAGCCTTCAAAATTACACACTGCACAGAGCTCAGAAGGCTGACATCCAGTTAACACCTAGAAAGCAATATGACCAGAACATTGCCATGTGGATATCCACATCCACATTGCGTATCAGTCATAAGTCAGGCAATGATCTAGACAACAATGGTTACCTAGAGCAGTAGGCCTACATCCTTACAACCTCCAGGCCATCAGTGTGAATGTTCCTGTGTCACAACATTTCACATAGTCATGATGTGGCCTACTTTGAGGAAGGATCAAGTTCCCCTGCTGCTGGCTTACGACAGCCATACCTCGGGGTAGGGTAAGAAATTGAAGATATGGAAGTATGTATGATAATGTACAAAAACATGTACAGACAGACATATAGACATGTCGTTTGTTAATGTAATTGGTCAAATCCATTGATGAAGACAATGTGGGCACATCACAACAACATATGCAGCTTCTCTCATATTCAAATTGGTTCAATTTTGATGGCTACCGTGATGACTCTGTCATACATGTTTGTACTATGCTATTTTTGGTTTGACATAGTGCTACAGGGACAGGTATGTTTTTACAAACAAATTAAATGTACACAGCAGGTATATTTGCCAACACTTATGGTCACTCATACTGAAATGGTGTTGCGGGAGAGCTCAAAACTATCCTGCATATATATGAGCATGGTATGCTGCATGTTGATGGAACATATGTGGCATAACAGTGTGTGACTTTGATTTCATGATACTTACCTGTTCATCTATGGTAATAATGATTGTGTATTGAAGTTGCACATTGTCAGCATCTGTGTGATACACAATTTTGGACATTTGCAACAGAAACCTGCCGAGAGAAGCTCAGCAACAGACATTTGACTGTGCTGCTTCATAGGTGGAAACAAGAATAATTTGTCTCATGCTAATTGGTGTCCAACCTAATGTTTTTGTGTTGATCACATGCAGATTATGCAGCAGATGATGGTCACTATGCCAAAAGCAGCATGACGATAGATGTGCTAAGATAAACACAAATGTAAAGATGCTTAGATCCTGTGGGCTTGCTCACATACACCCTACATTCACATTGAAATTCCTCCTTGTTCATCACAAATAAATCTGTGGGCAGGTTCAGTCATGTAACTATACTGAGTGCAAAATGTTAGTAGGTGATCATCCCCTCCGAGGACACCATCTCATTGTTACAATTCACATACATCACATACAATGCTACATACATGTACTTATGACACTTACTGGTAGCATTGGGGATCCTGAAAGCTGTCCACCTCACCATGGGTGAATGGGAGATGTCCTCCTAGAAGACATGAATTTGGACATAGCATTGTAAATAGTGTATGTATGTATGTATTTAAGCTTATATAGCGCTCAGCTACCCCCAACGGGGGTGTCCCGGCGCTTGCGGATACAGTGGGGGGTGAGGGCAAGTTAAAGTTGTCGAGTCCTAGTTTGCTAAAGGAGGCTGAAGAGCCAAGTCTTCAAATCCTTCCGGAAGATAGGTTCCGACTTGGCTTTTCTGATATGATCAGGCATGGAGTTCCACAAGGTAGCGGTTTTGACGGAAAAGGACCGTCCTCCTATTCTGGACCTAGAAAAACGGGGGATGACAAGACACTCACGATGATTTGATCTTAGGGTCCTGGACTGATGATATTTGCGAACTCTCTTCTTTAGATATTGCGGGCCAATATCATTAAGTGCTCTGTATGCAAGAGTTAGTGCCTTAAATTCAGTTCTTCTCTTGACAGGCAGCCAGTGGAGACTACGCAGATGAGGGGATATATGATGTCTTAGTGGGATGTTCCTAATAAGCCTGGCTGCTGCATTCTGCACAGTTTGCAATTTCCTGAGCAGGTATGCTGGCAGCCCGATGTACAGACTATTTGCATAGTCAAGCTGTGATGTAATCACCGCATGGACTATTGTTTTCCTACAGTCCATTGGTAGGAAGTAGAGGAATCTCCGAAGGGCCTTCATTTTCCAAAAGCAGGACGAGGAAACATGGCCTATCTGAGTCTTACATGACAGGGAAGTATCTAGTTTAAACCCCAGATTCCTCGCAGACGAGACTGGGAGAGGAGGGGGGTTGAGTTCTGTGGGCCACCAGAGATCTGATAATGGAGGTGAGGGCTGGTTGAAAAATAGCACCTCCGTTTTTTCTGTGTTCAGCTTTAGGCAGTTAGCTGTCATCCAAGCTGAGATGTCCATGAGACACTGCCTAAAGTTTGAAAATACGGCCTCAGAGCAATCTTGGAAAGAAAACACGAGCTGCGTGTCATCAGCATATGAGATAACATCAACCCGCGTTGCTTTACCAGAGGGGCCAGGGGGCGAGGTAGACATTAAAAAGGGTCGGGCTAAGGGCTGAACCCTGAGGCACTCCACAGATCAAAGGGCGAGAATTAGAAGTGCAGTTACATATGCTTATTTTCATATCTTACAAACTATGTCATGCCAGTATTTCAGTTCTACACAACAGTTTTGACACACATTCCTAAATAGTGCATTAATTTGTGATGCAGCTATTCAGTTTTCAGGCCTGAACTGCCTGGGTGATGAATGTCTGAGGTATCCATAATCACATGCCTGGAGCAGGCCTCAGGCATGTGGTGTATTCAGTAATGCATGGGAGCATCATGTTAGACTCCATTCTACCATGACACATGGGTAACACCATTGACCCTCGGCAAAACTGAGTAGTGCTTTGATGGGAAATGACAGGCAGACACCGTTTGTGACATCCTAAGTACCATATAAGGTCATATTGGCTCTGGTGCACAGAGTGCTAACTAGCGGAATATCTTGGTACCTTCCAACTCTGTGCAAACATACATGCCTGGTCTGCAGGTATGATATGTTAGTGTTGCCCTGTAAAATCCACTGTTCTACACATTTACATTTTAAAAACAGCATATTAATCTATGTACATGTGTAGCACATGCATCATTTTTCTGAAATGGAGTTTGGACATATCTGCTCAGCCATCAACAGTGCTGCTCTGGTAATCTTGAAACATCTCCTGGTCATTCACGTATGTTACATAAGGGACTGCTCATTATCACATGCATTTACATTGGAAACAACCACCTGCAAACCACTGAACAACCCCTTGTGCCAAGGTATGGCAATACAGCGATTTGCACTGCACGTGCTGTAGGCTTGCTTAATGTAGCCGTTCTGAGGCACTCAGATGCCCCTTAATTAGCTAGAATTCCTTCACAGTAACTTATTTGAATGTACATGTTGCACTTTGCAAAGTGAAGGTACAATGAAACAAATGAAGCACATTCCAGGCCTCATTTATAAGGCCCCTTGCGGCACCGGAACGTCACTTTTTTGATGTTCCGGTGGCGCAATGTGCCCGGCATATTTACAAGGTTACGTAAAGCCACTTTACATGGCTTTTCATGGCTTTGTAAATATGTGCCCCTTTCACGCAGAACACTGCATGAAAGGGGCATTCCATGGGTGTTGCTGTGGGTGTTCCCACGCAACATCCATTGAATCTGAAGCATTCCCAGATTTACGAGAAATCGTAAACCTGGGAATGCGTCAGAATCTAACGCCACCCCAGTTAGAGAGGCGCAACTAGGAGAAATGAAAACATTTCTCCTCGTTTTTTTTTTCCTTTTTGTATGTGTGATGCATTTGCAGCACACATAGAAAGAGGGAATCGCCTGAATTCATTGATTTTGTGCAGGAAGGTGTCCCTTCCTGCACAAAATCAATAACCCCCGCAAAGCAGGCACCCTTGCACCATGGTGCAAGATGCCTGCGTTGGCGCATAGCAGCGCATTGTGCACCAGCGCTGGGAAAAAGGACAGGAATGCACCGTATCACATACATACGGCGCATACCTGCCCTTTTGTTTTCACGTGGGGCAGCACAGCAAGATTCCTTGCTGCGCTGCCCTACGTCAAAACCTCATAATTGAGGCCCTCCATGTTTAAGTTTTGCATTACAGCTATGGATACATTACTACATGCAGATGGTCCATACATACATACCTATGAGTCCTCCGATCTCTAGTCCCAGGTGGTCAATGAGATCAGCCTCCCATTCCACCACGTCAGCCCATCTATGCTTAATTTGCCAAACAGTCTGATCCAGCCCAAAGGTTTGATTTAGGTGCCTCGGAACACGCTCCCTCTTATCCTTCTTGTCCTTCGGTGGGTACCCCTGGCTTATCCTACCCCTAGAGGCCAGCATCCTAGGCAGGTAGTACGCAATGAGCCAAAGTTGGCCTCCCAACTCTCCCTCCGAGAAATTCCCCCCCTCCCAGACATCTCCCTCAAAATAACACCCCTTAATACAAAAACTACCCTACAAATGTCAACCCAAAAAAGAAATACTCCCAACAATACACAGTCAAATTTGACAACATTACAATATTAAATGACAAAAATGTACGACCGTACAGGTCAGACAGTGACAGGACCAGATATTTAGCACAGGCACAGACACTCTCAGATACACCTCCAACACCCAGCACAAACTGAGAGAGAGTATTAGAAAGCGAAAGTAACTTCACACTTCCTAGTATGCAGCATGCCACACCCATTGCATCATGTCCTGGGCATTTCCTGACCGTTTTTGACAAATGTGTTGTTTTTTATGATGCATTGCGACTCAAATGTCCATTGGGTGATGAACAAACAGTGCATTGGCACTTCTGTAGTCACTTCCGCACATTGGCGTCGATGCACAGATTCTGACCCACACAAATGGGACAATGTGTAGGGTGTACTTTGGAGGACTGGGTAATGTGGGAGTTCACACCTTGAGCACACTTCCATTGGCCCAGGGCTCTTTTGTAGTCCTCTTTATCTGTTCATACATGCAATGTGTCTGGAATCCTTCCATGTGATGTGTCACAGTTGCAAAACACTCTTAGGGCATCACAGAGACAGGCTGACTCACCCATACTACAGTGTATGTGTCATCCAGCATGCAGGTTTCATGGATGTTTTTAAACCATCTGGTATGAATCCAATGCTGCACATGTGTTTGTCAGGAAGCCATGTCTTACGCATGAAGCTAGGCAGGGTCCTCCATGTAATGTGCTGGCAGGGGCACTTCCGCACTCAAGGACATTTGTATGATCCAATATGTGTGCACATGCACAACGCAACATGGTACATGTATAACACAATTCAATTATGATAATTGTTAAACCACCCAAGGCCACCTTGTATTGCCCTGAGAAGTGTGATTGATCTTGGGTGACACAATGCATTGCCCATCACTGCATTTCCTTACCCTGCATCAGAGAGTGGTTCCATGTGCGTTGTATGGGGGTACCCAATCACATCCCCTGGTTTGAGCTATATTCCCAGACTCTGCAAACCAGGTGTACCTGGGGATGCACCAGGATGAAAACCCATCCCATGAGTGGCATTACAAGTAGTTGGACTCTCATACTCCTCTTCACTTCATCATTCAATGTGTGCTGCATTCTGCTTCACATGTAGCTGGTGGATTATGGCTCACAGGATGATTTGCATAACAGGAAGATGCAACTGTATGCACAAAAACATTCCTGCATGCAACATAGGCACCCTTGCTCTATGGTGCAAGCGTACCTGTTTTGATTCGAGAAAGTCTAAAACGGCCTGGCACAGGATATAAGCCAGAAATTATTTGCATTCAATTAGATACAGCACATTGCTTCCAAAATGAGCTTTCACTCATAGTCAGGCAGTAGGCTGTCTATCTGCGCTGCACTGTGTGTCCATGGTCATTATTTGCCCCTCTGTTTACAGGGCGAGGAAGCAGAAGATACACAACTTACAGGTACAGGGCTTTAGGTGAGTAATACGCTGGTCCACATGTATCAAGCAACACTCACATCATGACATGCAGTGCACACACTCAGACACTGCACAATGTTTGGTTCTACGCTCCCTTTGGACTGTGCTAGAGTGTGTGAAGGTGAACACACACTACCAGCGCACACACATTCGCCATGTGCACACTGTTCCACATTTGAATCTATGTGTTGTGTATGTCTTGCAAAGGCACATTCATCCTACACATGGTTTCATCATGCACACATATTTAGATCAACATGATATTGGGCAGGGGTGATTATGACACACAGCAACAGACTTTTTTAAGAGGTGAGTGTGCCAGTAGGCCTCACTGCAATGACAAGGCTCGCATGGTAATGTTCACAAATACTGTTCACTTAACATCACGCTACACACCCCACTTTAGCTCTGTCTTACTCTTGCTAAAGGCATCTGCATTACATCTATTCTGGTGACAGGTCTTTGTGTGGTTCTCCGGGTCCAAAAAGACTGCAATCCATGACACAGGCCTATGTAATGGCACAAACTAAAATGCCATTTTTCCTATGGGATGATACAAGATTTGTGATCCCCTCAACTATGCACTTGAACACTCAGGTCAGTTGCTGACTACTCTTAGCATGCAGAGGTAAGTTCATATCCACAAACCTCCATTACATCATGTTCAATGAGACAGTGTATGTGCTCATACATGTGTGTGTGACATTTGACAAGGGGACTTCACACTTTGGCCAGCTCTGTATTCTTGAGGTGATGTGATGGTTGGAAGAACATCATCGAAAAGAGGTATGCAGTTCCTATGAAAAGATGAAGGTTTACCAATAATAGGTCAACATGTTATTGTCTAAGCGATCATGGCATTTCTTCAGGACCAGTTAACCTTATCTACTCAAATAAGGATGGTCAGTGAAAGTGTCTAGTACCATACTCTAAAATAGTCACACGGATATATATATACATATACAACATGTTGACCGATTATTTCCTTACCTATAACATACTAGAGTGGACCATTATACAACCAAGTCCTGGGCACACATAAAAAATAGTAATGCAGTGGTAAAGTATATACACACTTCAAGTGGATTCGCAAGCAAAAGTAATTAGTCCCGGTCAGTAGAAAGTTTCTTTGTCTTTATTCCATATGTAATTAGAGCAAAACGGAAACCAGCCAACACGTGTTTCGTCGCAAATGGAAATTAATTCCGCGACTTCCTCAGGGCTGTCTCATGGAATTAATGCTATCAGTAATCGCTCCGCCGGTGATAATTCCAACCCGGCTGGCCAAGTAGAAGTCCTAAAATAGTGGACTATTTATTGGTCGTTGCACCGTAGTGAAGACGGTCAAGTATTTAGATCTGCCATGAGTATTCTGAAGTTTGTAATTGGTGTGTATTCGTCATGAAGATCTAAAAGCGTGTGCGCTGATATTCCTCACGGCAGTAAGCTGTATTCCGAGTGTGGATACATTACCATTATATCCACCTCTCACCTGAATCTATGTTTTTAATCATAACATAGGAGCCCAGCGATTAAAATGGTATTTTGGGCTCCTATAGTTATTTTGACTGCAAATTTACTCCAATCTACTCACTTCATTCACACACCTTTTCCATCACACCCCACGCTCCACATCAGCAAAAAGAAAAAAACTCCAGCAAAGAGCCCCCATGCATGTCCCGTTGGGCATTGCAGTGCCAGCCCAATGGGAAGCTGACTGATGGTGAAGCATGACACCCCTTGAGGGGTGTGAGGGCCCTTGCTCCTAAAAGGAGAACTCCCCCTTATTATCTCCTGGAAAACCTTCATCGTTTCATAGGAACTGCATCCTCTTTTCGATAAAGTCATTAACTGGGGCATGTATGCTGGACCTTTTGTTCCCCCTAGTCCCTACTCATTTGGTTTAATTGTTGGAAGAACATCTCCATTGTCTTACTTCTCTGGGTAGTGCCACACATTGCAAGGTCATCTGTTCATAGTGTTGTGTTACAAGCCTTTTATCCTCATGGCATTGCTGTGCAATGCATGGCAAATGTGTGATTTGTCTGCTGTGTCATGGTGTGGTATATATGACAATGTTGCCAGGAATTGACTCACATGCGCTGTGTTTTATGGATGGCAACACATGCATGTATGCCTTCTTTACAAATGACAGTTTTACATGATGGTATTTGCAACAACATTAGTTCCTACAAAGTGCACACTTTACTGCTGCAGAACACAGCAAGACTGCTAGCTGTGCAGCACTGCACTGCTCAAGTGCTTGAGGACAGAAATGATCATTTTGGATGTGGATATGTGGCATGTCGGGCCTGTCCCTTTAATGCAGTACAGTGCATCACATTGCATTTTTGTATAGGTGGATTGATTAATGAGAGCCATGGAGCCATGCTGCTTAACGGGTATGACAACATGATTGTTACATGTTCAGGCCAACTCCTAGTTGAGGAGATGTGAGTGACTTGATCCAACACAAAGAATAAGTTAAAACATTTATTTTCATGTTGCACATTTCAGTTACTTTCAGACATTTTGTTCATCGAGTAATAAGTAATTTAAGGAAAGAAATTCTGCACGATGTGGTCGTGTCGCTGCCTACCAGTCATTGTGTGTTGGATCTCTCCTCCATCCTCCTCCTCCATTAGTTCCTGCCCCTTATGGTCCATGTCCCATGGGATATTTGTACCTAAACAAATGTTGTAGAGGATGACACATACCAGGATAATCTTGCACACCATAAGTGGCGAGAATAGCAATCTCTCCCTGACATGTCCAGGCAGAGTAACCAGGACTTCAGCACACCAAAAGTGTGTTCCACGATGTTCTGGGTCTTGACCAGTGCCTGGTTGTACTGTCGTTCCTGCTCAGTCTGGGGATGTGTGTGGTATTTATACTTCTTTTATTTCCATTAATCTTGGTTTCCAAGTGATGATGTAGAGTATTGGAATGTGGGTGGTTGCTGGGGAGAATTGAGAATGTTAAGAAAGGCAGTTTCTGCTGAATGAGGTCTATGTTTCTGTAGCTCTTAATAAAAACCTTTTCTTCAATGACCTGGATGAAATACTCTTCATTTATGACGGAGGCTCACCTTTACAATTTGGTGACGAGCGAAGAAGGAGCACACCTCATGATTGGATGAGCGAAGCAGAGACCTCAACACAGTGGCTCCAATGGTGAGTTGGAGCAGCACACCCACACCAAGACTTTGGGATCTTCAGGAGGAAGACGTTCAACTTGTGAGCCTGCAGCAATTTTAGGGTGTCCGGTAGCTTGGCTGAGTTTCGCTTTATGTATTCTCGGCGTACATGAGAGCCGGCACGAGAGGAGAGTGCAAACAGGAGTATCTAGGGGTTTGGCGTGCACAAGAGCCAGCAGAAGAGGGAGAGCACGAGCCCAAGTATCCAAGTGGTCCAACTGCTCCGTTCTTCATAATGCCGACTCGTGACGTGTGGTCCTTAAAGACGCCGACGCTTGATGTACACACGTATGCAAACACTGAAGAGACATCTGACTGCCATTTTGGATCAGGCGGCCTGTTGTTTTGAAAAAGGGAAGTCATCTTTATCAGATGCGCTGATGCGCACAGCTTTTTGGTGAACGTACATTTTCAATATACTGCCGTGTTGTGGTGATTTACCCATGAACCTATCTCCTTCATGCTCATACTTAGGCTGATGGGAACAGCTAATTATGGTGAGAGAGCTATGTCTTTGGTGTATCAGGAAAGCCCGCTGATGCACACAGCATATTTGGTGAGAGCGCTACGTTTTTATTTTATCGTGTACACACACTGATGCATACAGTTTACTTTGTGCACACAGTTGATTAAGACTCTGTTCACATATCTGTGGCACATTACTTACCAAGATCTTTTACAGCATCAGGTTTACATGCTAATCCACACAGATTGTTCCTTCTACATCCTGTGGATTATATAACTATTTATATTAAATATTTTTCACAAGTTATACATTATATCACCAGAAGGTGGATGACATTATTCTTTCTTGGTTGTTGAAGGTTCCCTCATTCTCATGTACATAGCTGTTTTCAGTGTAAATACTATAACTCATATTGGATTGTTGGTTTAATAATTTGCGCTGGTTTGTTTGTCTGAGGAGCTGTAAGTCATGCAAAATGTTGCAACCCCTCTGTTTTTTTCTTTCCTCCCCTGGTGACCCCCCTATACCTTGGCAGAGGTGGAAGAAAGTTTTTGCACATTATGCTAGGGTGTGTGGCACTTCACTTAGTGCTGAAAGGAAAACATCTTTATTTATGCATTGTTTGGGTTCGAAGGTCAGGAAGTCTTTGAGCATCTTCCTGACCATCCCAACAGTGATTATGCTAATCTTAATGAGTATGAAATTTGTGTCAAGAAAATGGATTTGCATTACCTTCCCAAAATTAGTACGGTTCTTGAAACATGTAATTTTGGGAGGAGAATGCAAAGACAGGAGGAGTCAGTGGAACAATATATCACTGTTTTAAGAAAGCTAGCCTCAACATGCAACTTTGGAACTTCCTTGGAGGAACGTTTAAGAGATCAATTAAAGTTAGGCTGCACTCTTGACAAAGCTAGTGACAGTTTATGGCATAAGGATAACCCCTCCTTACAAGAAGTCCTTACTATTGTCAAAATGCATGAACACTCAAAAGCATGTGTTGAGACGATACGTAAAGACGTATCAGTAGTGAAAAACGATGGGGATGTGGTCAAACTGTTGGACAATTGCTCCACTAAGAGCAAAGCCAACACAACTACAACAATCAAAACGTTTGGCACCAGGAATTTTCAAGGAAAAATTTATAGATGCGGGAATGTTGGACACATGCTAAATTTTATAGTGTCCAGGGTGGAAGGCCACATGTAGTATCTGTAAACAAACGGTCATTTTTCCAGGTGCTGCAAGTCTGGAAAAGAAGCAAAGAAAGTCAGGGAGGTGGAAGTGTACAAAGAAGTTGTTGAGGAGGTCAATATTCTCCAGATTAAGGAACATGCTGGTGAGGGGCCCTTTGAGGAAGAGTTAGTCAATGATGCTTCTGTACGCCCGCTTTTTGATTCTGGAGCCAAAATCACTCTTATCCCAAAAACGTTTTTTAAGCAGCATTTGTCACGGAAGGTGGTTTTGTTGAAACCAGATATCAAACCAAAGGGGTATGTATGGTGGTGAGACCATAGATCTTTTAGGTTATTTCTGGGGGACAATCGATTTCAAGGGGAGGATTATTCCTGCAAAAATATATATTTCAATGAAAGGAGACTCTCTTCTCAGTTGGTTTCATCAATGTGACCTTCATGTATATTTAGATCCTAATGACAATCCCTCAGTTTGTTTAACAGTGGTTCCTAGTGTCTGGCTGATGGGAAGAGGGAGTGAGAATTGGATCAGAGAGTTTCCGGGTGTGTTCAAGAAAGAATTGGGATGTCTTACAAACTATATGCTCTGTATTAAGCTCAAGTCTAATGCAAAACCTAAGGTGGCAAAAGTAAGGAGTGTACCTCTGCTGGTAAAGGAGAGCATGAAAAATGAGTTGGATAAACTCTTGGAAAATGGTGTAATTCAAGAAGTCGAAGCTACAGAGTGGGTCTCTCCAGTAGTTATGGCTCGAAAAGCCAATGGGGAGGCTAGACTTTGCATTGACTTGAGGGAGCTCAACAAAGCGGTCGTGGTTGACCACTATATGTTTCCCAATATAAATGAGATGTTGTGCTCCCTTGGAGGTGCAAGCAGATGCATAAAGAGAATGATGTCTGGGGATTGATTCACAGCAGTTATTTCAACTAGGGAAGAAAAATATTATTCCCTTGCGTGGGAGCCTAGTCCCCAAGTGTAACTTGTAAACATTTTGCCCACTCACGGAGTCTTTCTCAATTCTTTCACATGTCTTTTTAATCTATTTTTTGTTATAAATATGTATACATTTTTGCCACACAAAACGTACATACAAAACTCAAAGGTCCAACAGAAAACTCCTAAACCTTTCTGTACCCATCCATTTTAACCCGGTTGCAATAAAATACATATATGTAAGCAATCCGAGGGGAGGTAATCCTTTACACACACAGAAACAGAGGGAAACTCCTCCTCTGTTTAGTCCATGTATTGTGTGTGTTGTCAGGTTCCTATATACACATTTTAATTCAATGGACTCCTCCTCTTCTTCTGGTCGACGCATTTCGGCCCACTGAGTCGGGCCTCATCAGGACATGGGTACACAACACCACCAAAACCCACAAGTGAGCTTGCCACAACACATGCGCATGCGGACTTAGACTCATCAACTCGTATGCACCTTCAATCTATCCCCTGCAATATGTCACCATGAGCCGCGAGGAGGATTCCGTCTGCGGTGCTGCAGGAGTGAAGTAGAGGAAAGTAGAATGCTTCAGTGAAGACCAGTAAGAACGAAAGGGGCTTATTTCTGCAACCCGAAGTTTACTGCAGCTTGCACAACGATGTATGGAATTGGTGACATATTGCAGGGGATAGATTGAAGGTGCAGTCAAGTTGATGAGTCTAAGTCTGCATGCCCAGGGTTGTGGCAAGCTCACTCGTGGGTTTTGGTTGTGTTGTGTTACCCATGTCCTGATGAGGTCCAACTCAGTGGGCCGAAACGCGTCGACCAGAAAAAGAGGAGGAGTCCATTGAATTAAAATGTGTATATAGGAACCTGACAATACACACAATACATGGACTAAACAGAGGAGGAGTTTCCCTCTGTTTCTGTGTGTGTAAAGGATTACCTCCCCTCAGATTGCTTACATATATGTATTTTATTGCAACCGGGTTAAAATGGATGGGTACGGAAAGGTTTAGGAGTTTTTTGTTGGACCTTTGAGTTTTGTATGTACAACGTTTTTTTGTGTGGCAAAAATTTATATATATTTATAACAAAAAATAGATTAAAAAGACATGTGAAGGAATTGAGAAAGACTCCGCGAGTGGGCAAATTGTTTACGAGTTACACTTGGGGACTAGGCCCCCATGCAAGGGAATAATATATTTCTTCACTTGTAGAAATAACTGCTGTGTATCAATCCCCAGATATCTTTCTCTTTTTGCATCTGTATGCTTCTACCCAGATGTGTTGGGGTGATTAAGGCATAACCAGCGTCTTTTGAATCCCTTGGAGGTGCGAAGCATTTTTCTTCGTTGGACTTATCGTCGGCCTACCACCAGATCAAGCTCCATCCACTGTCTCAAGATCTCATGACTTTCGTCACACTGTTTGGCACATTTACATTTTTGAGGATGCCTTTCGAGCTCATCTCTGCTGCCTCTGTCTAAAGAGAGCAATGGAGAGTATTTTTCAAGGAATTGACGGAGTCAAAGTCTACCAGGACGATGTATTAGTTGTTGGGGGTGATCTTGATGAGCATGATGTGCGGTTGAGATCTGTATTAAGGAAATTACTGGATGCTGGTGTCACGCTTAGGTCAGACAAATGTTGGTTTGAAATTGATGAGATTAAGTATTTGGGACATCTAGTGTCTGCATTGGGAATTAGACCCAAACCTTCATTAGTTAGCTCCATTTGTAATCTTGTACCACCAAAGAACAAAGTAGAGCTCATGAAGTTCCTGGGAATGGCCGAATTCTATAATAAGTTTGTGCCTAATTTTGCCCAAAAGCACCCCTGCATGAGAGCATTGCTCAGGAAAGGGTGTGAATTTGCGTGGTGTGAGGGTTGTGAGAAGGAGTTTGTATGCATCAAGAAGTTTTTGTGTGAAGCTCCCAATCTAGGAAGGTTTGATCCGTTGAAGTTTCCTATGTCATGACAGATGCCAGCTCAAAGGGCTTAGGAGCTGGTCTGCTACAAAAGGTGGATGGTGTTGATAAAACCATTTTGTTTATCTCTAGACCGTTAAGAGGGGCTGAGTGTACCTACACTGTTGTGGAATAGGAGGCCCTGGGAGTTTTCTGGGCGATAAGCAAGCTGAAATTCTTTGGTGGGGAAAGAGGTTTGAAGTGTTGACTGATCACAATCTTTTACTAAGAAAGGTATCAATTTGGTGTCACATCGCACAAGAAAATGGGTTGTGGCATTGCAAGAATTTGAATTTGAGGTTTCCTTTTTACCTGGCTCTAGCGACATTTTGGTGGATTGTCTTTCCAGGTTGAGTGGCATGGAAGTTGAGGTTAATGAAGAAAAAGACTGGTTTGGAGGGGAAGAATTTGAGGAGGAGATTAATGTTTGTGTGATTAGTGAAGGTTTGACTTTAGAGAAAGAATGGAGAGAATGTATAGCCAAGGACATATGGTTCACAGCAGATGATGAAGAATGTTCAAGGAAAGTGGGGTGATAAGAAAGATTGTGAGGAAGAAATTAAGGTTTTTAGCAAATCAAGGAAGAGCCGGCGGTTATTGATGGTCTTCTCATGAGAGGAAGTAAATTGGTTCCACCTTGCAGCCTCAGAAGTAAATTGGTAAACAGTGCTCATGTCAGTCATATGAGCATTGCTAAAACTAAAGAGAGAGTCAGGGAGGCCTATTGGTGGCCTGGCATGGACTTACAAATTAGAAGAGTGGTTCGTGATTGTGCAGAATGTTCGTGTAGTGACAGAATTTTGAAGTGCAGGACACAACCTATGGTGATAAGGGAGCAAGCCAGTGGTCCGTGGTCAGACATTTCGATTGATATTTTGGGTCCTGTCAAATTGAAATCCTAGGACAGGTATGTGATAGTCTGTCTAGATTTGTTTTCAAGCTGGCCTGAAATTAAGGTTGTAAATTCTTTTGAGTCGGTGTGGTCATTGTATTCTTGGAGGAACTTTTTGAATGAGAGGGCTTTCCATTGTCGATTTTGTAAGATAATGGGGTTCAATTTACCTCCAAGGTGGTGGAAAGTTTTCTGAAAGAAAGAGGGATCAAGCATAAGAAAGCAGCGTTGTACTACTCAGAAAGTAATGGTGTAGTCGAAAGGTTTGTGAAGGTACTTCAGGAAACTTTGCAGCAGGCTGTGGTGTCTGGAAAAAACTGGGAGCTGGCAATGAGGTCAAAAGTGTGTGAGTATAGCGCCTAGAAACCAATCTGGTGTACGTGCGCTCTACAAATTAAGTATAACATAACATAACATAGGTTTTCACCGCATTCCTCAACTGGTGTTGCTCCATTCTGGCTATTCAAAGGGAGAGTTGCCAATACCGAGCTAAATCTCTCGTGGGTCACGGTTAAGAGGAGTGTTGTGGCAGCACAGAGGGGTGGAGAAAAAAAGAAAAGGCCAAGATGGAAAAAAGGAAAATTTGGTATGATGCGAGAACAGCCGTGAAAAGAACTGCAGTGGGTGTAGGACATTGGGTCAGGATCAAATCTCCACGGAAGGATGGAGGAAAGTCCAAATTTAGCCCACCAGTCAGGATTCTTAAGTTGTTTAAGAATGCTGTGAAAACACATGATCACAAAACCTGAAATCTTAATAGGGTGGCAAAGTGCCAAGAAAGAAATGTTGGAGAGTCCAGCACGGAGATCGTGCAAGAAGAGGTTAGTAGGCCTCTTCGTGCAAAGAAGGTTCCTTGTCGAATACAAGACTGTGTTTGTTAAAATGTGTCCAGTATTCCAAGCTCTTTGTTTTGAGTTCTGTTCAATTCATTTGGATTGTTAAAGAGGGAGGTGATGTGGTGTTTATACTTCTTTTATTGCCACCAATCTTGGTTAAAGTGATGATGTAGAGTATTGGAATGTGGGCGGTTGCTGGGGGAGAATTGAGAATGTTAAGAAAGACAATTAGATCTGGCTTTCTGGTGGATGAGGTCAATGTTTGTGTAGCTCTTAATAAAAACCTTTTCTTCAATGACCTGGATGAAATATTCTTCATTTATGAAGGAGACTCACCTTTACAATGTGCAATTGGGGTCATGAGCCATGGCTGCAGACAATACCCTTGGTCAGCTGAAAGTAGAAAAAATACTACTGTCAATGATTATGCTCATTGTTCCAGTGACATTCCTGTCCATGTGTGGTATGTGTACTGAATAACTCATACACATTTCTTACAGTATTTGACAGTATGTGTTACATTTACATTGGCCATTGGTTTACACATGTCTCTTCCAGTTCTCTGTGTAATAGCAAATGATGAGCATATCCTGATACTTTGGACACTTGTACATGCTGACATTCATGTTTGGACAGCAGCTTACTGTGATAGGTATTTTGAGAGGTTCTTGACCACTCTATGTTATGTCATGTGCAAAGTGACAGTATTGATCAGATTTTCAGCCGTTTGGTTATCCCTAGGTAACTTGTGGCAGTGCTAACATGTTTAACACTCACACATACATATGTCCCTGTGAAACCATTGACGTTGCGCCCTACATGACATTAACACAGCCTGTGAATTGTTCACTTAATTTAGCATGTGAATTTTGTGCTTACATGTGGTGACTTCTAACACGGATAATTGTACAATTTCTTGCTAGCCTTCAGCTATTCCTTTTTGTCAGACAAGTTGTCATGGTGCACTTGGATTGACACATAGGTATTGCAATGTGGGCCATCTTTATGTAGGACACACTGATGGTGTTACAAGTAGCTGTCTGCTGCAGACCTGTACAGAATACTTGGGTGTTTCACTTTATGTGCATGACTCTAAAATGTCGGGGATTCTGTACTTCTATGTCTTGATTCTGTCATCATTGCTGTGGCCAGTGAATGTTGAGATTGGTATGCTGAGCGCACTGTGATGCCTTGTCCAGGTTGCATTTTATTCTATGTTAATGACCAACGAATGGCATGTTTGACAGCATTATGTAAGACTAAGTGAGTTTCACATTGCTTGATTCATATGCTTTTCAGTTGGGCAAATTACACCACAAAACTGTTGATCTACCACATTGGTTACATACATCAATGTGGCATGATACCTATGTGTATGTATGTACCTAGACTGTCAGTATTGCTGAGACATATGTGTGTTTTGTACTGTTGGTGTCGCATTTTTACCCAATATTGACATTTACACATGTCTGGGGCCTACACTTATAGTGCATGCCATACGTGGACTTTCCAACTACTTCTTCCAGTGTTGCTCCTACAACTTTGGTCAACATACAAGTATACAGCCATGTGTGACACACATACTCATTTCCACAGTATTTGTTATCACACCATTGAGTTTGTGGACCGTTGACTGATACCGAGAGTAGGTAAGCCATTGAGGAGACATTCATCTCATACTTATCTATTGTGTAGCCTTTGTACTCATATTGACTTGTCTGGCATGACACATGGATTCGTTGACAAGCGCAGATGATGTGGTTCTGTCCATTCACATAGAGTGGAATGACACAGTACTCACAGATGTTCTGTAGCAACTGCCATTGACAGAGTAGTGTGGGAATGTCAGTATAGGAAATCCTTAGCTACATGTTGCAGTACGTTGTTCCCACTATGTGCACATGACACTAGGGGCCAGATATTTGGGAAAGTGGCACAGTGCTGCACAGCAAGTCACCTATCTATGGTGCACTGTGTCACTGGGAAAGGGCAGTAGTGCACAGTATTTTGGCCATACAGCACATTCCTGTCCTTTCACCCTGCACTGGCACACAATGGACTAGCCTAGCACAAACAGGGGCACACTTGCACCATGGTCCAAGGGTGTCTGCGTTGCTGGCTGGATTGTCTTTGTGCAGGAAGGGGCACCTTCCTGCACATAATGAACCCTTAGAGAGATAGTCGTCTATGTATGTGCGCATGGAATGCAGCCCACATAGGAAGCAGGAGTGATTTGGATGACTTATATTATATATCCTTGTTACACATCACCTGGGGAGGCATATTTATGTGACGCATTCTCAAGTGTACTTGGTGTGGTGTGCATGACATGCGTCATGAACCATGGGAGTTGCATGGAAACACCCACACAACGCCCAATGGAACCCCTCCCTTGCACAGAGTGATGCAACAAAGCATTTTGTGCAGCATTGCATTATTCCACATTTTTACGGCATTCAAAGTCATGCAAAGTAGCTTTGCATGTCTTAACATATCTGACTTAGGGGTCTGCATTACGCATGTACCATGATGCATGGTACAAGAATGAGACACGCCTCACGTACATATGCCTCTGGCTTCGTCGACAGACACAGAGATGGCTATTATGTCATACATATCTAAATTTTAGTTGGCCTGTTGTGTACTTCAGATTTCCATACCAACAAGTAGGCCATTCCCATATCGCCCGTTCTGGAAGTGCTTGTTGATGATGCTGTGCCTGAAGATGTAGGCATCATGTGCACTCCCTGTATATTTTACTAGCACATTGGTGAACATCCCCAAATGGTCCACAAAGGCGTGGACGTTGATTGAATATGTGTGCTTCCAGTTCCTGTACAGGTCTGATGTTTCTGCAGGGTGAACCAGTTGCACTTGTGTGCAATCCATGGCATCTAGCAGAAGGGGAAATCCCGCTATGACACAGAAGTCATGTGTGGTCTTAAGCTGTTGTTGTTGGGTGTTGTGGAAGATGAGGTACTAGGGTGTGAGGTGGATGATGGCATCCAGGAAAGAGGGTAGGAAGGCAGAAAATGATGGCAGTGATATTCCTGCCACTCTAGCTGTTGTGATCAAGAAGGAACCAGATGGCAGCATGTTGGAGGACTCTGATCAGCTTGACCTGCGGAGGGATGTTGTTTGGGCCTGGCATTTGGTGGCTGGAGAATTGGTCCAATCTTGTTTAACAATTATATGATGGATTCCCTTCTGAGTCTGTAAAATCTGATGACCTCATCCTCCCTGAGGTCAATGAGGGAAATCCTCTGCTGAAAACACTCTCCCTTCTCCTGCGTTGCCTACGTGGTGGTGGTGGTCTCCTGGTGACTTCCAGCTGCAGAATGTCCACCTCCATGGTGTAGTTGAGCTTGCCAAAGAGAGTGGTTGGGCCAAAAATTGTCTTGTGTGAGCTATTTTTATCTCTATCCACTCTTCTTGCAAAGGCTGGGAAGTCTACTCGCTGGATAGATACTTTTGGTGACTTCACTCAGTGAAGATTTCTATGTTTGCAACTAGTCACTTTTTTAGAGCTTGGTATACTTCAGCTGAGTCTTGCTAAATCAGATTTGCTCAAGCAGAGAACCTCAGAGTGGGAGAAGCCTGAATCTTCAGCCCAGTGTCAACATAACTTGGACGGATCGGTTTGGCTGGTTGGTCACAGTCCTCCAGAGGTCTTGAAGTTGAAAGAGTTTTCAGATTTTCAGGGGTGGTATGAGAAGTACAGCCAGACATAGCCAAGGTATTTAAGGACCTCAGGAACAGTACGTAGGGGTCAGGAATCAATCCAGTAGAGGCCAACAGCAGGGTCCACGAAAGGTCCAGTTGGATATGGTCAGCTGGACAGTTGCATGAAAGTAGTATTCTGAAGAGTGTGCCAGGAGTTGCCACATGTATGCCTAGCACTAGCTTGTGGGTGGGGGTAACTCCTGGTCCCTCCCTAACCAATGATGTAAAGGTTCCTAGGGGGTAAACCTTCCCACTTTTGCAGCGATTCCTGTTTTCCCTACTGCAAGCAATCCCACGGCCTACCTCACTCCTAAAATCCAAACTGGTCAAATCCTTCTCCCCTTGTGCAGAGCTCGTGTGACGACCCAGAGGTATGTTCAGGGTAATTTAAGTCCCTACTCTGTGGTCAGTCCAACCAGTTCTGGGGGAAGCTCTCATCCCACTGGGTTTGGTGCCTGCCTGACTTTGTGAACAAAGGAATGGGGCTGCCCAGGTATCAGCTAACATTTGCCTGTCACAAGCAATATTTAAAAGGAAGAGGGTTTATTTTGGCAGATCAAATTGCAGTTTTTGCACTGGTATATTCAGGATTCAATGGCAGTCCTGAAGTCAGGTGTGCACTGCCACAATAGTTGCTGCAGTCACAAGTGGCATTTAATTTCTTGGCCTTTGGTACACTTTGTACCATATACTAGGGACTTGTAGGCAAGTTAAATATACCAATTAGGGATATGCCAATGCAACCTTGTTAAAAGCACAAGCACTTTACTACTGGTTATCAGGGGTAAAGTGCACAGAGCTTTAAGTTTAAATCCAGCCAAACATATAGGGCAAAAATCTGGGGACACACACGCAAATTATGGTCATTACCTGCAGCTTAAAAATTAGATTTACAGCACATAAATTAACTGTTCTGAAAAGAACAGTGATGAGGTTATATTTCTATTACCTGTAATGGTTTTACTAGTTTAGTGATTTCATATAGTGAATATATGTAATGTAAGATGCAATATAGGGAATTAAAGCGGAATTAATGCAGAATTAATGCTGGCCACAATGCAGACACTCTGCACTGGTGAGAGGTAGCATAAAGTGCACCAGCGCATGAAGAGAGCAGAAAGCACCCCAGATATGGCGCTGCTCTGCTCTCTTCCATTCACGCAATGCTGCAACTTTATTTGCTGTGCAGTGTTGCGTGATTTATCTGTAAATCTGGGCCAATGTTTTGTGTGTTATGCCAGGAGTTCAATATCATAATACAATTTGATTGTGTCTCTGCTAGATCTGTACACAATTTTGGAAACCATCTACAAGCTGTGTCTTTGGCATGTGATGCTTCATTCTCATAATCACAGTCATTTGCCCATGTTACTAGAGCTCCAGGATCGTCTAGAATGGTGACACTGGCTGCTTGTGTTCTGGTTCATAGCTTGGCAGTTTGGGCTGGAACAAGACTAATTTGCATAGTGCTGGGTCGAATCTGAGGAGGCATGGTTGGCAAAAGAACAATGGGTTGGAATGCTACCTGTAGTGACTGCCAGTGGTTAGAATTGTTACAAGCATCTCCCATCATTGTTTGTGTGTTTGACGTAACACCCTAAGTAGGTAACGGTATGCTCAGACATGGATCCCTTGCTCACTGTGCCACTGGAACCAAGCAGCACCCAACTGAAGAGAACCATTCTGGGCAAAACCTGTCTTGGGATGCTTGTGTTCAGTGGTGGCTGCCACTGAACGGGGGTGGTGAGGCAGGGGGTTGGCATGTCGAAATGAAAAAAAATAAAAATAAACTTATCTGCTTTGCCGCCGCATCCGCCGCACGTCTCTCCTCATCTTCTTTTCTTCTTCCCAGCTGCTGCCTGCAGCCTGCACCGGAAGCACCCAGGCTTCCGACTCTGCCAGCCAATCACAACTCTGAAGGAGCAGCGTCTTGATTGGTCTGAGCGGCCTGTTTGGCCGCTCAGGCAGTGCCTGGGGAGGCTGGGCATGTTCTCCATGCGGTTGTGCAACACAGCCCAAAGGAGAACATGCCAACTACGCATGACTGTTTGGCTGGTCCTAGAGAACTAGTCAAAGCGTCATGCGCATGTAGGGAGAGAGTGCAAACCACTCTTGCTCTCTTTGCGTCAGCCAGCCCCGTCCTGCCCCGCCAGGAGTCGCAAAGGAAAATAAAATGATAATAACTTCTGGTTATTATCATTTTATTTTCCACTGCTCAACGAGCAGTGAGGCGACGCTCCTACGCCTTAGCGGAGGAGCCGCACTGCTTGTGTTCCACTGGGAGAGGAGCATGACTTGGCAATTCGGGCTTGACTGTTCCAGTTGGAGCAGGGTCAAGACGGATTTGCATTTGACTGGGTCTAATCTTAGGTGGCATGGTGGGCAAAAGAATGATCGGTTGGAAAGCTAGCATGATTGATTGCCAGTGGTAAGACTTATTGCAAGCATCTTCCCATCAGCTTTTGTGTGTTTTATGGTAACAAAGCAAGGCAAGAGGAATACAGATCCTTTTCATTTTACATTCTGCACTGCCAAGCAGTAACATGATGACTAAGCACAGCTTTTCATAGCCTCTGCTACCCAAATTGTCTCCATTGAATATATGACGTTACAACGCATGCAATTACAACGCATGCTTTAACAATGCAGTCTTTACATCGCAACTACCATTACATTGCATGACATTACAACGCATGCAATTACAACGCATGCTTTAACAACGCAGTCTTTACATCGCAACTACTATTACATTGCATGATTTTACAACGCATGCCATTACAATGCATTTTTAAAAACTACCATTACAACGCATTCCATTACAATGCATACCATTACAACGCATACCATTACAACGCATAATACTTTTAGGGCAACAGTAGGGTTAAGTGTTGGATAGTATAGGGGTAAAAATTACTATTCCCACTCCAGTGAGTGCAACAGTAGGGTAAGTGTTGGATAGTGTAGGGGTAAAAATTAGTAAGTGTTGGATAGTGTAGGGGTAAAAATTACTATTCCCACTCCATTGAGTGCAATAGTAGGGAAAGTGTTGGATAGTGTAGGGGTAAAAATAACTATTCCCATGTACCCCAAAACCCATACCCACCCTAATACAAAAAAAATCTCCATTACTTACCTTATAATGCGTTGTAATGGCATGCGTTGTAATGGCATGCGTTGTAGTGACATGCGTTGTAATGGCATGCATTGTAATGGCATGAGATGTAAAGGTAGGTCATTGTAATGACTGCGTTGTAATGGATGTTTCCCTCTCCATGTACGCAATGGAATTTAAGAGGACTTGTAGTCCCACATCAAGTGATATTTCTACATGCAATGCACTAGCAGAAGCTAGAAATTCATAAGTATGAGTGGCAGAGCATGTAAATACATCTGTAATAATCCCAGCAAGAAATAATGGGTATATAGGTCTAGGTCCTCATTTTGATTGCTTTGGAAATACCTGGATTGGAAGCAACCACCTTATGCATCATATGCAAATATCAGGTATTGGAGTGTAATTTGGTGCACCAGTGGGTTTTCCCCATGCACCTTTCACGAGGTAATACCTGATATAAGATAGGCAACTGTATCAAGTTGTAAGAGACCTCCTAATTTCAGGTGGTCATAAGTGAGTATTTGGTTAAGCCAGTATGCATGTCTGATGGTTTTCAATTAAATCCTTGTGTAACTTAGATCAAAATGAGGAATTTAGGAAATGGTGGCATATGGTTGACAAACATAATACATAGAACATTCTAACAGCAGGTTTTGGATGAACTCTACTAGCATTACAGGCTCTTTTTAAAGGGCTCTAAGACATAATAGATCTCAGTGATTTAATGCATCCATCATATATAACATAACTGAGATCATGGCATGTTATTTAGGATTTAATGGATGGGGGACTTCTCGTAAGAATTGTCAGATGTCCCATCCACCTGTTTTGGAGTGTGTTCTCATCTATAAACTCGAAATAGGTTGGGCGGGTTAGTTGCACGTTTTACCTGCATCCAGCAAACTATGAATAACCATCCAATGTTTAGAACAACACATTTCTATAGCTACCATATAAATATCAGAAATAAAGAAATACGGGGGCGTGGTTTGAACGCCGGAGCAAGATGGCGGACTTCGAGTGAGCTCCGATCGGACGCGGAAGCTCCTGGACCCGTTGGTGCCTCATAACCTACCAATTTTCTGCGCAGATGGTGGTTTTCGTGTAAGGAAGCGGTGGTGAGTCTAATGACCGCTTTTGCCAAATTCCACATACACGCTGAGCCTGGAGGCTGCGGCGATGAACTTCTCCTCACGGAGTCGCGGGCGCCCGCCATTTTGAAATGCAGCGCTCGCGTTTTTGCTATGTAACTGCCAGTACCGCCACAGACCGGGAGGAGTGAATTGCCGGCTGCAAGGGGTTATTGCCAAACGAAAAGTTATATACTGCTCAGTTGGTGTCCTCAGAATGTCTACACTGCTGGGCAATGGCGGTAAGGAGAGGTGCAATGCTCAATTGAATTAAGGAAGGTTATTACTGCCAATATATTTATGTGACTACAAGCAAGCATAATATATTTGGACTTTTTGTGTGGCCATCATCCACCATGATTTGCAGAGCTATTGAAGTGGAAGGTGTACCCATGGATGTCATCATAGGGTCTCATTGAAAACCGTCCTTTACATACCACAGTGGTGTTTTTGCTGGCTATGCTTTTTATGTAAACAGAGTGCTTTTGTTTTCCATCCTGCGTTAATTATCCAATGGGGATGCTTCAATTTTTAAAAAATGAATGACATATTATTTCCTGCGCACACTGCCGTTGCTGAGATGGGTAGTCCCTACTGAAACGCATCTTGCCGATAAAATCAGTTGAGCCTCTGTTTACCAACGAATGATCTGCTTGTCTCTAAATAAATGTGTAGGGAAGCGGTCTAAATGATGGAGCAGGATGGCGGTCTTTGAGTGAGCTTCGCTCGAACGCAGAAGTCCTAGGACCCGTTCGTGCCTCAAACACTACCAATTTTGAGCGCAGGTGGTGGTCTTGATAAAAGGAAGTTGTGTGTCTGCATACTCTTGTGCTGTGACTGGGTTAAATACTTACAAACTGCAAGTTCTGGATTCTGACTTTTGACAATGTTCCATCTCTATAATCTGTGGCAGTTATGTATATTGTGACAGAGGAAGAATTCTCTATATAATTTATCTTGCACGGTATGTAAAACAATTTTTTCTATTTTGGATGCCTACTGTTTACTATTGTATTTCTAAAAAACTAATCTTGGAAGGTCACCTTTTCTGTCTTTTTTGACTGGGGTCTATGGGGCGCATTCGTCCACTCTTAATTACTACAATTCGTTCCCTTCCAAAAACCACAATGGCGACTGATCAGCACTCCTTGTCTCGATCATCTTCTTCAAGCGCCAAACCAAAGAGGCATAAAAATGACCCACCCTCCCCTATTCATATCTCACAAAACCCTGTTCTGGATTCCATCTTAGAGGAGGTTCGTGGTCTACAGCCTTTCATGGTAACTACTAACGAAAAGTTAAAGCAAATTGAGGACCGCGGGATAATTATGGAAGGCAAAGTACTGGAACTTGAACAACGTGTTGGTGATCTTCAGGATATTTCTACTAAAATTCCTTTATTAGAACAAGAAATACAAAAACTCAAACTTCACACCGAAGACTTGGAAAATCGCAATCGCAGGAACAATCTTCGCTTGTATGGCCTACCAGAAAATATTGAAGGTCCAGACATGTTATCCTTTCTCAAAAAATTTCTTCCGGAACTCTTAGATCTTCAATCTTCAACTCCTCTAAACATACAAAGGGCGCATCGCTTGGGTCGTCTTCAACCGAACTCTAACAAACCACGGGGCATCATCATGCTCTTTTTAGAATTCACTGAATTGATGAATGTTCTGAAAGCTGTTAAAATTAAACGACGCCTCACATGGTCAGGCCATAATATCTTCATTTCTCAAGATGTCTCCACTGCAACAAATGCGCGCCGTAAAGAATTTCTGGCTCTTCGCCCCCAGATGAGACAATTGAACATTCAATATGGCATTTTGCATCCCTGCTTGTGCAAAGTCATGTATGAAGGGAGATCGCGGTCATTCGATGAGCCTGCTAAACTGAGTCTCTTTCTTAATAGTATTTCTACTAGAAATATGGAAAACTAATGTTTCACTTTTTTCTTCAGTCACTAGTTAACCTGTTCTATAGACCCCTATGTGTAGCTCTGTATCTCTCCTTGCTTATTTCTCTTTTATAATATCATTCTTTTTTCACTCTTTATCTTTTATTAATGTTACCCACTATTCAGTATTGAGGTCTACCATTTTTATTCTTCCCTTTTTTCTTCTTTAACTTGTTCCGCTGTTTTTGCTGTTGTCGTCAACATGCTCCCCGCATTTTGGTTCCTTGCTTCTCTTCAGATCTGGGTTCTTTCCCTTGATCTGTTTACTTTCTTTTCTTCTCTGTTCTTCTCTTCCTTCTCTTCTTTATTCAATTTGTTTTTTCTTACTCCTTCCTTATTGTTTTCAATGGTGCTGTTTCTATATTTAAGTTTCGCCTATATGATTGTTTATTGTACATTTTGGTCTCTGTCTTTATCTAATGAATGGTGTTTTTTTACTTTCAGTTGTCCTCCTGAAGTGTATCATATCCATATATGTCTTGCTCCTCCCTCCCTCCAGTATGTGTAATGTTGTCACGTGGAATGTTCGTGGTCTTGGTAATCCCGTCAAAAGACAAAAGGTACTTTCTCATTTGTCTAAATTAAGCTCTCATATTGCATTTATTCAAGAAACGCATTGCAATGATGTCGAATCACTTAAATTAAAAAGACAATGGGTGGGCCAAATTGTTTACTCTCCAGCTTCTAATCGGAAGGGAGGTGTGGCTATCTTATTTCATAAGTCTATTCATGCACAAATTTTATCTACACAATGTGACAGTGATGGACGTTGGGCAATGGCTAAGGTTGTTATACAGAATAAAGTTCTTGTCCTATTGAATATTTATGGTCCTGTCAAACCTGATCCAGATTTTGGGAAAAATATTAAAATCTTACTATCTTCCATTGATAGTCCAAATATTATTGTTGGGGGAGACTTCAATCAATGGCTTGACCCATATTCGGATAGGCAATCCAAATGCAAATTTAACCCTGATAAAACCCATAAATCATTTCAATCTGCCATTGCCTCTCGTTCATTATATGATGTGTGGAAGACATGTAACCCTGATTCCCTTGAATTTACTTTTTTTTTTAATGTTCACCATACTCGTTCTAGAATTGATTATATTTTAGTTAGTAAACCCCTACTCCCATCCATTCAATCCTCTAAAATTGGTTCTATTTTTATCTCCGATCACGCCCCTGTCTCCTCTTCCCTAGATCTCTCCCTGGGCTCCCCGAAATTTGGGCGTTGGAAACTTAATAATTTTTTATTATCTGACAACACTTTTGTAACTGAAGCCACCACCTTTATTAATGAATTTTTTACTTTCAATAATCCCTTACACACTTCCATTACTAATAATTGGGATGCCTTTAAAGCTTCCTTCCGTGCTTTTGTTGTCTCCTACTCGGCAAGAAAGAAGAAAGCGGCTAAAGCCAAATATGACGTATTATTACAGCAACTTAAATTATTGGAACATAATTACTTTACTTCGTCTGAATCCCCGTCTGCTCTCCATGAATTGATCAGGGCCAAATCTGCTCTTGTCAAAATTGCCACGAATGATGCATGCAATGTTCTTCTTAAAATTAAATCTAAATACCATGGTGGTCAAAATAAAGCTGGCAAGATGCTGGCCAATTATTTAAAAATTAAATCTGAACGTAAAAATATAGGCCCTATCCTTAATGAATCCACTAATAATCTAGTGTCGTCGGATGAAGATATTGCTTCTGTATTTCATGATTATTACCAATCATTATACTCTGATGATACAAATCCCTCTGATCAGAACCTTCATACCTTTTTTTCTGGTCTTCCTAACCCCCCTTCGCTTCCTGATAAATTTGAATTATTAGAAAACCTGGTTACTTCACAGGAGATAATGGAGGCTATTAAATCCTTAAAGAAATCTAAAGCACCAGGGCCGGATGGCCTCCTGTTGAATTTTTTTCTACCTTTTCATCTATTTTTGTGCCAAAACTTTTGGACCTTTTTAACTCATTTATTGTTGACGCCAAAGCCTCTGGTTCATTTATGGAGGCCTTAATCGTCCTTAATCCCAAACCCGATAAGGATCATTCCCTTTGCAAAAATTATCGTCCCATCTCCCCAATTAACTATGACTGCAAGATATTTGCTAAAATTCTCGCCACTCGACTTGAGAACATTGTCCCATTATTGGTTAAAACAGATCAGGTTGGCTTTGTCAAGGGCAGATTGGCTTCGGATAACGCTTGCATGTTTGCTAATGTTATCTCCTTTGGTAGAAAATACAAAACTCCACTAGCAGCTTTATCTTTGGACGCTGAGAAGGCCTTCGACCGCATAAACTGGCAATATATGTATAGTACACTAAAATGGTTTGGTTTTGGTTCAAATTTTATTTCCTATGTTAAATTGTTATATTCTTTTCCCCGAGCTAGTATTTTTGTTAACAATCATTTTTCTAAGTCTTTTGTGCTATCTAGAGGCACACGCCAAGGGTGTCCCTTATCCCCATTGTTATTTGTACTGTGTCTTGAACCTTTCCTGGAACGTATTCGAATTAATCCAGATATCTCTGGATTTTCACATAATTCCATAGAAACCAAACTGTCAGCATATGCTGATGATATCCTAGTATACATGTCTAATCCTAACTCCTCCCTACCCCCTTTTGTGGATGAAGTTCGATTATATTCCAGTATTTCTGGTTATAAGTTGAACTTTTCTAAAACGGAAGTTTTACCCTTAAACTCTACCTGTTATCAATATATGTTTAATAATACTAAATTTACTTGGTGTCCCGCAAAAATTAAATATCTAGGTATTTGGTTTTCATCTACACTATCTAAAACAATTAATTATACGTTTAATGCCTTGATTACCAAAATACAATTGCTTCTTCTTTCCTGGTCCCCCCTTTTTGTCCTGGTGGGTAGACTGGACACTATCAAAATGATGATTGTACCCCATATCCTATATACATTGTCCATGATACCTTTTCGAATTCCTGCTTCATATTTTTCACAGATTGACTCTATTTGTACAAAATGTTTGTGGAACAACAAGCATCCCCGCATTGCTCTTCGGAAACTTAAACGTCCTAAGATGGAGGGGGGTGTTCGTTTCCCAGACTTTAAATCATATCACTCTGCATTTTTAATTCGTCAAAGTTTTGCTTTAAGTTATGATTTTGTTGATATCCCTATCCCTCGTTGGATTATTTTCGAACGTTCCCTTCTAAAAGATTTTTCTTTTTGGGATATAATATATATGTCTAATTGCTCCTTCATAACAGACAACCCTATTTTAAAATACTCCCGACAATTATTATATAATATCCTCTCTGATGGTTTAGACCCGTATCAGTGTTTTTTGTCCTCCACTATTTGGTATAACAAATTTATTAAATATAAACGTAAATCATTTTACTACAAGCACTGGAAGGAGAAGGGAATTATCTTTATCCATCAATTTATTCAACATGATTCTGTTCTCCCCTTCCAGGAACTACAATCCCAATATAACTTACCTGACTCTTTTCTTGATAACTATCATTTAATAGCAACTGCCCTGCAGTCTTTTTATCCTCCAACAATTACCCTTTAGCTCCTACATTGCTTACATCCCCCTCGCCTTTACATAATATTCCTCACGATCATACGCCTAAGGCCGCTTTTATTTATAAGCTGTTGTTATCTCATATTTCTGAGAGACCTAAATCCTCGGTTGAATTACTTTGGGAATCAGACTTATCTTTATCATTACCTATTCCCTTCTGGGACAAATTATGGCTCAAGCTCTTTAAAACCTCTGTTGCAGCTCGTATAACCCAATCCCTGTACTTCATTTATAGTAGAGTTGTTATTACCCCTGTTCACATAGCTAAGTTTTCCCCTACTTCCTCTTCACTGTCTTGGTCTTGTTCTGTAACTACGGGGACTTTTCTTCACCAACTTTATGAATGTTCAAATGTTTTTAAATTTTGGCAATCTATTTGGTCTAAATGTATGAGAATATTCCAATGTAATATTCCGTTAACAATGCAAAATGTTTTCCTAGGTTCCTCCTCACCTGCTTTTGATGTCTCTAATAATATTACTTTGTTGTTTGACTTATTTATCGCTTTAGCATTTAAAGTGATTTTGTCCTGTTGGAAAGACAATTCTAAATTATCTTTATTAATTTGGTGGAACTTTGTTTGCGATGAACACAGAATTACTACTGTTTCCTCTCTTACCTTGTCTCAGAAAATTAAATCTGATCTACTTTGGTTACCCTTTACTTCTTATCTCTCTGCACATGCACCTACACCTTAATCAGAAATTCTTTCCTAGTCTCTAAATTTCTTTACTCCTCTTCTCTTCTCTTTCTTTTCTTTTCTTTTTTCTCTTCTCTTCTTTATCTTTCTTTCTTCACTTCTCTTCTTTCTTGTTTCCTCTATCACTCATATCTTTCTCTTACAATTTTTCATTGTAATTTATTTATAATGTGTTTATTGGATTATTATATGTTCTCTTTTTCTGAAAACTTAATAAAAATTATTGAACAAAAAAAAAAAAACTTAGAAATAAAGAAATACAAAACAGCTTCTTGTAATGATTTTGCAGCAAATCAATTAAAGGATCTGTGTTAATGATGGCAGGAATTGCTATGCTTTGTCCTGTAAATTCATGACTGAAACATACTATGACTGCTTCAGAGAGGAATCGTACCTTTGTTGATAAACTTCTTTCAGTTTCAGACCTGCCATCCAGTATTATCACTATCCACACTCAAATATCTCCAAAAGGTTCTACGGAATAATATTAAGATGCATAATAATGACATACAAAAAATATTGATAAAAAATATCAAGAACACAAATATCACCACCCTTTACACAAAACAGAAAACTGGAAATATCAACTACAAAAATATATCCTTAACAAATATCTTTCAAAATATTTTCAATACATTTTTTGCTAAAAAGCATTTAAAATATATGCAATTTACATGGAATTTAAAAAAATTAAAAAATCTATCTGAATGAATTAAACATAAATTAACATCCAAAGAAACATATCTAGCGTTAAACAATATAACTACAAAAATTAAATTAATGAAAACTACTTACCCACCAACCGATTAAATTAAACTTAAATGCAGTTACCATATAGAAACACTTTCTCAATTTAGAAATAGTATGAAAACATGCAACTAACTGCTGCAGAAGCAGCCATCACTGCTGGAAAGTGACACTCTGCCTGACTGAAGCAACAACCTAAAAGCTGTAACACTCTCCAAAAATACTGTGTTTTTTTTATTTAAAATATGTTTAAAATTGTGAAACATTTTAAAACTAAATTGAAATGCAATTTGTATTTTTCCTAAATATATATGAATATCTGTTTAAGCTGGCTCTTTATATAGTATACCAAAAAGAGGTAAGTGTGCAAAGAGTCCAGATATCCCTTTTAAGTTGACAGGGCTTGCTCTAGCAATGCCAAGATGGTCTCTTTGGGGATAGTGTGGTTGAGCAACCTTAGGCTTCTTGGAGAGGAGTATTAGACATCTGCTGCCTACACTGAGTCAATAAATGATACACACAACTCAATAAGGAAATTCACACAAATTTATAAAAATAACACTTACCTTTATATAACTTTATGCACCAAGATCATCAAAATCAGATAAGTACGTTTCGAGTTATAAATGTTTATAGTTTTTAAAAAGCTACACATTGCAATTTCTGAAGCGGTAATGTTATCCTATGGAGGAAAGACATATACTGCATACAGGTACTTCACAGCGACTAACAGGATAAATCTTCTGAACTTAAGGTGAGTATGGGGCAAGGGCCAAGGAAGCACCAACAGGTCATCTCGAACAGCACTGAGGTGGCTGGCTGCAGAGGTGCTTTTCAGTGTCGGGTGACCCCTGAAAGTCTATGTAGATTGGTCCGGTCAAAAAGAGGCTGTAGGCTGGGACTGAGGGACTAGTTCGGCTTAACCAACAAGGGGGTTCAGGTCTCATGATGCAAGGGGACGTGAGGACACCTTTGATCCTCTTCTCTTCGGGCCGGGGAGGCAGGGTGCAGCGGTGGTCAGAGACATCCGGTTTTCACGACCGGAGAAAAGTAAGCATTACAGACGTGTCCTAAAATGTAAGCCCTTCATAGAATGCCACGCGGGACAGGAAATGACTCGTACGTTACAGGCACGCATGGCACATGTTACAAGACACTTTCTACTACTATCCCTAAACAGCGGGTGGGAAGACGGTTGCCAGATTACACTGCCAGTGTGGCAACGCATTTATACATCACAAACAATTACGTAATGTATCTCCTTAAAGCATTTACCTCTGAATGTAGTCAAGACACAAAACATAGAATTTATTGCTATTTAGTGGACTTGTAATTAGAACAGTGTAAATATTTATGACTTTCAAAATGCAAGTGGGTCGAATAAATAAATCTATGTGCAGTAATCTCTTTCAATATGCTCACTGCTTTTCGTACTTTGTACGGCATCACAAATCTCTCACAGACGCCCACCCCACCCACTCTATCACATTATTAAAGCCCCAGCAGTGAACCCAAATGCAAGTATTTTTCGTATTTGGCCTGAAAAGACATAACAAAATCGTGATAAAGGTTCTCAAAGTTTTCTTACAACACCACACTTACCGCCGACATTCTCACAGCATGTGTGACTCTGGGACTGCCAGGCACGGTCTCACAAAGGAGCGCTTGAAAGACTTGTGTCTGTAAAAGTAAGAAAGGCAGGACCATTACACGATTCTCCACTCTTGTCTGGATCCGAGCACCTCCACGTCTGATGTCTGCCTATCCGGAACAGGGGAATGGAAAGGGATCCTCCCCCTCAATGCCGCTCGGGCCTACTCCCGAGCTGTGCCTCCCTCCCACTTCTGCAGCCAGCTCTCACCTCCGAGCCTCGGCATACCTCAAGATGCAGGGCAGTCCCCATACAGCTAGCATGGACAGGGCATAACACTCATCTTTCACAGAGATATGATCAAATGAAATCGCAGAGGCTTCAGGCACACCTGGTGTAGACGAGCAGCTCCTACCTCAGCTCCCAGCAAGGGCCCCAGCCAATTCCCTTAACCAATACTGATGCTGCTCTCATGCTGTTAACCAGCATGAGAGAAGCACCAGGATTGGAGGGAGTGACCCCTCTCAGCAATCTCGAGGGCACTGGAGGCCTGCGCTTGCTAACCCAGCTGTCTTGAGACAGCTGAGTTAGAAAGGTTTCAAAGTGTACATGTCTGGCTGGCCATCGCAAGACAACCAGCCAAAGGGACATGCGCGGTTTAAACTGAAGATCCCCAGGCAGCCCACCCTCTTCCCTGCTGCTGCCACTCAGAAAGCCCTGCCACGTCCTGACCCTCAGTTTGGGATGAGTGAATGAAAAATAAAATGGCAATAAATTAACTTTATTACCATTTCATTTTTCATCTCTAGGGCTTTTGAGGGACATTTTAGTTGGTGGGGCAACGCTCCTCCGCTCTCATGCAGGAGCCGCCCCTGACACTCTGGGGTTTTTACCTTTCATTTGCATCAGCCATCTGAGAGGCATGTGGTCAGTTTGAACAAGGAAGTAAGAACCAAACAAGTATGGTCTCAACATCTTCAGGGACCAAACCACAGCAAATGCTTCTCTCTCAATGGCACTCCGACACTGCTCTCTGGGGAGTAACCTCCTTTTAATGAAAGCAACAGGCTGGGCATGGCCATCATCATTGGGTTGGGATATGACCCCTCCTATGGCATATTCAGAGACATCTGTCTGCACTATGAACTGCTTAGAATAATCTGGAGCTTTCACAATGGGTGCTGAGCACATTGCTTCCTTCAGAGTGTCAAATGCCTTTTGACAGCTCACTGTCCAGCCTACCTTCATTGGCATTTACTTGGAGGTCAGTTCTGTGAGGGGTGTCCAATAGTACCATACCCCTTCACAAACCTCCTGCAGTACCCAGTGAAGCCAAGGAATGCCCTGACTTGAGTCTGGGTGGTTGGAGCTACCCAGTCCACAATTGTCTGGAACTTGGGTTGTAAGGCTGGAACTTGGCCTCCACCTACATGGTGGCCCAAGTATACAACAGAGCCCTGCTCTATCTAGTACTTGGTTGCCTTGATAGTGAGGCCTGCACTGTGCAGAGCCTCAAGGTACTTTCTAATGTGGATCACGTGATCCTGCCAAGTGGAGCTATAGACAGCAATTACATTCAAGATAGGCTGCACCAAAGGACTCCAACCCAACCAGGACTTTGTTCACCAACCTTTGGAAGGTGGCAGGCGCATTCTTTAGTCCAAAGGGCATTACTGTAAATTTGAAATGTCCATATGGGGTGGAGAATGCTGACTTTTCTTTTGCTCCAGGGGTCAGACCAATCTGCCAGTACCCTGATGTTGAATCAAAGGTTCTGAGAAACTTGGCTGCCCCTACCCTGTCAATAGGTTTGTCTGCTCTTGGGATAAGGTGTACATCTGTCTTAGTGACAGTATTGAGACTCTATAGTCCACACAAAACCTCAGCTCTGGTTTACCACCCTTGGAATGAGGTTTGGGAACTAAGACCACTGGGCTGGCCCAGGGACTTTCAGAGGGCTCAATCACCCCTAACTCCAGCATCTTGCTGATGTTTTACTTCACTTGGTCAGACAGTCTGTATAGTTTACTTTTGACAGGCATTCTGTGTTCAACAGACTGCTCCAGGACTTGCCTGCAGTCAGCTTGCTGTTGGGCAGATAAGGTGTCTGAAAAGACCACTCCTAAATTGACCCATCATTAGGACTGTGGGAGTGGAGGTCAGAGAGAGGCTCACTCTCTTTTTCTGTATCCTCATCAGTGACCATCAGTATGGCCACATCAGCCCTATCATGGAAAGGTTTTAGATGGTTCACATGGATCACCCTGTGAGGGTTCCTGCTAGTGCCTATGTCAACCTTTCAAGGATATGGTAAGGGCCACTCAATTTGTCCTGGACTGCCCTGGGAGCCGCAGGCTCTAGTACCCACACCTTCTGCCCTGGTTAGAACTCTATCAGTTCTGCCTTTTGGTCATACCAGAGCGTCTGGAGCTCTTCGCTGGCCTCAAGGTTTTTGGATGCTTTCTCCATATACTCAGCCATCCTTGAATGTAGGGCAAGTACATAGTGCAGTATGTCTTGTTTAGGCTGTTTTAGAGGTCTCTCCCAGACTCCCATCACTAGACACAACGGTCCCCTTACAGGATGACCAAACAGAAGTTCAAAGTGGGAAAAACCTACTCCCTGTAGGTGAAAAGTAGGCATGGCAAAAGGACATCCCATCTCCTTCTTTGTTTTTCAGGGTGTCCCATGATCATGCCTTTCATGGTTTTGTTGAATCTCTAAGCTAAACCATTATTTGTGGGTGATATGAGGTGGTGAACTTGTAGTTCACACCACATTCATTCCACGTGGCCTTTAGGTTGCCAGACAGGAAGTCACTACCTCTGTCTGACACTAACTTCTTAGGAAAGCCCACTCTTGTAAAGATACTCAAGAGGGCCCTGGCAACTGCAGGATCAGTGACAGTCCTAAGAGGAATAGCTTCACTGTACCTGGTGGCATGATCCACTATTACCAGTACAAATCTGTTCCCTGATGCTGTTGGAGGGTCCAGGGGTACAACACCCCCTCCCCTTTTAAAGGGAACCCAAACCACTGGAAGTGGAATTAAGGGGGCCTTTGGGTGGTTACCTATGTTGCCACTGGCTTGGCAAGTAGCACAGGAGTTATAAAACTCCTTCACCTTATGGGACATACCTGGCCAGTAGAAGTGGGTGACTAACCTACTCCAAGTTTTGGCCTGGCCAAGATGCCCAGCTAAGGGGATGTCATGCGCTGAAGAGAGTAAGAACTCTATATACTGTTGAGGCACTACCCCTCTCCTAGTGGCACCAGGTTTTGGGGTCTCTGGCCTCAGTGTACTGGAGTCCCTCCTACCAATAGGTTTGATGGGTGCCACTGACATCTCCCTTTTCCTGTTCAGCAGCTTGCTGTCTCGGGCTTTCAAAAGAGTAGGACAGGTACTCTGTCCTTGGCACAGCTCTTCCCTAGAGGATCCCCCTGCATGTAGGGAGCTCTGCCAAGTAAGTCCCAAGTTTCTGGGATCCAGTTCCTTATGTACAACTTTGCTGCCACCAGAGATTGGTCCTAGGCCCAACTCGGCTCTTTCCTTTTCTATAGCCAAGTGTTTGGCCTCTAGGGCTATCCTCTTTGCTAGTTTTTGAAGATCAGCATCTTTACTATCTACTTCTTCAAAGGAACTATCAGTAGTACTCCCAGGGGTGTTGCTATCAGTAGGGTTGCTGATGGAATCATTATCCTCTTCAGCATCCACTTCTCCTGTCAGGTTAGGGGCTTATTTCCCAACTTAAGGTTTTGGTATGGCCCCAGGTTGAGCTCCTGGGAAGGACCTGCTATCTTAGTCATGGTATTAAAGTACTTTTTTATAACTTCTAAAGGACCTATATTGCTAAAATACATTTAAACTTTAAACAGTTTGAACTGGGGGACATAACACAAGGTCCTAACATTTAGATTAAACAATTTATAAAAATTTGAATTCAACAAAAACATTATTTTTAGCTAAAGACAAATTTGGATTCCTTAGTGGAATCACTTATTAACCGAGTGGTACAGCAAAATTCAAGTCTTGAATCCCACCGCTGCACCACCAAAGTAGGAAGCTGACTCTTTATATAGTATACCAAAAAGTGGTACAGTGTGAAAAGAGTCCAGGTATCCCTTATAATTTGACAGGGGCTTGCTCTAGCATCCCAAGGTACTCACTTAGTGGGTAGTATGATTGATCAGCCTTATGGTTATCAAAGAGGAGAGTTAGACATCTGCTGCATACACACAGTCAATAAATGATACACATGACTCATTAAGGAGATCCACACCAATTTATAAAAAATAACACTTATCTTTATATAACTTTAGGCACCACGATGATCAAAATCAGGTAAGTACGTTTCGAGGTATAAATGTTTATAGTTTTTAAAAAGCGACAATTTGTGCAATTTCTGAAGCGATATTATTATCCTATGGAGGAAAGACGTATGCTGCATGCAGGTACTTCATAGTGAGTTATGGGACAAATCTTCTGGACTTAAGGTGAGTATGGAGCAAAGTCCAAGGCAGCACCAACAGGTGACCTCGGGCAGCACTCGGGCGGCCGGGTGCAGAGGTGCTTTTCAGGATCGGGTGGCCATGTAAGCCTATGGGGATTGGTCAAGGTCAAAAAGAGGCTGCAGGCTGGGACTGGGACTGGGGTACCAGTCCGGGTGAACCAACAAGGGGGCTCAGGTCTGGGTATACTCGGGGATGTGGAAACACATTTGGTCCTCTTCTTTTTGTGCCGGGGCTGCTGGGTATAGAGGTGGCCTGAGGCACGGGGTTTTCGCGACCGGAGACACTTGTGGTAGAGGGGGCCTGCACAAAATACTAGATTTAGGGGCACTAGAAGAGTGTAAATTAGTAGGAATGGGCTATTTACCTCTGGGGTCACTATGCCCCCTACATGACCACTTCCTGTGGGAAGTGAGCATAACCCTGTCCCATAGTTTCTAATTCTGCCATCACCAAGATGGCAGACTTTTAATTTTTGTGTCCACATCAAGTGGCCCACCTTAGGGGTGAAACTAACCTGAGGGTGGACATGCCCCTCTGACTACTAATTTTCCCACCTGTCCAGGTGCCAAATGGGCCCTGGTTGGGGGGTGGGGGGGGCCTCACCTCTGAGGAAAGTCAGATTTGCATACCAAAGGTAGTTGGCTCTTTGAAGCTCCCTACCTTGGAATGCTAATTTACAGGTCATCCTGCTGGAGGGGTGTAAAACACCCTCTGCCACAGGTTTTCAGGGGGCACCTCTAAGGTGCCCTCCGGGTTTATGCATTAACAAATCCATCACTTGAATCAGTGTAATTTTATAAATACAAGATGTTTGATACCAAACATATTTGGTTTCAGTGTGGTTTCAGTAAAGCCATCATGTAGCTGGGAAACTCATTTTTGACCAGTGTCCAGCACATGTATTTAAAATGGCGTCCCTGGTCACTTGTACTGGCAGTAATTGATTTGGCCAGCACAGGGGGATATCTGCTCATGCAGATATGTCCACACATGTAGTATAGTGCACCCTACCCTAGGGCTGTAAGGCCTGCTGTAGGGGTGACTTAACTATACTGCATGGAGTGTCTGCAGGCAGGGCACACAGGGCTGTGTGCCATGTCATGTTGTCACTTTGATCTGCACCAAGACATTCCACCTGCAATGGCAGTCTGTGTGAGTTAGTTGAGGGGCCCCTTAGGGTGGCACAATACATGCTGCAGCCCTTAGGGACCCTCTTTAGCCTCCTTGCCCAAGGTACCATGGGCCTCACTTACAAGGGGCTTACAGGGGGTCCAAAGGTATTGCCAATTGGGGAAACAATTGTACAGTTTAAGGAAAGAGATCTGGCAATGGGTCCAGGTTAGCAGAAACCCAGTGCACTTTCTGTCAAAATTGCATTGAATACCAGACAAAAAGTGGAGGTGACCATGTCAAAAAGGAGAAATTTCCTACAAAGTAAGCACTTTCAATTAAAACTTAAAAACTAATTTTGTAAGTCACATTAAATACTCCCATTCCATGCCTAATCTCTTTATTTAAACATATTGGACTTTGTGAAGGTTAGATTTACTTTTCCCACTCCAAACTCAATCACATTGGAGAAAATGTTGTACTTCTGGACTCCAAATCTACCAACATTGTGGAATGTGTTGGACTTTGGGGTGAATATTTACTATTCCCACTCCAAAAGTAACTATATTTGGGGAAATGTTGGTCTTTCGAGGGTTTAATGTATTATTCCCACTCCAACCTTAACCACATTGCAGAAAGTTCTGGACTTTGGATTGGTAGGGGTTTGATTTATTATTCTCACTTCAAACTTAACCACATTAGGGAAAATATTGGACTTTAGTGGGGTAGATTTACGTTTCCCAATGCAAAATTAACTACATTCAGAAAAATTATGCATTTTTTTAAAAACAAATTGTTAGAAATGGGATCTCTAGTTGGCAAGGGCTTGCACCTTTGTCCAAGTAGGGACCCTTCTTCCTAGTCAGGGTAAGGGTTGTTACACTCGTGAAGTAACCCCTGCTCACCCTCGTGGTAGCTTGGCACGAGCAGTCAGGCTTAATTCAGAGGCAGTGTGTAAAGCATTTGCACATAACCAACAGTAATACAGTGTAAGCACTACAAACGGACACCACACCAGTTTAGAAAAATAACCAATATTTTATATACTCAAGACAAGACCAATTACGACAAAAATCCACAATACTGTACTTTACGAATGAATACTTGATACGGTAACTTCTTCTTTGCAGGAATAGCACAAAAGCAAAGTTCGTACGAGTCGGTAGCTCCGTCCGAGCCTACCGTGATGCTGAAAACCACAGAGTCTAACAGTTCCAGCCGACCGCGTCGATACGGGCCAGCAGAGTCATGAACAGACTCGGTTACAGTACCTTTCTCGTTGTGGCTGGTACGGAGTGTACGAGCCGGTCGGCGTTCGTCGCGGTTGCGGTGCAAGACGGAGCGATGCAAGGTGCGGTGTCCCTTGATGCGGTGCAGGCAGCGGCTCGATGAGCGTCGTGCAGACGGAGTCGGTGAGTCCAAGGCGTGCGATGCAGGGTGAGACGATGCTCGATGCGGTGCTGACAGGTTGCGATGCAGGCGACCAAGCCGGAGTGCGGGAGCTGGCGTCGGACAGCGGTGCGAGTCGGAGCGGTGCGTCGCAGACGTGCGAGCGGTGCCCCAAATGCGGTGCGGTCACGACTCTTGAGCCAGTTGCAGCGACAGCGTCGGTCTGGTCCGGCTGGCCCAGTGAAGCGATGCGATGCGAACTGCGGTGCCCACAGGTCACGGTGCAAGCAGCGGCTCGATGTTGGCGGCGTTGGACGTCGCCCACGGTGAGACCAGGGTTGCGATGCGAAGCGGGGCGATGCGGTCTGCGGTGCAAACAGGTCACCGGCCAGGGATGGATTCGGTTGACGGAGTCGGTTGCCGTTCCCTTCCTCTGTGGCGACTGAAACAGCGTTCCAGAAGCGGTACCCAGAGGCTTGTGAAGTCTTTGTAGTCCCTGAGACTTCTTAACAGGAGGCCAGCTCGGTTCCTGGCCCTTGGAGATACTCAGCACAAGTTTGTAGAAAGTTCAGTCCAGTCCTTTCACTGCCCAAGGCAGAAGCAGCAGCTGCAGGCCAACCCAACAAAGCAACAACACAGCAAAGGGGCAGTACTCCTCCTGGCAGCTCTTCCAGCTCTTCGTCTTGGCAGGTTCCTTGATTCCAGCGAGATCTAAATTCATGGGGTCAGGGCCCCAATATTTATATCCCAAATTCCTTTGTTCTCTGAAGGCAGAGAGGCCTTTGCCTAGTCCAAACCAGATCTGGAGCACTTTGTTGACAAGTCTCCGTCCCTTCTTTCAGTGAGTAGGCCAGGGACATCAGACGCACCACAGGAGGTGGAGCCAGCATTGTGGAGGGAAGGCACTGTCCTATTCAGGGCCCAGGTGCGACCCCTCCCACCCATCTACATGTAGATCTTGCTATTCAGCCCTGCGCTGACTCACCCTGTCTCCTGGCATCCCCCAGCCCCTGTCACTCACATTCCAGACAAGGAATACACAACCTCGCAGAGGCAGGCTTGGATGGTTAGACAAGAAAATACCCACTTTCTAAAAGTGGTATTTTCAAACACAGAATGTTAAAACCAACTTTACTAAAAGCTGCATTTTATCATTCTGAGTCCAGGCATACTAAACTCGAATTTCTACCATGTTCCCGGGGTCAGTTAGGATTATAAGCTGTAATAATCAAAACTGCCCGTTCTGGCCTAGGGGAACAGGTAGCCTTGCAATAGTGAAAAACGAACTAGGCTGTAATTCACTATCAGGACATGCCGCACACCCGGGCATGTCCTACCTTTCGCGTACAACGCACCCCTGCCCACAGGGGTACCTTGGGCCTACCTTAGGGGTGACTAACATGTAGCAAAGGGAAGGTTTAGGGACTTGCAAGTGTGTGCACTTGCCAAGTCGTCATGGCAGCCCCAGGCTGCGCACAGGCTCTGCGATGGCAGGCCCGAGTCACACTTTACGGGCTGTTTGCGTGGGTGGCACAATCCAGTGCTGCAGCCCACCAACAGCATTTGGTCTATAGGCCCTGGCACTCGCAGTGCACTTTACAAGGGACTGACACATAAACCAAATAGGCCAATCATGGAAACACCAATCCATAACGCATTTTATACAGGAGCACTTGCACTTTCCCACTGGACCGCAGTGAGGAAAGTGCGCAGAATCATTAACCAGCAAAAACAGAGTCAAAACTAGGCCTGGGCGGTAAATTCCGTTCCGCTCGCGGAATTTGTGGAATTTGGGTAATTTTGCGTTCCGCGGAGAACGCGAAATTGCCAAAAATTCCGCGATCCGCGACTTCGCGGAATTTTTTGCTTGTTCGCGCTTTCAAAATGCGTGTTTGCGAGATATTTCTCCCCGAGCACGCAAACAGCGTTCGCGAACAGGAAAAAAGCATCGCGAACGGGCGGAACAAGCAATTCCGCGTGTTCGCGGAACTTTTGCGTGCTCGCGGAGATTTTTTACCGTTTCGCGGATCTTTGCGTAGCGCGACTACGCAAATTCCGCCCACCCCTAGTCAAAACCGGGAGGTCAGAAAGCAAAAAGTCAGGGGAAACACGCCAAAAGATGCCAAGTCTAACACATGTCCCCTCCAGCTGAAAGTAGGGAGAACTACCCAACCCCATTGGAGTTCTCTTCACTAAGGCGGAAGAACCTGGACAGACCATCTGCGTTGGCGTGTTCTGTACCAGGACGGTGTTCCACCGTAAAGTCCATTCCCTGTAGGGAGATGGACCACCTCAGCAGTTTTGGATTCTCGCCCCTCATTTGCATCAACCATCTGAGGGGCCTGTGGTCTGTCTGAACCCGGAAGTGAGTCCCAAACAGGTATGGTCTCAACTTCTTCAGCGCCCAGACCACAGCAAAGCTTCCCTTTCTATGGCACTCCACCTCTGTTCCCTGGGAAGTAGTCTCCTGCTAAGGAAGACTACAGGCTGATCCAGGCCCTCTTCGTTCAGTTGTGAGAGCACCGCTCCCACACCATGCTCTGAAGCGTCAGTCTGCACGACAAATTCTTTGGAGAAGTCAGGTGCCTTGAGCACGGGCGCCCTGCACATGGCTGCCTTCAGGGCATCAAAAGCTTTCTGGCAGGACTCAGTCCAGATCACTTTCCTGGGCTGCCTCTTAGAGGTCAGCTCTGTTAAGGGGGCAACGATGGTGCCATAGCCCTTAACAAATCTCCTATAATAACCGGTGAGACCTAAGAAGGCTCTCACCTCTGTCTGGGTCTTGGGGGCTCCCAAGCCAGAATGGTGTCAATCTTGGGTTGTAGGGGCGCCACCTGGCCGCTTCCTACCTGGTGTCCCAAGTACACCACAGAACCCTGCCCGATCTGGCACTTACTGGCCTTGATCGTGAGGCCTGCACCTTGCAGAGCCCTCAACACTTTCTCAAGGTGCTGTAAATGTTCTTCCCAGCTGGAACTGAACACAGCAATGTCATCCAGGTAGGCGGCACTGAAATCCTCCAGCCCAGCCAACACCTGATTGACCAACCTCTGAAAGGTGGCAGGGGCATTCTTCAACCCAAAGGGCATCACCTGGAATTGGTAATGACCTCCTGGGGTTGAGAATGCTGATCTCTCCTTGGCCCCATCGGTTAAGGCAATCTGCCAGTACCCAGACGTCAAATCAAACATGCTGAGGAACCGGGCAGCTCCCAACCGATCAATGAGCTCATCAGCTCTGGGGATGGGGTGCGCGTCAGTCTTGGTGACGGCATTGAGCCCACGGTAGTCCACACAAAACCGGAGTTCTGGAGTGGCACCGGGCGCCGCAGCCTTTGGGACCAAGACCACTGGGCTGGCCCAAGGACTGTGGGAGGGCTCAATCACCCCTAACGCCAACATCTTAGAGACCTCCTCCTTGATGCTGGCTCTGACCCGGTCAGTCAACCTGTAAATCTTGTGCTTCACAGGATGGCTGTCACCGGTGTCCACGTCATGGGTACACCAGTGAGTAACACCAGGGGTCAGAGAGAACAGTGGGGCGAACTGTCCCAACAACTGGCGACAGTCCCCCTGCGGCTCCTGAGTCAGAGTAGGGGAGAGGATCACACCCTCTACTGACCCATCATGCTCCTTGGTAGACAGGAGGTCAGGGAGAGGCTCACTCTCCTCTTCCACCCCATCATCTGTCGCCAAGAGCATACTCACTTCGGACCTCTCGAAGTGGGGCTTGAGGCGGTTCACGTGAAGGACCCTCAAAGGGTTCCTTGGAGCCTGCAAATCCACCAGGTAGGTGACGTCACTTTTGCGCTCCTTTACCTCATATGGCCCAGTCCACTTGTCCTGCAAGGCACAAGGTGCCACTGGGGCCATGACCCACACTTTTGCCCAGGTTGAAATTCGACCAGAGTGGCGTTCTGGTCATACCATCTCTTCATTTCTTCCTGGCTGGCTTCTAGGTTCGCCTGAGCGAGTTTCCTGAAGCGGGCAGTTTGGTTTCTAAAGGCCAGCATGTAGCTAAATACATCCTGGGGAGTTTTCCTGGGAGCCGCCTCCCAGCCTTCCTTTACCAAACTCAGAGGTCCTCTGACAGGGTGGCCATACAGGAGCTCAAAGGGGCTGTACCCAAGAGACTTCTGAGGCACCTCCCTGTATGCAAAGAGTAGGCATGGCAAGAGGACGTCCCACTTACGCCTCATGGGTTCTGTTAGACCCTTGATCATGCCTTTCAAGGTCTGGTTGAATCTCTCCACCAGACCGTTTCCTTGTGGGTGGTAAGGAGTGGTGAACTTGTAGGTTACACCACACTCCTTCCACAGGGATGTCATATACTTCGATATGAAATTGGTCCCCCTATCAGAAACCACCTCTCTGGGGAATCCCACACGGGAAAAGATCCCCATTAACGCCCGGCCCACCACTGGCGCCGTCGTTGTCCTGAGAGGAATTGCCTCGGGGTACCGGGTGGCATGGTCCACCAAGACCAGGATGTACCTGTTGCCCATGGCTGTCTTGGGATCCAGTGGCCCCACAGTATCCATCCCTACCCTTTCAAAGGGGGTTCCAACAACAGGAAAAGGTTGGAGAGGAGCTTTGACCTTCCTCCCACTCTTACCACTTGCCTGGCAAGTTTGGCAAGACCTACAGTGTGCATCTGACTGCCTTCGCATTTGGGGCCAAAGAAGTGGGTGACAAGACTGTCAAAGGTCTTGTCCTGCCCCAAATGTCCTGCCAAAGGCACGTCATGAGCCAGACCCAGTAGGAAGGTCCTGAAGCGCTGGGGTACCACCAGCACACGGGCTGACCCAGGCTCAGCAACCTTAGGCTCACTGTATAGGAGACCACTCTCCCAGTAGATCAGATGTGACCCGGACTGATTACCAGCTGCCTGGTCTGCAGCTTGCCGCCGCAGACCCTCCAGAGTAGGGCACTCGTTCTGCTCCCTGCAGAACTCCTCCCTGGTGGGACCCCCTTCTTGCTGCCAATGGGTCAGCTCAGAGATGTCTCCCAGTTCGGCTACCTGCTCCCCTGTAGGCACCGGGGCGTCCCCTCGAGGTCCGCCTCCTCCCGGTCCGTGGGAACTTCGGGGGCCGGTTTCCCGCGCCCCTGCCCTTTCTCTTGGCAGGGACTTGGGCCACTGTTTCAGGCTCCAAGTCCTTTTGATCACCCTTTCTGGCTGCAATTGACCGAGTAGACACGCATGCCCACTCTGGCAACCCAAGCATCTCCAAGTGAGACCTGAGCTCAACCTCCTTCCATAAGGACTGCTCCAGGTCGTTTCCTAGCAGACAATCTACAGGCATGGTAGGGCTCACAACCACCCTCAAGGGACCTGAGACCCCCCATTCAAAGGGAACCTGCGCCACCATACACTGGCGCTCAGAGTTGTCGACAGCAACTACTTGGTGGAATGCTCCTGGGACTACCTGCTTCTCAGACACCAGGTGACACCGGACTGAGGTCACACTGGCTCCAGTATCTCTGAGAGCCTCTACCCTGTTCCCATTAATGGTCACCCAGGTGCTATATTTCTTTGTGTTAGGGGGCACCTGGTTTCCTGGGACCATCTCACTGTCCCCGAGTGAGACAAGGGTCATTTCTGCGGGATCCCCACCCTCCTGTGGGCACCCCTCCTCCCCAAGCGCTACACTAGCCAACACTTTGGATTGTCCACCGGTGGGTGGCTGTGTCCCCTTCGGGCACTTGGGGTCCCCCTTAAAGTGACCTACCTGGTCACATGCATAACACTTGCGGGGGCCGGTCTCAACAGGCTTCCCTGTAGAGACCCCTTTCTTCTTATCACCGCGGGGCTGGGAACCTTTACCCTGGGTACTAGTTTGGGGCCCTTTAGAGAACTCCTGTGCTTTACCCTTGTCCCCCCACCTTTCTGCTGGGGACCCTGCCCACCTTTGGCTGAGTCTCCCCCAAACGCTTTCTTGTGGACCCTGGTACTCACCCAGCGGTCCGCTTCCATAGCAAGCTTCCTGGGGTCAGTTAGCTTACTATCAACTAGGTGCTGTCGCAGATCTGCAAAACATAGACTAGACAAGTGCTCCCATGCAATCAAGTTGTAGAGCCACTGAAAATCTGTTACACTACTGCCCTTCACCCAACCATCCAGAGACCTGCAGAACACATCCACACATTCCAACCAAGTGTTGACATCAGACTTCTTACTGGACCTGAACTGATCCCTGTACTTTTCAGGAGTAAGACCATACTTCGTGAGAAGGGCATCCTTCATGTCAGCATAGGTGAGGTGATACCCCTTACCCAAAGCTATCAGAGCATCCATTGCTTCTTCAGGGAAAAGTGGCCACAATCCTGCTCCCCAATTCTCCTCAGGGACCACATTCATGTGTATGGCTGCCTCATAACCCTGAAACCACCTTTGTATGTCATCCCCCTTCTTGAACTCCTTGCCTACGTTCTTGGGAAGGTGCACAATCCTGTCTGCCTTTCTGGACGAATTGCTGCCACCATCTGAGCCTGACTTACTCCTAAGTTCTAGCTCCTTCAGTTCTCTCTCATGCTCTAAGAGCATCTTCCTCTCCTCTATGGCCAATCTCTTCTCCTCCCGCTCACTCTCCAGCCTGAGCTTCTGCAGCTCAAACTGCCTTGCCTCCCTCCTGTCCTCCAGCTCCTCTGGGGACAGACTGCTGCTGCCTGATCTGGCGGGTTCCCCCTACCCAAAGCACATCCACCCTGGAAATAGGCTCCTCCGCCTCCTCACTGAGATTACCAGGCAGCCCATTGGCATGTCTGGCTGCTACCCAGGCCCTCAGCGCCTTCTGTAGCTCCTCCTTCCTTGTGAGGCCTTTAATTTGGACTTTCAGGTTTTTACAAATCGCTCGTAACTCCTTTACGGCGTAGGATTCCAACCTGTCCTCCTCAAAGATAACTTCCAGAGATGCAACGGATGATGCAATTGATTCAGGCATGACAAAAGTCGTGAGTTGAAAACTGGCAAGATCAAAAATAGGCCAAAAGAAAAAGAACCAGTATGTGGTACGTAATGGTCTGCGATATGGTAGTAGTGCACACCAATCACTGTAAGTCAAGTGCAAACACAAGTCCTATCCTCACCGCTGACAACCAATGTTAGAAATGGGATCTCTAGTTGGCAAGGGCTTGCACCTTTGTCCAAGTAGGGACCCTTCTTCCTAGTCAGGGTAAGGGTTGTTACACTCGTGAAGTAACCCCTGCTCACCCTCGTGGTAGCTTGGCACGAGCAGTCAGGCTTAATTCAGAGGCAGTGTGTAAAGCATTTGCACATAACCAACAGTAATACAGTGTAAGCACTACAAACGGACATCACACCAGTTTAGAAAAATAACCAATATTTTATATACTCAAGACAAGACCAATTACGACAAAAATCCACAATACTGTACTTTACGAATGAATACTTGATACGGTAACTTCTTCTTTGCAGGAATAGCACAAAAGCAAAGTTCGTACGAGTCGGTAACTCCGTCCGAGCCTCACCGTGATGCTGAAAACCACAGAGTCTAACAGTTCCAGCCGACCGCGTCGATACGGGCCAGCAGAGTCATGAACAGACTCGGTTACAGTACCTTTCTCGTTGTGGCTGGTACGGAGTGTACGAGCCGGTCGGCGTTCGTCGCGGTTGTGGTGCAAGACGGAGCGATGCAAGGTGCGGTGTCCCTCGATGCGGTGCAGGCAGCGGCTCGATGAGCGTCGTGCAGACGGAGTCGGTGAGTCCAAGGCGTGCGATGCAGGGTGAGACGATGCTCGATGCGGTGCTGACAGGTTGCGATGCAGGCGACCAAGCCGGAGTGCGGGAGCTGCCGTCGGACAGCGGTGCGAGTCGGAGCGGTGCGTCGCAGACGTGCGAGCGGTGCCCCAAATGCGGTGCGGTCACGACTCTTGAGCCAGTTGCAGCGACAGAGTCGGTCTGGTCCGGCTGGCCCAGTGAAGCGATGCGATGCGAATTGCGGTGCCCACAGGTCACGGTGCAAGCAGCGGCTCGATGTTGGCGGCGTTGGACGTCGCCCACGGTGAGACCAGGGTTGCGATGCGATGCGGGGCGATGCGGTCTGCGGTGCAAACAGGTCACCGGCCAGGGATGGATTCGGTTGACGGAGTCGGTTGCAGTTCCCTTCCTCTGTGGCGACTGAAACAGCGTTCCAGAAGCGGTACCCAGAGGCTTGTGAAGTCTTTGTAGTCCCTGAGACTTCTTAACAGGAGGCCAGCTCGGTTCCTGGCCCTTGGAGATACTCAGCACAAGTTTGTAGAAAGTTCAGTCCAGTCCTTTCACTGCCCAAGGCAGAAGCAGCAGCTGCAGGCCAACCCAACAAAGCAACAACACAGCAAAGGGGCAGTACTCCTCCTGGCAGCTCTTCCAGCTCTTCGTCTTGGCAGGTTCCTTGATTCCAGCGAGATCTAAATTCATGGGGTCAGGGCCCCAATATTTATATCCCAAATTCCTTTGTTCTCTGAAGGCAGAGAGGCCTTTGCCTAGTCCAAACCAGTTCTGGAGCACTTTGTTGACAAGTCTCCGTCCCTTCTTTCAGTGAGTAGGCCAGGGACATCAGACGCACCACAGGAGGTGGAGCCAGCATTGTGGAGGGAAGGCACTGTCCTATTCAGGGCCCAGGTGCGACCCCTCCCACCCATCTACATGTAGATCTTGCTATTCAGCCCTGCGCTGACTCACCCTGTCTCCTGGCATCCCCCAGCCCCTGTCACTCACATTCCAGACAAGGAATACACAACCTCGCAGAGGCAGGCTTGGATGGTTAGACAAGAAAATACCCACTTTCTAAAAGTGGTATTTTCAAACACAGAATGTTAAAACCAACTTTACTAAAAGCTGCATTTTATCATTCTGAGTCCAGGCATACTAAACTCGAATTTCTACCATGTTCCCGGGGTCAGTTAGGATTATAAGCTGTAATAATCAAAACTGCCCATTCTGGCCTAGGGGGAACAGGTAGCCTTGCAATAGTGAAAAACGAACTAGGCTGTAATTCACTATCAGGACATGCCGCACACCCGGGCATGTCCTACCTTTCGCGTACAACGCACCCTGCCCACAGGGGTACCTTGGGCCTACCTTAGGGGTGACTAACATGTAGCAAAGGGAAGGTTTAGGGACTTGCAAGTGTGTGCACTTGCCAAGTCGTCATGGCAGCCCCAGGCTGCGCACAGGCTCTGCGATGGCAGGCCCGAGTCACACTTTACGGGCTGTTTGCGTGGGTGGCACAATCCAGTGCTGCAGCCCACCAACAGCATTTGGTCTATAGGCCCTGGCACTCGCAGTGCACTTTACAAGGGACTGACACATAAACCAAATAGGCCAATCATGGAAACACCAATCCATAACGCATTTTATACAGGAGCACTTGCACTTTCCCACTGGACCGCAGTGAGGAAAGTGCGCAGAATCATTACACCAGCAAAAACAGAGTCAAAACCGGGAGGTCAGAAAGCAAAAAGTCAGGGGAAACACGCCAAAAGATACCAAGTCTAACACAAATCTACTATTAAAACTTAAAATAACACATATATTATCATTAAGAACTTCAGACAGACATATAATAAAAAGAAATTACATAAAACACCAAGTAAAAAAAATCTTGAAAATGTATACATTTCTTAAAAAATGTAATATATTTTTAAAAAGTTTAAAAACAAAACCAAAACAGCAAGAATTTAAATATTTTAGAAAGGAAAAGCTCGATTATTAAATCATTGCCCAATAACTCAATAAAAGTAAAATTCACAAAAAATATTACCTTTTCTTAATTAATATTCAAATTATTAAAAAAATCTGAAAAACAAATCACAAACTACAACAAATACAGAAAAATAAATTATAGTACAACAATAACATTTAAAATCTTTATCATAAATTATTATTAATATATTGACTAAACAAAATTAAATTCAACATGCATAATTTAAATAAAAATTGTGATACAACCGAAAAAATACACAACTATATTTTATAAAAACCCTTCCACATTAATCTCCTACCAAACCTACGCTGCTAGTAAATATACAATTAAAATAACACACATAAAATAACCTCAATAAAACAAGTACACTGTCAATTCTTTAATAAACAAACACATCACTAGCAACATTATATACAATATTAAAAATTATGTACACCCGGCCATATTATCAAGAACGGCGATAACATTATCGCCGCTTTAGCGGCAGGAAACTGCTGCTAAAGCGGCGATAAGGAGCTTGATAATATGCCTTATAGAATTCCAATAGAAGCCCAGGTTCTGGTGTGAAGGACATCAAACCTGGGCTTCTATTGGAATTCTATAGGGCATATTATCAAGCCCCTTATCGCCGCTTTAGCGGCAGTTTCCTGACGCTAAAGCAGCGATAATGTTATCGCCGTTCTTGATAATATGGCCCCCATATTAAAAATAGGGAAAATGAATCAATATTCTTCCCTGTGATATAACTCACAATATCAACGACATAACGATATTACAGCAATAATATTAAAGACTCACAATATTTTTACACAAAATGAAGGCCGCGAATGCCCTTCAAATTCATTAGATTATAGCAAGACTGGACCTAATTAACTTCTATAAACTAGAACTTGCATTATGAACTTCTCTAAAACACAGACTTTTCAAAATTATTTATTTTCTGAAATTCCGGTAATCGTGAGTATTTATAACAGTGTTGCCCACTGGAAGAGATTTGTGTATATGTTGGAAGGCAAAGCTGGAAAGGTATTTATCACAAAATAAAGAAAACATTACATCATCAAACTAATGGAAGCTCACAATAAGCAATGGAAGAAATTCGTTTCTTTAAAGAAAAGTGTAAAAGTTTGAATACATTTCTTATCTAATGTTCGACAACTCACCTTTCGTTGACTTCTTTTATTTGACTTTATTGTACAGCAAATAACTTGCATTCCTTTGTGCAGGGTTGTAACCCGGTGAACTTGCAGATGTTTGCAAATTTCAGATCTGTAAACATATTAACATCATGAATGCCATATGTCTAATCTCGCGTTATTACTAGTTTCCTGGGAAACGCATCTTTTTTATGTTTCCGGTATGTGCATTCGGGTTCCAGATCATTAAAAGTTTGCTTCCCTTTTGTACAGTATGCCAACAAAATATATTAATTGAACTAAACCTTTTTAAAGGTAAATATGTACATACTCCCATGGTAACAAAAGTAAAATATGTTTCTAATTTAGAAAAGCTACAATTAATTGGGGTTAGCATTACACCATGAAATACCGAAGAGGTGAAAAAGTGAAGAACCCGCTGGAAAGGGCTTAAGTTACAGCAGTATTGTCGAAAGGCCATGTTACTAAATTTTCATATTGCAACTACTCATGTGAAGAAGTCATGAGGTTTTGCTAATTCCAAAACATTTCTTCATGCTTCTCATCTAATCATTTGTAACGTAGGTATTGCATTGCATAGGTATGAAACGGATGTATACCTTATTCTATTTTCCGGTTCCATTCTTTCACCAGTCAAACAATTTGTCCATGCCTAGGGCCCTGCTTCCAAACCTCTGATGAGTTTTCAGTTGAATGGTGCTGTTCATCACATTTTATTTACCGACTTATGCTAAGTATATTAGTTGTTCCTAAAACTGATGCACGTGCCTTGGAACACTCTTATGAATTCCACTGCTCTACCAATGCTTCCGTCATGTATCATGGCATTGCAAAAGGAGATATGTGTGTTAGCCAAAACACAAACATTCTGTTACAAATTGGGTTGTTGGTTTACTGGGGTTTGAGCCCTGGTCAAGTAACAGCCACAATCTCTACAGCCACAATCTCTTGCAGGGTGAACTACAAAAAGTCACTAAATTAACCTGTGCTTAACCCTGGGTAGCTTGACACGAAAAGCAGTCAGGCTTAGCTCGGAGGCAATGTGTAAAATACTTATGCATCAAACAAAAATTGATAAAGGGAAAACACAAGAACAATCCTAAAACAATTTAGAAAAATACAATAATTTTTCATAAATTATTTGACACTAAAATGACAAAAATCTAATCAGTAGAACCGGAGATATGAATTTAAAAAAGATTTTAGTGAAAATAGCACCAAAAATCACAAAGCGACATCTAGGGCTATCTGGAGTGCAGGTCGACTACAGTCACCAGGTTAGGCCCGCTGAAGTTTATCTTTTTAAGTTCATAGCAAGAGTCCCATTAGTGTTTAAGAGGGCCGCAAGGAGCAGAAAGAGCATTGCGAGAGGCTGTCGGCATAGCGTGAAGAGCCGGCTGGTATCTCGGGCCGGCTTTACTGGAGTTTCACGTTGGCTTGGAGCGCGAAGAGTTGGGCTGGGGGAGCTTTGCACTGAATTGCAGGGCGAGCGCGAGGTCTCGCTGCGAATGGGCCCATTTGAAGTTTCAAAGAGCCCAAAAGCTTGATTTCAGCTCACTGAGCAACACCAAGGGTCCAGGACCTAGGGGCACCACTTAGGGGTCAGGAAATCACTGCAGCTGGGTTCAGGGACTGGTTAAGGCTTTTGGGAAGCCTTTTATTTTCCTGAGGCTCAGATCAGGAGGCTAGCAGTCTAACCCTGAGAGTCCCTCTGGGAGCCCTGGGTTCATGATGAAGTTGCAGGTCCAGTTCTTTCTACTCGTAGGTGTGGACACCGGGTCCGGCGGCATTTGGAACCTTTTTGTTGGTCTCCTGTGATTTTTATCAGTGGCTTGCTGGTAGAATTCCACCTGGCAACTACCTGGTCCGGTGCATCCCTGCGGTGGAAGTGGGTCCCCGTGCCCTGATGAAATTGCCACAAAGTTTGAAACATGTCGGCTGTTCAGGTTAAAATGATATAAACACGATATGGTGGTTTTAAACGAGTACGGACACTAAAAATTAAAGACAAGAGAAATGTGCTTCCGCAACTCAATTTTAGTCTTATAGGATACCACTTTGAGCCTCCTTTGTATAAGGGGGATCTTTAGTTCTTAATTCTTGGTTTGATATTGCTTTATTTTGATGCACCTTTTTCTTTAAATGACATATAATTGGGAGTTTGGTTACATTTCCTTTTGTATCAGGAAAGTGCCAATGATGACACAGGGAGCTAACTGGTGAGTACCTACCAGCAGCTCCCCTGGTGTAGCTTACGTGAGGTGTTTTCTTGATTCACCTCACTTTTTTAGACCTGCTTAGTTGTCAAAGTTCTGTGGGTTTCCAGCCTGCTATGATTGGTTTTAAATACTAAAGATGGCACATATGGGGTGTATATGACTAGATAGCAAACCTTGTCCCACCAAGAAAAGAAATGGTGCGACTTTCTCTTGCAAGTTAAAAATCTTTTATGTGCAATCTGTAACCAGGCTTTTGTATATTGACAAGGGGTTTTAAAGCCAAGTCGACATGGCAGTTTAACATTGACTTCAGGCTGCATTGGCGGACCACGGACATGTTTTAAGGTGCTACTTAAGAGGGTGAAACAATAAGTGCTGCAGGCTCACTAGTAGCATTTAATTTACATGCCCTGGGTATATGTATACCACTCTACAAGGTACTTACATGTAAATTAAATTTGCCAATTAGGCATAAGACAATTTGACCATGTTTTAGGGTGAGAGCACAAGCAATTTAGGTTTAAATCTGTTTTATTGTTTTCTTAGACAAACATTAATACAAACTTCATCCCACCAGGGGCGGCTCCTCTGCTATGGTGGAGAAGCGTCGTCCCTCTGCTTTCAAGCAGTGCAGAAGCAAAAACATAAAATGATAGTAACTTTCAGTTATTATCATTTTATGTTTGGCTGCTTTGTGGGCAGGTGGGTGGGCGGAGATGCTCTGCTCTGCGATCAGGGCAGTGGAGGAGTGGTTTGCCCACTCCTAAAAGTGCGCAGTGATTGTTTGGTCGGGCCGCCCAAACCGGTCATGCGCACTTTCCCACTTCTCCATGCAGGCTGCATTACAGCCTGCATGGAGAACAGAGCCACCCCTACAGCCCCTGGCTGAGCGCCGTGTCAATGCCCTCAGACCTATCACAAGGATGCAATTGCAGTGTTGTGATTGGCTTAGGGGAGGGAGCCTGGCTGTCTGTTTCCTGTTCCTGAAATCGGAAGCAGGAGAGCAGCGACGCGGGACCGGGCGGTGACAAGGTAAGTGATTTTTAATTTTTTTTCTTTCCCTCCCTCCCACAATCACGACCCCCTGCGTGACCCCCCCACACACCACCACCACCCTACCCGCGAGTCATGCCAGCCCCTGCTGCATTCTACCTTCATCCAGAGGCCGGTGGGGAACCAGAAAATTCACAATAACTAGGCAGTTGGCAGATGGGGATGGGAAGGGAGAAAAGGAAGGGGTAACGGAGAGATCAGAATGAAGGAAAGAGAAGGAAGTATAGGGATAGGAGGCGAACATTCGAGACAGCTCACTGTAGATGAAATTATAGAATAACTAGTGCCAAAGAAAAGAAAAAAAAGGCAGGGCAAATGGATAAGACCATCTCTAGCACCTCAATATGTATCATGGTCTAGACGGGTAAGGTTAGGGACTTGTAAGTAGGTTGGGCAAGTTAGCTCCCTGAACTCATCAGATAAAAAGCTGATGCAAGGTCCCCAGGTTTTATCAAAGCGTGGTAGTGCATTAGATATGGCTGCTGGTAATTTCTCATCTCTAGAAGGTCCCCCAGCTTATGGAGCCAGTCCAATCATAAAGGCACCAAGTCCGAGCCCCAGCGCGCCAAAATGACCTGCTTGGCCGCCCCCAGCGCTAATGTGATAGCCCGCCCCTTCAATGACTTTAAGGGGTATGTTTGGGGATTTGGTAGTCCTAGAAGAATGTAACAAGGGAATATGGGATGGTCTGTATTATAGATCTCATTAATGTTCCCCAAGATGTCTGCCCAAAATGATGGTATTTGAGGGTATTGCCAAAGAATTTGTGTGTGTGCCCATATGTTTCCAGTGTCTTGAACAGGTTCCCTCCCCGCCCTGATTCCACTGGCATCCACTCTCACTGGCATGTGTTACCAGTACAGGACAATCTTGAGCATCATTTCCTTTCAAGGCGCACTGCACGCAGAGGTGCATGCCCTGTGCCAAATATCGCCCCATTTTTTGACCGAGAAGGTACGTTCTCATTCATGTTCCCAGGGTCTTTGCACCCAGCGAATTACAGGGTACTTGTATGGCGTGTATTTATTTATGTATATATCAGAGAGTATGCATTTATCTGATGTACAGGTGAGGAGCCATTTTTCAAAGGAGGCCACGGGTCGGCTTGCAGGGGGTCAAATGTGAGGATGTAGGAGCCAGTGTTGAAAGGCAATGTATTGCCAACGGGCATTGGCTGGGAGGCCATAACTATATTGCAGTTGTTCAAATCCCATAATCCTGTCTACTTCGAAAAGGTCAACTAATCTTTTGCAGTTGGCCTCTTGCCACAGCACAAAAAAGGATCCCTGTACTGCAGGCAGGAAGTCAGGGTTGCCAATGAATGGGGTCAAGCGCGAGACGCGAGTGGAGAGTTTGCATCAGACTTGTACCATGTCCCAGACTCCCACAGTGGCCCGGGTCACCGGGGAGACATAGACTCCTGGAGGGAAGCAATGCCTAGGCATCCATGGTATTTTCCAAATGTGTATGCCACCCACAGCTTGGTAAATGAAACACCAATGTTTCTCCATGAACAGCGAATTGTGCCACTTGGAAGTATCTTAGTAAGTGGGGGACACCCATTCCATCCTCGGAGGAGGCTAGATAAGTCTGTTTTTTCGTTATACGTGCTTTTTTCCCAGCCCATTCAAAGTCATCTATGAGATATTGTAATTTACTAAGAACGTGTAGGGGTGGTTGTAGTGGTAATGTTTACATGACATAAAGAATCTTAGGTATGAGGGTCATTTTAATTGCTGCTAATCTCCCTAACCAAGATAGGCTGTACTTTTCCCATGAGGAAAGATCAGATCTAGCAGTGCTTAGGAGCTTAGCGTAGTTGCTTTCAGCTGTTCGACTTGGCCTCAGGAGTATTTCAAGGTCCAAGTATCCCACTCCATGAGGTGCCCAGGTAAAAGAGAAGAAGCGCTCTAAATGAGCTTGGTTGGCCAGAGAAGAGTGAGGTTAAGGGCATGCAATTTCGGAAAGTTGATTTCAAAGCCGGAGGCTCATACAAAATCCTTCTTCTCCCCCATCAGAGGAGGCAGGGAAGTAAGGGGCTTTGTCACTACTGTCATCACGTCATCTGCGTAGAGTGCTAACTTACGGTCCCTGACCCATCCACAAACCCCCAATATTGGTATTCCTGTGTATTTGTTCAGCAAACGGCTCCATGCAAAGATCAAAAATGAGGAGGGACAGGGGACAACCCTGGTGAGTGCCCCTACTGATGTCAAAAGTCTGTGACATCAGTCCATTGACCCAAACCATTGCTTTATGGTGGGCATAGATGCACCATATCCTACGGCGAAGCCATGAGCCCAGACCCATTTCAGCAAGTACCAGCTGGAGATATGGCCAGTAAGCACAGTCAAATGCTTTTTTGGCGTCCACCGATAGAAGGAAGGCTGGTGTACGAGACCACAGGGCTTTATCAGGGAGAGGACAAAGGCGCTTAGTATTGTCACTGCAGCTGCGTTCAGATATGAAACCAGCTTGGTCAGGGTCCAAGAGCACTTGCATGTAGGGGGCCAAGCGAGCCGCCAAAATACTTGTGAAGATCTTGGCGTCCACGTTCAGCAGTCAAATGGGGCGGTATGAAGCGCAGTGAGCGGGGTCCTTACCAGGTTTAGTTAGAACCGTGATTGTTGCCAACGGCATTGTGTCAGTGAGTGTACCGGTTGTCCTGAAGGAATTATATAGATGGGTCAAATAGGCGCCAGGATGGATGAGAACATTTTGTAAAAACCAGTTGTGTAGCCATATTAGCCAGGCGCTTTGCCGGGCGGTAGTTGTATGGCCATAAGAACTTTGGTGGTATGGATGTCTCTGTCTAAATTAAAGGAGTCTGTCGGGGGAAGTCTGGACAGAAGAATCTGTGCTAAATATTATTCAGCATCCCACAGGTCCAAGGTTTCAGCAGCGTATAAAGTGGAATAGAAGTGTTCAAACGCCTGAGCTATATGTTCGTCTTAGTCGACCTTTGTGCCCTGAGAGTCCTCAACCTCCACTATTCTATGTTGAAGAGCCTCAGCCCGAAGCCTGTGTGCCAATAATCGGCCAGCCTTGTTGACCCAAACATAGTAGCTCTGCTTCGTACGCAGGAGTGCGTACTCGGTTTTATCAAAGTCAAGGGCTTTGAGTTGCTTGCGTGCCACCGTTAGCTGTGACCGTGCACTTATGCACTTCCTCTAAGTCCCTCACCTCTTCTTCCAGCTTGGACAGCTCCTCCCCCCATCTTTATTCATTAGGGCCACTACCATGATGAAGAAGACTCGAATTACTGCTTTCAAGGTGTCCCATAAGAGTGCCATGGGGGTCTCAGGAGTATCATTAGTGGCCATGAAATCTTGGATGGCATTTCTTATTTCAACAGTGGCATCGTGTACCAAAAGCCTATGATTAAGGCGCCAGCTATGATACCCATGTGTGGCCTGGCAGATGGCATGTTATGGAAATAGGTGATTGATCTGAATGTGCGGCTACACCAATATCAACCGCCTTAGATGGTACAGTTAACCACTGGGAGGTGAAGAAATAGTCAATCCTAACATAAGGCTGGTGAGCTGCAGAAAAAAATTAATAGCTCTTTGTACGAGGGTGAGGCAGGTGCCACACGTCCACTAAGTCAACCTGTGCCAACCATTGCCGGCAAGGTGGTGAGAGTGCACCCGCTTGCCCCACCCTCTAGGTTGACCTGTCTAGGGAGGCATCAGCGACCAAGTTGAAATCCCCCCTATCATGATATCTGTATCTGGTGTAGCTAGAACACGCCCCACCACATCCTTAATGAAGGTTTCTTGGTGATCATTGGGGGTGTAGATGTTTGCGAGTGTAAAGGTGTAACCTTTCACGTCAATGCGCAAAGAAAGTAATTGGCCTGGGATTTCTGCCTGAGTCCGAATCATCCTTCCCAGAAAGTGTGTAGCCTTCAGTACCGCCAATGCCGCCTTCTTCCCCGCTCCGGGGTGAAAACATTTGGCGGTCGAACCATCTGGAATGCAATCGCTTCCAATCTGCCTTGAGGAGGTGTGTTTCTTGAAGAAGGCAGACATCACACTTAAAGTCCCTGAGTATCGAGAGAAATGCCAGCCTTTTCACAGGAGCATTAAGACCACGTACGTTGAGACACAAGACCTTAACCAGATGATGTAGAAGATGTGAGGCTGTCTGCGTGGATATCTGCTACGCCCCATGTCGGCAATATAAGGGTAATCTGCTGATCATATGGTGTATGAGTAGTGCCTAACCAGATCTGAGCTGCCTGGATAAGGAGAATAATGAAAAACAAGAAACAATATAACTGGGCAGTTCCCCTCCTGGGAACACAATATTGAATCAAAATCTGAGGGTCCATGTCTTTGGCAAGAGTCATATCTAACCTCTAGTAGGGTTAAGAAAAGGAGCTCTGCCGTCAAGTATGAAACCCAGAGTAGAGGGACATAATGTCATCTACTCCCCCAGGTCGTTAAAGAAGAGGGGAACAGCCACTTAGTGCGAGTCATCAAAAGCCATAGGGGTCAACAATGAAGTCAGGCTCATTGTAATCATTATACAGATCTGACGAACTGTCCTTCCTTTGAAGCTGATGTAGGAGAGTGGCTCATTCCTGACGGAGCTCCAGTGCAGAAGGTTTGCGAAAACGCTTGGTTTGCAAGCATAAGGTATGGGGCGCTGTGCCGGTGGGTACACCAGGCATCCCTCATGAGATGAGGGAGGATCTTTACTCTTCAAATCGTCCATATTCAGCAAGGATCAGGCTTCTTCCAGAGTGTGCGGGCTGCGTGTTTCATTATTCCATACAAATGTAATGCGAAATGGATGTCCCCGTTTGTATCTGATTCCTTTGTTGCAAAGAAAACTGGTGAGGGGTCGAAGGGCCCTGTGGTGCTGCAATGTAATTGAAGATAAGTCTTGATGTAACCACAACTTTGCACCCTGAAAGTCAATGGCATTTCTGTCATGCACTGAGGACATGATGACCTCCTTCTGTCAATAATAATGAAGTGCGGTCTAGGACTATCTCCTGGTCAGCTAGGGTATGAGCCAGCTGCTGGAAGAGGTGAAGGACATAGTCTTCCAACTTCCCAGAGTCTGCCTGCAGTGGGGTGCCATTGATGTGGCTATTGTAGCATCGTGACTTGTTTTCAAGGTCTTCAGGTTGGTACTTAAGGTCGGCAGTTTCATCCCGGAGGGAAAGGATTTCCCAGCGGTGCTCCTCCAATTATTCACGGTAATCACGTACTTGCTCCAAGGAGTCAACCCTCTGATCCAGTTCACCTATACCCCTCCTGATGTCCTTAATCTCAGTTGCTATTTCCTATTTAAGGGCCGCTATGTCTTCTCTGAGGGTCCCAAAAAGGCTTTACAAGAATGTCTGCGTGACTGGGGTATCATCATCGTAGCAGCCAGGATTGTTGTCAACTTCAATCCTTCTCCCACCTGATCATTTTTCTTAGCAGAGGACTTTGCGAGCAGGTCTTTAATTGAGGAATCCTTCTTGGCTTGGTGGGCTGATGACATGGTGACTAGGCAAGAGTAATAGGGATGGGTAAGAGTTATGTTATGTTATGTTAGGAGATATTTATAAAGCGCAGCTGTCGCTCCGAGGAGCATCGTGGCGCTATGGATGATTGGGGTGCAGGTGTAGAGCAGCAGATACTGAGAAACAGGATCAAAGAGTTAGATCAAGGCTCTACATCGGGCATCGGAAATAGTGAAGATCCAGGTTTTTAAGGACTTTCTAAAAAGGGTTTCTGACTGGATGAGGCGGAGGTTACAGGGGAGTTGGTTCCAGGCCTTCGTGCCTAATACTGCAATGGATTTCCCACCTTTGGAAATACATTTAAAAGTTGGGGGTTTTAAGAAGTTTGAGTTAGAGGATCTAAGCGTGCGACAGGGTACGTAGTGTTTAAATCTGGATCGAATGTACTGGGGGCCAGAGGAATGAAAGCTTCTAAACGTGATTATTAAAAGTTTGAACAGTATTCTTTTGTGGACGGGGAGCCAGTATAGTGTTTTAAGGGCGGCTGATGCGGAGGATTTCCTGGGCCATTTGAGTACTAGTCTTGCTGCAGCGTGTTGAACCATCTGAAGTTTATGAAGGACTGATTTATTAGTTCCTGCATAAAGGCTGTTGCAATAATCCAGTCTAGAAGTGATCAAGGCTGTAGCAACCGTCTGCCTTATCGAAAGAGGCAGTAGATCAAAAAAATATTTGAGTGATTTGATTAAGTGAAAACAGGTGCCAGCTACGGATAGTGCCTGTTGATGGAAAGACAATGCAGAATCAAATCTAACCCCCAAATTTTTAACAGATGTTACAGTATTGGGGGGATGGGGCACTACGGCTGGACACCATTGACTGGGGCAGTAGTTGTTACTCTTCCCTAATGGCATAATTTCTGTTTTTTCAGAATTGCATCTCAGGTGGTTTGTCTTCATCCAGTGGAAGACAGCTGTGAGGCAATGACAGAGGTTTTCCTCAGCCAGTGTAGTGTTTTTATCTAGGACCAATACCAGCTGGGTGTCATCAGCGTATGATATGGTCTCGATGTTAAAGGATGAAATTAACCTGATTAGCGGGGCCATATAAGCATTGAAAAGAACTGGGCTGAGGATGGACCCCGGAGAGCAGAGGTTTTTCTGCTGATTGATATTGCCCAAGGGTAATGACTTGCCTTCGGTTTTGGAGGAACGACCTTAACCAGGCCAGTGCAAGATGGGTGATGCCATAGGATTTGAGACGGTCTAGGAGGATGTCATGTGAGACCATGTCGAAAGCCGCTGATAGGTCCAAAAGGACCAACACAGCGTGTTTCCCCTGGTCAAGGGCAGCTTTTAGAGATTCAGCCGTGAATAGAAGGGCAGATTCAGTTAAGTGCTGCGATCTGAAACCCGATTGATTTGGATGTAAAATATTAGTTCCTTCCAGGTAGGTCGTGAGTTGTATATTGACCAGTTTTTCTGCGATCTTACTTAGGCAAGGGAGAAGGGAAATGGGGCGAAGGTTTGAGAGGATGGTGGAATCAGCAAGCTGTTTCTTTTCCAGGGGTCTAACTGCCGCTAGTTTCCACTCATTGGGTACCTCCCCTGTAGACAGAGAAGCATTGATTATATTGTGAATGATTGGGTTGACCGTGTCTATCAAGGCATGTAAGATCAGGGGGGGACAGGGATCAAAAGGAGACCCAGATTTGACAGCCAAGGTAGCTTGACGTGTTAGATCTAGGCTGGGATTTTGAAATACTTGGAGGGAGGAATGATTGCTGTCCGGCGCAGTCTCAGGGTGAGTAGGGGACAACGGGGGCGGGGGAAAATCTTTTTTCAGCAGATGGACTTTTTCCTTAAAGTAATCCGCAATACAGTCACAGAGGGCCTGTGAAGGGGGGATTTCTTGTTTGAGTGACGTAGGGTTTAGAAAGGAGTTCACAATTTAAAAAATAGTTTTTTGATTAGGATTAGCCTGTTCAAGCACATCAGCAAAGTACAATTTCTTTGCCGTTTTTATGTTTAGATGGTAATTTTTTAGGGCGGCCTTGAAACTGGTCCGCTCTATCTGAGTATAGTTTAGTCTCCATCTGCGTTCTAATTTTCTGCAGTGACTTTGCATCTCTTTTAACTCTTTAGTATACCAAGGTGCTGAGGGCTTCTTTGATAAACGGCATTTCTCTGGACTAGCTGCCGTGAAGTGATCCTTCAACTTAATTAGCCGTGATGTAAAACGTTTGTTATCATCCGTTGGATCTCCTGTTAGTATAGGCTTACCTACTGAGGCTGCTAAACTAAGATCAGGATGGGCGGCCATATCCTTCCATCTAGGCTTAGGGGTCGAGTGGAGTATGCGTGCTCTTTGTGTTTTGTCTTGGGCTGACGTCTGATTTCCAAGTGTATAAGCTTGTGATTGGACCATGTGAGGCCTACTGTAGAACAAACATAATATATAGAAGACACCATTACACAAAAATTAGGGCATTTGCACAAAAGCGTATATGGTGTACAAAGTGTCGACGGCGTTTCGATCCCTTAAGGACATTATAAATGACATGCCTGTTTACATAAGGCTAAAATTGCCTAGGGCAGGTGACAGACTTCCCTGACCTGTGACCGGCTACACAGAATGGTGTGACAGACCAAGGACTACTATCGCATTGGCCCGGAACTCTATTCAAGAACGCTACTGCGGCTTGTCATATACTTAATAGTAACATTGGAACTTCCACAATTGGCTTCTGTTCCCCGAGGCCTACTCCTTCGCACCAACACCTGGACCTCACGTACCACGTAGCTGGTCCTGTTTCCTTGATTTCAGGGAAGTCTGTCACCTGCCCTTGGCAATTTTAGCCATATGTAAACAGGCATGTCATTTATAATGTCCTGAGGATGATCCCGGCATTCTCTTAAGGGATAGAAACGCCGTCGACACTTTGTACACCATATACGCTTTTGTGCAAATGCCCTAATTTTTGTGTAATGGTGTCTTCTATATATTATGTTTGTTCTACAAAAAATGTGTTTGAAACAAACGACTTCCTTTGCCTGAACCCCTCACTGTATACTGTACGTCTTTTTTGTCAAGTTGGATGCAGGCTTGCGTCCCACTATAACTGTTTCTTGTTCATTGTTTGCAAATATTGTTTTTTGATTGTATATTAAATATCTGCCCGGCTGGACAGATTCCTATAATATAGTACTGATTGGGTCTATATTCATTGTTCACACGAATTTTTATCTGGGAACCACTGTCTTTTGAAAGAATTCAATTACCCAAAGGTCCCTGACCGACTGTATTTGGGTCTCCTTGCCCTTTTACAATTCCTCCACTCAAACAGCACCTGAAGCTGCGGTGGACCGGGGAAAATTGTGAGCGTGACAGCTGTTTTGCGGCGAGTTAAAAAGGTCAGCACAATATGTTCTGCAAATTATCGCGTATTTCAAGGACCACAGTGCGTGGCGATCCACCCAGGACCGTATCTGTCACAGGCAATGAGGGTCAGTCTCACTGAGGCAGTTGGTGTCTCACACTGCGAACAACACAGCAGTCGAAGGAGTACTTAATCAAGGTGGCTTGTTGCTCGAACCAATGAGTACAAGTGAAGGCAACTCAGTGCGGTGTAGCTCACAGATCTTTATGCCACAGACTCACCCCCCCTCGGACACCAGGCAACTTCAGGTGGGCCCAAGAACAAGGCTAACATTCCCAATGGCTGCCAGAGGAGTGGTAGGAGCTAGATTAGGGGCTGCCAGAGGAGTGGCCAGAGCTAGATTAGAGGCCTCCCTACAGTCTCCAGCGGCTGGACCAGAGACGCAGACAAAATAGGGTGCAGTGGGAATGAGCAGGCGGTCCGTATGCAGCAACGTGAGACTCAATGACACCGGTGTCACACCCCTACACCCAGGGTCTCCTTCCTCTGACTCATACCCCTGAGCAGTTGAACCGTTGCAGCAGGTTTTAAAATACCCTCACGTATCGGCTCTGAAAAGTCACAGGTATTGTGCTGGGACCCACGCTCTCCCAGTCACCTCCAAAGATGCCTCAGGTGTATCAGGTCGAGTGGCACTCAGTGGTGTGGTACTGTCAGCTGCGTGGCACCCCCACTTCACACCAGGGGCGTACAGGGTCTTTGTCTATGCCAGGCATCCACCCCCAAGGCCACCAGACACCCCTTACGCTCTCAATAACCAGGAGGCCTCTCTCATGTCACTGAGCTGAGGTGAACACAGTGCAGGTGTGCCCATGCACCACTGCACCCCTGGAATTTATCGATGGTAGACCTTAACCGGTTCCGCAGGGCCCAAGATCTTCACCCTTCACACAGGTTGGGCTCCGCATTTGCCAGGAGGGAGGTTGCTCTGGGATAATTTCATTAAGGGGGTTTAGCAGTCACAGCCCACTTTGTCCAGGCTTGAGGGCTCACGGACCTGCAGATAGAAGGCAGCTGCCCAAAGTCTGATGTTGGTTCTGGAGGCCGCCAGAAACTGCTGCGCCTCCACTCCTCACTAGCTGTCCCCAGTGCCTCCTCCGTTGTATGCCCGGGCATCCACAAAGTTACCAAATGTTGGCAGGCTCTCAACTGCTGGCCGGCTGGAGTTGGGGCAAGTTGCTGCAGTTGCAAAGCAAGGGGGAGGCGGGAGCCACACCCAGCGAGGAGGCTGCATATTCTTGCGCCACCTACATAGTCAAGGCACTGTCGCAGCAACCATCTTGCGTGCAGCCATGCCTTCCCAGCCATCCCAGACATTCAGTGGCAGCCGGGCAACAGCAGGTAAAGAGTTGTTTCCTCTGGCTCCAACAGAGAAGCCCTTCGACCCGCACCTCTGTGTCAGGGACACTGAGGAGGGCCGGGAGCGCCCCTGCCAATGTTCACAGCTGCGGAGCTCCATGAAAGCATGTCTCACACGGGAGCCATGTTGGACACGCCCCTCACAAAGGCTCTTTAGCACTGGTTAGCAGTTGTAAGGTGCACAGAGTCCTAAAGGTAACAAAACAAATTGAGCAAAAAAGCGGAGAGTAAAATTCAAAACATTTGGTGTGACCCTGCAGAGAGGGCCTGTACCAAAACATTCCTACTGCTTCTGCGTTGTACAAGAGGTTTAACAGTTCCACAAGCAAAATGAATTATCTATCCACAATCTGGTGGTAACCACTTGCCAGCCAAAAATCCCCCCAGTGAGAAAAACAAAATCCAAAAACAAGTACATCATGTCAGCTCCTACTATCCCTAGCCTGCAGCTATGAATGATATCAGGTACTACCCTCACGTGTATTGTATATCTTTCCCTATGACCTCCCTATGTGTGTCAGTTTATGAAACAAATTTAAGTCATGCATTCATTAATTACGAATTTCCCTAGATTATATTTAATAACAAACTTCACTCAATGATCCATCTAACAGCTTTACTCAACATGGTAAGAGTCTTTGACTGGCCAATCCGAGGGCATTGAGGTTAATAGTGTGTTCATAAGAATGAGTTGCAACAACCACTGCAGGGCTTTGCTTTTAGTCTTATGCCACTTAGGCAGACATGGATCATCATCAACACTAACAAACGACTGCGGTCTGATCAGATTATGGATGTTGGGGCCGTGTAGTATTAATGATGAAGAACCTGTATGCAAGCATGTTCTGTGATGTCACACATTACAGATGTGGGAGAGGTGTGGTGCAGCGGCCAGAGAGGGTGACTCCGGAGAGCAGGGCTCAAGGTTCAATCAATGGGGTGCCGGCGGCAGCTCAGCTCAGCATCATGTGACTCTGGGCAATAGCTCACGTAATCTCCCCGACGGCCCTCAGCGCCTGGATACCCTTAGGGGTGATAAGTCGCACTTTACAAATCTAGAATTTTTATTATTATATATGTCATACTCCTTCCATTGTAAACTGTCTCATACAGGAAACAATGAGCACTTCCTAAAGCATTTTCTTGTTCATTAAAGCCTTTCATCACTATCTAGACAGTATTCTTCAATGTCTTAGAAGTAGAGAAAAATATGTAAGAATTAATGTGTGTTCATGCAACACTAAAACATAGGCCACTAAACAAAAATAGTTGTCAATTTTTAATTCTTACGACAGAGAGCTTCAGCTGTGTACCTGAGCTCATGGCATCACAGCACACAAATACATTGAGAATGGGATTTGATTCAGCCCCTTTCAGTTGTTGACTTGTTTGGGCCAATCACCTTTTGCCATGGCTGATTTGAAGTGTCTTCCATATTTTGTATTACAGGAGTATTGTAGAGTTGTATGTTTTGTAGGGGTGATTGGAAGAGGAGTCCACAATTGAGCAGTGTGGTATTTACAACTCTATTCCAAAAATATTCCAAACAAATAGGAGCAGTAAGAATAGAGGACACACTGCCAAAGGCTTTTGCCCTATTCAATTGCATCTTTGAAATGGTGCATTTGTGAACATGAATGATAACTGAAAGGAAGGAAATGGCACTACTATGTCATCCAACCTCAGGGCATCATGGGAATGTAAAGGTCCCAGGAATGGCTTCTTTCCAGTAAAGATGCTTTACTTGGGGAAATAAAATGAAAAAATGAATGCTCATTCGGTGCTGAGTAGTTTTTTTTAAAATTGTGCCATGAAGAAGGCTAAAAGATGTGGGAGGGTTCTGAGTGCTCATTTGGTAGCTGATTATGGTATTTAGGGAATATCTGGTAATGCCCTAAGGCACGGAACACTTTCTGCTAATTTCAGAGGACATTTAGTAACAACTGGAGGCACTGTGTCCTTCTCATTGACTTCAGACGTACTTTAAGTAATTATCTCAGTTACTGTAGCCTTCCTGCTAATGTCACAGAGATCTCTAGAAAAACCCAGATGCACTGCCCCATTTGTGCTTACTTCAGAGGGATATCTAGTACTAAGATGGCCACCGCACATGCGTGTGCTTGCAAGCCGTCCTTGGACTTATTTTTCTTCCTGGCTTCCTGTTCCTATGAGTAGTTGTGTCTTACTTCCAACTTAGTCACTCATTATGAGTTTTGCAAAAGCATTAGTAACACTTTGCTCATTCATGCATATCTGTCACCACAATAGAAGCCTACAGTCCAGCTACAAAAGGCAGTGGCAGCATTTATAATGATAAGAAGGCCACCACCCATCTTCAGATGCCTGTGACACTCTATTGAACATGGTCCCCGTCCTGACCCTTCTGACTGTAATGCGAGATTCATTGTAGCCTACCATCTCCATATAGATGACTGTTCCCACTTCCTAGCATTACTGGGTGTGCCCCATGTTCAGGCTAGTGGGAGATAACTGGGCCAACTGGGCAGTCTCCACACCATGCCAGAGATCACTTCCTACCCATTGTATCTTATTGTAAAGAAAGCCCGATCACACCATATGTTTGTTTCTCAGATGAAGCATTATTCAGCCTGCCATTGTGTGACATCCCTCACCAGCCCCAACGCTCAACTGACAACATCAGAACACTAAGCATAACATTCTTTTCGGAACCCAGAAACCAAGGTTCCACATATGTTATGAAAACGACATATCTCCAATACGTTTTCACAACTCAACCCCACTTATTGTAAACTGTCAGAGCAAACTGTTGGGGAAACTGGGCATCCTAAGCCCTGTCCATCAGTCACATACTTCATTGGAACGAGTTTTGCATTTCAGCTAACCCTGAGCGTAGTACTACGCTACGCTCACGGAGCATGCGTAGTTTGTGCTACTACGCACCACGCAAATTGCACGTAACACAGTGCAAAAACTGTGCTAATTGACGTAGTGTAGCAGCAAAACAATAAACACCTACAAATGCTTTGATAAAACAATTTTACATATTAAAAAGCATATAACCAATTCACAAAAATGAACTTTGAGAATAAAAATATCAGGCAATGAGAGAGGTGATGATTTTGGGGTCCCTCCTAACCTAGGGGGAGGACCAAGCAGATGCCTTGAACACAAAGAGCATATCATGCTGAATGATTCAGTGGTGGTCCCTTCCTCCTAGGACCACCCCAAGCACAGTTATGGGCAAAATACAATCCCAACCAAAGGCCCTGAAAAGCATTATGGGACGAGATTAGCAGTGGGCAGTGAATAATATAGTGTCAATATCAAAATAATTCTACAAAGAGCTGCAGTTCAACTAGTCGTTACTAGATGTCCCTCACGAGTCAAATGCAAAAGCATTGAAATTATTAATACATCAAGCTGCAGTTCCACTAGTTGTTACTAGATGTCCTCACGAGTCAAATGCAAAAGCATTGAAACCCTTTCATGAAGCTTTTGCATTTGACTCGTGAGGGACATCTAGTAACGACTAGTGGAACTGCAGCTTGATGTAATAATAATTTCAATGCTTTTGCATTTGACTCGTGAGGGACATCTAGTAACTACTAGTTGAACTGCAGCTCTTTGTAGAATTATTTTGATATTGGATACTATAATATTCACTGCCCACTGCTAATCTCGTCCCATAATGCTTTGCAGGGCCTTTGGTTGGGATTGTATTTTTGCCAATAACTGTGCTTGGGGTGGTCCTAAGAGGATGGGACCACCACCGAATCGTTCAACAAGATGTGCTTTTTGTTTTCAAGGCATCTGCTTGGTTCTCTCCCTAGGTTAGGGAGGATCCCAAAATCATCACCTCTCTCACTGCTTGTTAATTTATTGTTTTCACTTTTGTGAAATGACTATATGCATTTTAGCATATAAAGACAGAGATACTTATTTTAACTTGCACTGTGCTGGCAATTATTGCACAGTGCAGACAAGCACTCAGCTACGCACTATGCAATTTGCTAACTACGTGTAGTTCAAAGTGTACTTTGCATAGCTAAGTGTAGTGCTACTACGCAAACTACGCCCAGGGTTAATTTCAGCACATACCAGGACATGTGAAACCAGTTTGTATGTCTATAAACTATTGTAAGGACACATACCAGGACTTTCCGGAGCTGGTAGATCCTTGGAATTTATGTCATTTAAGTGTGTTGGTAGGCACTCCTGTATTACAACCAGTATGATGTAGTAGTGATGTAATTGGTAACTATGTTGGGGCGAATGATGATGTCAACAGGGACTCAAGCCCTCATGTTACAATAAGGCTGGTGCACCAGAGGCATAGGGCCAACACTGTTTGGATGTCAATCTCACAAGAATCATGATGCATTTACCAATCAAAACATAGTAACAATGTAAAAAAGAATGCCACAAAAGTATCAGAATCAAAAGACCTATTCACAAAATTATTCCAACCAAATGTATTTTCTTACATCCAGCTCTAACCTTAAACCTCTCACATCCTTTTTAGAACTATCCTACCCCCTCTCTTTACTCAATTTACCTTTCATCTCAGCACTAGAGTCATACTCCCCCCATGCCAAGCTGACATTTCCTACTTCCCCACCTGTTCACAAATAGCCTGTTTTTCTGGCATCACTATCTTACCTTTATCCATCGCCAACTATCCCACGTCTCATCTAACACTATCTCTTCTTCCCTCCCTATTCCTGTTTGACCCTCAAAGATTTCCTCCTATAAGTCTCACAGGGGGCAATTAGATGTATGGAGATGAAAGGCTTGTGTCGTTCTTGTTCCTCAGCAGAGAATGTAGATGGCCAACAGGTAATCTTTGCCATTCAGTCCCTTCCAGGATACCAGACAGTAGGGTCATTTATCCCTGAGCCACATGTACTACTATGCTTTTGATGGAGCCGTATATATTCTGCTGCACTCTGAGGTTTGCACTGACTACAGACTCATTCCAATATTGCATTGTACTGCCCCCCAATCCTGACTCCACTGAATGCGATGGCACAGACTGAATCTCACCTCCTAGTGTTGCATGAACACAAATTCCCTCATGGACTCCCTTGCCTCGGTGAGGGTATGCACCATTGCCTCTGATTGGTGTTGTACAGCAGCTTCACTGGCCTCTATAGCACTTTAGCACCTGTCCAATTTCAGCGTAGTGTGGCTCTGTGATGCTGCCAGTGCATCAGGTACAGCTGGTTCCCTTGCTTGTTCAGTTACAGGAGGGAGGGTATGAGTATGGGAGCGGTATGCCCAGACGTGGGTCCCATGCACATTGTGCCACTGGAACCAAACAAGAACCGACTGATGGGCCCTAAGACGTGGCTCCCGTGCACACTGTGCCTCTGGAACCAAACAAGAACCGACTGATGGGCCCTAAGACGTGGGTCCTATGCACACTGTGCCACTGGAACCAAACAAGAACCGACTGATGGGCCCTAATAAGAGTGAAACCGGTCTTGGGTCGCTGGTGTTCGGTTTCAGGGGGGCCCTGGCTTGGCAGTTCAGGCAGAACTGTTCCAACTGGAGCAGGATCAAGGCTGATTTGCATATGGCTTGGTCCAAACTAAGATGGAATGGTGTGCAAAATAACGATGGCTTGCGATGCAGCCTGAGTAATTACCAGTGGCTGAGTTTAATTCATGCACTCCAGCCAACACTTTCTATATATTTAAATAATCTTCTGGCACCTATAGTAAACAAGCAATGTCCTTCAAAGGATGTAACTCATTGGCATTTCTTTTGGAGCAATACTTACAAGGTGTAGCATTTTGAATATGTATAAGAAGTTCCATTATATAATATTAATCTGTTTTATTCAGCACAGAAGTGTTTTATGAGATGAGACACCTTCTAAAAAAGAGGTTAAGTTGAAAGATGTTTTACTATGAAAATGAATGCAGAAATGGAATCCTGTAGCCAAACATGGAAACATAAAGGAAAACCACACTGCACACCTAGAGAGAACACTGTTAATAAATAAAAACATATACGCTCCAGGCCACCATAGTGTTATTTAAATATGTTCCAAAAGTAGAACCGCACAAAAATAGAAAAACATCAATGCATTCTGCCTACTTCACATTAAAAAAAAATGAATTATCTTGTGCAAGAATTAAAAATGAAATGTGTTTCAAAGGCATACAACATTGTCATTTTTGTTAAGTTGAAGTGAATAATACTCATCAGAATGATACAGTGCTTCGAAAGGACCAGAACCGGCTTTAGGGTGGTGCAACCGGTGCCACCGCACCTGGCCCCAGAGCTTGAGATGCGCTGTATTTTGAAATATCTTACCAGATTAAAAGCACTTGCTGGAAAGTTCCTTGTGTACCCAGCAACTTTCAGGCAGTTATAAAAATGTCCAAGATAACTCTGGTGGTTAATGTACCTGCTGGAAGGATCTGAGTTTTGTCTAGTGGCAGTTTTGATTCATCATAAAGTAGTGCAGAAGGTAAATGTGCCAGTTGTAAAGCACGTGTAACATGCAGATTAGAAAGTCCCTTAGTGGGCTACTGCTTTGGCCACAGAGATTCTTTTCTTACTTGCAGTTTACAAGTCCCAATCCTTCTAATATAGCACAGTGAACTATGAAAGGGTAGCAAAGAGCTGCATGCAAACTGTAAGGCATAGATTAAGGGGCATATTCAAAAGGAGCTATCGCCGAATTAACGGCACTTTATCGCAGCCAAAGTCGTGATAAATTTACCCCCCCATTCACAAGCCGGTGTTAACAGCCCACAGCACCAGTTTACCCGAGATAGCAGCCGCAAAAAACATTGCCACAGAGGACCCCCGCAAATATCGCTAATGAGATGCAGAGTAGGCGTTCCCGTGCCAAAAGTCGAGACAACATCATACCTCAACATTCACAACGACCAGCCACATCGGCGATAAGAACACAAAACCGGCGATAAGCCGTGTTAGCACCAGGAAATCTACACCTGCCCTGACCTGGTGTAAAGTCAGACCACAGCCTGCACCACAAAAGGGAGCACAGCCCAGAGCCACACATGAAGGACAACAGATGCCCACGAGCAACTGAACATGCAGCACGGACACCCAAGAGGGCCACAACACCCACCGACACCACACCCAGGCCCACAACACCCCCCCGGGACCACCCCCAACCACGGACTAAGAAACTGCACACCAACACCACGAATCCCAAAACAAACATTTTGCCTGATGTCGCACAAGCAGGAAAATAAACATACATGCGTGGCCAGAAAATGGAGAATCAGTCATACAGCAATGCAATCACCAACACAAAACACCATACAAACAAAGGCAGAAACAAGCCTTAGGATGAGTCCTAGCTGCTCCTCACTGGACAATCCGTAGCACACAGCCTGGAAGACCAAATCCAAGAGAAGAAGGTGTGCCATGCGCCCAACAAAGGAAAGAGAGGGAGAGAGCGAGGGAGAGAGACGGTGTGAGATAGCACAAGCAGTGCAAGGCCGCTCGGGCACCCGGCTCCACATGCCAACATGTGTGTGTGCATCTCCATCAGTACACCATGAGCACAAGGCCGTGTCCCAATCTCAGCGCCAAAGCCACATCGCATTCCGAAAACACAAGTAGTAGTCAGACAAACATCAGGGATGAAGCACCATTGTCCCAATGCAGAAGGCAGGAGGACACCTGCACCTCTGACATTGGTCCAGAACGCGCCTGGAACACCCTGATAGAGATGCAATGGCAGATGGGGACGACTCCCACACCACGCATTCTGCAAATGAACCATCCGACTCATCCACAGCCCACACACAGAAGCCCCTGCCTGTGGTACCCCCGCATGGGATGCCCTTGACACTCACGGAAACAGCAACCCATTACCCACAACGTTGCACACACATTCGAATCATTGCTCAGAGCTGTGGCATATCCTCCACACAACTGCCGCAGTTCAGAAGATTGCCTGTTCACGAGATGCACCAACGCAATGGCAGGCCATACCGGGCACATGCACAACCCCCGTCACGTGGAACAGTACCGTGCACGTATGCTGCATTTACTGGGCGCACTGGCAGTGCTGCGGATCAGTTACAGGCTCAGCTTCCGCATTGCCCACGTCACCTGCGTCCAGCCCTGGTTCCACTGCCGAACATGCACATTCGAGTGTCCCATGGATGTCTGCCTATCCAACACGACTGTTGATGAATTGGACTATGACTTGTGTCTGCGCCCCCTGTTGGATCACGAACAGAAGTGTAACCGAGACAGCCGTGCATGGGATGCCTTGACATACTGCATATGTATTGGTAGTTGTGCATGGGAGATTGCACAATTTCTCGTGTGCAGTGACCACATCGAGGCGCTCCCCTATTGGGCTGTGTTGCGGATCGGTGAGACGGCATGGGCTGAGCACACCTGCTCAGACCACCTAATGGATTGGCTCACCCTGGTGTTCCTTGAACACGACAACGATGTACTATTGGAGCACATTGCACATGAAGCTGCACGGGCATTCATGGACGAGTAACTGCGTTCTTGCAGCCACATCAGATTGCGACCTACAGCACATGGCCCAACAACTTGTTGCATCGTGGGGATTGCTCACATAACCCACCACAACAGAGGACACGTCTGCCTTCGTTCGGGCTCTGGATGCATGTGCGTGGAATAACGCGTGTGTACACACACCTGTGCAAGGTGACGCAGGTCCATGGTCGGAGCAACACAGCGTCGTTTGGCAACGTTGCCAATTTGGACACACTGCTGGGGAGAGCACACACATGGCAATGTAGCACGACATGTGAACCTGTCGGACCCTCACACCTGATCACTGTCAGCAGAGCAGACAATCGGCGCACTCCGGAGGCAGAGCACCATGCAGATCCCACGTGCAGTGAGTCGTGCCCCCTCACACAGGGCAATGGGCAGACGCCAAACAACACATGACTCATCCAGGAAGGCAAGGTGGGCTGTGAGCGTTGCCATCCGTGATGAATGTTGTCCATTTCAGCCCCAACATTTTCTGAACCTCGACATGTACCCATGCTGCGTGTAAGTGTCTTAATCATGTCCCTGCCTGTTGTGGCCGTTGCCTCGTCCGTACTGACACGCACATGCCAATAAAGTCTATGCCACTCCACTGGTGTCTAACTGTGAGGTGTGTTGTTTAGATTGTCCACTCGTGTGCCACAATGAGCATCGTCCCAACACAGGGAAGAACTGACTGACGCATGTGCAATGGGGGTGTGTCCCTTTGGCAAGCTCCACCTCTGTGAGCCAGACATTGTTTTTGGATAGGTGCTGGACGACATGTGCACTTACATGACTTCAGCTATGTGTGTATGGTGTCCAACCTCTGACCATGTGGAGCAATGTCAAACATCACAACAGAATGTGTCCACACAGATGTGTGTAAGTAGGTATGCGACGTGAAGTTCTGTTGTCACACGTGGTGTAGGACACCCCTCCTGGCCTGCCACCATTTTGGTCACTCCTACACACAGCCCTGTTCAACACATGGACGTGTGCCTACTTTGGGGGGTTGTGAGATTGTTGTTGAAGTGCAATGGGGACACAGCTAGTACTCACCTTCACAGTCATCCAATTGGCCATGTGTCTCAGGGATAGACATGCGCATAGATGTCAGTTACCAGGATGTACCTTCATGTGCAATCATTGTCCCTACATCCAGCCATACTTCCATACGTGAGTGAACATAGTGATGACACATCTGTGTGATTTAGAATGTTTTATTCACATTAAGGTGATTGACGGAGCTGGAGCTGTACATGGCCATCCAAGCCCACATCACATGGAAGCCCAGTGGTGGGCCAACCAGAGTCCTTTGGGGATTGCACAGTGATTAGGAAGAGGGAGAGTGCAGTCCGCAGCAGGATTGCTGTGTAATTGGCCAGCGGTGAAGAAATGGCAGTCCGTGTCGGGGTCTGGGTGAATGTCGCAGAGTGTTCCGGAGGTCAGTAGGAGGTATTTCCCAGGGCATGATGCATAGGTCATGACCAGGCAGGGACAGGCCATATGGCGGTGATGGATGCTACTGCCTCCTTCCTCACACAGTAGTTCCCATCCCCTTCTCACTCCCCTGATACGGGTTCTGTGTACGGTGTGTCCGGTGTGTGTGGCGGGGTGATGGCTGCATCGCTGTGTGCCCCTGACACATCAGACTGCGTAGGTGATGGGGCAGCATCACAGTGTGCCACGGACACATCAGGGGTCGGAGCTGTGTGTGTCGATGTTCCCGCTGCAGTCATCTGGGAACGGCTCAGTGGCAGCAATGGCAAGATGAAGTACTGCAGGGCATTGCAGTTCCCAGCCACTACTCGCTGGTGTCCAGCCGTGGCAGACATACTTCCAGCCTGCATCTGCTCCATGGTCTCCATTGCCCTCCGCATCTGTGCCAACTCTGTGCTGTCATGGCTGGTGCCTGTCTGACCAGATAGTTCTTGTATTAGATTCATGGCACCAGCGAGGTGAGCCAAGGTCTGTGGCGGAGCATGGTGCGTACAGGGGGTGTCCGATAGGGACTGTACGTGGTCCCTGATGGGACTCAGACACCCATGTATGGCATCGAGTTTGGCTGCCACGAGCTCGAAACCCACCCGCAGCTGATGAGCCAACTCCACCTGGCAACCCAACACACGCCGTTGGAATTCCATGTATTGGTCGGGGGTCCTGGGAGACAGCCGTGGTGGTGTGTGTTTCCTGCTGTGTGGTCTGTGCAGGTGGTGGGGTCACCTCGAGGCAGCTGGCCTGGCCTGCTCCTGGGGGTGGGGTGCAGAGGCTGTCCATTATCCATTGGAGGGTGTCTTGACATATGTGCAGGTTGTCCTCTTCATCATCAATGATGGGATGTGTGGTGTGCTCTGCAGGAGGTGTTGTTTGTCCCTCTGCAATGTAAAGGGGAGTTCAGGTTAACAGAGTTTCACATGTATGGTGATGATTTGCAGATGTTTACATTCAGACTGCATGCCAATGTACATTGTGACTGTTTTGGGGGAGCTGGCTATTTGATGGCAGTCAGTGTGTTTTTCGACTACATGACGGATGTGTGGTAGTACCCGTACATTATCATCACACAGTGTCAGGCAATGCCAGATGTGAGTGGACAGTTACTACGCACGAGCGGAACCTGTTGTGAGCTCTGTCCTGTGGTGCTGGTGTTGCACTTTGTACCACATTGCCGTCATTGCTGATGTTCTGTGATTGCTATGTGTGTGTGCTGCATTGTGGGGGAGTTGCCCCTGCAGCTCTGATTTCATGTAGACTTCTCCCTTTGAGGCGGGGTGCCTTTGAATTGTGTGCTTTTCGGGGCCTGATTTGCTTTTGACTTGGGTCATATGTGCTCTCGGACTGTTTTTGTGGCCTGGTGCATTGTTCGTCTGCTGCGTGTATTGTACGGCATGGGTTGTGGGTGCACGTGGACATGTCGGAGTGTGACCTGCTCCTTTACGGATGTGATCCGCACTGGGCTACCTCCATGTCGATTCGTGGGCCATGTAATTTTTTTTGGCTGCTGCCATGCTATGGACATGCAGTGTTACTTGCATAGTCAGTGTGGGTCACAGAGCCACTGCTTTGCTGGATTCAGCACATGTGCATGGGTCGGTTGTGATATTGGTGATAGGGGGGGGCCCCTCTGTGCACATTGTGGATGGGGGCCTACTTGGCGTTTCTATATGTGCTGCAGTGTGCCAAGGCAATCAGGGACATGTTCCACGGTCATTGTGGGTGTGCTGTGTGCTACACGTAAATGTGCATGTGTGCCATTGTGCCCATCTCCCCCTGTCCCCCCGTCCCTAGTCGTTACTCACCCTGTTGCTGTTGGGTCAGGTCGTATCGTCCTGTGTCCAGGCCCCCCAATCCTGCCACCGTCTCCTCACTGCTGACTGTGGCCACCATTTGCTCCAGCTCATCCAGCTCCTCCTGTGTCGCAGGACTCCCACCTCCAGTCGCCGTTGCTGCCTCCCTGTTGGCGGCGAGCTTATGTTTGGTCTGCCTTTTCAGATCATGCCAGCGCCTCTTGACCTCCTCCAGTGACCTCCTCGACACTCCGACTGCATTGACGTTGGTGACCATGGCCTGCCATATTTCGGTTTGGGTTGCCAGTGCCGCAGTGGAGGTGCTGAACAGTTGTTGATGGTGTTCGGTCACCTCCGTGTCGATGATCCGGTCTTCCTGCGGACTGTACCCGGTCTTCCTCTTCCTCTTGTCCTTGCCCTTCCCCGAACGCGGGGTTCCTGGCTGGTCCTAGTAGGGCTTGTGGTGTTCGGCTTGTCCTCTGCACTCGGTCCGGGTGCATCCATGTTGCTACGCAGTTTGAATTGTTTTTGGGCTTTTTTTTCCTTTCTTTTAAAGTGCTTTTTCCCGCCGGACGCGTGGGATTTGCAGGCCTGTGGCTGGTGTTCGCTGATTTCTGTACTGCGATTGGCCTCATCGCATGATTTCTCGCGTTCCGCATTTTTTCGGCGTGGCGTTGATTTTCACGCTGACATTTGACGCGTTATCTGGTGACTATCGCATGCTACCGCCTTGTTGTGAATTCCACGTTGACACGGAGTTATTTTCCCGCGCTAGGCTGCGATATTGAAAGTTGCGTTACGCTACTCTTGCGGTAGTTATCACACGTTCTTGTGAATATACCCCTTAGTCTTTCATTGCTTAAAAAAAAAAAAGTTTCATTCAGGTAGAAATAAATTCTTATTGGTGAAGCCAAACCTAACAATTGTGTTATGTTTTAAATCCTGAGTTTGTGCTTCTCCTTATCAAGCACTCTTAAAATATACTGCCTAACAATATGGATGACACGTGACTCCGACACCTTGCAGTCCTTGTTGTCTTATGTAACGTTTCCTATATATGGATTTACACACTTGTATGATTCATTCTCTCTGTATAATATGTGTGTGATATAAAGTGCTCTGCACATAACAAAAATGAAATACAAGCGAGGGCGGGGCAAGGGAGAGATGAGGGGCACTCTTGGAGGGAGGGTGGTAGTGTGAGAATCCGTGAAAAAGGTGGTCACTGGGGGTAGGTGGGGGGTCCCAACAAAGATTGTGCACTCGGCATCGATAGTGCTAAAGCTGGTCCTGGAAAGGTCATATTCTTACTCGAACTCAGCGAACAGTTTTGCGGCTAAGCATTACTAAAACTATTACATAATGGAATAATATTCCTCCACATCACTTGTAAAGATATCCCAAGAGTAGAATAGGTCGAAAACATAAAATCACGAGCAAGCTCCTCCTTCCTATTAAGAAATTAATTATTTTGTGCATTAATGTAATAAATAAACGCTCTTTAAGGCCGACAACATTGTCAATTATTATAGTGAATAATGTTCATTAGTTTTATACTGCTCTTACAAAGGGCAAAACATTGCCAAACAAATGCAAAGCAGCATTTTAAGGAGAACGAAACAGAAATTATATTATTTTTTTTATCTATGGAAAACACTGAACACACCGGAAAACCATACAGCATTCCGATTTGTTTGCAAGTTAAAATATTAAAGCAAATCATTTTAAATATATACGGGCAAACGAAAAACAACACACGACAGTTAACGATTTCAGCACTCTTCTCAGCATCTCTATATGACGTTTAACTAAACGGTATGAAAAAGTCACACCAACAAAAAAAGGACTGATAAAAGAAATTAAACTTGCCAACATCCCGTTTAAAAGTTATAAATTCATGCTTAGATAAAAACACTAAATATGTGCTGCATAAAATAGTCCCTCACGTGAAAACACAAACCTACCGGTACAAAGAGGGCACAGGCAGCATTCCAACACTCAACATAGGTGTTAGTGCCAACAAGTAATGAAAGTCCAGCACTAAGACAGGATATGAAAGACTACACCAGTAGCCATAAAGAAAACACCTGGTACCACAGTGAATGTATGGGACCAAGAGACCGATCAGTGTGTGATTGACAATACAAATAACCAATGACACATAGGGCCTGATAACAAATTTGGCGGGGCGAGAGCGGGAATGCCATGCCGGCAGCCTGCTTCCGCACCCCCAAACCCGTGTGCGCACCACCTGCCAGTTTACTACATTTTTGTCACTGGCGGGCTGTTCTTTGGCGTTCCCATGGTGGTGCCTATGAAATACACTATCAAAACAGTACTTGCACGGCATGGACTGATGCTGTCCATGTCGTGCAGGCACTGGGGTGCATCTACACCCCTGCATGCACCCCATGGCCCTGAGGCACCTTTGTTTCCTCTCCACCACGATTTTCATGGAGAAGGAACCGCCTTGAAAACCGTGGTGGAGAGGAAACTCATAGCATGTTTGGTGGGACCGCGGCAGTCCCGCCAAGCATATTGCAGCCTCAATACCACCGCAACACTGCAACTCTGTTCCCTGGCGGTTGCAGCGGTGCAATGGCGGTCCGATCACCCTAGTTGTAATAGGGCGGTTGGACTGCTGGTGTGGCAGTGACTGGACCACCACCACTGCGCCCCCACGAGTCTGCTGGTCTGACTTGTAATTAGGCCTATAGAAGTGAGGACAAGGCCACTTTTCAACATGAATGTATATACTATTAATTTCACTAAAAACCTGAGGCTGGCAGACAGTTAAAGCTGTCTTTGGGCCAGACTTAAAACTAACTTTGTCTCGACGCGGCGGCCCTATTTCACTTAGGGACAATTGACATGCCAAGTGATTATCATACTGCTAAATATTCATGATAACGATCATCATTACATATCCCAACAATTGCAAACAGAGGGATGCTGGAGCACCTTCCAAGAATGCATTGCTTTAGTTTGACCCCAAGCTACTCCGAGTAGTCAGGCGTGGCGCTTGGGATTCCCTTCAGAACGGTATCTGAAGAGCATGCAGTCTGATGTTCTCTTGGAAGCACATCAGACATTGCATTTTGGTCTTTCCCCTTCCTTTCACTGATAACACACGAATTATGTGTGTTGTTTTCTCCTCCCCTGTACTCTCGCTTATTTTTGAACTGTCTCGGTCTGCTATAGTGCTTGTGAGTTAGCGCACAAGAGCAGTGGCCAACTGCTGCTGAAGGGGACTAAATGACCTTAAGTCATTGTCTGGAATGTTGCTTCCACTTCCAAAGGATACAACAACTTTCCAACTCTCCCCACTGATCTCTTCCAACTTCCCCCCATGTCACATTCTTTGTTAAATTAAAGCTCTTCATTTCTCTTCTGACTAGTTCTGTTTGAAATTGTGTTTTCAAAAAGCGATAGGAGCCAAAATCAAAGTTTGGCAAAGGCATTGACCAGTGTTTTAGCAAACTACCTGGCGAACATGCTTTCAGAAATACACAGAGGAGTGGGATTAGGAGTGATCTATACAAATCATCCCCCCGAGATCCCAGCTGCTCCTTTTCTTTTCATGTCAGGGCTGGAATGCACTGTCTGTAAGAAGATAATGTGCATAGCAGGACACAAAAACAAGTCTTCTGCCCAAAGATGGGCTTTACTTACAAGCAGCTACAGATAACAGTTCTTGGGCAAAGTTACAGCTCTTACATTCTCTGACATGCGTTCTGGGTCCTGAGCTAAACATTTTCTCTGGAACTGGTTTTCATGATGTGTTGTGCTTCATACATTCATAAAATAAAATAAAATGAAAAATAAACTGTCTTTATATAGGTGGAACCAGTTGCCTTGTACATTAAGCTTTGTAACCATTGCCATGATTTCTTCAAATGACATTTTGTAAAAGCATACTTGAGGTTACATTTTTGTAATTAATAATTAGGCCTCAGTAACAGAACTCCCCGAAGTGACAAAAAATCTCAGCCGTGCCACGTGGAGTGTGTTAGGTCATGCCGTTCGTGCTGATTTTTAGCGCCGAATGTTTGTCCACTGCGAACGGCATCATGCGCAGCGCAACAGGGTGCTGCTTCTTTCTGTCACTCGAGTAGGTTTTCTACTCGAGCAGCAGCTTCCTTAACGCGAACGGATGGTTTCTCAACGTGACGGCCATGACTATCAGCGACCGCCCGCATTGAGAATTCTCACTGGTAGGTGGTCTAGCGTTGGATTTCACTGGCTCACACTTGCCAAATTAACGTTTTTCGGAAATCCGTGTACTCTGCGGAGTGCAGAAAACTCTGCAAATGGAGCTGAGTTCACCACCCAGACCTATTAATAATGTGCTACATGTGTGAATAGACAATGAAATGGTGTTTTGTACCTTCCCTGGTGCCATTTTGCAACATCATTTGCACTAGGAGTGAAAAAGAACAACTTCACTAGCTGGCCTGTGCAACAGTTACATTTTGCAAAAAGACAAATGTTCTTTTGCTGCTCGATTGGTGGAACTGATGGTACAGAACTGCTAACTCAACACCAGCTCTGCAATGCAAGCAATCGGCCTTAGAATATGCTTCTCAAAATGTATGTCTTTGAGTTGACAGTAGCAAAACTTGCCATTAGAACATTTGAGTGGCTAAATTGTGAGGTAGAACAACTGGTGGGAAATTGAATGTAGAGCCGAAAGTTCAGTGGCACAATGTCCACATGACAACCAGTTCCTCATTCTATTGGTCTAGCAGATTGGGTATTTTTTCTAGTTCATGTCAGTCGTGTTCCATCTCTCCTGACTTGTGCTCTGTGTGAGTATGGCTTGTTGCTCACCAACAAAGTGCTAGGCTTCCCCACGTCTAGTAGGGATCCATCCAAAATTTTACTCCTGTATCATAGGTGTCCTACTGTGCTTGTGACCAGTCTGTGTTACTATTGCTGATTTAAGAAGAGGAGTACAAGTCTTGACCTGAACCTCACTGAGGAAGCTGAGTACTGGGTGTCCCTGGTGAAATAGAATGTTATGGCTGGACCCCCTCTTTACTCCCTGAGTGCTTTCTGTGTGTGTTTCTTTGTATGTGTTATCTGTATAGTGTGAACCCAGCCAACAGGCATCACAGTGCTATATGTGTGTGTGTGTAATGGTGCTCTCATGTGCAGAGTGAGAAGGAGGAAATGTGCCTGTAATGGGGTCAGCCCTGTGTGTACATTGTTTTGCACAGAAAGGACAGTATCAGAAATAGTGGAAGGCTGTCCTCCCTGCATGAACTTAGCTCCTAAATTTTAGAGTGCTTCACCAGGTTAGTGGTATTCTGAGTTAACTTTCTCTCCTTGCCTTGGTGTCCCTTGTGCTGCTCCTTAAATTCTCTTCCCAGTGAATCCAAGAGTAGTGTGTAACTTTGAATCATCCCATAGAGGAAGGACTCTTTACTGCAAGTAACTGAAACTGAACCTGTTTCATCAGGTCATGGTGTGATCTGGCCAGAGAACAACTCTTGGCCAAAGACTGTGACCTAAGAACATGGCTTGACACACCCTGAATAGGGAGGCTGGTTCAACTGCATTCGCAGTGATGTCACCTTTGGACGTCAGTTTTTACAACGGCAGAGCTGGTGGTTGCATCATCACCAACAACATCTCTTCTAAAGCACTTAAAGTGAGGTGAAGACTCTAGAGGGAGGTGGGTGATTTTCCATTTATTGGCAAAAGTCCTGATAACGCTGATTCTTATCTTATCACCTCTAAGAATCATCGGGTCACCAGGATCTTTTTACCTGCTGAATAGTGTGAAGGGAAGAAAATCTTTTTCAGTTATGCAATCATTTCTTCTTCAATCTAGTTTTCCTACAAAGACCACTGACTCCGAATTCAGTTTCGTGGGTTTATTACAGCCAAGAATAACTGCACGTGCAAGCACCTCAACACGAGGTTAAAGAAATAAATGGGCACTAATACAAATAGCATCCTACGCAGGAGTCTCATCCGACTCAGGATGAGAAGAATCGTTAACTCCAGAAGTATTAGACAAGCAATAACAGCTCCAATCTCTATGTTATTCCTCATTTATCTAAACAAGCAGAAAACCCCTTGACTGTCCCTACTCTACTCTAAGATGACATACCTACTTAACGAATTTCCCAGGCAAGAGTACGTAAAAGGTGTCAGCTGTGAAGACTTCCTAAGAAGTGCACTCACTTAGTACTTAAGCTCAGATTTAAGATGCTCCTTCACCAAATCCCTCTCTGTCCTTCTCTCTGGTCTCTCCTACCTCTTCTCTGCCCTCCACCCTCGGGGCACTATCCCTAATACAAAACCCAATACAATTGAACACGCCTTTTGGCACGCCTCTTTGGCCAGGTCTTCTTTCTTGTACTTTTCCATCGAAACGGTTACTTCATCTTGGACGGTTGCGATGACCTTGAGTCCCAGGCACCTTCTCCTCTGAAAGTATCATCCCTAAATTCCATTGCACTCCCATTTCCATGCCTCCCATCGCTCTAACTTGTGAAACAAAGAGCCAGTCTTTAACTAACGAGGCATGTGTCCTTGCACCTGCAACAGAAGATACGTTCAACAGAAACCCTCTACTGTGCTAATTAAATCTACTGTCGGTGCCCAGAGAGCCTTTCCAAGAGAACCTTCTCTGCCTGCAAAATAAGCTAACATAAGAACAAACAGGCCTTTCCCTGGCATATATGCAGTCAGGCCTTTACACAATTTAACCACACAAATCTTAATCACTTCTATAAGCATTGGTTCATTACATTTCATATGCGAAAAGTGAACTACATGTGCAACTTAATATGGTACACGTTTAAACTACTGCATCTCGATTACACATGGGCTGATTCATCTATGCATTATTTTACACACGATTCAGTTAAGCATTACATTTGCATGATTAAAATAGCACAATTACATTTCTTATTCATTCTAATAACTGCGGTTTATAACTACATTTTGCTGGTCATTCATTGATATATAGCTGGATATATGCGGGTGCGAGCTATCAGTGATTATGATGCACCCCTACAAATTTCACAAGAACATGGCGCTCTATCAGTTCCCCCTTTGATGACTCCTGTCATCACATTTTATTCAACTCCCTTGGAGAAAGAACCGACCTAAACAGAACTCGTTGCCATTCTCCCTGGTCTGTGATTCTCCATTCTCTTGAGTCTCTGATATTGACTGTCCTGCAGTCTAGCCATTCTCGTCTCATTTTCTCTCAGAGCTCTCTCAACTCGGCCTGCTCGATACCACTTGTAAGCTTTGATCAGACCCCACAGGCAAACCACACAAACCACCACGATAAGGAGAGGTCTCAGAACATAGCCAAGGAATCCCTTTCCCAAATTCGCAAACCAGCTTCCCACTTGACCAAACCCTTTTCCAACTTTTTCCCAAGCTCCCTCTTCAGTCAAGTCCGCTATCTTCGTGTGAATAGTAGTGATGTTACTTATATATTTCTCCAGATCCTTGCTGTGGTCTGGTATATAAGTACAGCACTCTTGAACCCTCAATAATTTACAGACTCCGCCCTCTTTTGCCAGTAAGACATCCAAAGCAAGGCGGTTCTGCAAAACCATTGTCCTTATCGACAACATCTCCCCTTCCACCAGTACCAACGATTTTGCTGTGTTCATCGATAGTTCGTCTATCACAGTCGCCAGTCTCCGGATCTTCACATCATTCAAGATCACTCCCAAACTTGGTATCATGGCTCCAAAGATATCTCCCACTACAACCCCTGCACTCGCACCTCTTCTCACTCTTGAATGCTTCCCACCTTCCAAAAGTTCCAAATCCTCAGTATGGTAAATCTTTGGAAATATTATTCCCAAGTAAAATGTACCATACCAGTTCGCAGGCAATCTCACATAGGCATTCCTTCCACACACAAAATACACCGTAGGTATCACTTGTACAGGGCCCAGGAGAAAGTTCTTTGCCACATCTGCCATGGTGAAAACATGATCACACGTACTCTGTCCCACTGGAACCTTCTCATAATAGGTCTGATAACGTCTCACACACAGCTTTCCCCTCTGCTCCTTGTCCAAGGCTATAGGACCATAACTTCCCTTTGTTCGATGCAATTTTTCCTCCGCTGTCCAATCCACCGTACTATGCCCTGTGTCTCGTGTCTGTGTTAGTTTTCTATACCTGTCTTCTACCTGATCCACGAACTTTTTCTCTACATCTGATAATGAGCACGTCAAATTATGTCGGTGGGCATAAGCTGTGTCCAATTCCAAAGACGGTATGAAGAACTTCCTAAGTCTATCCTCCGACTTATAATAATCATACTTATTCAAATGTTTATAAGCGGGAACTTCAGGAAGTACTGCATCGTAATTGGAAAAGAAATACTCAAACTGATCTCTTTCATAGAATATACTAAGCAACAGGCTACATGAAATTCCATATGTCAGTGGAAGATGGTGATACCTAATACCCTCATCCACTGAAGCAGGCAACTGCATACACACATAGCAATCTTTCGCATCCATCGCATCCACGTACTCGTATAGCAGCTTGGCGTAAGCATTAAGCTTGAAATCACTTCTAGACAAATCTACATGCTATCTAGGACTTTCTTCTATCAGCAAAGCCTTGTTAGCTCCTATGTTTACCTCTTTTTGGCTAGGTGTAGTAGGTGTAGGAGTCCCTGGCACCCCCTGCACTGCTAGCTCATGTGGAACTGTATATGAGACTACAATTACTATGATTATAGAAACTATCACACCACCTATAAGTATGCCTACAATCATTTTAGATCTACGATTTGGATCTCCAACCTCCATGATTTCGAAAGTTCTCAAAAAGTTCTTGGTTTCAGCAAGGAACACTCAAAAGTCTTTGTCCTTCCACTCGTGACTTGCTTAACCAGCTCGAGCAACTTTGAAACCTCTGGAAATCCCCTTTTCAGCCACAGTCTTATTTACATAGTCCAGAAAAAGACTTCCCTAACTCTCGTTCCTCTTCGGTGGAAAGTCCCTAAGTTTACTCTTCTTCCACTCGGACCTAGGTTATCTTCTTCTTTAGACTTTTTATTTACAACAGGTTATATTTCATCCATGATAAGATCATTAGTAAGCACTTCCAGAACGTGATACAAAAGTTCAAGACGCAGGATTACCATTTCGTGTGAAGACGGCTCAAACCCAAAAGACGGAAATTCGAGTCGATGCAAAACCAATTGTCGGACTTTACTCAGAAGCGGGGGATTCGGAACGGTGAGGGTCAGTATTCCTTCGACTTCGAGCCCTGGCAACAACAGCACCACCTTCACTACCACATTCGGGTTCTTGCTGACCACCTGCACAGACCTCAGTCTCCCCGTACTCACTACCCCCTGCATCAATCACTGTGTAAGTCCACTCAGGGGTAGAGTATCTCCGGCAGGGTACTCTTGTTCTTTTCGACCTTCACCGACCCTCTTGAGTCTGCTGTTCGTCACTTGCTTCTGTTTCCGACGTTTCAGACACTGGAGCGAGATCTCTTCCGGGTGCCAACCTCAGATTCAGTCGCCTCTGTCTTTCAGGCCAACCTTCCTCAGTTTTGGTCGTTCTTCCGCCTTCCCCTGCTATACCCAGTGCACCACTTCCTCCTTCTGCTGAATCTGACTCTACTCCACCCACTGCACCACCTCTGTCTTCTGAGTCAGAGTCGAGGTTCGGGCTGTCGAAACCCCCTTCAGCTTGTTCTAGTGCACCACCAGCTGTGTCAGCGACCCTTACAGCTTGACTTGTCCTCTCATGTGGCCCTGCCACATCAGCTGGATTTTCATTCACGAGAGGAGCTGTTTCTTCCAAGGGTGCTGAAACTCTGCGGGTATGGGAGGCATGTACCCAGTTCGGCAATCCTCCACACTTCACTGCTGTATTCGTTACCAGTATCACCTGGTACGGGCCTCGCCACCGAACATCCAAACAGCTCTTCCTCACGTGCTTTCGGACAAGCACCCAGTCGCCTGGACACAGGTCGTGGCACAGATCACTCGAGGCCGGAACAGCTGCAGCTTGCACCTGCTGGGACACAGAACGGACCACATCAGATAGTCCTTTACAGTAATCGAGAATCAAGTCATCAGTGATGTTAATCAAAGCTGTAGCTGGTACTGCTGGCAACCGCATTGCCCTTCCCATTAATATCTCGTGGGGGACAATCCGGTCCTCCTATCTGGGACACTTCGCATGCTCATCAGTACGAGCGGCAAAGCGTCAGGCCATTTCAGGGATGTTGATGAACACATTTTTGCCATCCGGGCTTTCAAAGTTCCATTGACCTGTTCCACCATCCCAGAAGCCTCTGGTCGGTAACTGCAATGGAGTCTCTGATCAATATTCAATGCGGCACAAAGTAACTTCATGATTTCACTGTGGAAATGTCTTCCTCTATCTGATTCCAAAGAGGTTGGGATCCCGAATCTCGGGATGAGCTCCCTCAACAATAACTTAGCCACTGTGAGAGTGTCACACCTGCGTGTCGGGTAAGCCTCCACCCACCGTGAGAATACACATACCAGCACCAAGATGTATCTCAACCCATTGCACTTAGGCATTTCCACGAAGTCTAACTGTATCCTATTGAAGGGCCCTCCTGACCTCCCAATGTGACTCAAGGTGACTACTGTTTTCTTTCCAGCATTCATCTGCTGACACGTGACACACCTCTGACATACTGTTTCAGCCATTGCACGAAATCGTGGATTATACCACGTCTGTCTAAACACACGCATCATTGCATCTCTACCAAGGTGTACCGGTCCATGTATCAGTCTCGCCATCGGACTCAGCAGATTCTCTGGTAATACAGCTCTCCCATCACTGGAGACCCAAACATCCACATCCCCTCTTTCGCACCCTGCTTTGATCCATCCATTCCGTTCCTGATCTGAAACTTCATCCTGCAGTCGCTTGAGCTCCTCCCAAGTGTCTGCCATGGCTAACATCATGTTGAGCTCGGTTCTTTCTTGGCTCTCTCCTGTGTAACCCTCTGTAAATATGCATCCCTGTTCTGCACAGAAGCGGGCAACTTCGTCCGCATAATTATTTCCCAAAGACACAAAATCCTCCCCCTTCCCGTGTGCAGTGCACTTTACAACTGCGATTTCCTTCGGACATTGCAATGCATCTAACAGTTGTCTTACATATTCTCCATTCCTAATGGGTGAGCCAGATGATGTCAAAAATCCCCTCTGGGACCACAGCTGTCCGAAGTCATGAACCACACCAAACCCATACTGACTGTCCGTGTAAATCGTGATTCGAATTCGATCAGCGGCCAAACAGGCACGAGTCAAAGCAATGATTTCAGCTACCTGCGCGGAGCGTACTCCTTCTAGGCAGGCAGCCTCAACCACCCCGGAAATGGTACATACAGCAAACGCTGCTCTTAGTTGACCGACACTGTCTCTTAGGCATGAACCATCGACAAAGAAAATTTCATCTGGGTCCATCAGTGGTTCATCGACAATGTCAGGTCTTGGTTTGGTGCAAAGTTCAGTCACGTCAAGACAATCATGGTCCGCACAATCTTCATCATCTACATTCGGTATGGGCATTAATGTCGCAGGGTTTAAGACAGAGCACCTTTTCAGAGTCACATTCTCTGCGGCGAGTATGACTTGCTCATACCTTGTTAACCTGTTATTCGTTAGGTGCTGAGTCTTAGTCCTGGTCATCAACAATTCAACCGAGTGTGGCACATATACAGTCAAAGGATGACCCATTACAATGCTTTCACATCTTTCAATGCTGACACCTGTTGCAGCAACGGATCTTAGACATCCGGGCAACGCAGAAGCTACTGGATCTAGAGTAGCTGAAAAGTAGGCAACTGGTCTACGGACACCTCCATGGTTCTGAGCTAAGACTGCTAATGCACATCCTTCTCTCTCACAACAGAACAGTGAAAAGGCCTTGTTGTAATCAGGCATTCCCAGAGCTGGGGCACTACACAACTCCTCTCTCAGTTTTAGGAATGACATCAAGCACTCCTCGTCCCATGGTACCGGATCACTCACATCCTTGTGCGTAAGCCTCTGTAAAGGCTTTGCTCTCAAGGAAAAACTAGGTATCCACTGCCGACAATAGCCGACCATTCCCAAAAACATCCTGACTTCCCTCTGTGTGGTAGGCACTGCCATGTTCATTATTGCCTCAATTCGGTCTGGTGACACCTTCCTCTTGCCTTTTTCTAATCTGTGTCCCAAGTACTGTACCTCATTCAAACAGTACTGCAACTTATTTGGAGACACCTTGTGCCCGTTCTCTGCTAAATGGTTCAACAGGGCTACCGTGTCTATCCTGCAAGCATCTTCCGTTTCTGAGGCAACAAGCAGATCGTCTATGTATTGCACGAGAACTGAGTTCTGCGGCAATACGAGACTCTCAAGATTCTTTTTCAGGATCTGATTAAAGATCGATGGACTTTCTGTATACCCTTGAGGGATACGACACCACGTTAACACACGATTTTCCAGCCGGAACGCAAAAAGAAATTGGCTTTCCTCATGGAGTGGTATCGAGAAGAATGCTTGACACAAGTCAATGACAGTAAACCACTCGGCTTCGCATGGTATCTGAAACAGTATCACTGATGGATTCGGTACCACTGGACAACAAGGGACCACTATCGTGTTGACCTTTCGCAGGTCCTGCACGATCCTGAATTTCCCGCTCGGTTTCTGTAGTCCCATAATAGGTGAATTACAGGGGCTACCTCTGATCTCCTTCAGAATGCCTTTTTTGATGAAAGTCTCGATTACAGGTTTAATCCCTGCGATCGTTTCAGGCGACAGATTGTACTGAGGCGTTCTAGGGAACTCAACATTCTGTTTCACCTCGATCTGCACAGGTTCAACCCCTTTGATTAGTCCTATCTCTTCTCCTGTGAAGTCCCACACCTCAGGTGACACGGTATCTCTCAAATCCGGTGGAAGTTCCTCCACGGTCACCATTGGATACAAGTCTATACACAGATGCTGATTAGCAACTTTAAAAGTAGCATCATCATCCCTCGTCTGAACCTCCACTCCCTTAGGCGTGCAATAAATCGTGCAGTTCAACTTACATAACAGATCTCTTCCTAGAAGACAAACTGGACTCGTATCGCACACCACAAACTGATGTCTAGTTTGGAAGGAACCTATCCTCACTGGAATCGGTTCGGTCAGCGGGCTGTTTATTCTTTTGTTCGCCACTCCAACAACTTGGATCGATTGTCCCGAGAGGGGTAGGTTGGGGACTACTGCTGATCTTACAGTAGACCGGGTAGCACCAGTGTCAACCAAAAGCGTGGTAGGATGACCATCAATGTCTGCCTCCACAAAAGGTCCTCTCTGGTCTACCTCCAAGACCGCTCCAAGTGTGCAGTCTTCCTCCCCCTCAGGCACCGTCAGGATAACGGGTCTGGGCTATACTCATCATACCCTTCGAAAAGGGGCATCTGCTGGTAAGTTCGTATTCCCTGCGAGATCCTTGGTGGCTGGGGGACCGATACTTGTGGGTTATATGTCCCCCCTTTCATCGATCTGGGCTTCATCACAGTGTTGACTACCTCCGGCACAGGTGCCTGAACCCCTTCTACCTCCTGCTGCACTTGGTTGGCTGGGTTCAAAGGGCACTCGCGCTTCCAATGCCCGATCTGGTGACAAAGATGACACGCAGTGGTCTTCTTCAGTGTCGCCACATCCACCCCCGTCTTGGGATCAATGGGTTTCCCTTTTCCCTGTCCTTGCCCATTCTGGTTCCCTTGGTAATTTCCTTGTCTTCTTCCTAAGGTCCCTCCACTAGGCTGGCCCTGAGCTGTCTGCATCTGAACGAGCATCAATTTGTCCTTTAGCTTACGATGCTTCGAGTCCACCTCATCGCTACAATACCTCGCATACCGCAAGATTTCATCTACCGGCTTGTTCTGCCAACAGATCAAATGGTGCTGTATCATGAGGCTGACTTCTGGTCTCAGGCCCAGCACAAACTTTGAGACAAACTGTCCCATATCCTTGGGGTCTAATGCATCTAATCCGCTATACTGTTTAAAAGCTTGCAGAAGTCTTTCATAATATTCGTGCACCGTTTCTTTAGGTTCCTGCACAGTTCGGTCTATCTTAACCCAATCTATATCTTGAGGCGAAATCTTCAGTTTCAACCATGTAATCACTTGCTCAAACTTTTTCATAACAAGGGGTGACGGACCATTCGTGACAGCATCCCTTTCAGGTTCAAAAGTCGGCCACTCAACGGCGATTTTACAAGCTGTCCACAAATCTCCCGGCACCACTATGTCAAACAAGGTGTTCAAATCAGTCCACAGCACCTTCGAAATTTTAACAAACCGCTCAACCTGTTTGTACCACTCTACGGGTTTCTCCCTCAGCCGAGGAAAGTCATTTGTAAACGCAGCCAAGTCACCTCTACTCCACGGCACATGCACGTACCCTCCGTTCTGTACTTCCCGTAAAGGAAAGTTTCCAACACCCGTCGCCCCTCCCCCCGGAGGCGCCGTTTCTCCCACACTTTTCTTTGCTATTTTCTTCTTTGACCACCTTTCCTCCCATTTGTCCAACAAGTTCCATATCTGCATCCCTACAATCAGATCTTTAGTATGCGTCCTTAATCCTGTGATCCTTTTCTCCTCCAGTTCCTGATCACTATATTGCAACCTATGTGGTCCTTGCAATGTTTTTGTTTTATTCAAGTCTACCTCATATCTCCTGGCTAATGCTGTCAATTTCTCATGTGCTATCCTAGCTTTCCGAGTTACATCTTTTGCTATGAAAAGCAGCTCATCTGACCCATAGATTTCTATTCTTTCCAAAGGCAGGCTTCCACTAATCATTTCGTCTACCTCCGCTTTCAGTCTTACTACGTCCAGCAACCTGGCCTGTACTGCACTCCTCAGTACTTCTTGGCATGCTGCTCCATCCCGCTCATCATAGTCACTATTTTGTCCTTGTGACTTATTCCCTTCTATCGTACTCCTAGAACTTGGTCTATCTTCCGAAATGTCTTGTCCCCTATCGCCTGGCATCCTATCACTTTGGGTTCTTACTGTTGGTGTCCACATCCTCAAAGCTGACTTAGATTCATGCAAAGATCTTGGTCTGACTGGTCTCTCATCCTCCTGTCTAAAAGAGGAGTCAGCAGTGGCTGGTAATGGCGTACTTGTGTCTAATGGCTTTGGGAAGTGAATCACTTGTACTCCGAACCCATTCCCACTAGCACTGGTTCCTTCTTCTCCTCTCGTCTGTACTGAACTTCCTTCTCTTACTCGGTCTGGGTCATATACCGGTACTATAGGGCCAATGGTAACCGGTACTGTCAGGGAGTCCGGTAATCGGGTATTCCCAATGGAAGGCTGTGTTGCCGCTCCCTCTGTTCCTGTGGAAATTCTTCCCACTACCCTCATGTTAGTCTGATTCTGCGTCTCACCCGGTTCTACTGCTGAAGTTGGTTTTCCCTCTTCTAAATCTGGATTAAATGGAGGTGGTCTCTCTGCTAGCAACCTATCTAACAGACTGTCATCTGTATCACTGTCGTCCTCTTCAACTCTTGTTATTTTCCCATCTTTTATTAGCAGTGGGTACAACCTATCTCCTTCGATCGTTTCCACTCTCCACCTTTTCTCCAGTGCATCCCACCTCGCATCTTGAAAGGCCCTGATCGATTTCTTCACCCTTTCCTGGCTCTTATCTCTTTTCCTGTCATACGCTGCCCTAATCCATGCATGTACCGCCTCAAACTGTGTCGGTCTAGGCAGTGGTCGTAAAGAAGCCATTATAGTCTTTAGCTGGTACAACACCTCTAACCTGAAAGTGCCATAGCGTGGGAAAGTCAATTCTCCTTCCCCTTCTGTCATTTTATGCCAGTTCTCAAGCCAAATTATGGTATGCAATCCTACATTTGTAGCCATATAATGTGCCGGCGTATCCTCGGGAGGGGCTTCCTCTCCACCCCGAGTAACCACATGTCTGTCACCTCTGCAAAGTTCTCGTAAAACTTTAAAACATTTCATGGTAAAGCAGATATCTGTTCGCACCCAATATTTTGTTTTCGCTTCCTGGTTCAATCCACCAATGCCAGCCCGGCTCACGCCAACCGGCCTATCGCAGCGCGGCACTGTCTGACGTCACGCTTCCTCCACTCGCAGCAGTTCCCCTCCTTGCTAATTCTCTCGTTTTCGTTCGCACGTGTCTCAATCACACTCTGAAGCAATGGTCCGTACTACCGAACAATTACCTCTCTGACTGTCGGTCCTCCAATGACAGATCAGCCTCTCGAAATCGTTGACCTCAATCTGGCAACTGTCTGTCCGCGAAACGACCGGACAATCACCTCTAATACAATCGATAGGATTCAACCGCTCAATAATCTGCACACAACAACCCACGACCCGCGTCGGTTATTCACACACTCACACATTTACTCCCTATCTTCAGTGGTTTGATCAAATGACGTCTCGTGATCCCCACCATCTCTGGTCAACAATCCCTATTCTGGGTGTCTTCTACACCACAATATCTCTCGGCCCCGCGCGCGCTCACGGTCCGATCCTCAATCACACAACTCTCATTCCAACTCCGCAAGACATTTAACAACAATCAAACACAGCAATCTAACAACCATCACCCTTTTCATACTCACTCTACCACGAACTGCTACTTCCGCCGCACCGTCACACTCCGTCAGTTTTCAGCGACCGCCGACGTCCTCCTCTTGCGATCCACTGGATCACCATCACTGGGGTTCTATGGGGCAACTAATCTCTTATCCTAATCTAGATTTCCCCTTACTATCAGAGGTAACCATCCTACTCTGCTACCAACTGATAACGCTGATTCTTATCTTATCACCTCTAAGAATCATCAGGTCACCAGGATCTTTTTACCTGCTGAATAGTGTGAAGGGAAGAAAATCTTTTTCAGTTATGCAATCATTTCTTCTTCAATCTAGTTTTCCTACAAAGACCACTGACTCCGAATTCAGTTTCGTGGGTTTATTACAGCCAAGAATAACTGCACGTGCAAGCACCTCAACACGAGGTTAAAGAAATAAATGGGCACTAATACAAATAGCATCCTACGCAGGAGTCTCATCCGACTCAGGATGAGAAGAATCGTTAACTCCAGAAGTATTAGACAAGCAATAACAGCTCCAATCTCTATGTTATTCCTCATTTATCTAAACAAGCAGAAAACCCATTGACTGTCCCTACTCTACTTCTAAGATGACATACCTACTTAACGAATTTCCCAGGCAAGAGTATGTAAAAGGTGTCAGCTGTGAAGACTTCCTAAGAAGTGCACTCACTTAGTACTTAAGCTCAGATTAAAGATGCTCCTTCACCAAATCCCTCTCTGTCCTTCTCTCTGGTCTCTCCTACCTCTTCTCTGCCCTCCACCCTCGGGGCACTATCCCTAATACAAAACCCAATACAATTGAACACGCCTCTTTGGCCAGGTCTTCTTTCTTGTACTTTTCCATCGAAACGGTTACTTCATCTTGGACGGTTGCGATGACCTTGAGTCCCAGGCACCTTCTCCTCTGAAAGTATCATCCCTAAATTCCATTGCACTCCCATTTCCATGCCTCCCATTGCTCTAACTTGTGAAACAAAGAGCCAGAGTGTCCTTGCACCTGCAACAGAAGATACGTTCAACAGAAACCCTCTACTGTGCTAATTAAATCTACTGTCGGTGCCCAGAGAGCCTTTCCAAGAGAACCTTCTCTGCCTGCAAAATAAGCTAACATAAGAACAAACAGGCCTTTCCCTGGCATATATGCAGTCAGGCCTTTACACAATTTAAACACACAAATCTTAATCACTTCTATAAGCATTGGTTCATTACATTTCATATGCGAAAAGTGAACTACATGTGCAACTTAATATGGTACACGTTTAAACTACTGCATCTCGATTACACATGGGCTGATTCATCTATGCATTATTTTACACACGATTCAGTTAAGCATTACATTTGCATGATTAAAATAGCACAATTACATTTCTTATTCATTCTAATAACTGCAGTTTATAACTACATTTTGCTGGTCATTCATTGATATATAGCTGGATATATGCGGGTGCGAGCTATCAGTGATTATGATGCACCCCTACAAATTTCACAAGAACATGGCGCTCTATCAGTCCTATTACCATCCTTCTCTAAATCAGACTGTTAACAGCTCAGTGAGTGACCATGCTGAAGAAGCATAAGGAGGAGGACAATACTCCATTTTGTAGCAGGCAATACTAAGAGGAAAAGCAAGATGTGTAGGCACTTACTGTATGGTGGTTGCTCTTGAGAAGATTGATTCCAGAAAGTTTACAGAACAGTGGAGAAGTACAAATGGAGTCACAATGCCATAGTGTGAACTTCATGATATGCTCTTGCTCAGCGCTCACTACCATTGCAAAAGTTCAGGGCTTGATTTTCTTAATCACGTGTAATTTATAGTACAGGAAACTCAGTCAGCTAATTCTTCTACAGATTCAGCCATTTCCTATGTAAAATGTAGGATTTTCTTTTACCACCAAACTCTAATTCACGCCATCCATCTCCAAATAACAAAGTTCTGAGCTGCCGTTCCCCCAGCACCAACTGTTATTGCTAGTCACAGGACTTCAATAGTCTTTGCCAGGCATTTTCAAGATGTGCTGTTTATTGATCCTTCAGTGCAAAGTCTCATCACAGTGTGCAAACACTCCTGCAGGGCTGAAGGGGGATTTGAGCACACTGCCTCACCTCCCAGCACAGTTCGCCCCTTAGCATTGTGCTGCACGCAGTTCACAGTAAATGCTTGCTTGAATATTAGCTGTAGTGTTTCACCAAAATTGGTGCAGGTTAGTGCTGTAAATCTCTAGACACGTTCTTCTGGATATTATCCTTCATCAGTAGAGATAAAAAACGAATTTCATCAGGGGTTGCTGAGAAAGCTGCCACAATCCTCTCAGGTCTCAGTACCTCTCACTGGCTCAGATAACTTTTGTGTAATATAATGATTTGTTCATGTAACAAGCTTAAAGGGGGTGGGCTAACTCCTTCATTTACTTTAGCTATTTGTTTTTATTCAATCCAATTTTGTTATTGGTCTCAAATGTTCTAAACATTAGTCTCATATAGTGTAAATGTTCGTTCTATTACATTTTTCAGATGAGAATCAATGTGTTACACTTGAATTTTTCAAATTTTCCAAAAATATTTAAGTGAATCATACATGCATGTATTTTTATTCCAGTGCTTAGAGATATAAATGTGGTTCCAAATTTCCGTTATTTATATTGATTAAGATCCATATTAAGTTATATTTCTTCAATACACCTTACAGGCATGAGAGGAAGCTTAAGAGAGTGTTAAAATTATTTGTATGAATTAAGACTCCCATTGTAATATCCTACCCGTTTCCATACAGGTCCCACCTACAGTAGTAAACCAACATGTTTTAACTCATACATATTGCGTTTCATGGTCAACATCAGGACAATGCAGGATTACTAATCCAACACACCTGTACTATCCATCCTGTTGCAGGTAAAGGCAATAGGTTTGTCCTGGTATCTGCAGAGGCTGATCAAGAAGATTCAAAGAAAAGAATATGCTGTCAAGAACCCTTAATTTGTATCATTAGAACTGTCACATGTGCAATGTGTAGCCCAACAGCCACTTGTGTAGCATGAAATGTGGGGCATCAGCCTCAACAATGTATGGCAACATGGGGTCTAGGTAGCGTGACAGTGGAGCTGTGAAAAACACTTGGGAACATATTTACAAGCCCCTATCACCACAGGAACGTCACTTTTTGCGACGTTCCTGTGGCGATAGGGTCTTCGCCTTATTTACAAGGCGGCTTTAAGCCACTTTACATGGCTTAATGTCGCCTTGTAAAAAAGGCCCCCTTTCACGCTACACTTAGCGTGAAAGGGGTGGGCAATGGGTGTTGTGGTGGGCGTTCCGCCGCAACACCCATTGATTTTGAAACTTCCCCCTATTTACAAGGGTGGCGTAAATAGGAGGCATTGCCAAAATTAAAACCAGGGAAAACCTGGTCTTAACATGGCGAAATGAGGAGAAATGCTTTATTTCTCCTCGTTTTGCTGTTTCTATGTGTGCTGCATTCCTGCACATACATAATCATTCCGTCAACGCAGGCACCCTTGCACTATGGTGAAAGGGTGCCTGCGTTTGCGCTAGGCAACTGCATTTAGTGCCAGCACAGGAAGAAACACAGGGAAGTGCCGTATTAATGTAACTACGGCGCATCTCTGCATTTCTAAAGTGACGGAGCGCGGCTTTAGCAATTTTGGAGCTAACCCGCGCTCCGCCACTAACTTGTAGATATGAGGGGCGGCGTGGCTTAGCCGGCTGCAAGATGGCCGCACTTTGAGTGGGCTCTGCCGGCCAAGCCTTTAATCCTACAATATCCCGCAGACTTCCTACACATCGCTGCCTGTGACCCTACCTTCGCGGCTTCCCTGCATCGGTGGCGTCTTTGGAGCCGTTCATCGCGGCCCTACGACCTGGCTACAACTGGTTGCGGCGCCTCCAGGAGTCGGGCCTAGACGTCTGCTCACCCACCGGGGCCCGGCCTGCGCTACCCGTACTTCTTCGCACGCCAACCGGACCTCCCACCACTGGCCCTGCAGCCCCGACAATCCGCCGGTGAGTCTTGCTGCCTGGGGGCGCTCCGGGGCGGGCCTGGGATCGCGCTCGCCGTACCGCCCGGCCCAGCCCGACCCTGAGTAGGCGCCCTGAGCGTCTCCGGTTTCCGCGCTGGTGGGCCGGGCGAGGAGGGCGGCGCGCTCCCCGCGTCCTCCTGCCGCGGTTCGCTGCCCCCTCGCTACTCCCGGCTGGGTTCCACCTGCTGACGCTGCGCCCTCGACCGTCCCGGATGCCTCCCCTCCCGCCTTTGTGGTCACCGGCGGTGAGCGGGGATCTGGCACGGGAGCCCGCGATCGGGGTGTTCCCCGACTTGCTGCAGCGGCCTACAGTCCGACCTTCTCTTCAGAGCGTCTCCGGGGCGCACTGGTGCGTGTCTGCACCCCCGGCCTGGCCCTCTGATCCTCCAGCTCTCTCTGCCGGTTGGGTTCACCGCCGAGTCGACCCTCCACCCAGGTTATCCCTTTCTACACGGCGCCCAGCACTGCAGGGGCCCTTCACTGCACTACGGCCCGGGGACTGTTGCGGTGCATGCGCTCTGCCACACCTCCGCGCCAAACACAGGCTCCGGAGCGAGACCCCTCGTGTTGGACCCCGGCTGCGTCCTGGATTGCGCCACCTTGGGTGCGTGGCTACGGCTCGGCGGGGAGGCCTGCGCGCTAGCTGCAAGATCTGGGTCCACTGCCTCCACCGTCGCATTCGCGGCCCGGGCCCTACGCCTGCTGCACACCTGCCTCGCGGGGGGATCCCCTTTGCCCCCCCCTTGTTCATCTCCCTGCTACCTGTGCCCTTACTGGCTGCACTTTCCACCTGTAACGCTGCGGGCCTTTTTGGGGCTCCCTGCTCTTGGAGGCCGCCATGGGTAAGGCTGACCCGAAACAGCCCCGACTAACCTTTGAGCAGCGGAGGCAGACGCGTCAGGAGGGCGCCACTGCTGACGGGGGCGAATTGCCCGCACCCACGGAAATGGCTGCCGCACGTGAAGATGACTTGAAGGCCATCATGCTGGAGGTGAAGTCGGCGGTGTCCGGGATTGCCACTCAGCTGGAGCAGCTGGCTTCTCGCCTCGATGTGGTCAAGTCCAGGGTGGATGCGCACGATGACCGTCTGCTCCACGTCGAGTCGAGAGTGTCTGATGTGGAGGACTCCGCCACCCAAGACTGTCAAAAATTGCTCCAAATGGACAAAATCCTTGACCTCATCCGTTCTAAGAACGAAGATTTGGAGGCCCGCTCCCGCAGGAGTAACCTCCGCATTACTGGAGTGCCGGAGTCCTCCAACATTTCCAGGATGGAGGATTACGTGGAGCAGCTGTTGCGAGAACTGTTTGGAGAAGTGCTTTCCCAGGTATTTGTCGTGGAGAGAGCGCACCGCTCCCTCGGCCCTCGGCCTGCCCCTGGTCTGCCTGCTCGACCGATCATTGCGAAGATCCTAAACTTCCGGGACCGGGACGCGGTCCTCCGGGCTGCCAGGGAAAGAGGTGTGATCCGCCACCAAGGTAACACTTTGTCTTTTTATCCCGATTACACCCTGGCTGTGCAGGCTGCCCGCCGTGAGTTTCTGCCCGCAAAACGCATCTTTCAAAAGCACGAAGTGTCCTACTCGTTAGCCTACCCGGCCAAATTGCGGGTCAGACAGGGCTCTAAAACCCTGGTATTCCCAGACTCAAAGGGAGCCCTTGCCTTTGCCAAACAGTTGGACCGCTCTCACCACTCCACTCCAGCCAGCTCTCAAGACCCTGCTGCAGCCAATTTGAGTGACAATGACTGGACTGAACTGTACCCCTTTATTGTTTCTGGCCCCCGGCCCTTCTGTACAAGACTGTGTAGCGCAGTGGCGGTCCCATTCCCCCGGCTGCCCCTTGGCTGTTCAACTGGCTGCGGCTCACCATTTTTTCTTTCTCTTTTTTTTGTTCCACTGGGTTTACTGGCTCTCATTTGGTTGCATTGTATTATCTGCCTGTGTTGTCTGCTGATAGCTCTGGCTTGGCCACCCTGCCTTTCCTGGCAGAGGGGTACGCTAGGCGTTGCCATGCCCCCACGGGATGATTCCCACCTCTTTTGCTGATTCTTCCCCTCCCGGTTGGGGTCCCCTGGGGTTGGTGCGGGTGGTTACTCGACCTGATTGGGGGGTTGGTGTGGGTGGAGGGGTGTTGGGTTGTTGTGTCCGCCTTTCGCGGCTCTTTCGTGGTTTATCGCACTTTTTCTGCTCTCACATTGCAAGATTTATGCTCTCATTCATGGTGCGATGGGGTGGGTTTGTTCGGGGTGGGGTGGTTGGCTCCTGGGACTGTCTTTTTTTGGGTTTTTTCAGAAAAGTTACTGTTTTTATGCTTTCAATTTATGTATTCCTTCAGTACGCATTACACCACTGCTGCGCTCGATCACTGCATCACGTCTGAGCTAGACACCGCGCCCTCCCTTCGACTGGTGCCCTATGGGGGTCATTGCCTGCCGCACTGCTCTCGTACTCTTGCTGTTCCCCCCGGTGTCACACCTTCCCCCCTGGCAGGCTTTTGCCGGCTCCATTTCAGACTTAAAGCAGCTGACTCGCCTTTGTACTATCCAAGTATGACCTCCCCGCCACACATGCTAGCTTTTGACCGCAGCTCCTACTCGCTGCCCTGCGATCCCTCCTATTATGTCCTCACACAGTATGACTGACACCATATGCTGGTCCTGGAATATTCGTGGCCTCAACGACCACCGCAAGGCCCGGCTCATCCATTCACACCTACTTCGTCATAAAGTAGACATTTGCCTCTTACAGGAGACTCACTTGTTGCCTGCGACCGCCGCTAGGCTTCAGTCGCGCCACTGGGGCGAATCGCACTCCTCTTTCTATTCCACCTACTCTCGTGGCGTGTCCATTTTGATACACAGGGGACTTCCATGGCACACAGATCGGGTACTCACTGACCCTGAGGGACGGTATGTTATTCTACACGGCTCCCTACTTTCCCAACCAATGACGATTGCTGCTGTATACGGTCCCAACTCGGACGACCCTGCCTTTTTCACTAATGTTTGGCACTTAATATCCACACTGGGCCCTGCGGCACTCCTTTGGGGGGGACTTCAACGTTACCCTTTCTGCTGTCCTTGACCGCTCGGGCCCCCACTCGTCGCACCCGCAATCTGCGGCTTTCTTACAGTCCTTGCTAGCCGATAACTCATTGTATGACGCATGGCGACACGTGTGGCCTGAGGCCCGCGAGGGAACTTGTGTCACCGGTACCCGTGGCTGCTGGTCCCGTATTGATCTTTGGATCACCTCTCCTGACCTCCTCACTTGGCTTACATCCGTCACTAATATGGCGCGCACTTTTTCTGACCACGCGCCGGTCCAGCTCTGTTTACGCCTTCCCGACTCCCCACGTAGGGCCTTCGCCTGGCGGCTCCCCTCGAACGCTCTCTGCGACTCTGTCTTTTGTGCCGAGATCCAAACTGCGATCTCCAACTATTTTGACTTGAATGTCGGCTCCGTGGACTCGCCGTCTACCCTGTGGGAGGGTTTTAAGGCTGTGATTCGCGGTGAGTGTATTTCAAAACAATCCGGAGTCCTCCGCTCCATCCGCACCACATTAGGAACACTAGAATTGGAGATTAAGTTAAGGCCCTGGACTCTGCTCAGGCAACTCACCCCAACTCCGAGACACTTGCTCGCCTGCGCGAAAAGCACTCAGAATTTGCCAGGGAGGCCGAGAGGGAACTCTCCTTTCTAGGCAGAGAGGCCCGGGCGCGCCGTTTCGGCGAGGGCGATCGGCCTGGCAAGACCCTAGCCAGCCTCCTTCGTCCCCCCGCACTGCATCATATGTTGCGGCACTCCAGGACGGCGGCCCTGCTAGAACCACCTCCCCAGAGGAAATTAAGTCACGGTTTACGGATTATTACACGCACCTTTACACCGCGGGCCCCACACCTTCGCGGGAGGACTTCAACCAATTTTTTGACACCATCTCACTCGTTTGGCTCGAGGACCATCACCGCGAATTTCTTGACGAGCCTTTTTCTAAGGAAGAAATACTTGCTGCCATCACTGGTTTGCCCGGTGATAAGGCCCCTGGCTCGGACGGCCTCCCGGCTTCGTTTTATAAGACATTTGCCCCGCTTCTGGTGCCGCACCTGGCCGCTATGTACAATGACTCCTTCGATAGTGGCCTCTTCCCGCCATCGCTCCGTGAGGCGATCATAACACTTCTTCTGAAACCAGACAAGCCCCCGGATTGCCGCGACTCCTACCGCCCCCTTTCCTTAATCAACACGGACAATAAGATATTTGCAAAATTGATAGCCTCCCGTCTTCTCCACTTCATGCCCCTCATCGCTCTTCCGGACCAGTCCGGTTTCATTCCGGGCCACGCAACATCTCACAACCTTCGGGCTATATTCTCCGTTCTGCACCAGATTAATCCTAGCCTCCCCGCAGTGGCTGCTCTTCTCGATGCCACCAAGGCATTCGACACCTTGGAGTGGCCCTTCTTATTCTATCTCTTGCCGCGCCTCGGCTTCAGCAATGTCTTTATTCGTAAAATTCTACTTCTCTATACGCGCCCTTCTGCCCGCCTTCGGCTCAACGGACAAGTTTCTGACCCTATTCTAATTGAGCGTGGCACTCGACAGGGGTGCCCGCTCTCCCCTATGCTCTTCGCCATTGCGATGGAGCCTCTTGCGGCCAGACTCCGGCAACACCATACTCAGAGGGGCATTGGCTTCTCGGCCCGCGCCCTCCTGGTCTCCATGTACGCGGATGATATTACACTGTATGTCCGCCACCCCCAAGACAACCTCAGCCCCTTGTGCGTGAGATACTACGGTTTGGTGGATTCTCCGGAATACAGGTGAACTGGAGTAAGTCAGTGCTGTTCCCTCTTACTGATGCCACCACACCATTCACCCCGGACTTTCCTTTTAAATGGGCCTCCGGCCCCACCCGCTACTTGGGTGTCTGGCTGAGCAGGGATCTGGACGATCTCTGGAAGGCTAACTTTGGACGTGCCGTAGACTGGCTCGAGTCCAAGATACCCCATTGGAACCGGCTCCCCTTGTCGCTGGCTGGGCGTATTGCCATTGCCAAGATGGTAGTCCTCCCGAAATTTCTTTATCTCTTTCTAAATATTCCCATACCACTGACGGCCCATTTTTTCCGCAAGCTTCGCTCCCTAATCATTTCTCTGGTTTGGGCTGGTGGGCAGCCCAGGATTGCTTATGATGTCCTTACTCTCCCCATGTCGGCTGGAGGCATGGGCGCCCCAACTTCAAACTGTATGCCTTAAGTGCCCAGGCCAGTTTCCTTCACTTCTGGATTCATCCCTCCCTTTTCAGCCGCACGCTGCGGTCGAAGCTGATCTTGCTGCCCCTTGGCCGCTGGCTACCGCCCTGTTTGCTCCGGCCGGCCGCGCGCGGGCTGAGGTGGACACGGTCGGGACTTTATGCTGGGCCTGGTCGGGATTGCGTCGCCTCTCCAATGCTCCGTTGCTTTCAGCAAATGCTATGCCGATTGTGCGCCACCACGCTTTCCCACCTTTCCATCCAACCGGCATGGCTAAGCATGCCGCCCGCTTGGGGCTGGAGACACTGGCGGATCTCTACCCTGGAAACACCTTCTATTCTCTTCCTGCTGCCTCTGGCCCTATGGACACATTGCTCTATTATCAGCTGCGGGCTATTTGCAAGGAATTACACCCCACGTTCCCACAACCTCCACCTTCGATGCGCGCGCTTGATTTTATATATTCTTCTACCTCCCCCGGAAGCTGGTGTCCAAATTATACGCCCTTACGTTATCAACCTCCGTCGTCTCCACTGATCGCGCACGCGTGGCATGGGGCGAGGACCTTGGTATGGACATTTCCCAAGCCGACTGGCTTTATTGCTGTAGCCAGACGAAGAAACTCTCTCCCAACTACCGTCTCCGCCTTATACACTTCAAATACCTGCACAGGCTTTACCGAACCCCTGTTCAGCTACATAAAATGGGACTTGTTCCCACCGACAGGTGCTTGCGTTGCTCTGCCCCTGCTGCGGATTTCACTCATCTGGCCTGGTTGTGCCCAAGGGTGTCGGAGTTTTGGCGGGAGGTCTGCGCCGCCCTTACTGAGATCGTTTCCGCACCGGTCCAGCCCGACCCACCGTTGTGCTTGCTGGGCTTTGTCAAGTTCTGTCCGGATGCCTCTCGTCGATTGGTCGCAATGCTGCTTGTCCTTGCGCGGCGTGGGGTGTCCATGTGCTGGGGGCGCAGGCCGGCGCCTCAGTTCGCTCACTGGCTGGAAGACGCATCGAGATGTCAAACTCTTCTGTCTGAATTCTGGGACCTTATGCCTTCTAGGTCTCGCCCGATTGACATATGGGGCCCCCTGGTGACATACCTCCACACCCGATCACATTCTGGCCAGACTGCCTCTCCCGCGCTCCCCGCTGGCTCTCCGCCCGCGGCGGCCGCCGGTGTTGGTCGATGGCCCTCTCCCGCCAGTCCCCCTCTCTCCCCCCTGACCGGACCTAATGCCCCCCTCTGCAGTGCTGCCCCCACACATTTCAGATATTTGTTGCTCAAGAGTGCTTTGTCATGCTGCATATTATACTGTTTATTTTTTGTCTGAAATACTCCCCCTACTATTGAGGTGCTTCGTAAATGGCCCTATGTGCTCAGTGCTTTGACTTGATGCAAAATGTATGTTGGTAATGCTGATTATGTTCAATAAAGGTTTTGAAAATTAAAAAAAACCACACAAAAAAACTTGTAAATATGCCCTTTGATTTTTTTTTACACATCCTCAGGTTCTTTGGTCCAATGGTAATCCAGTTGTTTAAGACACTGTCATGTTATAGCGAAGACGGTGTTTGAAAATCACAAAGTTAAGTGTCTGCAGAAGTTAAAAACCCAAGAAATCTGTGCATGTCTTTCATTTTGAGGGTTTGGCAATTCAGAATTGGAACACATTTTTGCCTGTCCAGCTGAACAACAGTTTAGCATAAAGGTGAATTTTTAGGTTGTTTCAATACCTCTTGCACATGCCGATCATCTTCTTTGTCTGACTAGGAATAGGTCAGGATGGCATCAATATGTACAACCAACAGATATCCAAAGAAGAAAGATCTTATTTATGAATTTTTGAAAGCATCCAAGTCATTACACAATCAAGACCTCTGACCTCCTGGTCAGGGACCTGCTCTCCTCCCCCGCAGCTCCGCTGTTAAGTGCAGCTGCTCCGTGCACTGTGCTCTGCCTGGTCAGGTAGGTGTTTGAGGCCCTCCTCCACCAGCAGGCTCCTGCCTGTGCCTCATCTCTGGTGTACAGTGGGAGAGCCTTGCTCTTCTGCTGGCTGCTGCTGTCTGTCTCTGTCTTTGTGCCGTTTCTGTCTTTCTGTGCCCGTTTTTCTGTCTTCCCTTCTAGCCTCTTCACTGCATTTTCTATTGTGCCTGTCTTGTCTTTTCTGTCTTTCTGTGCCTGTTTGCCCTCCATGCCCTTTCTGCCGCTGCTGCCCCCGCGGCCCCTCCACCCCTGCTAGTTCCAGCGCTTCCCTCCCCCTCCCCTGCTTAATGGCGGACGCTGCGTGGCCGCGCAGTGGGGGCGCGCCAAAGGCGCGCCAATGGCAAGCCCGTCTGCGCCCGTCCATGACCCGACCGCGGCCAGCGCCAGGAACCCTGGATCTGCAACATCCCACTGCTACAACCCCGCTGCCCTCCTCGCACTCAACCCTGGAAGGAACAACAACTGCCAGCAGTCGACGCCGAACACCACCCATGGCCAGTTCTCCTGCCGTCACTGCCGCCAATCCTTCACCTTCGACCGTACCCCCACGACCCCCGCACCGAACGTCAACAACACAGAAGCCCTGAAGTGCATCCTCCTCAACGTGCACTCCCTGCACAGACACGCCGTAGAGATCTGGAACCTCCTCGCCACCCACTCACCAGATGTCGCCTTCTTTATAGAAACCTGGACCAACGCCTCCTCCGTGCCCGACATCGCCACCGCCATCCCCGACAGATACACGATCCAGAGGGAGGACTGCCCCAACCGCCCAGGAGGAGGACTCACCATCGTACACAAGAGCTCCCTCCGACTCTCCACATCCACCACGAAAGACTCCTTCCCCACCACCGAACACCTTCACTTCCAGGTCCAGACCAGCCCCAGAACCACTCTCCACGGCACCCTCGCCTACAGACCCCCCGGACCCTGCGCTTCGTTCACCACTACCGTCGCCGACCTCATCGCACCCCAAGCCATCGCCTCCTTGGACTACATACTCATCGGAGACCTGAACTTACACCTCGTCACCCCCAGAGACCCCAACTCCGCCACCCTCCTGGACAACCTCGCCAACATCGGACTGAAACAGCTCGTCACCATGCCCACCCACCAGGCAGGACACACCCTCGACCCTATCTTCGCAGGAGGAAACAATATCCACTTCAGCCACACCACACAACCCCCATGGACAGACCACCACTGCGTACAGTTCCACGTCGACAAACCCATGCTGCCCAAACCTGCACCACGCCCCCCACAAAGGAACTGGAGCAAAGTCACTGAGGAACAACTCAACTCCACCCTCAACCGTGACGCCCCCACCACGTCGACCGACGCCAACCTCGCAGCCAAAGGACTCCAAAGATGGATCTCCAGCTGCGCAGACAAGCTTGCACCACTACGCAACCCCGACAGACAACACCCCAGGAAAGCCACCTGGTTCACCGCTGACCTCCAACAGTCCAGACGCACCTGCAGATGTCTTGAGAAGAACTGGAGAAACAGCAAAATGAATGAATGAATCAGCATTTCTAAAGCGCATGGTTACCCGAGGGCATCCCAGCGCTGCTAGCAGTGCAGTCCAAAAGCTCCGAGCGATATTTAGGGAAAAAGAAAGGTTTTAATTTGTCAGAAGACCACACCACCTACAAAAACGCCATGACGGAATACCACCAACTCATCAGATCCACGGGACTGGTAGTACTCGCAAAAGAGTCTACATATCCCATCATGCCACTGGAATGCACTTTTCCAGAACTCACTAATTTGCATGAGAATCAAAATAATAGAGAGCATTTCCTGCTAAGCATCACGAAGCACGCCTATGATTAACATGCCGCCCTGCATCGAAACGCGTCAGGAGGCGCAAAAAGAATATTTGGAATGCCGTGAGGAGCGTTTATTGGAAGTCAGATGGCAGGCGTCCAGCTGAGTGCCCTCCCAAGCTCTAGGGCGATTGTGTAACAAAATTATTCGCGGCGGCCCCGTCGTAGGGGAGAGAGGCACCACCTCTTTGATGAGAGAGGGGCTGTGGCAAGGAACCTTCCTTGCTATAAAGCGCAGGAGGCCTAAACGAATGAGGCTCTTCATGGCAGACCAAACCTACTAAGGACACATGCTGTTAATAAATTGAGCCAAAACGGGAACCTACTAAAGGGAACAATCACGCTCGCAAAAGGGACTACATATCCCATCATGCCACTGGAATGCACTTTGCCAGAACTCACTAATTTGCATGAGAATCAAAATAAAAGAGAGCATTTCCTGTTAAGCATCACGAAGCACGCCTATGATTAAGATGCCGCCCTGCATCGAAACGCGTCAGGAGGCGCAAAGAGAATATTTGGAACGCCGTGAGGAGCGTTTATTGGAAGCCAGATGGCAGGCGTCCAGCTGAGTGCCCTCCCAAGCTCTAGGGCGATTGTGTAACAAAAATACATATATATATATATATATATATATATATATATATATATATATATATATATATATATATATATATATATATATATATATATATATATATATATATATATATATACGTATATTACCTACTTGTGGTTTCCAGTAGGTAGTTATAGTTAGGACCTTGTTTCTATTCAAAAAGCGTTTTTTCTTTTGCCAATATCTTTGGCGCCGTTTGACGAATCTTCGCGAAATTTTCAAAACTAATGGTTCACTCAGGTCAGCTCCTGTCTTAAAAGTTTCGGGGTGATTCATCAAGCGGGGGCTGAGAAAAAAGGGGGTTAAAACTAAACAAATATGAGAGATCAATCAAAGAGAGGAAAGCGATTAAATTCACCAGGGACTGCCTGGATTATCAAAGAGGCCAAATCTATACGTTTGCCAGGCGCTTTGACTCTTTACGCCATCAAAGGTTATCAAGCAATGCAACCTCAGGTAATTCAAACAGAGAAAAGAAACGGATGGGAGACACAAGTTCTGAGTGGAGCTCTGAGGTAGACACAGACTTGGAAGACGGTGCCAGAGCCGTAGGCATTGTAGAAAAATCATGTACAGTTATTGCAGAAATGCGTTTTTTAGGATTGGATCGAAATACCAATGCCAGGCAAAGACCACCCAGAAGGAAAAGAGGCCGGGGATTCAGAGGAGGCGTAAGAGACAAAGGAGAAGGTATGGAGTTGTGGTCAGGTGTGAAGGCGCAAGAGAACAAACAGAGCAAGTAGAGAAAACACCCATTACTGTTATTAACCTTTCAGACCTGACATTATCTGAAACAGAGATCAACACCCTATCACTGGGCCTCGCCTACTGCAGACAAACAAATTTTAACTACGCCCAAACACGAATAGATTTTTACAAACTTTAAGAAAATTAAAACTAAGGAAATATTTTGCAAATAAAACGGGCAGCAAAAGTCGTGGACAAGAGAACGTGTGCCAGGAGACAAGAAGTAATTTGGTGATAGACGATTTGAACCTTCTTAGGGCCTTGGATGCTTTGGAGAGAGCCAATGAGGATTTGAATATGGAAACATCGTTCAGAGATACTGTGGACAGACTGGGTATAGACATTTATGGAACAAGCATAACTGATTTTAAAAAGAAATCAACCTTTGTCCCAATACTCCTCAAAGACTCAATTGATTCATTTTCGGATCGAGTTATTAAGGATCTGAAAGATCTCTCGATAGAATCAAGTAAAAACTACAGTAAAGATATCACGGAAAAGGAAAGGAATTACAATAGAATTATGGACAAACTGAAATCAAGAACGGACATAGTGATCCGACAATCGGATAAAGGGGGAAACGTAGTTTTGTGGCCCCTGAGTAAGTACAATGAGGAAGCAAAACTTCAGCTGAGAGACACTGAATACTATCAGCGAGTGCCTCAAAGTAATCTTACGGAGGTTAAGATTAAGTATCACAAGGAGCTATTGAGATGGAGGGGAATGGGACTTATTACGGAAGGAGAATATCAATATCTAAAAATCAACAATACTGTAGCACCAGTAATGTATCTAATACCCAAGGCCCACAAAGATATGGTATCCCCTCCAGCAGTGGCGACTGGTAACATTTGAAACTGGTAGGGCGTAAAAGTTCCGGAGGAGTGACCTGTGGTGAGCGAGTGTAGCGAGCGAGCCCGACAGCCATATGGAATGTTTGGGGGGGTTCTCCCCCAGAGAAAATTTTGAGTGGGCTAATGGTGCGTTTTCAAGCACATTTGAGAAAGCAAGAAAGTTAATAAGGCAGTTGTGAAAGTGTAGTTATGATTATGACTTCACTAAAGAATTTTCATTCGATAATGATTTAGGGAGCTGCTTACTCAGTATAACCACAGCCCTTAATTACTATGTAAAAATAAAATAGTATCAGTGCCCTTACCTTAAACCCTGATGTTGTGGAAAAGCAGAAAAGGGTGCTGGGTTCTATGCAACACCTCTTTGTCCAAAAATTATGTGCACTTCTTCAGGCTGTAACAAATGCAGAAACACAAAATGTTACACAATTAGCGGTGGCAATTATTTCTTTAAGTGGTCTTGTGCCCATTTCATGCCCTTTAATTCTACTACCACTACTACTACTACTACACACTGTGTTGCCTGGGCATCTTTTTATACCTAGAGATGACTTGGAGGTTATTTAGGTTGGGCCCTAATGGGGCATTCGTAAAACATTAAGGGGCAGATTTACAAGCCCCTTGCGCCACTTTTGCGTAATTTTTAACATGTGAAAAGTGGCGCAAAAGTGGCGCAAGGGGCTTGTAAATCTGCCCCTAAGTGCATAAGAGCGCACTTAATAGGAAAGATGTTTTGCCATTCTCTTTGGACCTTGGTGTACCAGCGCTATAGTCGCCAACCCTACCGATTTAGGTTATTGGCTACCACGTTATCTGCAGAACTCCCTCTTACTGATTTAAATTTTGCTTGCCATCCTGCTCGTTTTCATGAATCCAGGAAGATGACCTGTATGGGATTAATAAGCACTGAGGCTGCAGACAAGATCCTCCTGTTTATGAATAATAGTGCTGAGGGAGAGCAAAAGAGACTGCATTGGGTTAATGTGTTAGGCATACTGAAGGGACAGAAAAATAGCTGCATGAGGTTAGGCTAATACAGTCAGGGGGACCCTGATAAGAGGGATTCTATCTGGGTGAGTAATGAGGGAGCAGAAAAAGGCATGCAAGTGGGCTAATAAGTACCAAGTAATGCTTTTTATTCTGCAGCCAAAGTTAATATATCAAAACATTAAAATACCCAAAGCATAGGGTACGACATTTACAAGTCTGCCCCCTATTTTAATTTAAGCACCTCTGAATAATTATTGTGGGGACTGCCTGCTATCTCGCATCCGAAGGTGCACAAACCACGAAAATGCGCTGTGTGATGTACAATTTGGTAAAAATTTAGCAACAATGAACCCCAGGGTGTGAAATTTGACACCCATGTGTTATTTTCCCAACTCAGACGGCACACAGTTGACATCAGAGAGACATTCTTCGTAAACTGGGTGGCCCCCTGGACAAACGAGGTGAAGGGGCTCTGGCACTCCTCATCTCGTGATTATTACAGGCTATATGCTGAAAGCTTCACCCCATTCCAGCCTAATGGTGTCTATACTCTGCTCCGCATCAGGCATGCAGCTGACTGAAGTGTGCAGGCTGCTGGCTACTTTATTAGAAGCCAGTTCAACTCCACCATTATTCACCAGCCCAGCATGTGTCTAAATGCTGACTGTCATACACAGACACGTAGCATCTCAGTTCATCAGCGCTCCTCCTGTACTTAATGATGGTTTTAAAGAATTGTATGTGTATGAGAAAGAGATATTAGAGGGGGAGAGAGCAAGTCAAAGGGTTGTATCATGAACAATGCGAGCCTGTGGAAAAATAGTTTTCTGCAGGTGCATTTACGTGATTTATGCTCCTAATCGCAGGCCCTTTTCTATGATCAGCGCTGATGTGTGGATTCCATTTTCATCAGTTAGGGGACATTTTAAACGGTTCCTAACTGAGAATATAATTAAAAAATAGCAAGACCTGTTTTCTGCCATATTCTCAGTAAGGAAAAACTATCATAAAAAGTGCACTAAGTGTGGCACTAGAGGAATGCAAACCTATTTTTGCACACGCGCACCCTCTTCATGGTCTGGCCCCCCAGAGGTGTTTGTTAGTAAGTGGTAAGAAGGGAGTGCGACCGGAGACAGCTGCACAGGTGAGGGGAACATCTGCTGTCATGAACGAATTAATCGGGACAGACAGTTTGAACTTCAGCCCAGCTCCAAGGGCGGCAGAAGTTAACCATGTACAGTACACATATACCCTTATTACAGCAAATTTTATACTGCAAAGTAAACAGCATTACAACACAATCCCACCCAACAAAGAATTGGAAACGGCATACAGCACATTTTCGATGTATTTTTTTACCTTCTTTTTTTACTCGGCTGCCTGCTTCAGCGTCTCTGAGGCCAACACTGAGACAGTGCTGCCTTGCGGGCTTGCAGTGAGGCCAGACCCGGGCCTGAGCGTGGCATGTAGTTAGTCAGTCAGAGAGATGATGAGTGACATGGTGGTGGTCAGATTGAAGGAAGGAGGAATAAATACCACCTCACTCACTACTCGTCTCGACTGCACCATCCACACTTCACTTTCTCGCCATCGTGGAGGCAAATGCGCAGGAGCTGGAAGTAGATTCAGACTCCAGCTCGGCACCAGGAGTCAGGGTCCATCACTGCAAGGCTTCATATTAAAGTCGTGCAGTGATTGGTCACGAACTCCGCAAGCCTGAAAGGAACTCTCCTATCCTTGCGCTGCCTTCTGTGCACCAGAGAGGCCTGCTAAAAATGGGGTGTGGCCTCGGACCACTCTCAGCAATCCAGCTGTGTGGGGCTTACTGGAGGTACCTGGTGGGCTAGTTGGCCCCCAGGGACCCTCAGGAGGCAAGGGGACTTAATCCCCCAACCCAGAACACACCAGGAGGCGTGTTTGCAGAGTGGTGGAGAAAGGGGGCGTGGCCTGTGTCACCTGTCAGCTATCCCACTATCTGGGGCATACTGGAGGTATCAGGTAGTTTAGTTGGCCCCTAAGGACCCCCAGGAGTGAAGTGGACTTTAATCCCCATCCAAGAGCGTGCCAGGGAGAGCGTTTGCAGAGTGGTGGGGAAAGGGGGCGTGGCCTGCAATGAGAACTTAGCAATGCTGTTGTGTGGGACTTACTGGAGGTAATAGGAGGGGTAGTTGGCCCCCAAGGTTGTCCTTGGGGGCCAACTAACCCTCCTGTTACCTCCAGTAAGTCTCACACAGTGGTATTGGTAAGACGTCTTCGGAGGCCATGCCCCCCTTTCTCCACTGCTCTGCAAACGTGCCTCCTGGCACACTACGGGTTGGGGGATGAAGTCCACTTTGCTCCTGAGGGACTTTGGGGGCCAAGAAGCCCTCCTGGTATCTCCTGTAAGTCTTACGCAGTGGAATTCCTGAGCGCTGGTTGGAGGCCCAGCCACCTTTCTCCACCTCTCTGCAAATGTGACTACTAGTTAAAGAAGCATTTGCAATGTATTAGGTTTCACATTTGCGAGAGTTAGAGCTATGGGCGTTGTAAATGTAAAAGTGTTTTACTAATGTTTCGTGGAGTGGATGTAGGTTGTGTGTAGTGGAATTATGTGGTATGATGTGCAGTGAAATTATGTGGATAGACTTTGATTTTGATGTGGATAGAAAGTATGTGGTATTTAGTGTATAGGAATTATGTAGAGTGAGATTATGTGTTATGGAGAGTAATTACGTGGTATGGTAGTCTTTGTTGTGGAGTAGTAACCTCAGGTTTAGTCTTCCTCATTTCCATAGAAGCTAAACTATAAACTCAATGAGACCTAGTCAGAGGTATGAGCAGGGCCACTGGAACTATGCGACTGTTTGGCTGCACTGACTTTTGCACAATTATACGTTTTCTGCATTTGCCACATAATCCATCATCTGCTGCATAATCTGTAGATTTGAACAAAAAAAACCTTGTTTCTAGCTCAAACAGCTCAAACGTTACCAAAAATGCAGCGACAAGTGTTACAGCGTGGTGGAAGGCCGTTTGCAAACCTAGAATGGTCACCTGTTACTGATTGCTAAATGTGGGTATTAAATTGGTACTAATGGTGTGCAAACCACTCTTGCTTCTTTCTGCACCTCTTTTGCCTCTTTCTGCATTTCTGTTGCTTCTTTCTGCACCTTTCTTTCTTTTTCTGCACTTCTTTTGCCTCGTTCTGCACCTCTGTTGCCTCTTTCTGCACCTCACTTGCTTCTTTCTGCACCCCTCTTGCCTCTTTCTGCACCCCTCTTCCCTCTTTCTTCACCTCTCTTGCCTCTTTCTGCACCCCTGTTCTCTCTTTCTGCACCTTTCCTGCCTGTTTCTGCACCTCTCTTGCCTCTTTTTGCACTTCTCTTCCTTCTTTCTGCACCCCTCCTGCCTCTTTCTGTGCCCCTCTTGCCTCTTTGTGCACCTCTCCTACCACTGCCTGCACCCCTCTTGCCTCTTTTTGCACTTCTGTTGGTTCTTTCTGCACTGCTCTTGCTTCTTTCTGCACCTCTTTTGCAAATTTCTGCATCCCGCTTGCCACTTTCTGCACCCCTCCTCCCTATTTCTCCATCTCTCTTGCTTCTTTATGTACTTCTCTTGCTTCTTTCTGCACTTCTCTTGCTTCTTTCTGCACCCCTCTTGCCTCTTTCTGTACCTTTTTTGCCTGTTTGGGCACCTCTCCTGCCTCTTTCTGCACCTCTCTTGCCTCTGTCTGCAGTTCTCTTGCCTCTTTCTGCACCTCTTTTGCTTCTTTCTGCAGTTTTCTTGCCTCTTTCTGTACCCCTCTTGCCTCTTTCTGCAACTCTGTTGGTTCTTTCTGTACTGCTCTTGCTTCTTTCTGCACCTCTCTTGCTTCTTTCTGCACTTCTCTTGCTTCTTTCTACACCTCTCTTGCTTCTTTCTGCACCTCTCTTGCCTCTTTCTGCACACACAGGGCTTCTTTTAAATTGACCTCAGGCTCAGCAGTGTACACATGCAAGTGCAGAAAAGGGCTGCTGGCCTCTAAACTGCCATGCCCTATTATATGCTAGGATCTTAGAGGTAGTTTTAACCCCCTGCCCTATTATGTACTAGGGCCTTACAGGGGAGGTCATGCCAATCACAGGGGTACCCCAACCCATAGTGTACCCTAGTGTATGTAGGTGTTTTCACTGTATTCTAATTGTCTTTCAGCATAGCACTGGCTCCGGGCCTGGTTAGGCAGAGCCCAGGGTCAGTCAGAGTTAGTTACCACCAGTACCAGTCAGCAAAAAGCTGGGGGGTGCCCAGGGCACAGGATGACTTTGCAACAAGGCCTCTTTCTGCACCTCTATTGGTTCTTTCTGCCCATCTCTTGCTTCTTTCTGCACCTTTCTTCCTCTTTCTGGACTTCTGTTGCCTCTTTCTGCATTTCTCTTGCTTCTTTCTGCGCCTTTCTTCCTCTTTCTGCACATGTCCTACCAATGTAAGCAGTTAGAAATTAGCATTTATAAAATCTTGGAAATTCACTAAAAAACATAGGTTTCAGGGAAGTTATAGTTAGAAATTAATATTTTAAAAACCTTATAAATTCACTGAAAAAACTATAGGCTTCAGGGACGTTATAGTTAGAAATTAGCATTTAAAAAACCTTGAAATTCACTGAAAAAACCATAGGTTTCAGGGACGTTATAGTTAGAAATTAGCATTTAAAAACCTTTGAAATTCACTGAAAAAACCATATGTTTCAGGGATGTTATAGTTAGAAATAAGCATTTAAAAAATCTTAGAAATTCACAGAAAAAACCACAGGTTTCAGGGACGTTATAGTTAGTTGGACATTTCACTCATACAAAACCAGAAAAATTCAGCCGTTATAGTTAGTTGAGCTAACTATAACTTGCGCCCCCGCAATGCACTGCTGATGACGTCACATATTACATCACTCATGACATGGTCAGTGACATCACTGATGACATCACTTATGACATTTGAAATGACATCACTGATGACATCACTGATGACATCATCCACATGATAATCTGATGCACCTCCGCACACCCTAATATAACCTTTGATACCCCCACTCTAAAATACAGACTACCATTTTCGAAACCAAAGACACACTAACACCAGTTACTACATACCCACTCACTGATTCCTAGGTCTACTCACACATCTACTCATTCACCCATACAGTCACTCATACATGCAGTCACTCATCAATAAAGCACTATCATATGCACTCATACACCTATACAGACACTCACACACTGCCACTCACCTATAGAGTTACTCACACAGCTAGTCAGTCATGCAAAGAATCAATCACCCTCCCATTTACTCACCTACACTGTTATACACACACCACCTCACTTATTTATACAAATACTAACACATACTTACTCTCTTATACAATCACTGACACAAGTACACACTCATCCATACAGCCACTCTCACAATCACTCACTCTCACATATAATCATTTATATACTCTAACACTCACATATACTGCCTTTCACATATGTAGTTACTCACACATGTACCACTGAGACATCCATTCACTCACCAACACAGCCATACACACACTCACCCACCCATACAGCCCCTCACAGATGCACTCTTGAAGCCATACACCCAGTGAATCACACACTCACACATCCATGTAGGGAGTCACACACACCCCACCCACCCACACAGACACTCAGGCACCCATACAGATGCTCAGACAACCAATCAATAACCCATATAGACACTCATGTAGCTACTCACCAACCCATGCAGCCGCTTACACACCAACTGACAGACTGATACAGACATTCACACAGTTTAGTCACTAACCCATGCATTCAGTAAGACATGTTTAATCACTCACTTATATAGTCAGTCACGCACCTACTAAATCATCCATTCAGACACTCATACACCCACTCATTCTTCAATACACCTTGGCCTATATATATATATAAAACATGTTTAAACTTTACAGAAACACACAGTCACTGAATGATGTCACTGACCATGTCATGAGTGATGTAATATGTGGCGTCATCAGCAGTGCATTGTGGGGGTGCGAGTTATAGTTAGCTCAACTAACTATAACGGCAGAATTTCTCTGGTTTTGTATGAGTGAAATGTCCAACTAACTATAACGTCCCTAAAACCTGTGGTTTTTTCAGTGAATATATATATATTTATATATGTGTATATATATATATATATCCCAGAATTTCGCCATACACCTTCCATTCCAGAGGAAAAAGACGAAAATGGACCCAATTGCAGTGCGTAAGTGTTTATTTGCTGCCACGCACCTCTGCCACGACGCGTTTCGACCTTCAAGAGGTCTTGTTCACATAACGGGCATTGCGAAGTGTCCCAAACATTTAAAGTGCTCGTGCATAGTCTCGTGACCAAACACATGACAACATTTTAAAAGACATAGAAGAGTTGATTCAAAGGCATGATAATATCATTAACCAATCGCAATTCCTTTTGGAATTAGGACACATATATATATATTATTATTGTTATATTTACAGCACGAAATGACATATCACTAAAAAACTTTTAAATCCATTATAGTTGAAAAAAAGTTTAACGAATTCATTACATTTTGTGTTAAATCGCTTGTACAAACTATATTTCCATAAAAGTTTATAAAAATATATAAAAGTAATAGCGTACATGATAAAAACATAAATGGAAATATTTTCACAGTTTAAAGGTGAATGTACCGTCTGTAAACAATTTAATGATGGCCCTAAACATACCGGTATATACCCGGTTAGAAAGACTAGAGCTCTATCATAATGAGTCCTACATTGGTTTGATGCCTATTGAACTAATAATGCCCATAATGGGCCTTATAGCAACTCATTCTCATATTAAAAACATAAAGTGCTAGTGCTGAATGTGCCACCCACTCGAACCGGTCACGGCCCAAAAAGTGATAAGTGTTAATAAAATTTAAAGGGTTAAGGAGGCATCTCTATCATATTATTAAAACAGACTGAACATGGACATGAAACTTTTTGATTAAAGTCTATACAAATATAGAGAAAATTAATATTATTAGAGAAATAGTGCAAATAAAGCTGGCTTTCATTATAAACAGGTAAAAAATGGGTAAAAAAATCCTCACTGGAGTTCAGACCTGACGGAAACTTTGTGTCTAACTCCAGGATATACCTGGTTTCAAGTTGCCGTAATTGTGATTCTCGGTTACCTCCCCTACGTAAAGGTAGGATTGTATCAATCACATAGTATTGTAGATGTTCAGGATTGTTACCATGTGTGTCCTTGAAGTGTCTTGCGACAGGATATGCTGGGTCACTGTTATTAATAGCCTTTATGTGCTGGAGTATCCTCTTGTGGACCTGCAATTTGGTACTACCAATATAACGCAGACCACAGGGACACTCCAGCACATATATTGCATATTCTGTTTTACATGGCAACAGCTTATTAATATGTATTGCCTCAGCTCTAAATGGGCTAGTATATGTTGTTCTACTGTTAGCATGTTTACATGCTTTGCATCTTGAACACTTCACAAAACCTCTTCGGGAGGTCAACCAATTTTTAGTATTGGTAACTTCTGGACTGCTTTTTACCAACATATCATTCATGGACCGAGCTTTCCTAAATACTAGATCCGGGGTTCTAGATATATGTTCCCCCAGTATTGGATCATTTTGTATTAGGCCCCAGTTTTTATTAAATATTTTACGAATGATTTGATGTTGCTTATTATATGTTAAAATCATTTGTGTTACTGGGTTGGTGTTATCTTTAGTTGGGCTCCGATGGACAGCCTTTGTAAAAGCATGTCCTCCCTTTGAATGTTGCCAGTCTTGGTAATCGCTCTGTCAACTACCTTAGCGGAGTAACCTCTCGAAATAAACCGTTGCTTGCTTTCTCGCTGGGCCAATTTGCATTCATCAGGGGTGCTGCATATGCGCTTAATTCGCAGCATTTCCCCATAGGGTATACTTTGAATGAGATGTCTGGGATGATGACTGCTGGCATGTAATATTGTGTTGCCGGCTGTTGGTTTTCTATACATCCTAGTTGAGATTTTGTTATCACTGATATATACTTCAACATCCAAAAAGCACACTTTTTGTCTACTTAACTGCGCTGAGAAATGCAAGTTGAGATATATATATGTATATTACCTACTGGTGGTTGCCAGTAGGTAGGTATATTTAGGACTGTGTTTCCATAGGAAAAGCGCTTTTTGACTTTCCTATATCTTTAGCGCCGTTTGACAAATCTTCACAAAATTTTCCCAAAAAAAGTGTGCCGATGATTCTTGTTGTGCATGGAAAGGTCTGTGGCGATCCGTCAAGCAGGGGACGAGAAAGAGGGGGGCAAAAAAAGTGCATTTCCCATGTTAATTCCCATATCAATTTAGACACGAATACAGCATGAACCACTGAACAGAATTACACCAAATTTGGCAGAAAGGGAGCTGTTGGTGCAGAAAGTGAATCTTTTGTAAATGTGTGTAAATCTATTCTGAAATTTGGGAGATATTAAAGAAAAACCAAATGTAGCTATCTAGGGCAGCGAAGGCTCCGCAAACCCTCCCGATCTCATGCTGAGATCTGATTAGCTGCCAAGACTTCAGTGTTGGCAGCCATCTTGGGACTCTGCTTCAGCAGAGTACCTGAAAAACGGTTAAAAAAATAGAAAAGGGGGCAGGGTAGGAATACCCTGACCTCTTAGCTCTGGTGCTGGGGTCCCAGAGGGACCCTGCCAGGACAAAAAAGCATTTATTTTTCGCTGTTAATCATGGCGGATCCGCGACTCCAGCTAAAATTCACCCAAAAATCGACAAGCGCGAGCTCCCATGCCTGTTTGGGAAAAAGGTCCATGGTGGGCCAGGTCCTGGGGGCATTGTTTAAAAGAAGGAGGGGGAACCCGGGCCCCTGCTAAGTCTCATGGAGCCCCCAGGGACCACCACCTCCCAAGGCTTTATCTATAAAAAAGGAGTGGGGCACAATGGGCCCCCCTCCTGAGGCTCTATAAGGAGAAAGAGGCCAAATACATGTCAACAGTGAGCAGATAGATCCAAATAAAGGTGAGAAACGAGCAGAATGAGGTAGAATAAAGTTCACAAGGGAGCAGAAAGAGGCAAAATAAAGGTCAGGAGTGGGCAGAGAGAGGCAAAATAACAGGCAGAATGAGCAGAAATAGGTAAAATGCAGGTGAGAAACGAGCAGCAAGAGGCAAAATAGAGGTCAGAAACGAGCAGCAAGAGGCAGAATAAAGGTCAGGAGCAAGCAGAAAGAGGCAAAATAACAGGCAGAACGTGCAGAAAGAGGCAACATAGATGGCAGGAGCAAGCAGAGAAGAGGCAGAAAAACAAGCAGAAAACGAGCAGATAAGGCACAAAACCGAAGGCAGCAGAGAGTAACGGATTGAAGGCAAGCTGGACAAGAGGACCATCACAGGGGGAGCTGACGCAAGGGTCTGCTCTTGTGTGCCCCCTACTTTTTTACCGCACACTCACTGCCAGATCCACTCATAAACCCACGCACCCAATCACAGACCCACTCACACACCCACTAACTCCCACTCAGGCTCACAGACCCACTGACATACACACTCATGCACCCACTCACAAATCCATTCAAGCACTCATTCACCCTCTAACATCCCTCCTGAAAGACTCCTACACACACTCACAGACCCAGTCAGTGACTCACAAATCCACTCACAGACCCACTCAGACACTCATGTACCCACTCACAGATCCACTCAGACACTCATGCATCCACTTACAGACTCACTCACCCACTCCCAGACCCAGTCAGACACTTACAGACCCACCCAGAGACCCACTCTTAGACTCACACAACTACTCACAGCCCTACTCAGACACTCAGGCACCCACTCACCCACTCAGAGACTCATAAACCCACTCACCTATCTATACCGCCCCTCACACACCCATTCTCAAAGATTACAGGTTAAAGTTAGAAAATAAATTTTTAGAAACCATAGAAATTCATTAAAAAACCAAAGGGTACAGGTAAGTTATAGTTAGGAGTTAGCATTTAAAAAACCTTAGAAATTCACTGAAAAAAAACAAAGGGTACAGGGACGGTATAGTTAGGAAATAGAATTAAAAAACCTTAGAAATTAACAGAAAAAAACAAAGATTACAGGGACAGCATAGTTAGGCTCAGATTTCACTCGTACAAAACCAGTGAAATATAGTTACCTGAGTCTATACCAGTACTCACACACCCACTCACTCCTACAACCACTCACACAACCATTCACTCACCCATACAGCCACTCATAAACCAGTTACTCACCTCCTGGTTGAGGTGTTGGCAGCCAATCTGAGCAGTGCATTTCCCTGCACGAGCTTGTCTTTGATCGCTGAGACTTCGCGACCAGAGATATCACTATAATTTTAAACTTAAATTTCTCAACAACTACTGAACAGATTTACACCAAATAAGAAAAAGGCACTTCCTTGAACCAACATCTACCTCTCTGCCAAATTTTGGTGTAAATCCAGCGGTTCGGGCTGTAGCTGTGGCTTAAGGTTCCTATGGGAATTAGCATTACAAATGCACCCTTATTTCGTGCCCCAATTTCTTGGTCCCTACTGCACGGATCACCCCCAAACTTTCCATGAAACACAGAACCTACCCTGACACTTTTTTGGAAAATATCATGAAGATTGGTCAAACGACGCCAAAGTTATTGCCAAGTCAAAAAATGCTTTTCCTATGGAAACTATGTCCTTACTATAACTACCTACTGGCGATTCTGGGCTCTGAATGATTCTTAATGTAACAAGTTCATTAGCTGTGACATAACACATTCATTTTCAGCTTTTCCATCAATAATCAATCACTTCAACCACCACTGTCAATACCTTAAACCAGAAGTTACTCAAGGAAAATATGAGCTAGGTCTGCAAATATCAAAATCTCAATTCTTAATCTCAAGTATTATTCTCTGACTATTTTTTTGCATCCAGTACACTTTTGATAAATCCAGGAGAAAGACTTTGAGTTTCAAATCTGTGGGAACAAGGGTCCAGCTGTAGCAATTAGGTATCTGGACTACCAAGCAAAGAACAGTCTGAAACTTGAGGAACTGATACTCCATGAATCCAACAAGGCCATCACCATTACAAATCTCATAAAAGTCCTGCGAGTCTCATGGACATGTAGTGTGTCTTAACTCCACTTGTATGTTTCATGTAGAGCAAATCATCCCACTAAGTGGTACCTACACTTTGTGCACACCACTGGCATTTTCTCCTGGTGGCAAAGTCCCAGGCTCTCTAGTAATCTATAATACTGTGCCTCCGTGCCTGTTCAGTGTATACAGGTGAATGAAGTCCAAGGATTATGATAGAAATGCGGTCTTAACATCATCACCTTTTTGACTTTGAAAAATGTATATGCTCCACACAAATCCAATTTGATATAAATGATTGCTTTCCAATTCTGACCTAATAACACATGGAATAGCTGTAAAAGATTAGCATTTCTTTTGTAACCTTGTTTAAAGCCCAATAATCTATGCATATCCTGAACTCATCATTCTTCTTTGAAAAAAGAATAGCATTGACAAGAACGGGGAATTTGAGTTTCGTACAACCCATTTGATAACAATTCTTTCAAGTATTATTTCAGAGGTTCAGTATCCTGTTCTGTAAGATCTTGGACTCTGCTGCAATGTAAAACAGGACAACCTGTCTGCACTTTTAAGAGAGATTAGAGATCCAGTTTCAGGCGGGTGCGGTGAGTGACTTCACCAGTCTGCAAAGGGATGTCTGGGTGGTCCATAGAACCCCCCCTTCTCTCCCTCCAGAGGGCTGCTATCAGGGGGCGCACTGACAGTGTGCCACCTTTTAGGTGGTGCACTGTCAGTGCGCCGCCTGACAGCTTCTTTGACTCTGTGCCCAAGCCTATAATACGTCACAGAGGCAAAGGGATTCCCTCAATGAGGGAACACGCTCTGGTGATAGTACTGGCACTATATGTGCACCAGCGCTATCTGTATTAAAGATATGGCACTTTCCATAATATGGCCCCTGGTGTTCCTTATGGTGTGATACTTTCCATGGAGGTTGCATCAACCGTTTTGTGTGCAGAACTACAAGATAATTATCAAAGAGCCCTACGAGTAACCATTCTGACTGCGTGAACATCGCCGCCCAGCAGGGGCACTTGGAGCTGGTGGTGTGTCATGACATGAGTGTGTTGGCAGAGAGCGTGCTCGAGTGTGTGACTCTGTCTATATCACTAGTGCTGCATGCTGCCAGGGTGTTCACAGCAGCGTATGGCTAACACTATGTGACTCTTTGTTTCTCTGTGGCACCTTAACAGGGAGCCTCTCCACTATAGGCTGGACCATAGCTGGGTGAGGAATCTTCATAGTACGCTACCAGATTCAAATAGGATTAGCATCTCCAAGGTGTAGAGCAGACACGAACAGTGAGTCATTCGTGGCTCCGGTGGTAAGGTCAGGTAACTGTGCTATGGCTTCTCTCATCTGCTACTGCGTACCTCATCTGTGCTACTGAGTACCTCGTCTGTGCTATTACAAACTCATACATCAGGTTGTTATTTTAGCTTGTTTTGTTAGTTTATTGTTTGTTCCCCAACCCCCTTCCCTTGGGAGTACCAGTTAGCATCTGGTTGGCTCTATCCGCTGGCCGTCAGATGCTTTCAGGGGATTGCGGAAACATGCTGCCTCTGCAACTGAATGCAGGAAGAAGAACGCAATCTATCTAGATTGATTCTGACATCCATTAGTTTGAAAGTTATGTCATCTTTGTTCCCATTATTACACAGCAAGGAAAGTGGTTCAATTTACAGAATGACATACCCAGAAGACAACTGTGTGCTGCCTCTAGCATGCATTGGCTCTGGCTTTTATTTTCCTTTTACTGGTATAGGAGAGGTTTTGGTCAAACCTAAGTCCAAGAAATCACCTGTTGCTCTTGAATCCATTAGGAATTACATGGGTGTACTGTGTTGAGAAGAAAAAGGGGAACTGAAGGACTGGATCAAATGTATATGCATTTGTTCAGCTACATTAGTAAGGGTATGCAAGTACATATTAAATGCCACCTTCACAGGAGTTCAACGAAGACTAATCAGAAGTAGATATTGCCAGAAATTCATAGTGGATGGCAATAAAACCAGTTTTTATGATAGGAATTAGAAGGCTACCATCCTAATACTGGTATTTGGGCCTTACTTTCACCATTAGGTGCCCATATTAGTTTAGTGTTACAGCCTGTAAACATGTAGATACCAATAATTTTCATATATTCTGTAGTCTTTTCATGTGGTCCTTTCTTATCAGTCCCCAGTCTGATTTTAGATATGTATATTATTGGTATCTACATGTTTTTCTGTACATATGTGTGTTAATTAAGGTCTTCTGTGAACTTTTGTAGTACTTTTATGTAGTTTGGGTTAATGTACTCCAGAATGCATAATGATGAATAAACTCATACAAGGTTGTGGTACAAAGATATATGAGGGTATTTACTAAATAGTTTGATTAAGTCAGAGATTAGTGTCAAATGCAAACAAATAAGGGTTGTTTTGCATATGAATTATTACTGTATGCATTGATGCTTCCCTTTTCTTTTGTGACATTCTAAGAATATAAGCATTAGAGAGCTTGAATCCTAAGAATGGAAAATCAGAGAAACCCTAGAATCGAGTAAAAAAACAGCACCGTAAATTTGTGCACCAGTAGATAACTGATGTTACAGTTTGTTATCAGGTGAACTTCTTAAGTGATATCAACAGAGTGAGAAAGTGAATTATTAATTGGGATGATGGTAGCCCACCACAAGTAATAAGGTCACTATCTTGTTAGGTCCAGTTAAAGGTTTCAGTAACTCAAACCTGAGCTCAAACCCTGGTAGCTATGACACAGAGCTAATAGACAACGTAAGAAAATATGTAAACCATTTAGAGGTAACAAAACATAACACTTGTATTTTTAAAGCGCATGTTCACCCAAGGGTATCTTGGCGCTGAATAAAAGATGTTTATTGTTACCCAACGGTACTCATTTTATCGACCTCAGAAGGATGAACGGCTGAGCGGACCCACCGGGATTTGATCCTGTGACCATGAGGTCAAACCCAGGCCTCTGCAGTGTACACATTAGTCCACTAAGCCACCAGGCTCCACAATATCGGATAGACATTGGATGAGGTTCCAGTGAAGCATTGGTTTAGACAATAAAAGTTCAGAGAGGTAAAATTCTAAATTCACTCCCACTTGCCAGATGGACACTTTTAGCACCGTTGCCAAGTCACGTTTTCTATGTTTGTCACATTTTTAGAGCGCAGATTTCTCCACTTGGGCAAGGCTGCAGTTTGTAGCCCAACAGAACTCCATGAGGCCAGATACAATCTACACAAGGTGTTCCTGAAATGGTGTGGAAAAGCTCTGGGTGGGAGAAACCTGATTCTTCCAGATTGACTTGGCAGGTTTGTCCCAGCCCTCTGGAGATCTTTCTAAATCCAGATTTTTCAGGATTTTAGGAGGAGTACACTTTGTCACAGACAAGGGTCCCAGGACCTGAGGAACAGCACTTCGAAGTCAAGCCTCACTCCAGCGGAAGCCACCAGCACGGTCCTGGTGGAGGTTTAGGTGGACTGGCAAGCTGTGCTGTTCAGGAAAAGGCTTTGTGTAGCTTGTCGTGACACTGTAGCTTAACAGGAGGTCAGCCAACTGACACTTGGAGTCTACTTCTTTGTCCTGGGTACAGGTGGGATCAAGTCACAATTTCTATAATAGGTGCAGTCCTTCTGTTTTTCCACAGGTCGAGAGTGTTCTGAGAAGAGTACAGGGGATGCCACACTTATGCCTGGCACCAGCTTGTGGGTGGGGGTGACTCCTGGCTCCTCCCTAACCAATGGGTAAAAGTTCCTAGGGATTACCCTACCCACTTTTGCAGGCCTACTCTAAACAATTCCAGAGTGCCCTTTTCTGCTCAAATCCAAGAAGGTGAAACCCTTCTCCCCTGTGCAGAGCCTGTGTGCCTAGCCCAGAGGTGTGGCCAGAGAAATGAGTAACCCCGCTCTGTGATCACTTGAAACTGGTTCTAGAGGCAGCCCACCATCCCCCTCCCCCCACTGGGATTGGAGCTTTCCTAATTGGTGAACAAAGAAAGGGGCCTCCTCAGGTGTCAGTTAACATTTGCCTGTGACAAGGGAGGCTTCTACGAAGTCAGTCAATTTCCTGGACACTGGCCAAATGATCATCCTGCCAGAGGACTAGAAACATCTCCACACGCCCAGGCCTTCGTTTCTGCTGCGGGAGCAGTTTTCATACCTCATTCAGGGCTTGAGCACTCAGAAGGCTGCAGCTGGAGGTGAATGCAAATTAGCCTCCTAATGCTTCAGGGAGGGAACAGGTAACTTTCTAAAAAGCACCTTTTCTTTAATATTCATTAAATAGCCAACTTCGCCACTGAGTTGGCCTTTTCATGAATATTACAAACAGTCCATGAATGGAATTTCTATGTGTTTTATAGCCAAATATGGCATTATTAAAGGTAATAATACATCCTGGTGTTTCTCTACAGTACAGCCAGCCTTACTACAGCAGAATTAGCTTTTGGGAGCTAGTCACAGTAAGAACATGTTTAATATAAAATTTCTACATGTCCTAGTTTTCAATACCATACCCCCTGCCTTATGGGCAATAAGGCCTCTTTGGGGTGACTTACTATTATTAGAAAGGAAGGTTTAGACTTGTCAAAAAAATTTATTTTGAAAGGTCGAATTGCAGTTTTTAAACTGTCACAGTCATGCTACACTGTTGGACCTGAAGCCATATTTATGCTGTCACTGTAGTGGATGGCACAATAGCTGTTGCAGTCCACTAGTGGCATTTAACTTACCAGCCCTGGGTACACTTTGCACTATATACTAGGAACTTGTAGGTAAGCTAAACCAATTTTGACATATTTAGGGGTCAGAGCACATGCAGTGGGGCCTATTTAGCAGAGTCCCACTGCACAGAATAAAAAACAACAGCAGCATCAGTCCACAAAAGTGGGTGTGGCATTACAAAAAGAGGCACTTTCCTACAAAGAGATAACCTACTGTATTGAATATATTTTTGTCCATGATGTGCTTGATCTAATGTTTTATCAAGAGGACTAAAAGTGCACCATTTGTGTGCAGAAACATACTTAGTCTACACTGTCGCTCTGTCTCTGATGAGTAGTAATGCCCCATATGCGCTCTGGGGTAGTGGGACTGAAGGTCTCTTCGTCTCATACCCCTTTCCTTTGGCATTGCCCACATACCCGAGTATGGATCTTGGTTGTGCACTCCCATCTCAATAAAATAGTGGATTGGAAGAGCCAGATAAGGCCTGCAGTAGATGCACGCAAACAGGTTTGTGGTTATGACAGGATTTGGGTCATGTGATCATATTTCCTCAGTCCCTGTATGAGACATGCTATGGCAAGTAGGATCCCCTGTGGGGTCCCAGTATGGAGTCTGGGAGGCCATAGAGCAGGGTATTACCACCATCCAGATGTGAGTGCACAAGGTCGTGAACACCAGTTCTGAAGTTTTTTTAATAAATAAATTGTTTTACTTACTTTAGATGAGAGAACTGGTACCAAGCTGCCTTTGTCTGTTTTTGTCAATGTGTTCCTTGAGTGCGAGGTTGGTGTCCAGGATAAATCCAAGTGATTTTGGATTGGGTGAAAGTTTGGCTTGGAAGCTGTTAAGGTTCACATCATTGAGACAAGTTTGTTCTGTTTCTTGTTTGTTGTTCTAGGCAAATGACAGGAATTCTGTCTTGGTTGGGTTCAGCTTCAGGTAGAAGCTTTTCAGTCATATCTGGATGATGTGCAAGCAGTGTTTGAGGCACTGGATGTCTGAAGCACAGGAGACTTTTAAATGGAGTTGTAAATCATTATCACATTGGTTAATCCTGATGCTGTTATCTATGAGTAGAGCACCAAGTGGTTCGATGTAGAAGTTGAAGATAACCAGAGAAATATGGGCATGACATGTGCAAACTGATGACAGCACTTTGTAGAGACAAGTCGGTAAAACAGCGCATTGATTAAAGTTTTGCTGTTGATATGCAGGTGGCCAACATATGCTGTTTGACTTTTAGCTTGCTCAACTGAGTATCTCATTTTTTTATGATGATCAATTGATAATATGAGTACCAGTAAACTAGGTAATGGCTGGACATTTTATTTACAGATCATATAAACAACAACACTATTGTATTAGTCATTGTATAAGAAACAAAGCATTACTATGTTGCATCATCTTCTTACACCCCAAACACCTGTGACCATTCCATGGACTTTGGGATAAAAAACACAAGTGAAATGTCACTAATCTTCTGAAAGTGATATATACCCTTCCTTGTGGTGGAAGCAAGCTTGTGAAAGCTTCCACCTGGAGGATTTTTAATGCACTCAAGCATCAAGATGAGTCATGGCAAAAGCAAGCAAAAGTATGCTGATACTTCTTTAGATATCAAGCTGTGACTATGGGGAGTTTTGCATCAAACACACCACCTTTGAAACAGACAGAACAAAGGCCCACAATCACAATAAAAAAGTCTACCTAGCACCTTCATACAGCTTTTTAATAAATCAAAAAACAGTGACTGTAACAGATACAAGTAAATTGATCATTTAAAAAAAGTACCCCTAATCTCATCCATCACTTTTAACTAGGTATTGGTTACCTGGAGGATCATATTAAGTTATGGTCGCTTGTCCTCTGGCTCTCAATATGGTCTAAAGAGGAAACAAAATCCAACCACATAATAATAGGTGATTGTTTGGCCCTGGAGCATGGCCAGCATATACCTAGGTTCAAATACGTGAAAGAAGGTGTTGAACAGATTGAAAAATCTGATATTTTTGCTAACCAGATCAAGAGAATGCTGCTCCAAAAATATACTGATAACTTTGTTTCTGGCCAAATGGAATAAGGAAGTAACAAAATACTCCGTGCATACTTCTATTGCAACCTTGACCACCAGTGCAATAGAGCCATACTTGCACAATATATCAAACGTCCATCACAGTTTTCTCCTCACAAGATTCCCGCTTAACATAGTGCATGTCCTGTTGACCATTCCAGAGACAGGTTTGTGGCACAAGCCATTAGCCCTTGCCCTTGTGACAAACACTCGGTTCAATGCACAGCACACTTTGTTTTATTTTGTAGTTTTTATGAACAACCTTGGTCTCGATTTTTAATTCCACTGTTTCGTGATGGAAATTTTAGATCACAAAAATCTGTTGTCCCATTTCTACAGGAACTTGGCACTAATCTATTATGTATCTCAGTAGCCAGGTATATTTAACCATGTATTAGAATCAGAGTGGCGATGATACCCATCTAGGATGATGATGGAAGAAGCATGTATGCAAATTCCTGTCCACGTGGCATTGTTGTTAACGTTTTTAGGACTTATTGTTTTATGTATTATTTGAACTCTTTCATTTTACACATACTTTTATATTTATCTTTTATGGTATTGTTCTTGGTGAAACAAAGGTTCATTTAATTGAATGTATAAAAACGCTTGAAGACTTCAAGTAAAATCCTAGACTGAGCGGCAAGGAGCAACATTTTACACAAATTAAAATAAAGTTGCCACATTGAAATGGTTGCAATGTATTACTTGTGCATGGGTAATTATAAACAGGAACTACTTAAGATACACTACACAAGGCATCATAACACTAGTCCTGCAAGACTGCACGGCCTCATATTACTACCATAACGATCCCTTGGAAATTGGTACGAAATAGAATTAAGTGCCTCATTTATGAGGTTTTGGCGTAGGGCAGCACCGTAAGGAGTCTTGTAGCGCTGCCCTGCGTCAACAGAAAAGGGCAGGGATGCGCCGTATCTACAAGATACGGCGCATTCCTGTCCTTTTCCCATGCACTACCGCACAATGGGCTGCCATGCGTCAAAGCATGCACCCTTGCACCATGGAGCAAGGATGCCTGCGTTGAGGGATGATTGGTTTTGTGCAGGAAGGGACACCTTCCTGCACATAAACAATCACGGTAGGTGCTTTCCTCTTTGTATTTGTGCTGCAGAATGCAACACACATAGAAAACTGGAAAAACGAGGGGAGGCGTAGGAGTCTGATGCATTCCTAGGGTTACGAAACCTTGTAAATCTGGGAATGCATCAGATTCTATGGGTGTTGTGTGGGAACACCCACAGCAACACCCATGGAACGCCCCTTTCATGCAGAGTACTGCATGAAAGGGGACCATATTTACAAGCCCATGAAAAGCCATGCAGAGTGGCTTTGCGTGGCTTTGTAAATATGGGCCGGCACACTGCGCAACCGGAGCGTAAAAAAAGTGACCCTCCGGTGGCGCAAGAAGCCTTGTAAATGAGGCCCCCAATTCTTCTTCACAAAGCCCTCCATTTACCTCAAGCATATAATTGTTTATCGACTTACTCTTTTATGATTGGAAGAGTGCAAGGAAGAAAGGCAGAAAGTACACCAGGAAAGCTACCATCATCCTCTAATATTTTTGATAGGCGTAGAGTTTAGGAAATTAGGTCAGAACAGAACCAACACAGAAAGTCCATAGTATATGTGAAAGGAACAGGAGACTACTGAAGATAAAATGTTCAAGAGCAGTAATACTATAATAATAAGCGTGCTTATCTTGAGTAGCATCCACCGACATTTACAACAAACAATGTCTCAATCCGCCCACTCTTTATTGTTTGTAGGGGTTTACTAATGAAGATGTTTCCACTCTTGTGGCAGAGAATTCTACATCAGCAATTGAATTTATGTCTTTCAGGATTATTTCTGTGAAATCCTGACTGGTCTAATGGGAGCCATTATCGGCCATATATGTACCTTTGTGAACCAGGTCCAGAGAGGCAAAACATGTGCACCTGTGGAGCATGGGAGCACACATTCACAGCCTCTTGCTGTATTGACACAACGTGATTTTTGTTACTCAGTCCCGTGGAACTCATTTTTTTTAGACTGGAAGAATGAATGTCTGATGGGACCCACTGATATTTGATAGGATGGCTCTGGGGTCCATCACAGATTCCTGCAGTTGATGTAGTAATCTACCAGTAGAGGCTCCTGGAGGGAGGGCGGTGGGGCGGGGCGGGGGAGGGGCAGGGTGGGGAGTGGGGGGTAGTAAACTCTGGCTTATGGCCGAACTGAGTTAAGTACATAAATAAATAAATAAAACGAATTACATTACGCGCGCTGCATCGCCGATTGCGATGCAGTGCGCGCAATGTAATTCGTTTTATTTATTTATTTATGTACTTAGCTCAGTTCGGCCGTAAGCCGGAGTTTACTACCCCCGCCCCACCGCCCCGCAGCCCTCCCTCCAGGAGCCGCTACTGTTTACAGAGCTACCACTTCGTCATAAAAAAAATGGCACTAAAAATATATTTTATTCCCACTTTACAAATACATGGATAAATACACTGAATTCCTGAGGGATGTTTTTTACAGCTCAAAGGAGTGTCTGCAGAGTAGTGAACTTGGCCCTTTACAAAAGAGGGGCAACGTTTCCTAAATATACTACACCTGAGACTGTTGTAATCTAGTAAGTGAATGATGCATCCTCTCTGTTCTTGCCCTTATGCCTTGCTGCTCAGTCTATGTGATGTCATCCGAATGTTGAGAGTGTTTGAGTGTGAGAAGGAATCAGTTGGTGTGGAAGGGCTGAGCGGCAAGGAGGCTGCTCCTGGTGGGGCATTGTATGAGGCCTAGCATGAGACTTAATATGGATCCTATCTGAAGAATAAAGCTGTGATCCTGAACTACATCACTGGACTACGTATCTTCCTTTTAACCGTAACACTGGCGACGAGGATGGGATTCTGAAACTGAAGAAACTACAACCTGTGGATTTGAACAAATCTGGCACCCCTAATGCCCCACCAGTGACCATTTCATCGGTCGCCCCAACCAGTAAGTGCCAGTTTGTCTTGGACTTTCCTTCATTATCTTGTTTACCTGTCTTTGCTGAACTGTTCCTGTCCTGTAACATGTTGACAGAGAACATCATCTGTGACCTGGACATTATTTGTGTACTAGTGAGTACTGTACATTTGGCTTTGGCTTAGTTCCTGCTGCCTGTTGGATTTTGGAATCAAAGGTGCCAGTTCCTATCTGCCTACCTACTGTCCACTGCCTGCCTGTCTTGGAAGAAGTCTGCCCTCCTGCTCCTTGGGACACTCTCAGAGTAGTGACCTACTCCTACTTGTTCGTTGTCTCTCTCTCTTCATTGCCAGTTCTTGCCTGCCTGCCTGCTCGCTACCGCTGCCCACTGCCTCCCTGTCTTTCTGCCTTGGAGGAGTGTTTGTCTTCATTGTCCTGACCTTCTGTGCCCCTAATTCTGTGCCGGTAGTGCCTGAAATCAACATTGGTGAGACTGTTTTCGTCAATTATTTTTTTTACCACATTTGAGACCTGTTTGGTCTCTTCAACCGCTCTATTGTTGTTGGATTTAGGGCACGAGCTCCGTTTGGAACACTTGCATTTTCCGCCATAGATTGATTTGAACCAACTGACTTTGTCCCTGCGCGCGCAACCTCACCTGCGGTCTCTTCTTGGGTTCCTACACGACATGCTGTTCATCGAAGGGACTTCTATGACTTGACAAGAGACGCTTTTGGAGCGCCTACGTGCCGTGAGCCATCCGGCTCGGCGTCACAGACGTGCCGCCATCTTTTAGTTGGACCCTGTATGATGTTTCCTGCACTTCTTACGAGGGTTTTCTGCCAACCACGGTACAATAAAGTTAATTGAAACTTTTTCTTCTTCGTTAATGGCAACGCTGGCGATTGTAAACCTCGTTGACATTTTGGCACATCAGCTAGTTGAAGGCCTAGCAGCGCTAACCAAGATGGAGTCGCTGTGCTACACCGCTTAGGATGTGGACAGTTATGTGGAACTTTTGGTGAGGACCTCGGGTGAGAGATCGCTCACCGGAGTATGAGACTTTCTTTTTGTTTTAATTTCATGTGTGTCTTATGTGATTATTGTACCTTTCACTGGTACCTGATCCTGTATTTGTATGAGAGGGGGGAGAGAGTGTTGTGTCTTTGTTTGGTATATGTATGTATAGAGGAAGAGAGAGTGTAGTGTCCCTGGTCATGTCATGTTCTGAAACTGAAGCTTCTTGCTTGTTTTGGTTTTCCCTCTGAATTGGTAGTTACCTCGTGTGAGGTGTAGGACTGTGCGTTACGGGTGCGCACATGAGAAGACTTCTTCTTTTGAAGCTTCTCTGACTTGCCTGTTTTGGTTTTACCCTCTGTATTGGTTGTTACCTCGTGTGAGGTGTTGGACTGTGCGTTACGGGTGCGCACACCTTGTGTGAAGTGTTGGACTGTGCGTTATGGGTGCGCACATGAGAAGACTCCTTCTTTTGAAGCTTCTTTGATTTCCCAATTTTGGTTTTACCCTCTGGATTGGTTGTTACCTCGTGTGAGGTATTGGACTGTGCGTTACGTGCGCACATGTGAGAGATCTACCTTTTGTGTAGCTTTTCTGTCTTACTTCTATTGGATGTACCCTGTGAGTGGTTGTTGCCTCGTGAGAGGTGTTTGGACTGTGCGTTACGGGTGCGCACATGAGAAGACTACTTTCTCTTTAGCTTCTCTTGATTTACCCTTGTTTTGGTTGTGGTATGTGTATCACCCTGTGTTTAGGGGTTGCATAATTACCCTAGAGTGTACGCCTTCGAGTGTTGGGCGTGCGATTTAAATAACACAACACTTTTGCGTTTCTCTCATCTCCTCAGGATGGGATGGGATGGGGTGTTGGACGATGCTCTTGAAGATTGATGTTATTCTTGTAGCGTTATGTTATTTTTGAAGCTCTTTGACTTTTGTATGTGTGTATGTCCACCTCCGCACATTTAATTATTGTCAGTCATATTGCATGTATGTGCTATGATCTCGCATGCTTGTATTTTTACAATTTTGATGAGGGAGGGATGTGTTGTAATCTAGTAAGTGAATGATGCATCCTCTCTGTTCTTGGCCTTATGCCTTGCTGCTCAGTCTATGTGATGTCATCAGAATGTTGAGAGTGTTTGAGTGTGAGAAGGAATCAGTTGGTGTGGAAGGGCTGAGCGGCAAGGAGGCTGCTCCTGGTGGGGCATTGTATGAGGCCTAGCATGAGACTTAATATGGATCCTATCTGAAGAATAAAGCTGTGATCCTGAACTACATCACTGGACTACGTATCTTCCTTTTAACCGTAACAGAGACCATGGTAAAGTGCGGCACATCGCTCAAACATCAATTCTTCTCCTTTGTAGGCCTGTGGTGTGACATGAAGCTGCTGGGTATGGTTTTCTCCATTCTGACAAAGGGGTAGCCTTAGTCTTCTGAGTAACAGTGTGACAACACATCCACCAATACTACCATTGAAAACTGAAATGTAGAAATGAGCATACGTACACGTCTCCCAGGAATAGTCTTATTGAGCTAACATGCTTCTGACAAAAAATAAAATAAACATACGAAGAAACATTCGAAAAATAAGAATACAAAAATAAAAACTGAAAAAGTCAACAGCATGCATAAGTAAAACGGGTTAGGAAGAGTGTTTGGGCCAATAGATTGAGAATAAGGACAGGCTGCAGGTGAAAAAAATTGAAAATTGCTTGCAGGCAGCAGTCACACGCTAACAGCAACACCTTACTATAGGAATGTGGCTGATTCAGGTGTCACATTTTTGCATCATGCATTGAACAATAACGTCAAGTGTCAATACGTCGTGTGTATTTTTCTTTATAAGTGCATGCATTGGGGACCTTGTTTCACCCACACGCACCACACTGACAATTCTAGTACTCCGTATAATACTGGAGCAGGACGCATATTTCATTTGAAAATGATTAAGCATTAATGGGAGGCATGATCTAATTCAGGAATTGGAGAAGAAGGGAAATAAAAAGCTTTGGCAAAATTCAAAGTTTTAGTGGTTTCAGATTCGTTTTTTTTGATGATAGAGGTAGACGTGACTATATCAGGGTGTTCCCAAAACCCACAGTCAGTAATTCATGGATAGAGATAAGCTAAAAGCTCTCTGAGATAGCCCTGACTTTCCGTTTTGGAACTTGAAATGCATAGTTGCAAGCTTGACTATCATAACCTTTCTATTTAGCGTAATGGATTACCAAACGTTTTAAAAGGATTCTGCCTGAAAATGTTTCCTGGAATCAAAGAATCTGTCAAATAGTTTGGAATTACATGAGAGAAAACTTTCTTAATTGTACGTTTTTGTTTTACGTTGGCCTCCTTGCTTTTCATATACCAGTTGTATATTAATATAAGCTCGGCAATTGAGAGTGGAATTTGCCTATAGTGAAAATCTAAAGTGCCTCCGCATATAAAGTAACATTTTTGTACTTGAGTCTGTTGGCATCTCAGCTAACTAAGGGACCGATTACGAGTTTGGCGGTGTGGGAGCGGGCTGCCAAACAGGGCCGCCGCCCGCCAGATTACTAGTGTTAGAGTGGTCTGACGGGAGGGCGGGTGGCATAGCGGTCCCGCAGCGGTGCAGTTTAAAGGCTCATATGTGAGCCTTAAACTACACCACCGTGGGACCGCCAGTGCACGTTCCTGCACGGCATGGACTGTGCAGTCCATGCCGTGCAGGAATGGGGTGCATGCACTCAGGGGGGCACAACATGTGCCCCCTACATACACCCCAATGCACAGGGCCAAGAGGGGACCCTGTAGGGCCCCCTTTCGTTCCTCACCGCTAACAGTTTCATGGAGTAAGAACCTCAATGAGACCACTGGCGGTGAGGAAAGCCGTAATAGTGCATCCCCAAGCATATTGCGGCCCTCGGTCCACGCGCCACCACCAGGAATCTCTGATTCCTTGCGGCCTGTCTAATTCTTTTGGAAAACAATAATATGCTATAGGTGCAACCGAAAGTGGACCTCATTGGAGCCCTGGGGCTTCGTATGATCCAACAAATGTGGCTCATAGATACTAACATTTCAAATAATCATAAAGAATCAATGGGTTAATGAATAATTCATTCATGGAGCAAATGCTGCTTCAGGAATAATAGTCACAGTGTCACAAATATATGGCATGAAGCTCTAATCATGTAGGTATGCAGTAATAGAAATCAATTGGTGCTCAGGTAATCATATGATGTGCGATAAAATGATGTGCAAAATGTGCACTTAAGACAAAAAGCAATGGATCAATATTAGTTGTATGCAAATGTCATATGGTTATACAAGTTCGAAAGCTAATGATGTTTAATCCTATTGTTTGTGGTGCTGATGATGTTTTGATCCTTCAAAATGAATTATTCTGTCTTCATTAGGACAAAGAGCTTAACCGACTATGTGATTCTATCAGAAAAACTGTGAAAATTTTCAAGAATTGTGATAAAGGGGAACAACAAAAGGATGCTGTATATTAAACCGACCTATGTGGAGGAAATCAAATTGGCCGTGGAGTGTATTAGTGCTTAGGGTCAGACTTAGAGCCAGATGAAGATGGCACAAGGCTACAAACATGGGGGTGTATCCTGCCCGTCAAACCCTCAGTCTACCCGCTCTATTATGAGTTGAGTGAACCATCATCTTTCAGATAGTGGTGCCCCCACTGACTTCACCATTGCAAAGCTTACTCTGATGGTCCAACGGAATATGGGCTGTCAGATCAAGGACATCAGACCCTCAACCCTATTTAGAGTAGACTGTCTGATTCATGTTCTTTCCTGTCCGTTTATGTCAGGAAAAAAGAATAATGACTCCCACACCCGGGGACAACACTCATAGGGTGTGGGGGTCATTAGTTTTTTGTTTGTCAAGAAAAACTCTTGCTTTGCTAATTTGTTTTTGAAAAGCAAAAACGTTTGGTGCATAGCAGTACCTTCAGAGGAATTGTGGTTCCTCTGAAGGCAAAGAGATCACTGCTGTGCTAGCAGTGAACTCCAGATATGGCGGATGGTAGTCCATCATGGTTGTGGATGCAATATTTTCTGCGACCCTGACGTATGTTCGGACACCTGCCAATCTTTAGATCAGGCCCCTAGCCTCTTAACATCCTCCTCCTGATGATGACACAGATATGTATTTAGAAGGGTTAAAACGTGGTCAACATTATAAATAATAGGATTAATCCTCATTATTTGTGGAATGTATATAACTGTGTGACATTAGAATACAACTATTATTGATTCAATGTTTTGCATTGTGTTTGCACTTCTTTGCACTTCTTTTATCAGTCGTGTGATCACAAACCACTGACCGCAAACTGATTTTCGTACATATTCTTATATCATTAAATGCTCGTGTGCTGCTGTGCCCATTTTCCCCAAAGCAGCTTTCGCTCCATGAAAGTTTTATTTATTAACCTATTGATTATTTATGAATAATTGAAAATGACACTTCTTTGAGTCATTGTTATCATTAAGAGTCAGGCTGCTTCACATTGGGTTGGCGACTCACTCTTAAGTTCAGTGCAGAACAAAACTGAGCTGTTGATGCTATGCCTTTTTGAGGAGACATCTGAATTACTTTGCAAATCAGAACTGCAAGCATTCCTGTTACTGCTTTTTAAAAATATAATCCGCTTTGTGAAGCTGTTCTTCCCATCTCATACTTTTTTCTGAACTCAATATTGTTTTTCAACTATTTGTTAATCTGTGTAGCAAAATGGCCTTTTTGCACGGTCACCCCTATTTCTTTTCTAGATTTTGCTGCTGGTTATTTGACTCTGTACACTGGGCCACTGCTAGCCAGACCCCAGTGCATGTGCTCTGACCCCTAAAACTTGTCAACATTGGCTACACTCCTGATTGGCATATTTAACTAACCTATGAGTCCCTAGTATAAGGTACAAACATGTACCCAGGGCCTGTAAGTAAAATGTCACTAGTGTCACCACTAAAGTAACAATGCAAGGCATGTCTCCAGGCCTGCCACTGCAACATGGGTAGGTAGTTTTCAAATGTGCCCTGTTAAAAATCACCTTTTTAACCAATCTAAATCTTTCTTCTAGATAATAGTAAGTCACCCCTAAAGAAGGCCTTACCAATACTAAGGAAGGGTGCATAGTATTTAAAAGTTGGAAATGAATACTTAATGTTTTTACATGTCATCACAGTGAAAAGGGCCCCTTACCCATTTTTTACTATATCATCGTTGGCTGTGTCATAGAAAACACTGGGTTACTGTATTACACATAGTAATGCTAACTTCAGGTTGGCACTAGCTAGGAAAATACTTCAAACACTTGTTTTCATTACATAACAAAATCTAAATGCCAAAGTCAAATTTAGTTTTTTGTTAAGAAATAGTGTCTGTAGAAAGTCACAATTTTTCTGCCTAAAGCCTCTAGTAGCCTTTTCAGAGTTAATCTCAACTGTCAGCTGGCAGACTGCTGGCCTGCTGAAAGGAGGTGTGAATGGCTTCCAGGAAAGTGAACAAAGGGGCCTTGGGTTGAAGGAGACCGGACCTCCTCCTGACAGGATGGCCTGGGAGATATGTTCACCAACTACACATGCTTCAAAGGGGCATCCCCTGTCACAGGCAGAAGTAATTCACACCTTGGCCTACCCTTTCCATTGTCCAGGTAGTCAGAATGGCATCAATCCCAGTGCGGGAAACCTATTTTAGAATTGGTTTGCAAGGGGAGTTTCTCATTTCCATAGGCACACTCCAGGGGCTTACCCAGACCTCTGCCAAGTAGAAGAAAGGTTCTGGCAGGTTGGAATTTGGTAGGACAGTGCACTATATGAATGTATAGGGCCAAACCCCTAGTATATGATGTCAAAGTGGGTAGAGTTGCCCATTGGAACATTTCCCTATTCGTCAAGGAGTCTCACCTACCCACAAGCTAGTGCTTGGCATAAATGTGATACTCCGTGTACCTTCTTTAGAACACGTCTGGACCCATGGACGAGAGAAGAATGACTGTACCTGGTGTTGAACCTGTTGAGAGAAACCCCAAGGGCTGGACGTGCTCCCACTTGTATCCAGGACCAAAAAGTGGACTTCAAGGGTCAGTTGGCTGACCTCCTGTTAAACTACAGTGCCTGAAAAACTGCATGAAGCCTAATTTCCAAGAGTCAAGCTGATCATTTCCAACCAGATTTGCCCTGGACCCATGGGTGGCTTCTGGGAGAGTGAGTCTTAACCCCCAAAAGGTGCCCACAAGGTCCTGGATCCTCGGCTGGTGTTAGAGTGTACAGCTCTGACCCTACAACCTACAAAACTAGACACTTGGAAACTTGGAAACTTTTTCAGATCTTTTCCTCCAGAGAAACAGAGGAGACAAGAACAGGCGCCAAAGACGAAGCCACCGATACTGAATCAATCAGACAGCATTTGTAAAGTGCGACATTGTCACCCTTAGGGTTATCTGGGCATTGTGTCTCAGTCGAAGAGCCAGGTCTTGAGTCCCTTTCTGAAGCCTGTCAGCAAGGGGGCTGTACAGAGCTGGAGGGGAAGGTTGTTCCAGGTCTTGGCAGCGATGTAGGAGAAGGAGCGGCCACCGCTGTGGCTGCCACAGATGTGGGGTGTTTGTGTCAATCAATCAATCAATCAGGGAATTGTAAGCGCGCTACTCACCCGTGAGGGTCTCAAGGTGCTGAGGGGGGGGAGGGGTCCGCAGATCTGTTTAGCCAAAGAGCCAGGTCTTGAGGGTCTTCCTGAAGGTGTTCAGGGCGGGGGCGCGTCTGATGTCTGCTGGTAGCTCGTTGCAGGTCTTGGATGCAATGTGAGAGAAGGATCTTCCGCCTGCTCTGGCTCTGTGGATGCGCGGGGTTTTGGCCAGTGCGAGGTTGGAAGATCGGAGGTTTCTTTTGGGTACATGGAAGTTGCTTCTGTCATTGAGGTATTTGGGTCCGTTGTTGTGTAGGCATTTGTAGGCGTGAGTGAGGATTTTGAAAGTGACTCTTTTCTCCACGGGGAGCCAGTGGAGACTTCGTAGGTGTTGGCTGATGTGTTCGTGTCGGGGGATGCCGAGGACGAGTCTGGCGGCGGTGTTCTGTATTGTTTGGAGTTTGCGGAGTAGGGACTTGTTGATGCCGGCGTAGAGTGCGTTTCCATAGTCCAGTCTGCTGGTGATGAGTGCGTGGGTGACTGTCTTCCTTGACTCAGGGGGGATCCACTTGAAGGTCTTGCGGAGGATGCGGAGGGTTTTGAAGCAGCTGGAGGTGACGGCGTTGACCTGTCGGTTCATGGTGAGTGATGAGTCGAGAACGATGCCGAGGTTCTTGGCGTGGTCTGAGGGGGTAGGTGGGCTTCCAAGGGTGGTCGGCCACCAGGTGCTGTCCCATGCAGAAGGGGTGGTACCGAGGATGAGGACTTCTGTCTTCTCGGCATTGAGCTTCAGGCAGCTGTTGGTCATCCAGACTGCGACGTCTTGCATTCCTTTCTGGAAGTTGAGTTTTGCAGTGGTGGGGTCTTTGGTGAGGGAGAGGATGAGCTGGGTGTCGTCGGCGTAGGATACGATGTTGAGGCCGTGTTGTTGGACGATGGCTGCGAGGGGGGCCATGTAGATGTTGAAGAGGGTGGGGCTCAGTGATGAACCCTGTGGGACTCCGCAGGTGATTTTCGTGGGGTCGGAGAGGAAGGGTGGGAGTCTGATCCTTTGGCTTCTTCCGGTGAGGAATGATCGGATCCAGTCCAGGGCTGTTCCTTGTAAGCCTGTCTACTCTGTGCTACAGCTACCAAGGGTTGAGCTCAGGTTTAAGTTATTAAGACTGGTATGGAAATGTGACACTATCACTTGGTGAGGACCCACATTCCCTCCAACTAATAATCCACTTTCTCACAATCTGCAAGTTCACTAGAGATAAAAAGTAGTACACCCAAAGTGTACCTCCAGTCATATTAAAAATGGCTACTCCCCCTCGTTCAAGTCTATGAGGTGACAGTCAATCGTTATTCAGAGGTACAGGCCTTATTATGTTCACCCCTGGTGGGAGACTTCCTACGTGTCCTCCTTTGTAAAACGTTCAACCAGTCCCCTATACCTGGACACCTTTCCCTTTATGTGTGTGAGTGTGCATGTGTTTCATATTTGTGTGTTAAGGGATCTATTTATTGCACTGATGTATATTTTGGGCTCTGTGTATGAACTACTCAAGATGTTAGTTCTCCCCCAGGCCTGTTTTATCCAATGGGGATATAGCATCTGGTTTGCTTCTTTAATCAAGACCCATTACCTGTACTAATATAGTGGGTGGTGGAGACGGCCTATCATGCCTCTTGTAATTCAGTTAAGTTCACATGTTCCTTGTGTTTTGCTGTCCATTCCCTGGCAAAAGTAGCTATGGGTCTAAACCAGATCAGCTCTAACACACGAACAATCTTTAACCAAACTGGACAGCATAAACTGTCTGGAAAGCCTGCATGTCCAAGGTAAAGATCAGGATGTACTTTACCATGATTTGGGACAAGTATACAATTTATGTAATATACAATTAAATAATACACAGCTCACTGTTTGCCAGAAGAATGTTGATGGTTGCCACCCTTCTAATGTATGGGAACACACCTTGAAACCTAGCGTGTTTTGCTGGTGAAATCTTAGTGGAAGAATTGAAGCTGAGGAGGCTAGCAAGCTAAAGAGCTATTCTCTGGCTACCAGGAAGACCTGCACAAGGCCCAGCTGATGAACATATCCATGGAGGCTGCCAAAATGGGCAGACCCGCAGATGAAGTCGAGATAATTCAACTGCACAGTTGAAGAGAATCAGCCCTGTCATTTCCTCAATGGGATTTGTACACAACCCACAGTATCTTTTACATTGAGGTGCATGTTGGTGTCACCATCCAGGCCCATAGGGGCACTGAATTTTTGCTCTTTACATTGCCACTGGTGGTAGTTTTTGACACATAGAGTTTCATATATATCCTCACTGAAATTCACTGTTACATCCTAACCCTATCTTGCAGTCCCATGTTAGGACTCGTCAAGCCCTTGGATTCAGTGAGTGGCCCTGCTCATATTGGCAACTATGTCACAAGGTCCAGACGTAAACCTTGAGAGTGACCTGCCCTTTTCCAGATATCATCTTCTATGGAACCACTGTGGGACTTTATCATTGGTACTGTACCAATATTGGTTTTTGTGAGACCTACTAAGGGGCAGATTTACAAGCCCCTTGCGCCACTTTTGCGTCACTTTTAACATGGGAAAAGTGACGCAAAAGTGGCGCAAGGGGCTTGTAAATCTGCCCCTAAGTCTTTAGCTGTTCTCATCCTGAATTGTGTCATTCTGAATATTGACTACTGAATCCCTGTTTCCTCTGTTTATTGGACACCAGGAAGCTAAAGAGCTTACTGAGGCATTCAGAGGTCACACCTTTGACTTTGATATTCATTTTGAACCTAGAATCTTTGACTTGGGTGACAGGCTTGTTCTTGTTTGGTTGCCAGGCTTTCGGGTGAAATGGCTTTTGGGCTGTTCTTCTGCAAAATCAGTAATAGGGTCACAAACACACTCAGCTTTGCATCTAGGTCCACAGGCACTATGGCAGAGGACAGGGAGATTCTACTGATAACAATGTTTCATTATGTCTGGCACATCTGTCCTATTGATTTTGATCTCTTTATAGCGTAGTAAACCTGATAAGTCTGAAAGTTGTCAGAGAACCTGAAAATACTGCACAGGAGTAAAATAAGCATATTCCGCAATAATGCCTTGATTATATTGAAAGTAAAGTTTTGTTGTAGCACTAAGAACCCAATGTATTATATCCATTTACAAAACAAGGATGTGCATTTTAAATAACAGTTTGAGAGCGGGAATGCAAGTTATGTTATGTTATTTAGATTTGCATAGCACACTATCACCCAAGAGGGTAGCCTGGCACTCAGTTGCTTGCAGAATTCAAGAAGTGAGGAGAAGGCATTTATATGTAGTGGCTCATTGTTCCCCGCTTTAGGAGCGTTACGTGCGAAGGCTCGACCGCTGGATCTGACTTTCTGTATGTGCAAGATGTGTGCAAGCAGGAGTCTGGATGAGCAGAGGTGTTTGGAAGTTTTCTCAAAAGCAGGTGCAATTGTTGAGATATGCTGGGCCAGTGTTATGTAGTGCCATGAAAGTGTGGGCGAGTTGTTTGATTTGTTCATGTTTTTGTTTGGGGAGCTCCTTCAGGTGAGTTGTGATGCGAGTGCAATGTGAGAGGTTTGAGAGTGAGTCTGGCTGCTGAGTTCTGTTCTGAAAGGTTTGCAATGCAACCTGTGGAATAAAAGGTCACATTGCAAATAGTCTCTTCGTAGGAGATCATAAAACGGCCTTCTTAATAAATATTAATTAGGCAGGTCTCAATTTGTGACACCCTGTGAATGGTGGCTGCTAATGCAAGGATGGAGACCTCCGAGGCACTGCAGGCCTCCATCCTAGTATTTGCTTTTCCCAAAACGAAAATGTAAATTCTTCAAAAGCAACCCATTTTGGAAGACATCAAGGCAGCAGGCCTTGGTCTTTTTAACCACTGCCTGCTCCCCCAAAGGTCACTGACAGGATTCATAAAGTTAAGGTGTCTCAGCGTGACACCTTCCCTTTTGCAAATCAGTTACCACCCAACTTGAAGGTTGATAACTCATCAGTGGTTTGCGACTGCCAATGTAGTCACAAAATATTCATCCATTTCTTTTGCAGATAGGACCCTCCTATTTTTCAGTCTGAAAGACTGAAAAAGCCCTCTTATAAGAAAGAAAGAGTTTCCAGCTCATGAAAGAGCTTTGGTACACTAAAAAAGTCCCCATTTGGTTGCAAAGCCTGTGATTTTATGAATCACCAGATTTGCACCTTCAAAAGGGCTATATACAGTGGGTGCCAGGCCCAGAATGGACATTCAGTTTTGTGTGCGATGTTATTGTAGCACTAAATGGACAATCCGGGTTTGTGAGTTATGTGCCTAATTGTCTAACCACTTACCATCCTCTTACCACCTTCTTACCATCTCCTACTGTAAGGCTTCAAAGCTCGACTTCTATAGCCCTGGAGATAGAAGTTGCACTAAAGGGTCGCTTGGTTATCCAACTGAAGTGCTTTAGTATTGGGTCACGGTACACCAGTGGTAAATTACAGTATTCATTTTATTTAGAGCTATGTATCTACTGACTGCACAATGAAAAGGCCTTACGTACACAAGCAAAGAGCATGCTTTAACAAATGGGGAAAAAGTATGTGTAGGAAGCTGACTCTGTATTTACTATACCAAAGTAAGGTATACTGTGCACAGAGTCCAGTGGATCCCGAGAGGCTTTACAGAGGCTAAAATAGATAATACTAATGCTCTCTTTTGTGGTAGTGTGGGTGAGCAGTTAGGCTTATCAGAGGGCTGTGTGAAGCATTTGTTGCACAGACCCAGGCAAAAATTATTACACACACTCAATGACTAAATCCGAGACCAATGGTTAGTAAAAATATTACTTTGTTACTTTTATTACTAGAACCAAAGAAACTTGGTTGCAGGTAAGTACAGTTTTCAAGAATTCAATTTTACAGGTCAGTACTTTACACACAAACGCAGTCTTCGGAGTTTTAAATCAACACAGGACAAAGTTCAAGACAACACCAAGACTGCACCACTAACGGCACTGGGGCAGCCGTGTGCAGAGGTAAAGTTTGGAGGCAGGTGCCCAATGTTAACAAACGGAGATGGGGGGTATTCAAAGTCGTGCCAATTACAGGTAAGTAAAGCAGAGCTAGAGGTTAACCTCCAACGGTTAAGACAAGCACTGGGGGGGCCATGAGGCAGCACTAAACAGGCACCCTCATCGGTATGGAGCAGGCCGGGTGCAGAGTGCCAACACAGCGTTGGACGCCCAATACAAATCAATGGAGGACGACGGTTTTGAACAAAGGCTGCAGGCTTGAACCAGGAAGCTGGTCGAAGGGAACCGGCTGCTGGGCAGGTAAGTTCAGATGTTGAGGGTCACCTGGGCACTGTCAGTTGGGCTCCCTAAGGCCTGGGGGCTGCGGGTGCAGGGGTGTCCTCTGACATTGGAAAAGCCTTACCGGAGCCGGTTGCAGTTAGGGGTCATTCGTGTTGAGGCTGCAGGCGTCGTCGTGGAGTCAAGGAGGGGTCAGCCCACAGTGGACTCGGTCTCTGGATCACTGGGGAACCGTGCTGGGACCGTTGGGTCACTTGGACTCAGACCGGAGGTGTTGGGTGCAGTGGTGGATCCGGAAGCGGGGTTTCGCGGTTCCACAGGTCACAGAGGCCTTTCTTGGAGATTCTTGTTGAACAGGGCCGTTGTTCTCAGGAGTTTTGGTCTTTATTGAAGGCAGCAATCCTTCCAGAGGTTTTTGAAGGCTACTGGGCTGCAGGACGAGTCGTCGGTTTTCGCAGGTTCTTTGAGGGCTGCAAACAGGCCTGTAGGGCTGGGACCAAGTCAGTGGGTGTCTTCGGGCTTACTTTGCTTCACGGCTCTTCTTTGTGCTTTTCCTTCATAGGTCATCAGGAACTAAGGATTAAGGTTCAGGGGTGCCCCTAAATACTCACTCTAGGGGCATTGCAGGGGCTAGAAGGTAGTAGCCAATGGGCAACTTATCTTTAGGTTGACTACATCATTTGTATGTCCACTCCTTATGGGGAGGGGGCATATCCCTAATCCTATTGGCTAGAATCCTCCAAAACAATATGGATGATTCTCAAAGGAGGGGGTCACTTCAGCTCAGGACACCTTAGAGGTGGTCCTGGCTGAGAGAGGACACACCTCTCCTGCTTAATAATTTTCCCACCGACCTTGCCACCAAAAAGTGGGGCATGATCAGGGAGGCGTGCATCTCCAGTAGCTGGGGAGGCCCTAGTCAGCATAACAAAGGGCAGGAAGCCTTTGAGGCTCACCTCACTTCACTGCTGCTCCTGCTTTGGAACAGGTGTGAAGCACCTCCACCCAAAGCAGGCTTTGTTTCTGACCTACAAGAGCAAAAGGCTCCCACCTGAGGGGTCAGAAACATGTCTAGAATTGGCAGGCTGGTGCAGACCAGTCAGACACATACAAGTGGTTTGGTAGGTTTTTAGGGGGCACCTCTGAGGTGCCGTCTGAGTGCATTTATTAATGAATCTAACACTGGCATCAGTGTGGCCTCATTAATCTGAGATGTTTGGTACCAAACATTCTGGGATTCCGTGAAGCCATCATGGAGCTGTGGAACTTGTATTGACAAGCTCCCAGCCCATGTACTCAGTATGGCTTCACTACGCACTTATAATGTCTAAGACTGGACTTAGACACTGTGGGGCTTATTTACAAGCCCATTGCGCCACCGGTGATCACTTTTATTTACCAACAGCAGCGCAATGGGCTTCCCCATATTTACAAGGCCATGTAAAGTCACCCTGCATGACTTTTCATGGCCTTGTAAATAGGTTTCCCTTTAACGCATAACTCTGCATGAAAGGGGTGTTCCATTGGTCTTGCTATGGGTGTTCCCAAGCAACATCCATGGAACATGACGCATTCCCAGATTTACTACATTTTGTAAACCTGGGAATGCATCAGAATCCTACGCCTCGGAGGCGTATGAAGGGACAACGAGGAGAAATACTTTTATTTCTCCCTGTTTTTTTCCTCTTTCTATGCATGCTGCATTCTGCAGCATGCATAGAAAGAGGAAAATGCCTTTAATGATTGTGTCTGTGCAGGAAGGTATCCCTTCCTGCACAAACACAATCATCCCCTCAGCACAGGCACCCTTGCAAAATGATGCAAGGGTGTCTGCACTGGCACACGGCTGCTGTTTGAGCACCGACTCAGGGGAGAAGGACAGGAATGCGCCGTATCTTGTAGATACGGCGCATTCCTGCCCTTTTATTGTGACGCACGGCAGCGCAGCCTGCAGACTTGCTGCACTGCCGTGCTTCAAACTGTAAATGAGGCCCTATAGGGGCATATCTGCTCAGGCAGTTATGCCCTCACAAGAGGTATAGTGCACTCTGCATTAGGGCAGTAAGGCCTGCTGTAGGGGGGACATACCTAAGTCTCTTGCAGTGCTGGCAGGCCTGGCACACAGGGATGTGTGCCATGTCGACTCTTCACTTTTATATGCACCAAAACACGCAGGCGGCAGTGTGCATGTGTTTGGTGTTGTGTCTCTTAAGGTTGCAAGGGACCCCTTCCCCTTTGTGAATGCTAGCATAAACATTTTTTCAGAGCAGGCAGTTGTCCCACTGGCCACTGCCTGCTCTTAAAAAATGAAAAGAAAACTTTTCGTCTTTCTTTTTTAAACGCTACCCGTTTTCCTTTAAGGAAAACGGGCTGCATTTTTTTAAAAATGATTGCGTTATTTAAATGCAATCAGTGACATAGTGGTATGCTGACCCCAGCAGGCCACCATTCCCGTGGTTTTAGTGATTCCCAATGGGTCGCAAATTGTGACCTACCTCATTAATATTCATGAGGTAGGTCGAGTTGCATCCCACTAGGGGTCGCTAAAGGAAACTCATGAAGTTTCATACATTAGGAATAGCAAATAACTAATTGCGATTCGCAGAAAACACAATCGCTATTTAAAATATTGATACATGTGGCCCTAAGTAACCATCTGCAGTGAGCTCAGTTGCTCATGTAGAGAGTCATATGTCAGTACAACCTTATAATTGAACATTATAGCTTCACAAGCCCAAGTAGAGCATACAAGTCCAGTGCATCTGCAAAATGGACCGATATAAGATCATATGCTCAGGTATCACCCTCTATGTTCTGTACAGCTGCATGGACAGACAGAGGTCCTCTTTTAGGGATTGACAGATTCTACTCCATCCCACCAGAGCAGCAGAGAGATGTACGTCTCTGCCCTGGTGGACTACAGCCCACTTTTTGCAGAGATATCTGCAGGCAGGCAGCGATGTCTATGCCTTCAGAGGAACAGGTACTATGGCATTATTTGTTTTTCAAAAAGTATCCCCAAAGCAGGAGTTTGCATCTGAAAAATAAAAAAAAGAGTTTCTAAATGCTTGACGTTTTTTTCCCTTTGTTTAGTGGTCATTTATTTGTTTTCCTGTTCAGGCCCACCAGGATTTCCCTGGTGGTCCCAAGCAGAAAAAAAATCTACCCTAAATAGTGAGGACAGTTGGAAGTATTTTGACAGACAGTCCAACGTTTTGGGTTGCTGATCAAAGGTTTCTGCTGTTGGAGCCAGTAGAGACTGCTGGCGGAAACATGGCTCTCCCCCAAACTGTACAGAGTGGGGGAACCACAAGTTTGGTGGAAAGTGTAATCCATCACATTTGTGGTGGAGTACCCTGTCCGGCAAACTCTAAATTAGGCTCAGAGCCCCATATGCTCTAGGATACTATCCCTGCATCATCAGATAATGCCCCATATGTGCAGGCATAGGCACACATGATCACGTTAGTCCTACAGTTGCAGGTGTAGCCTCACTTGCTCATTGTCATTTGATTTGTGCGAATATATGTCATTATGTTGATTAAAGTCCCATACCTAAGGTTTAGTCCCATTTGCTCAATTGAGGCCTTTCCTGCAGAAAGAAAACACTCAGCATATAAGTCAATGTCCATTCAGTCAATACCTATTTGATAAGGGGTTGCACGGGTGTATGAGGCAATTCTGAGAACCTGTGAGGCTATCTCTGTACATTATGAGGCTATAATGGGTATATGAGGATGAGCACATGGGGCTATACTTGTGTAGGATGGGACAACACTGGGTTTATGAAACTTTCCCATTGCATTTGAGCTTGTACTAAAAAACATTAGCGTGTACTTTGTATGTGAGCTAATCCCAAGAATATAATTTTTTTTAAACTATTATTAGCCGGAATTCGGGTACAGCAGCATATGGTGAGGCTGTAATGACAATCTAACACTATACTGAACATTTAGGGCTTCACCTGTGCTTATGAGGCTGAACTGGGTATATGCAGTACATACATGGCATATCCTCAGCATGACTTGAAAGCAGTGTACAGTTACAATAGCTATGATATGTGAGTACTGTACCTATGATTAATATACAGGGCACAGTTGCAGGCCGTACCCTATCATGTACGGCACTGCCCCCATCGAGTCCCGCTCCCCCTACTGTGTGTGACTGGAGCGCTGCTGGAACATTGTTCATGCGCTTCATGTGGGCTGTGGCGGAATTGGGGAGCTCGATGTCTACATCATGCATACACCTCCCGCATGGGAGATACGGATATTTGCTTTGGAACTGTTAGTGTCCTGCTTGTTTCTACTGTTAATCATGTCTATTGTCGCGGTTAAGCTGAAGACTGAATATATGTTCCCCATAGATGTCACTGAAACCATATGTACGGCACCACTCCTTTGGGACATTGTATATGCAGTGTCTGAACTGCTTTATGGCACTGTACTTACCCTGCATATCGCCTGTTTTTCCATGCAAAAGCTTAATAAAATGGGCATATTAGCAAGACCCACGTTAAGATTATCGCCGTTTTAGCGGCAGGAAACTGCCGCTAAAACGGCGATAATGGGCTTGCTAATATGCGTTATGGAATTCCAATAGAAGCCCAGGTTAGATGTCCTGCACATCTAACCTGGGCTTCTATTGGAATTCTATAACGCATATTAGCAAGCCCATTATCGCCATTTTAGCGGCAGTTTCCTGCCGCTAAAACTGCGATAATTTTAACGTGGTTCTTGCTAATATGCCCCAATATTTTTTAAAAAGAAATCATGTACGGCACATCGGACAGGTAGTCCGGCTAGTCACTGCAAGTGCTAAGTACAGCGCATGTCCAAACGCTGTACAACATGAAAACTACACTCAGGGCATTACAGTCTCTGTTTGTGTGGTAAGTGTAAGGCCTAGTTGGATGGTGAATAGTGCCCAGGGCATACCCATTAGAAATGCCCAATGTGAAACTGAGAGAAGTACAGACGGCAGATCTCTAGGAACATAACATTAAAAAGTATATTACTAAATTATCAGTAAAACTTTGGAACCTTGCTGAGAGAGATAGCATAGGTGGCTAGCTCAAATTTACTTGATATACTTGATGAGCTCTGTTTTTTCCACTCCTGGTTGTTAGAATTGTACTGTCTTCCCCCGTCTTTCATTATATATGCTGTGCTGTGTTAGCATTCATGTAGCTATGTCATATAATCGTGATTTCTATTGTGCATATATCCAGCTACTGTAGAGTAGTGTAGGCCTAAGTTAGCATCTGAGACGCCATTTTCTCTCACTTACACTGGCCCCGTTGTGCTGTGAACAATCCCTGGTCTCTGTGCCCCCGCTCTCTGCTTGCCTCAGCAGAAGCTGCTGTTCAGAAAGGTTCTCATATCTCATCCAAGGTCGAAACCTAGATGTACGAAGAGAATAGTTTATTCAGCCCTGCATTCCTATCCCACACTAGAGAGAGCTGAGATCGAGTAAGACAGCCTTGGAAGTCTGATAACATGTACCCATACTGCAGGTGTTAGCTCATCTCTCAGTGCCTCCTTTGTAAGCCTCTGTGCCTAAGCAGTACTTTTCCATCAGGGGCGGGGTTTTCGAGAGGTGTTGGACGGTTTATCCCATGATACCGAATGTTTGGAAGTCAGTCCCTCTACAGCATCTTAGGAGGCTAGTCAGACTGGACTCCGCTGCAGCACAATTTACAATAAAGAACTTTGGTTTGTATTCTCTACTGCGTTGCCGACTCTTCATTTCTTGGAAGGCTGAGAGGAGGTCGTGAGTGACCCGGGTGGCCCTAGTTGGGTCATTTCCTTCAGTTGGTGCCCGAACAGGGACTCCACCAGGTCACCCATCTCGCCCGTAGTCGGGTTGTGGAGGTCGGGGTGGCGTCCGGGCGGATCGGGGTACCCCACACGATCGAGCCTAGTTCTCGCAGCTGCCCCGCCCGTCTGATCGGGCGGTGCCTCGTCCAGTGGTCGCCCAGCTGATAGGAAGTTCCGACTACAATGTGATAAGTCTTATGTTGCTCGGGAGGAGGGGGATGCATTTGTGGATGAACTATTGGACGCTAGGCCGCCACCTCCCTATGCCCCGCAAAGGATATACCCTGTTGTTCCAGCATCTCAGCCTGCTGCTCCTCTTGTTTCTCTACCTGGCTCTGCTGTCTCTTATCCAGCTGCTACTGCTACAGCCCGCCTGTTTCCCCCTTGGCTTCGTAAGCTGTGAGTGCAGTAGCTGTGGGCCCTCCCGCTGTATCTGCTGTCCCCGCTCCTGTCTCTCCCCCTTCTCTCACACCTTCAACGCAGTCCTTACTCACATTGGTGCCTGTTCCTTCATCTATTGTGTCTTTCCCGGACATCTCATCCCCGGCATCGTTAGGAGCTGGGACACCAGTGCGTGGGATGGATGAGGGGAGTTGGGCTGTGGCACGGGAACGAATGGGGCGAGTGCTGATTCGATCTGATGTGGGGAACGAGGAAAAGCAGATGGTCGCTAACCAGGCTGCGCAGTAGGCAAGGAGTCCGATCTAAAGTATAGAGGATGTGTGGAGTGTGTTGAAGGATTTCGAGCCGTTTGTGCAGCAGCATGCCCTCAAGCACATGTCGGCTACATTGATTGCGTTGTGGGAGCATTGTTTTGGTGGTGTAGCACCCCAGATAATTTATGACATTCGAGATCATGTATATGCTGCTGATATGGCCCCTAACAATGATTTCAGCAATGTGGCGACGATGATTGGGTATCGGGGTAGGTTGCACCAGAAAACACCAACAACAGTGTCCCAATTCCCAATGAGGGAGGTACATCCTATTTTTCATCCCGAGATTTCAGAGCGGCGTAATGCGCAGGATATTATAGTCCAGCCACGGATAGAGGCTCGCTTTCAGGAGCAATGGGTTTACACTCCATAGAAAAGGAGTGAGGTACTTGCACTTAAAAGTCAGCTACCTGACCCCAGGAAAATCCCACAGCATATTATAAATAATTAACAGAGGCCGCTTCATCGACGGTGATGACACTGGCCGATGTTGAGATGTTTTTCGGGTTGTTGGTACCGGTGGATATATGGCGACAGGTACACACGCAGGATCATGTTGCGGAGTTAGGTGGCACTTGGAATGCGATTAGGGCGTGGGATAATGAGCGGAAGCCTGGCGAAAAGCCTAGAGCTGAGATATTGGCTTTGCCGGTTCGTATCATTACTTACATGCATTCTCTCACCCCACCCAGACGAGTAGATTGGGATAAGTTAGCGGCATGTCGAAAGAAGAAGGATGAAAGTGTGTCATATATTCTTACTCGGTTTCAAGGGGTGTTTTGGGATTTTAGTGGACAGGATTTGTCAGTGGAGGGCGGCGTCAGGTTGTTCGTTAACAGATTTTGTAACGAATTTGCTTCCCGAGATAGCTGCTCGGTTGCAGACCTCTGAGAGCACCTTGACAACCTCCTCCCCTTCAGTGATATTGAGTATGGCCCAGTACTATGAGCATAGGGACAATGAGGAGAAGGAGAAGGTAGAGAAGAAGAATAAGGAGTTGAAGACTAAGGTACTAATTCAACAGGCAGCAAGAGGGTCCGGTAGGGGACGTGGTCGTGGTCTGGCTCAGCGATCACGTGGCGCAGGCAGAGGAGGTGGTCCCGTGGGGCCAAATCAGTGCGCGTATTGTAAGAGAGAGGGGCACTGGCAGAGTAAGTGTCCGGACTTGCTGCAGAACGTCGCCTCCCCCAGGGGTCGGGGTGCCGGTGGACGGGGATGTCGTGAAGGCGGTCGTGATGAGACACAGGGTGGGGTACCCTCGGCGGGTTGCTCTGACCAGAACTATTTTGACGATCCCCGGGGAAGACAGTACTATCACGATGACTATGATTTGGACGAGGCTTCACGGATGTCCTATAACTAGGACAGCCAGGGACAGGGTGAGGGACCAGTTCCAATACCTGTTGATCAGTGTGGTCCTTATGTCACGGCGGATCTGCATGGTTCGGCTAAGAAGTTTTTGGTGGACACAGGTGCAATGAATAGCTCTGTTTCTCGTTTACTGGCCCCCGGGGCAGCTCTGTCTGGCCATAACAATGTTTCGGTAGGGTTTTCAGGCATACCGGTTGTGAGCCCCATCTCTGAACCTCTTGCTTTAACTATTGGCCCTTTCACTGTGGACTCGCCCTTTCTGTTGACCGCGAATTGTGGTGATAATCTCATGGGACTAGATTTGCTGAAGAAGTTGCATGCTAAGATTTCATGTTCTCTGGATGGTGTGTATATGACAGTAGGATCCGATGTGGCCAGTACCAAACAGTGTTTTTCGAAAAACGCAGCGCTTCCTGCTGAATTCAAAGATGTGCCGCCCACGCTGTGGGCAACAGGAGATATGGATGTGGTGTTGTTGCAGATACCGCCGATATCTATTACGATAAAAGACAATCCCGTGCTACCTCGTATTCTTCAGTACAAGATACCTCAGGCGGGAGAACGGGCTTTGTTGCGGATTATACAGGATTTGATCAAATCAGGGGTGGTTGAAGAGACAGTTGCGAATGTGTGTAACAGCCCTATTCTTCCCATCCTCAAAAAAACACCCTCTGACTCTGCTGATGTGCATCCTGATGTCTATCGTTTTGCAATAGATTTGCGGGAGATCAACAAAATAGTGGTCCCTCAGTTCTCGGTGGTCCCCGATTTCACTGCTCTTTTGACAATGATTCCTTCCACAGCTAAATTCTTTTCCGTCATTGATTTGAAAAAGGCTTTCCTTAGCATTCCAATTCACCCAAATAGCCGGCACCTTTTTGGATTTAACATAGCGGGCCGAAGTTTTCAATTCTGTCGTGCTCCTCAGGGGTATACTGAGAGTCCTAGCATCTATAGTCAAGCCCTGAAAGGTCAGTTGGATTCCCTCTCTCTTCCTCCAGGTAATGTATTATTGCAGTATGTGGATGACCTGTTGGTAGCCTCCGATACTGAAGAGGGTTGCAAAGAAGTCACAGTCAAATTGCTGTTACATTTGGCACAGCATGGACATAAAGTGTCCCTTTCCAAATTTCAATATTGTCGACAGGAGGTCACCTATCTCGGTCACCTACTGTCGAAGGAGGGAAGGAGGCTAACACCTGAACGAGTTGATGCCATTGTTAGGATGCCCGTCCCCAAGACTCAGAGAGACGTGCGTGCTTTCATAGGCATCACCTCGTATTGTCGCCACTGGATCCCCGGTTACTCCTTATTAATGAAACTCCTTCTTTATCTAACAACTAAAGATGTGCATGAGCCTTTACCTTGGACGCATGAATGTCAGCAAGCTTTTGAGCAATTAAAGGTTGCGCTTTCCTCTGCGCCTGTGCTTGGTACACCTGACTACCAGAAGCCTTTCGTGCTGTATGTACACGAGACGGCTGGGTGTGCGCTTTCGGTGTTAACACAGGCCTTTGGAGGTAAGCAGAGGCCGTGTGCTTATTTCTCTGCTCCTCTTGACACTGTCACCAGAGCCCTCCCGAGCTGTTTAAGAGCTGCTGCGGCCGTGGCTGTCTCTATTCGACAATCGGCAGGGCTCGTCCTCAATACTGACCTTACAGTAATGATACCCCATGCTGCGGACACACTTTTGAATAAGACAAAGACGCAGCACCTCACCAGTGCTGGTCTGACTGGTTATGAATTAACATTGTTTGCACTACACATTACAATCAAACGATGCGCCACTCTGAACCCGGCCAAGTTACTACCCCTCCCTTCGAACAATGAGGACACAGATGTCCATGAATGTCTATATCGGACGGAAGAAGAGACGAAGGGACGGGTAGACCTGACTGATGTTCCCAAATCTGACCCACAAGGGGAACTATATGTCGATGGCTCTTGTTTCAAACTGTCAGATGGCACCACTACTGCAGTGTATGCTATTACTACGCTGCGTACTGTAGTTGAGACGTCACGTGCTCCCTACCAATCGGCACAAGCTGCAGAGCATGTTGCCCTCTTGCGAGCGTGTGAGCTAAGTGAGGGATTGGCTGTCAATATTTATACTGACAGTCAATATGTGTTCGGAGTCGCCCATAATTTTTGGGCGGCTCTGGGCGGAGAGGGGATTCCTGACCTCACACGGCGCAAGGATACAGCATGGCCCTCTGATACATAGGCTTCTGTCAGCCCTAGCGCTTCCCAAAAGACTGGCGATAGTTAAGTGTAGTGCCCATAAAAAGACCACTGATGATGTAGGGAGGGGAAATGTGTTTGGTACCTGAGGGTGGGATGTTTGAGGACACATTAGAAAATGTGAAGGAGATTCAAAGTGAGGCAACAGTTGAGGAGCTGGCAAGGTGTCAGGAGAGTACGGGGTGCCTAGATGAGGAAGGGTGCTGGACCGATAAATCAGAAAAGCAGATATGGATGTTACCAGACGCATACGTATTACCTGTAGTTACGATGGCTCATGGTCCAGCTCATATTAGTGCGGGGGGGATATGTAAGCTATTGGACCCTGTATGGCAAAATGATAACATCTCTAAGGTAGCGGCCCATCTAGTGAAGAATTGCATGGTTTGCTTGATACATAATCCAGGGAAAGGCACCCCTACACCTCCTGGTAATTTTGCACCCCCCTCTTTCCCTTTCGAGGTTCTCCAGATGGATTACATCGAGATGGAACGGGTTAACAACTTGAAGTACGTGCTGGTGGTCGTTTGTACATTCAGTAAATGGATTGAGGCTTACCCCACTAAAGAGAACACAGCCATGGTGACGGCGAAAGTCCTATTGAAGGAGTTTTTCCCCCGCTTCGGCTTGCCCCGTTTGATTTGGAGTGACAACGGAAGTCACTTTAATGCAAAAGTAATTCAGCTGGTATGTGACGGCCTGCATATTAAGCAAAAGTTCCATGCAGCAAACCACCCCCAGTCGGCTGGTTTAGTAGAGAAGTACAATGGTACTCTCAAGTTGAAGATAGCTAAGATCAGGGAGAGCACAGGGTTGCAATGGCCGTATGCACTACCCCTTGCCCTGTTATCCACTAGAGTGACAGCGCATTCCAGAACGGGGTTATACCCACACGAGGTGGTCTTTGGCTGCCCCGCAAATGTGTGGGGTGTACCCCGCCAGCGCCATTTCTCTGATATTGACTGCCCGTTGCTTGTGGATTACCTTTATGAGTTAACTAAAAATTTGCGTTCTATTCATCAACAGGTCCACGAGGCACTGCCACCAATACCTGAGGGACCAGGGCATGGGATCCAGCCCAGAACGTATGTGCTGGTCCGTAATTTTCAGAGGCGAGGGTGCTTGGAGCCACAGTGGAGGGGGCCCCTGCTGGTCCTCCTCGCAACAAGGACAGCTGTGAAGGTGGAGGGACGGAAGAACTGGATTAACACCTCTCACTGCAAGCGGGTCCCACTCCCTCTTCCCTACTACCAGTGGGTCCGCGAGGGGATTGGGGACCACGAGATGGAGAAGGTCCCTCGTTTCATCCCCTTTTCTGATGCCCGGCTGACCTGGGCACAGACGGAAGAGGAGAATGATGCTGCTTTGAACGTGGCGGTGCCTCCGTAAATAAAGGCTGCCCAGGTCTCTCCTCCGTCTGGTTCACAGGAACAGGAGTCTCAGTCCACTGACTCCCCTGAGTTTAAGGTCCTTTTCCGAGACGAGTCAGTCCCAGGAGTGGCTCGATACAATTTGCGTCCCCGGCGAAGGAACAGTGCACCAGAGGGACAGTCAGGTTAGTAGGGTTGGACTTCTGGATGAAGAATAGGGCTGGTGTACTCTGCTTATTTAGGGGCAGAGAGATTGGTGCACGGTCTGAGACATAGGACAGGATAAGTGGGGGGTGCTTTCTAAGGCGGGAAGTCGCCCTATCCTGAGTGAAGAGACAGTAAGGGTTGTGATCGTACAGTCCCACCGCGAAGTGCTCGTAAGCACCACCGTTGAGAGATACTGAGAGACTATTGTCCTTTTTTTTCCAGAAGTGCTCTTTAGCACCACCGATAATAGACACTAAGAGACTATTTTTCTTTTTCCCCTGTATACCTGGCTCCATAGCACGGACTCTCCTCTGATAGTTTGATAGATGAAAATGTACCCCTTTGGTCGTATAGTTATGGAAGAGGAACAGCCATTCACGGGACGTCCTCCTGACCAACATAGCCCAATTTGCGGAGAGCAAGCCCACCAAGACTAAGATAGTGTTCCTAGTAATAGTTTTTATAGCTTTGGTGGCAGTGTTAGGCACCCTATGGTTTTTAGAAGAAAGACATCCTGTACACAACCTGATTGCAACAACTACAGCTTCCCCCGAGGATGTCTTTGTCACTCTAGCCCCGCATAAGGAAGGACATAGGCAGACCTATGTAGATAATGTCTTTCTCCAAATGCTCCACCAGGCTCACTATACCACCAATGTCACTGATTGTTGGGTTTGTGGTTTACTCCCCTCAGTAATGCACAAAAACGATCTGTTGTTGTCTTTGCCCCTCTCCTATCTAGCCAGCTGTGAAGCCTGGTTCCAGTTGTTCACTATGGTATATATCCATTATCATTCAGATGCGATGAATATGACATTCTTTGATTATGAGACTGTACTGGTTTATATAGCAACACACCAAGGATATACTCCGGGGAAGAATGGGGCAGCTGACACACCACATCCCGCAGCATGCATGAATGTGTATGAAAGGAAGAAAAATGTAACATGGCTTCTAGAAGAGATTACCGATTGTCAAGATTTTAATGTCACTGAATATTTTCGGTCCTTCCAGTTACGTAATATTACTCAAGATAAGGCTATGCGGGTGCCAGTGATTAACACCACCGCCAGTTTTTGTGTCTGAGGGTTTGGGAAGGTCCCGGTGGGAGAGAGTATCTGTAATTACACTTATGATTTGAACACCACCAGTAGTCCACCATTGCTTCCGCCCCACAATGTGTATTTCGTCTGCGGGTCCCAGGCTTACATATGGCTTCCTAGGGGGTGGTCTGGTGTGTGCTATGTGTCCTTTCTCTTGCCCCCAGTGTATATTGCACCTTCCAATTACCATAGAGACCACAGATTACAGCGCAGGAGTGTGTACTTGTGTAAAGAGAGTTCTTGACACACAGGATATTGATCAGACAGATACTACTTTGCAACAATTTACAGACGCCATGAAGGGTATTCAGCCCTTTTGGGGCCCCATGCACAACAGCCGAAGCATACGCCGACTCACAGGGTGGTAGAGGGAGTCATCAACACTACTGCAGGAATACTGACCAACATCACAGCTGAGCTTTAGGCCACAAGACTTGTTGCCCTTCAAAATAGGATGTGCTAGATGTCATCCTTGCTGATCGGGGTGGGGCCTGTCGCGTCATTGGTAGTAGTTGCTGTGTATACATTCCAGATCATGCTGCGAATGTATATGCAGCTATACAAAAGTTACATAGATTAGCATCAGACATCCATGAGGAGAATGGTACATGGTCCTTATCTGGGTGGTTTTGGGGTCTATTGACGACATGGGGCTGGAAAATACTCCTATTTTTAGTGGCCATTGCCGGTGTGATATTCACCTGTTGTCTCTGCATCCATTGTCTTCCTGCCTGTTGCTCTTATTGTATGCAGAAGCTAACACCCAAGCCTGGAGTTCGAGGACAAAAGGATAAAAATTCTGTCATGATGGTACAGGCTGTTCAAGACTTAATGTCAATCGATGAAGGTATTTTTGAATATTGATATATGTATCTGTTCTATAGTACTAATGATTGTCCCAACGACCTACTGATATATATGTGCCATTCTGCCTTCCCCTTCATTAGAATTGTCAAGACCCTGACCTGATAGCGCCAATAAAGACTTAGCAATGAATGCTAAAAAAAGGGTCTGTTAGAATTGTACTGTCTTCCCCCGTCTTCCATGATATATGCTGTGCTGTGTTAGCATTCATGTAGCTATGTCATATAATCGTGATTTCTATTGTGCATATATCCAGCTACTGTAGAGTAGTGTAGGCCTACGTTAGCATCTGAGATGCCATTTTCTCTCACTTACACTGGCCCCGTTGTGCTGTGAACAATCCCCGGTCTCTGTGCCCCCGCTCTCTGCTTGCCTCAGCAGAGGCTGCTGTTCAGAAAGGTTCTCATATCTCATCCAAGGTCGGAACCCAGATGTACGAAGAGAATAGTTTATTCAGCCCTGCATTCCTATCATCGGACATAGCTATGCTCCCACACTAGAGAGAGCTGAGATCGAGTAAGACGGCCTTGGAAGTCTGATAACATGTACCCACACTGCAGGTGTTAGCTCATCTCTCGGTGCCTCCTTTGTAAGCCTCTGTGCCTAAGCAGTACTTTTCCATCAGGGGCATGGTTTTCGAGAGGTGTTGGAAGGTTTATCCCATGATACCGAATGTTTGGAAGTCAGTCCCTCGATAGCATCTTAGGAGGCTAGTCAGACTGGACTCCGCTGCAGCGCCATTTACAATAAAGAACTTTGGTTTGTATTCTCTACTGCGTTGCCGACTCTTCATTTCTTGGAAGGCTGAGAGGAGGTCGTGAGTGACCCGGGTGGCCCTAGTTGGGTCATTTCCTTCATGGTGAAAAATCAAAAGTTAATATGTTTGAAGTGATGCATGTATGACCTTCAAACAAAGAACTTCTAGTATTTACATATCAAATCATTTAAAAACTGCACATGGACTATGGATAATCAATACCCTAATGGGATTTTTTAGGCAGAAACAGCGAGAGCCTGATTACGAGTTTTGTGGTAAGGCAACCACCGTCAGGAACCCTGCTGCCTAGTTGGCAGTACACCTGCCGTGTTACGATGTTGGCGGTTTGCAAAATGAAAGACCACTGGAGCTCCACCACCACAGCAAGTCATTCACTGACTTCCTTGATGGTGGCATGGGGAAAGCAGCTACCAGAGGGCGATACAGACAGATTTCACTGCTCGAATTACGGAGTGGCTTTCCGTTGAGCCGACTTTGGCGGGAAGAACGCCAGCTTCAAGTCGGCGGAAATGAAGGAAATGAGGTTCAAACTCACCCATTTCCTTCTTTTTTCTTCAGTCTTTGACATGGGATCATTCGTCCAGGTCCCCCCTTTGCAGCAGGAAATTACCCCGCCGTCGCTGAAATACAGATAAATTCTTTTCTCCCTTTATTCTGACTGACTGGAGTGAGCACATATGGTCCGGACTCCTACAATGGAATAGCGCTAGTATCATATATTTTTCCACATGTATCATGCATATGTGTACATTTCACACACCTGCATTGATACATATGGAACTATATATTGTGAATTGCTGACCGCGTCCTGCACCGGCCCCCCGATGGCAGGGACACCGCTGCAGAGAGACTGCCAGCCCATCGGGAACATCGTAATCTGCTCGGCGGGATACCGCCAACACGGCTGTCGTGTAGTGCTACCAGATGTTGCCAGCCTCAACATCATAATACACGGGCAGGAATGCCTTCAGAGCGGCGGAGTTGTCAGTCCTGCCGCCCCCAAAATTGTAATCGCGCCCTAAGACTCTAATTCTTGAAAAAAAAATTGCAAAAGCTAATCATATGTTAAGACCTAGACACAGAATTGTCTAGGAGTAAATTACCCTAAACTATTAATGAGAAATAAACATTTGCGAAATTGATTCGTGAAATATATTTGACTACATCAATTTCAAATAGTGCAAAATAGTGTAAAGATTTTTAATAATCAAACAATATATTTTGTTACCTTACCTTGACTAAATCGCATGCCAAAACGTGATGCAAATAACGTGTATTCATGTTTGTTTTGGGTTGGGGCGAGTTACTTTAGTAAGTAAATTCCCAGATAGGCAGATCTTTCCGCCTGGATCCAATCACCAATAGCTTTTCTTGTCTGCACTTGTCTCTTGTCCTGCACTGGTTTCACCACTCTCAAATATTCAGGGTTGCTTCTCCTTCACATCCAGCGTGGTTAAAAAGCACCACATATTTTATGATTTAGGCTACACGATGCTGCCAAGAAGGCTCTTTTGATCACAAGTACATAATTAATGCACATCATAGTTCAAAAGATGAATAATTATCTAGTTCTCTGCAGTTCAATGTGAGCGATCTTGTCAAAACACATAAAACTGTGTAACAATTAAAAAGATTAGAACACGCTGATTCATCTGTGTTTATGTGAGCACAGGAGTAATGCAGACTAATTGGAGATGCCTAGTTTTCAATTTAAATATTTCCAAATGTTCTTGTGGAATCCAGCTATTACTCACCCAGCACAAACATTTCACATCACATGGGAACTGATTGCTAATGCATAATAATATTAGTCGAACTTGGTTCCATGTTTCCTCCCTGCAAAACTACCTTCAAAACACAATTCCCCAGTGCTATAACAAGAATACTCTGCAACAGTAACATGATTCACAGGAGATGCGTCCCAGGGCACCTATGCCATTGAAAGTTTGGAAACACCCACAGACGTGATAGGTGGTGTCAATTCACAAACTTTTATTGACCCTTTCAGATGCAGAAATTCTTTGGAATATGTACTCCTATAAAGGAGAGGAATAAATCTATATCTGCGCTGGGAATGGGACGCCTCCAAAATTGTTGGGAACAGTGGAGAAAATGTCCCCCCAAAACATTAACTGTGGAGAAAAGAAATAAAAAATGGAAACAATTACAATTGCACTTATGAAAAGGCATTTGCCCTTGTTAAAGTGTAAACTATGTGCAATTGCGTATGTGGAAATCCTTCAGTGAGTTAGTACATCAGAATTTACAAAGGGTATTTAGAAGTATGCATGGAAATTTGTCACCATCACAGGTTTCCAGTCATACTCTGGGAAACCTTTGAGAATTCCTGAAACTGGCAAATCTGCACCCATGCACGTCTGCTAAGCTCCAGATGCAGATTTCTGTGTTTTTGTGAATCATTGTTAATAAGGATTTAGTGAAAATGCAAAAATCCCATTACTGACTTTCAGTCTTAAGAAATAAAGTTTCAACAACACAGGAGTCTTGTTATTTAAGGTCGTAAATAGGATAATGTACGCATGGCATTCCAAAGGCTCCCCTAGATAGCAAACGTCTATAGGCAACGTCTTCTGCCTTTTCATTCATCTACTTTTATAGGGACCAAGGGTGCTGGTATATTAAAAATACAAGGTATATCTATGCTGTCGTCCCTGTAATTGTGTGACTGAGAGATAAGACCCACAGACCCGGCAAAAAACACTGGATGTATGGATTGTTTATGTTGACAATTGGGAACAATGAGTAGCATAAACTACATGTGGTGCGCAGCAGCGAACCATCTGCTCGGGTCTAACACACACGAGCAGATGGTTCGCTGCTGCGCACCACATGTAGTTTATGCTACTCATTGGTCGCTGATGAAGGGCGTTGTGCCCGAAATGCATTGGAATGCATAAACCAAACATGATTACTGTTTATTGTTCACAGACAACCATTGTTAACTGATGACTGCCAGGAGTTTACCATGGATTGAAAATTAAAATCCATGCAACGTTCAAAATATACCTTTGGAATCTGAACCATTCATTTGGCTTTCTTCACTTCTTTTGAAAATCGTTCTAATATCATATAACCCAGTATTGGGTTCCGATTGTGCCCAGGGGGACTCACCCAAGGGTTTGTGGGTGCGCAATTCCATTGAACATTGATTCTTGCGCTCTGGACCGGAGAGCGTTACCCCAGGACCACACCCTAACTGATTCATATCGTTTATAGTACTGTTCAATACTAAAGTTGTGCGCGTACATCTATTTCTTTGATTCCAAAATGCTTCTCACTTTCAGATCAGCTGGAATGGGCTGGGCTCCGCTTCCACATTCACAGCCCATGGCCTACATCTGTTACGACTATGGACTCCACCAATCAAACGCATGCTACCAAGTACCTGAGCACAACATTGCCATGGCGGATTGAATTTAATTCCAGTGAAGGATCACACTCTTGAGCATTACATCTTATCTCTCCTTGTTTCAGCCCCTTTTAGGCCTGGTTTAACTGTGCAGCTGTCTCCAGATGTACTGTTACTAACTATTCAAGCTATACTAAGAGGGGGCTTTGGCCCTGCCTAGAGGAGTATTGGTCTCTCACCTCATGCTATTGGCTATTTGGTGTACTATTCCGCCTTTCAGGAGGTTCACTGGAAAACATGAGGGACTATTTTACATCAGAAAATGACACTCATTCATTAAGATGCCACATTCAATTCTTTCCCTCCTGTGTACATTGTATACAGAAATCAATCCTTTTGTGCTTGTTTTCTCCAAGCCCAGCAAAGTTGCTAGGGCAGGATTTAAAGAGACAAACATCATTTGGACGTGCAGCACATGTAAAGAGCATTTGTGAACACTTGTGTTTACATGGAATGGAACTATAAATCCAGACCTATTAGCTTTGCCAATGCTCTTTCTATCATGTTAACTGTGAATAATAAATTATTATTGACTGTGATTGTTTCAAGATACATATAGTGAATTATATTTGGAGCCCTTATGTAGTCGGAGACATAACGCTGGTACGACGAAACAGGTGCTGGCTAGAGGCTTGAAGATTGATAATAAAATAAAGAAAGATACAAGATTGGACTACTTTACTGTGGACTGACAATTTGTGAGTGCTCAAAGGTGTTTTCTGTAACAAAGCTCTAACTTGTGTTGCTTGCTAAGATTCAGTTACGTATGCAATGAGAAATTGAGCTACATCACATCACATCTTCAAATCAAATAAATACAAATCTGAGCCACACGTACAACAAGAACTTTCCAAAAGACTAACTTTCTTTTTAAAAGTGTCTGTCAGTGTTTTTGACAATGCAAATAAGAGCGTAAGTTAGATTCATGGTCCCATGGAGGAGTTGTTAATATTCACTCAATCAGATCCAGGTATGTGAAGGGTGTGTTTCTGGTACGTCCTCAACACTTCTCCCTGTTGTCCTACTTTCTCAGGTGACTCTCTTCAGTGTTGGAAATGACTGTAGGGATCAGAATATTGCTGGGTTTTGAAACAAAATCACCCACAGGAAACATTATGACACCAGCTTCATGTTGCAACATAGTATCACATACTGACAATCTTCTGAGAAAAAATGAAGTCACAGGATGGCAGATGCTGAAGATACCTAAAGCGACTCTGCTTTAAGATGCTTACAGTCAAGAGAACTGATAATCATATATATATTTTCGGATGCTAATAGCAAACATATTGATTTATATAATATAGAAAGATGGCAATCCACTCCTAGTTGACTGTTGGCTCAGGACGAATGGTAGAACCTCTGGTCACCAATATACACCCCAAATGGCACAGCACATATACACAATATACACGAACAGAAAGCGGCTTTGGTCATAGCTCTTCAGACATTATTATGTCCACACTCACCTCTAACACATCAGTTTTGCTCTTCAACATGCTTTTATGGCTCTAATTTCTGAATCTGCATGGATGAGGTTGATAACCACCATGCCATTGTGAATTTGCAGAAAACAATGCGATACCAGTTACAGAGTTTCTTTAAATTTTCAAGTTGTGGAGGTTTCTCTCCCAGTAAAATTCTATTTGCTGTGGCCATGGCCAAAAAGGGGAAGGGGTGAGATGCTTCCCACTGTCGCTCCTGTGGGCCCTGTCGAATCTCATGTGCCCCCGTCCATCCACTGCAAATAAAGGGAGCAGGGACATGGGCCGCTGTCTGAGAGCCCAGAGCCTTCTTCTGATGCAGGGATTGTGAACTGGGACCCAGGAAAACTGCGGCTGCATGCGAAGGAAAGGCATGGCACCACATGCTACATTGAAACGGGCTGTGTGCGCAGGCCAATTGCGGCCATGGCGGAGATGAACAAGGCGCACTCAGTGAGGCAACACTAGGGCTGGCCCTTGACCTGTGAATGGGGCCCTCAGCCCAAAAAGACTCTCACCTCAGTGGAGGGAACTACTGACTCACCGGCGGCTGCTGGGCCCATGGAGGACAGGCCTCATGTACTCCCTGCGCTGCACATGCACCAGTAGCCCGGGCCTGCACAGGAGAGACTGACAGCCACTGTGAGCACAGGCTGAGAGGCCTGCAGGGCCCGGGGAGGCACTCACTGGGACGCATGAGACACTGGCAGACAGGCACCCGATGGAGAAAGCTGTGACTCTCCTTGGCCATAGAAATGCAGTGTGAAATATGGTGACTAGTGGTGGCTGTGAGGTAGTTCCATGGCTGAAGGGACCACTCCTCCCTCTAAGGAACCCAAGCAGATGCCTGCATTTGGATAATTCATCCAGAGAGGGGCCCCCTTCTGTGAACAGGGTGGGGATAAGAGCCTGACACATGCACTAGGCACACCACCTTTTGAGGCCGGGTTCACGGTGAGACTTACAAGACCTTCTGGAGCCCTGCAGGGTCTGCAGGGTGGAGGTGGAGTGATCCATATGCGCCCAAAGAAGAAGAAACCCTGCGGTGGCTTTCTCTTACCTAGAGAGCCCCCAGTCAAAACCTATAGCTCTGGAATCCCCTAATGCTGGCCCAACAGTGGCACTTACTAAAACCGATCTGGGTATAATTGAGGCAGGATCTCGCCAAAGGCCTCTCAGACCTTCGATCTGACCTAGAAATGAAAACAGCCAAACTCTGAACAGACGTGAACTCTATGTGGCAGCAGATCCTATAAACAGAGGGTCGGCTGGAGGCCGTCACAGTAGGCCAAACAGACACAGCAGAGAGGTGCTCCATGCTGGAAAAAAAACTCAGCTGTCGATAGCTTGGAATACCTAGAGAACTGCTCAAGGAGGGAGTACCTGCGACTCTGAGGGCTAAGTTAAGAGATTCCGGATTCCAACCTTACGTCTTTCATGGTGGGAATGCTCTCATCCTTCCAGGGCGATGACTATCCAGAAGTACCTTCAAGTGAGCCCTAGATAACAGTCCCAGCAGAGACTGAAAGATGTGCTTATTAAAATCCACTATTTCTCTGAAAAGGAGGAAGTCCTACAGCATGCCAGAAAAGCAAGGGATATGAGCTTTCAAGACTACTCTTGCACAATCTACTAAGTCGTCTCCCAGCTAACACTCCAATGCCGATTCGAGTTCCACCCCATAACTCGGAAACTCTACAGATGGACCTATCCCTTTGGACTCTCCTTTGAAGTTGTAGGCAAATGCCTACCATCACGGAGGTATTGAAGGCAGTGGCCCTACTGGGGATCACCATGGAAGACAGTCACTCGAACACACAGCCACAGATTCGGGGAAGGGAATCCCGCAGAGAAAAATACAGCCTTGGCAACGGCAGCACCCACGCAGTTGGGGCAATGGGCGTTGACCTGGAAGCGACCATGAGTAACTCTGAACTGACCTCTACAATGCACAACTGGACCCGGAGGCCCGGTGCTGCCCAAAGAGGTTGATCTGCAGCAGAAGATTAGTGGCCTAGGGGGTCAAGAACAACTCTGGCACTGATATAACCTTTGGACCTGATGGTCACAGTGAAATCACATGACACCGTCTGTGACCCAACCCTTTTCGATTTACTCCTGCAGAGACAGAGGGTGGGTGACCCCTCTGGTGCCCAAAGACTTACCAGTATGGACACAAAACACTCTTGTTTGAATCATTGGCATGGCTTGCAGGAAGCAGAGGAGAGACGCTGGCATATCTCATTGGCGTGCTAGTCTTATCATGGGGTGGCGGACCATACCAGAGAGGAGTCTCCCTGCCTCTGCCTGAGCTGTCACGAGGATGGGCAATGTCCTCTAACACCAATTTTGAGAGGGGACCACCCCTCCCCATCTAATGGTAAGGTTTATTGTTTTTTGCTGTTTTTGGTTTGGTTTTGTTAAGTTGGGGTTGGTGGGGGGAGCACCTGAGTGTCCACCAGACTACAACCCTACCACTGCGATTACACCTCTCGACAAATATATGAACCCCTTTCTGGTACAACAATGCTTCAGATATTCTCACTTAATATGAGGCCTTAACCCACCAAATAAACAAGGCACCATATTGGGGACCCTCTCATACATCATTTGCCTCCAGGACACCCATCTCCTATAGAAGGACCAGGAAAACTCAAACATGCCATGAACCTCATGTTTCCCACAACCTACCACTCGTCAGCTACCACCAAACAAAGGGGTGTTTTAATTTTCCTAGGATGCAATTTACTCCTGTTGATCTCCTATCCGAAAGCTGACAGGGATGGCAGATACATTATATTGGTGGGGTCATTAGACGGAAGACCCGTCACTTTTTCCACAGTATACACACCCAATGCAGCTCAAGATCCCTTTTAGGTTATCTAGACCAATTGGCTGGGATGGCATGAGAGGAAATAATCCTCACCTGGGTCTTCAACATGGTGTGGGACCCCAACAAGGAGGGAGTGAGTGGGGGAGGAACACATGCAGGCACCTTCTCCAAACAATTGAAGAAGATGCTTTGGGACTTATGCCTCAGGGATGCTTGGCAGGAAATGCATACCACACACACAGGTTTTTCTTTCTACTCCCCTGTCCACCGAACACACTCCAGCATGCATTGATCACATACCTGAAAGCAATCCCCTGGTATGCCTGCTTTACCCAGCAGAGATTGGCCCCATCAAGGTCTCTGACCATGCCCCTGTCCTGATTAGACTTGACCTAGGACTGAGGAAATGCCTCAGGACCTGGCAGCTCAACCCCTCTCTACTAAAAGACCAAATAACCAGACAGGAAATCGGACAACAAATACATAAATATTTCAAGCTTAACGAAGAGGGAGAGGTCCCAATCACAGGGGTATGGGATGCCTTCAAGGTGGTCAGTAGAGGCTGCTTCATTGCAGCAGCAGCTGAGCGCTCAAGAGTCCATAAGCTGGCGGTCCAGAAGTTAGAAAGTGAGATTCAGAGATTGGAAGCATCATAGTGGCTAGAGGCTAACTATGCATGTACGCATGTACTTTCCAAACAAAGTTATACTTTTGTTGCTCCACATATTGCACCTTCGGGGCAAAAAAATATATCAAAGTGATTATTGATGATACTGGGTTGGACAAATTTTTCTGCTTTTATGAGACCCTCTACCAATGCGACCACTTCCCCTCAGAACACAGAAGGGTCTTCTTAGAGCATACCCAACTCCTAGAGCTATCAGCCCTCTTTTATAAAACCTACTCCTCCAAACCTGTCTTCAAAACTTACAGCCCTATTTAAGTACTGTGCCACCTTGGATGTGTTAATACGGACAATTGAGGAAGAAGTGGTAATGGTCATACCTAAGGCTAACAAAGATCCATGTTGGCTAGACAAACGCCGCAGACCACCAAACACCTATATCAGTACTCCAGTATCTACTACCCTAAGACATGGGATAGATACATAGAGTCGAGAGGCCTAGCATCTTACCCGTCCCCCTATACCAAATTCCACTACAACTCAGCTTTTACACCAGCTCTGGAAGGTTGTAAAAAAATCTTTGATATGTTCGATAATACAGCTCCCAAATCCTTTTTTCAATGCAAAGCATCCTTCATGCTCCTGGGGCAGAGAGACTCCAATATACTCAACTCTGGCATTGGGTGATACAGCCCTCCATCTACGCTGAAGCCACCAGGGCCAAAAGCCCCTTTGAAACAGTAGTTACTAAACTCATAGGTACCAGGGGGACAATATCTGCCTTCTATAAGCTCTTGCTAGCAAATGGCACTAAACAGTCCTAGCGTCACAACAGAGAATGGGAGCAAATCCTTGGATTACAGGGGGCACACAAATGATGGGACAGACTGCCCAAAAACATCTCTCTTCCTCTGCTTCAATTCTTGAGAGGGAAATACATTGTGAAGTCTGGTATGGATTGCACTACATCCCTCATAAATGACATTGTATGTATCATAATGCCTCTTCTAGATGCTGGAGGGGGTGTGAAGACCTCGGCGAGGCCCTACATATGTTGTAGAACTGCCCAGACATTCGCCCTTTCTAGGAGGAGATTTTGAAAATGCTACGCAAAGTTCTGAGCTACCAGCTCTCCCACAGACCTGAGGTAATATTTTTTGGACCTCAAACCGATGAACCTCAAAGCAATGATAAACCATGAATGGCACACAGGCCTTCAGTGCCTGGGAGCGGTGAAATTAGCATTAGCTCTTAATAGGAATAAAGCAGGCTGCCCAGTGATGACACAGTTGTATAATAGACTATGATCCATACTTGCAATGGAACAGCCGACTAGCAACATGAACGGTAAACACTTATTGTTTGATCCTAAATGGAAGTCACTCTATATAGAGCTTACTGTGGGTCTTGGAACTCAGTCCTTTCCCCAGATGGGACAGCACTGGGACTCTTTCATTGATATACTAGGGTGAGAGATCACGCCTCTTCCCAGATTTCATTGTCAATATTAAAGAGACATTATGACAAGTCTTGGACTGATCTATCCAGTGGTGGAACATGGTTGTGGACTATGGCGGGGGGACACTGTGGGGTGGATTGCCTTCTGCAGTTGGGGTTGGGTTAAAGGGAAACACGGGGACCAAACCTGGATGATGTATGACAGGTACTCCTTTCTGCTGTGATTATATGATCTATGTAACCAACAATTGCATGCCACCTGTGCTGAAACCCGTCCTCAAAATAGGATGGCTGGATGACTATCCCTTTATACCCCAAAAAGTTAATAAAAAGATTTATACAAAAAAATTTTTTTTTCGCTCTGGGTAGTGTTGTAACAGAGCTGTAAGAGTATACATCAATTTTTATACCCACAGACTGCTACAGTAGGGACACGTGTCTTACAAAATGAACCTCTAGTAATGGCTTATGGAAAATGGCAATAGTGTTGTTTTGAAGGCTATGCAAACGTGAATGCCTTTGCTTCTTTGAAAAAAGTTAGACCTACAAGCCTTGTCAACACTTGTTACATTTGCATTTGTACTACATTCTTCATTAATACAAAAGCTTTTTAGGAAAAATACTAATCTACAGCATGGATGTTTGCTCTGAGTCCTCTAACCAACTGGAAAACTGAAATGCTTGAACATACCTGGTGTAGGAAATTGGGTTACTGGTTGAGTTAGGGGATGAAATCCTACTCAGGCAGCAAAAACAATTCCTGTCAGAGTGAAGTCACAAGCAACCCCAATTTACCCTGTGCTTAACCCTCTGGTAGATTGGCACAAAAGCAGTCAGGCTTAACTTAGAGGCAATGTGTGAAGTATTTATGCAGCACTTCAAACAGTAAGAAAGTGAAAACACAATGTAAGAAAAATCCCAAACAAATACAGAGAAATAGAGTAAAATAGAATGCCAAAATGACAAAAATCCAATCAGTAGTACGGGAGATATGCCATTTTAAAGATTTAAGCGAAAATAGTGCCTAAAAGCACAAAGCGCCAACTGTGGTTATCTGGTTGTGCTGAACCGGGACAAAGTCACAAGTTCAGGCCGACCGCGATGGAGCATGGGCCTGATACAGAGACCATTTTAGGCCTGCTGAATAAAGTGCCTTAAACCCTAGTTGCGGAGAGTTGGGAGATCCTGCATGGGGATGTGTTGCATGGGGTTGTGTCGTCCAGCTGCTGGGTCAAGGTGGTTTGAGCATTTTCTGTCCCTGAGACTCTGATCAGGAGGCCGGCTAACTAGACTTTGGAGTCACTCTGGAGGTCCTGGGTTCAAGATGCAGGTCCAGTCCTTTTTCACTTAGGTACCAGAGCAGTAGGGCAGCAGAGCAGCAGAGTAGCAGGGCAGCAGAGTAGCAGGGCAGCACAGTAGCAGTCCTTCTTGCAACAAAGCAGTGCAGCAGTCCTTCTGAGTCTTCCACTGGTCCAGATGTGTACTGAAGAGTTGGGTCTGAGGATCCAATATTTATACCTGGTGCAAGCGTTGAAGTAGAAGGTTCTAGAGGTTTCCATCTCCAGAGATGTCTGGAATTCCCTGCCTCCCTTCCCGGGCCCCAGCTTGTCTGGGGGTTCAAAAGACTAGTGTCAAATCCTTTGTGATTGTGTTAAGGCAGAACATTTGTGGTGTGCAAGTGTGGTATTTGACAGCTCCTCCTCCTCATCAAGTCAGAGATGGCCCTTCCTGCCAACACCTATTCCCCCTTTGCCTCACTGTCTGGGAGCAATATTCAAATAAAAACTGCCAGCTACACGTAGCCATGTGACCAAGGATACAGTCTGCAGGCACCATATGGTTAGGGCAAGAAAATGGCAGTTTTCTGAAAGTGGCCTTTTCAGAATTGTGACTTAAAATCCAACTTTAAACTTAAAGAGGGTTTTAAATTACAATTTGTTATACACCAAACTTGACATTCCTACCTGCTCCCAACTGAAAGTTATCACTTGCTAAATATAATAAGGTAACCCAATGGTATCCTATGGGAGAGGTAGGCCTTGCAATATTGAAAAACACATTTCAGAGTTTTTGTTACAAATTGGGTTTCTGGCTGGCTAGCCCATGCACCTAAGCCAGGCAGAACCCTCCTTTCTAGTCAGGGCAAGTAAGTTACACACCAAAGATAACCCATGCTCACCCCCTTGGTAGCTTGGCAAGAACAGTCAGGCTTATCCCAGAGGCAATGTGTAAAGTATTTGTACACACACACAATAACACAATGAAAACACTACAAAAGGACTCCACACCAGTTTAGAAAAATAGTCAATATTTTTCTGAATCAAACAAGACCAAAATGACAAAAATCCAACATACACATATTGAGATATCACTTTTTAGAGATAAAATCAACTATAGCTTTGAGAAATCAAAAATAGCTCCAACCGGGGCTATTAGTTCATGGTGACGTTGACGACTCTACAAAGTCAGTCCGACCTCGATGGAGCGAGGGCCAGCTATGGAGTCGGGCAGACCCCAGTACAGTACCTTGGAGGCGTTAAGGAAAACAAAGATGGAGTTGAGGAATTGCGGAGACCGGTGCAGGGTCAGTTCCTTACTATTGCAGAGTAGGTGATGCGTTGGTTCCTTACTATTGGGCAGGGGAGGTGAGGCGTCAGTTCCTTACTGCTGCCGGGGAGGTGATGCTGCGGTGGCCGGTGCGGTTCCTTGGTTACTTACTGTGGAGCGGAGTCGATGAGGTGTCAAGAGTCAAGCAGCGAGGCTTCAGTTCCATGGCATCGATATCGAACCTTGCCACAGGCATTGGAGTCGGAGCGGTGCTCCACGAACTTCGGTGGTGTTGTGTTCGGGACTCATGTAGTGGTGGCACTTCAGAGGCACTGCTGCAGCATCGGAGTCTGCAGTGCAAATCGCAGTTAGTGCGTTGAGTGGGACCACAGCTCAGGTGCAGGGAGTGGCCTGGCATCGGAGTTGCAGACAACCGGCAGTTCCAAAGTTGATCAGTATCGATGCCTTGGAAATCACTTCTAAGGGTCCAGAAACTGGATTTAGCACCACTTGGCAAGTCAGGACTCTCAGCGGAAGAGCCCAGGTACTGGTAGGTGAAGTCTTTGATGGCCCTGAACTTTTTAACAGGAGGCAAGCTCAACTCGAGGTCTTGGAGATCCTTGGAAGCAGGATACAGAAAGCAAAGTCCAGTACTTTAACTCCCAGGACAGAAGCAGCACGAAGCAGGCAACACAACAAAGCAAACAGCAAAGCAGCAGTCCCTCCTGACAGCTTTCCAGCTTTTCGTCCTGGCAGAATATCCTCAACCCAGAAGTGTTCTGATTATATGGTGTCAGGTATAAATATATGGTGTCACAGGTCCAGTACGTATACCCATTTCAACCTTTTCAGTAGGCAAACTTCAAAGGAAAGTCTTTGTAGTGCACAAGACCCTGCCCTGGCTCCAGACACTCTACATGGGATGGAGACTTCTTTGTGTGAGGACAGGCACAGCACTATTCAGGTGTCAGTGTCAACTCCTCCCACCAACCCTAGCTCAGGAAGGCTCATCAGCCTGGTGATGGGCCATCAGGATATGCACGGCACACCTCGACTCCCTTTGTGTGACTGTCTAGAGTAAATGCACAAACATCCCAACTATCATCCTAACCTAGACGTGTATTCAGAGACAGGCAGAGGCACAGAATGGTTAAAGTAAGAAAATGCCAACTTTCTAAAAGTGGCATTTTCAGACCTTTCAATTTAAAAACCAACTTCACTAAAATATGTATTTTTAAATTGTTAGTCCAGAGACACCAAACTCCAATTTTCAATCAGCTCCCAATTGGCAAATACACTTGTAAGATATTACAAGGCAGCTCCAATGCTAACCTATGGGAGAGATAGGCCTTGCTGTAGTGAAGCGAGAAATTAGCAGTAATTCACTACCAGGACATGTAGAACACAACAGTACATGTCCTACCTTTTAAATATACTGCACCCTGCCCATGGGGCTGCCTTGGGCCTACCTTAGAGGTGCCTTACATGTAATAAAAGAGAAGGTTTGGGCCTGGCAAGTGGGTGAACTTGCCAGTTCGAAATGGCAGTTTAACACTGCACACAAAAACACTGCAGTAGCATGCCTAAGACAAATTTGTAAGGCTACCCATGTGGGTGTCACAATCAGTGCTGGAGGCCCACTAGTAGCATTTGATTTACAGGCCCTGGGCACACACAGTGCACTGTTCTAGGGACTTACTAGTAAATCAAATATGCCAATCAGGGAGAAACCAAACCATATTTTTAGGGAGTCCTTAAGCCACCAAAAAAACAGTCAGAAAATTAAAGGAGGAAGGAAAAAAGTTTGAGGAGAACCCTGAAAAAAGGGCCAGGTCCAACAATGTGGCACTACCAGCACACGTAAAACTTAAAAGTACATGTCTAACTTTTTTTAATTTACTGCACCCTGCTCAATGGGCTGTGTAGGGCCTACACTAGGGATGAAATATGTATTAAAAACGAATGGTTAGGCCTGGCAAAAGGTTTAGTTCGACAGGTCGAAATGGCAGTGTAAACTGCACACGCAGGCTGAAATGGTGGCCTGAGAGAATGGCTGCTTATGTGGGTTGCACAATCAGTGCTCCAGGCCCACTAGTAGCATTCAATTAACAGGCCCTGGGCACATGTAGTACCATTTTACTAGGGTCCTGCAAGTAAATTAAAAGTGCCAACTGGGTGTGAGCCAATTTCACCATGTTTTAGGGAGTGGGCACACACACTGGTCAGCAGTGGTAAAGAGTCTTAAGGCCAACAAAAAATGAGATCAGTAAAAATGGAGGACTAAGGCAAAATGTTTGGGGGATGACCACCTTAAGGCTGACAAGTCTAACACCACCCTAAGGCTGACAGGGCTAACAGGTGGTCATACAATTATGGGCCTCATTTGGAGTCTGGCAGATGTGGGGCCAGGTCCAACACAACCCCTTTCCAGCCTAAAGCCAAGGCAGACTAATCAATACCTTGATGGACTTCCCTGCTTAGGGTGATAGAACATGGATTATGGCCTGCAACAGCAGGGCCACGTTTCAGTTCTAAGCCTTTCTGAACCCAGTTGGATCCCTCTGTCCAAACTCTCAGGGACAACTAAGCTAACCCATGGGGAATCCTTCTCCTCACCTGCGAATCCGATCTGCACAGCACCAAACCTTACTTTGCTCACAGATGTATCCCAGTAGGCCGACAGTACCACCATGGCCACCACAGTGGTGTGATCCATCCCACCCTCTGGGTGTAACTCCTGTCCCCAACCCAAGGGCAACTCTGTCCACAAGGAGAACAACTCACAGTGGCCACTGGCAGCTGTCAGTGACAAGAGCCAGGCCCCAAGCCCCTCAGGGCTCTCTAACCTCTGTGGTTTCTCACAGTGGAGGGCAGTCGCCCCAGGTGACTGGCACCCTTTTTCCACTCTCCCTCCCACCAGTTCAGGGGTGGCATTCTGAGACTGGTCCTTCAGCCTAGGGTCTGTACTCTTGGGCTGTACAGGAGTCAGGGTGAGTCCTTCCTCTACCAGCCCCCTTTCTTGGGCTCTGTACCCCCCTTTTGGGAGCAGTGCCCTGAGGCTCCAGAACTGCCAGGGCACTTGTGGCAGCCCTCCGGCACAATTCTCTCACCAGTTCAGGAGTGCTAACCTGCAACTGGTCCCACAGCACAGTGTCCGTACCCTTGGGCTGAGCATGTGCCTGGCAAGCCAGAACTTCCAGGGGAGTACAACCACCCCCCAAGGAAAACACACTCTTCGTGTGTTGTGTGAGAGTCTGCCTGGAACTGGTCTGCCGACCCCTGTCCCTATGACAGAGCATGAAGCCCTCCCAGGCCAAAAGAGGCATCACCAGGGTCGTTCCTGGGGTGCTCTGACCTCAGAAATGGCAACCCACTGGTCCACCAACTGGGGACTGTCTCCCCTTCTCACCCCTCCATCTGGACTTCTGCACCCTCATCTCTGAAGTGGTACTGCCAGGCACCAGAACTGGTGGAACACTTGTGGCAGTCACCCCCCTAAGTTCTTCTGACACTATGGGAATCCCATCAGTGAATGGTCTCCTGGTACAGACCAGGCCACCCTGCCTGTGCCCCCTCTGAGAGCAATCCAAGCACTAGGGCTGAAGATAGGCACCATGGGCCTCTCTTACTCTTGGAAAGGACATGGGACCCTTCTTCCCCCCTACTACACTGGGACCTGTCCGGGTCACTGCAAACCTCACCCTCACTCTGATGGGGAAAACTTGAGCCATCTTCCTTTGTTGTAGGGATTCTGTACATACACAGAGCTATGCACAGGATAATAGGACCTCGGAATATAGTGGTGAGCCAACCATACACCTTAGCACCTAACACCCCAATCCGACTAGCTTTAGCGTCTCATTAGCAACAATGCTACCAATGATTAGACAACCCAGAACACGGTATCTCTCTCTCTCAGGACTCGCAGGAGCAAGAACACCCTTTCATAACTCACTCATACCTGTCCACAACGTGCGTAAGAAGAGACACTGTATAGTTTAAAATGTTTATTTCAACTACCGTGCTCTAAGATACAGTACACGTGCCAGTACTATCAGCATAATGCATAAGGATAATATAATCAGCATAGTTACAACTCCATAGAATACAAACAGGGAAAGCATTTCATAAAGCAGTGGATATATGGCTAAATGACCATACCACCCTCCCCGTGCTAGTTGCTAGTTTATTATAAAAACAGAAGACCTCTGGGCTTTGTCGAGCGAACCCCCATACCTCAATATCTAGATGCAAGGTTTACATCATCAGACAAGCACAGCTCTTCTCTCTGGAAAGGTTTTTCTCCAAGTGTGTCTAACCGTGAAAATCACAATATTAAAAGCACACAAATTTCTCCAGGGCAGCTGTACATAGTGGTATGTCTAAGTGCGAGGGACTGGCCAAATCAGCAGGAACAAGGGACGTTGTTTTTCGACCTTGTACATGGTGTGCAGACGTAGCCCAAAAGGGAACAGGAGAAAAGGTGAATGATAGAAATGCACACAGTGCTAAAATAGCCAGGCAGAAGCAGAGGCTGGAAAAACAACGGCACAAAGTAACGTGCGCAAAAAGGCCTCATGGCAGCCAGGCCTAAGTCAACATAGCAAGGCAGACCAGGAGGCCACAAACCACACGACACCTTGGGAACAGCTCCCTGGGGTCAGAAAATTCACAATCCACCAAGTGTTGACGTAGCTCTGGAAACCCGTGACTGAACATATGCTCTCCAGCAATCAAATTGTACAGCCCCTCACATGTGTTAACCATATTACCCTTCACCCCACCATCAGGTGCCTTGAAAAAGTATCCCACATCATCCCCCCAAGACTGGTGAGACAGTATCTGATTGTCCCTGAAACTCAATCCACACTCTTCTGGGTGATTCCATACTTCCTTAGCAGGGCTTCCTCCATAGGGGTACACGTCTCCCTGTCACTCCCTTCTAGAGTCAGTAGTCCCTCCCACCAATAGGAATATGACTCTCCGTTCCAGTTCCCCAATCCTCCTGAGGGACCCTGCACACCTCTGGAGCTACCTCATATGTCTAAACCCCCTGGTGTATGTCATTCACCCCCTTGAATTGAGGCACCAATTCGCTGAGTATGTGAACCTTTTCTTCAGTACTGGACATAGTACGTTTTCTGCCACCATCTGTGTGGGACTCAGTCCTCTTGGCTTCCAAGTCCAGCTCTCTTAACTTCAGCTCATGAGCTAAAATAATTTCCTTTTTCTCCTTTTGCAGTTTCTTTCTTACTATATACAAAGGTTTCTCTCTTTCATACTTCAACATGAGCTTTTCAAGCTCCAAATGAAGCTTTATGGCTTTCTGCCTGTCCTCCAGCTCCTCTGGGGACAAACCTTTTGGAGAAATCCTGCTGCCTGCCATGGAGGGTGGCTTCCCCCCAGGCAGATCCTGATTCATCGTAAAATCACCATGCAGGTTCTGTTCTTCCATATCCACAATATCCTCTTCTGTGTGTGCTCACCAGCCTCCCTGGCTGCCAGCCAGGCCCTCAGCGCCTTTTGCAATGCCTCCTTCCAAGTGAGGCCTTTAAAAAGACAGTTGAGCTCCTTGCAGACGTTTTTGAGCTGAGGCACCGTATAAGTCTCCAACCTCTGCTGCTCAAACACCAAAACTGCACCAACTCCAGAGTTGCAAAAAAAAACAGAAAGAAAAAAACAGTATGCTGGGGTGTAATGGTCTGCGATATGGAAGTAGTGTAGTCCAATCACTGTATATAATGTACGAAGTCCTATCCTCACCGCTGATCACCAATGTTAGAAATGGGGTTTCTGGTTGGCTAGGGTATGCTTCTAGGCCAGGCAGAACCCACCACTTTAGTCAGGGCAAGTATGTCACACAGCAAGATAACCCATGCTCACCCCCTTGGTAGTTTGGCAAGAGCAGTCAGGCTTATCCCAGAGGCAATGTGTAAACTATTTGTACACACACACACGTCCGCAAGCACGCACACACACACATACACACACACTAACACAGTGAAAACACTACAAAAGGACTCTACATCACTTTAGAAAAGTAGTCAATATTTATCTTAATTAAACAAGACCAAAACGGCAAAAATCCAATAAACACAGATCGAGATTTCGCTCTTCAGAGTTTAAATCAAGTATAGCTTTTAGACATCAAAAATAGCTCCAATCTGGGCTATTTGGTCGCGGTCGATGTCAACGACTCCACAAACACAGGACAACCTTGATGGAGCGAGGGCCAGTTACGGAGTCAAGCAGACCCCAGTACAGTACCTTGGAGGAAAACACAGTTACCTGTCCAGGAAAACAAAGACGACGCAAAACACAGGGGAGATGAGGTGTCACAGAGGTCGGTGCGGATCCTTACTGTTGCAGAGGAGGTGATGCCTCAGGTCCTTACTGCTGCAGGGAAGGTGATGCTGTGGTGGACGGTGCGGTACCTTGGTTCCTTACTGTGGAGCGGTGTTGATGAGGTGTCGAGAGTCAAGCCGTGAAGCTTGGAGTCTGGCAGATGTGGGGCATCTGCCAAAATGCTACAGATGCCCTGTACACCAAACTCATGTTCAGCTCCACCCGTTTAGAAGATTGCAAAGTGCCAGGTTTGTATGTGCAGTGCCTCAGCTGGCTCTACCAGTGTAAATCTTTGACTGATGGTCAGTCCATCAAAGGATCATTAGTCAATGTATGCTAGAATGTCCATCCAATGTAAGCCAATCTTTAGAATGTAAATGTTTCCTATTTTGGATGACCAGGGAAAGCCTGGCAGTCCCGAATAGGAGACAATAGAAATGACCGTCATCTGCTTAGAAAAATCTCCCAGTGCATCTAGGCCATTTGTTTTTGTCTTTTAGTAACAAAAAAACTGAGCTGAAAAGTCTCTCCAAACATGGTGTCTGATAGGAGCCACCAATGGGATCTCTATGTATGAGGCCAGCCTTCAGCGAAGGGAATGCTGCCATAGCCTCCACTGACCTAGAAAATTGGTAAGCCACCTTCCAATCTCGAATTCAGTGCCTTAGTGCCCTATTCCGATCTCGCTAGGAAAGCCCTCCGTACGACTCGGATCTGGAGGGCTTTCTGAGCGAAACGTGCTCTGGGAGTCGAACGAGCGAGTACGATGCAGCCGTATGCTTACGGACTCGGTTCACTCGGACTCCCATTGAACTCTATGGGAGCCTGTGTACAGATGAGTACACAGGCTCCCATAGCAAAAAGGGGTGGGTGGGGAAAAGCATACACCCTGTGGCGGGCACCTCATGGTGCCCACCACACTGTGCATGCCTGGATTGGGGGAACCCATGGGCACAGCCCTGTGACAGATTCCGAGGGCCCCGGGTGAAGGGGGGGCCTGCTACGGCCCCCCGAATTACGATTCCGACAGCTGTTTCGTCTCGCTGAGACTGAGGCAAAGCTGCTGTCCGAATCGTGCATCGTACTCGCTCGGTCGGCATTCGGCTCCATTGCGCGGCACGATTCGACTACGAACGAGTCGTACGGACAGGTTTGGGGCCCGGAAACGATTCGGTCGACCCGTACGTGATCTTCTCATTGTACTTAGTCGTTCAGACCTGTGTACGATTCGGTCAGAAACAAGGGCTACGAATCAGAGCCGGGAAAGCCAAATCCGATCCTGAGGCCTTCCGGAATCGGGCCCTTAGTCTGGTTGTTCCATTATTTGCTTTTTACCATTTTCTCACGATTGGAGATACCCATCAAGTGAATGAACTGAATTAACAAAGAAGGCACGTGGCATATATAAATATAAGTTTGTGTTACTGCCAACTAACATATTCAGCAAAGAAGGTTGAACAAGTGTCTTTTCTAGTACTTGGGGCCTCACGTTGCTTTAAAGAGAACTGAAAAGCCCTAATCTTTGGAGGAAACTCAAAATAGTAAGTAGACCCGCTGTCTAAATAGATGAATTTCCTCTCTAATACCACCCATGTGGTGGGGGAAACTCACTAAGGGGCATATTATCAAGAACGGCGTTAAAATTATCGCCGGTTTAGCGGCAGAAAACTGCAGCTAAAGCGGCGATAATGGGCTTGATAATATGCCCTGGAGAATTCCAATAGAAGCCCATGTTCACACCAGAACATGGACTTCTATTGGAATTCTCAAGGGCATATTATCAAGCCCATTATCGCCGCTTTAGCGGCAGTTTTCTGCCGCTAAACCGGCGATAATTTTTAACACCGTTCTTGATAATATGCCCCTAAGTCAATTTTAATCCATATTTAGAGTTTCATTCAAAAATTGGAGGATTTCCTCCAAACTCTCAATGAGGCCTTTGCTTTTTAATATAGCACGCCCAAAATTCGACATCGTGTCTTAGTGCTTTACATATTAAAATTGCACATAGAGTATTGGACTTCTCTGTTGAAAGCATATCTTATGGTCAATTTAAACGTGTACATAAGAACATTCGAAACCTGAAAAGAAATAAAACATTTAGATGTCTGCAAACAACAATCTCAGGTCAATGTACATGTAAATATTTGTATGGACAAGGTAGAGCAGAAGAAGAGCTAGGCTTGGGCGGAGGGTTATTACAGGACCTAGGTGGGATGAGAAAGATTGTTTAAGGCGTGCTGTCTTAGAACGCTCTTGAACGTAGAAATCGTGGAAGCCCTTACAATGTGTCTTAGAAGACCATTCCAAATCTTGGGTGTGCTGGCCGAGAAGGAGCATTTTTTATTGAGGACTTTTAAATTTGGGTGTGCCAATCTTCAGCATGACTTGGACCAATAAGGTACTGTTACTGTCTGACGTTTATGAGACTGATATTCAGGGGTATTGTGTTGGATTCCCTAACATGTCATATAGGCTGTTTTGTAGGCGAAACTAGGTTTCAGGGGAATATATGAAAGAGCTGTGAATGCAAGTGTGATGTGCTCAAAGACCATGTAAGCTGCTGTGCAGGGAGCCACCTTTAGAGGAGCTAGGCATGGCTTAGGGAGGCATGTAAGTTGCACATTTTGATAATGGATCTGAGAGATCTGTGCAACCATAATAAACAACAAAAAGAAGAATACCTGGCTCTGCACCCTTAGTTCTTGTGCATGTGCAAAACACATCACAACACCACAGGAGACTTTAAGTAATACATTGTTGTCATGGCTAAAAGAGAAAGTAGCCCATGAGCAGTTGTGGGTCCAAGATCTAAAAAAGTGCCAGGGAGTGGGAATCCTCTAGTGAGATCCGAGCAATGTCTGCATTATTGTTGATTGCTAAAGAAGATTATCAAATAATACATCCAGTATTAACATTATTTCTGATAATTCCATCTTCCCACCATCCCTCCCCCGGCCACCCAGACCCACATAGTGATGTTTAACTTTTTCAGTTCCATTTAGTCCTAACCAGCAGCTATTAATGCTCCAACAGCGAAACGTATTTCGATTATAACGAATATTGTTCGCATTTGTCACAAATGGATTTTTATGGGATCTAGCTATTTATAATATATTTTAATTTTCTTTTTAGTTTGTCGATTGGGTTGTCTGAAATTTGTCTAGTAAAAAATTTACTCTTTTTCCATGATTGTAGTTTTTTATATTGCATATAGGCGGACTATGACTAGTTGTGGCTGAAGCTGCAATGCCTGCTGCTCTCTCGGCAAATGTAACACTGTAAATATGTTTGGCACTGGGTGCCATTGAAGCATTGCCATTAACATGAGGAGGCATGTGCTGGGCACCTGAACCACCTGGCTTCCTCCTCAAAACCCCTGCACCCAGGCCCCCAAGCAGGAAAACCTAAGGATTAGCCACTTAGTCAGCCACTTCCCTTGACTGATTTATTCTATCCAGGGCAGGCCAGAACCTTCCTACTTACATTTAGTTCCTTTGCCCCACATTGAATGTTGTATTGCCTCCTTTGACTAGTGCACCCTAATCACATGTTACACCTCTGATATGATTGAGTAGGAAAGGATTCAGGTATGTCTGCTCTATTGGTAGATGGTTGCACTGTTTCAGACTGTTTCATACTTGAATCACCACTGGGAAATGGCAATGGGTGAATGAATCCCACCAATTTTATATCATAGCAAGAGCCAGGCCATTCCTGCGCGTATCTCTCGAACACTATGCTCCCCAGGCAACAACAGTGGAGTGAATGTGTCATCAAGCCCATACATCAGAACAAACTGATCCAGCAATGTACCTAGCATTCACGGTGGACATTTGGAGATAAGAATTGGGATCATTTTGGAGCATTTGTTGGCAAATGTATGGGCCAATAAGGATTAATATAGGACAGTGGTGGTCTGCCAGGAATGAACAGCTGGGCTGCATGTTATGTTATGTTATGTTATGTTATGTTACAGTTATTTATATCGTACATGACTCACCCCCGAAGGAGTCTCTCGGCACAGATTAGAGGACTGGCAGTGACATAGCTCAGTCCCTGAACATGCGGTCACATTACATGTCCAGCAGTCCCTGGATCGTTTACCCACATGATCACCCTGGGGTGCAGAATGTGTGAGAAGTATTCTCATCACCACCGGTACTGGAGAGTGCAGCGTGCAAAGGCTTCGGGGACACAAATTTCTGCAGCATATGATGGTTCCTCCTTAAGCAGTGAGCCACTCTGATCACAGGATCTTTAAGGGCTGGTCATAGCTGACATGCACAGTACTAGAACTCACATAATCATGTGGGTTCTCAGCCTTTGCATTAAAAATTCATTTGCTTTTCTAATTGTGGCACAACCTCATTGACGCAATTAAAATATAAATATCTTTAATGGTAAATAAGTAAGAAATAGTAAAAGCTGTTTATGTTTAATGGTTTGCCTCTGTAGGGTGAAACTAATTTCACCAAAAAACATTATGTTGGCATTTTCTAAATCTAGCCCTTTCCACACGCTCACAATAACTAAAATAAATATATAAAACGTAAATTATTCATTCTATTTGCCTTTACTTTCTTTATTTTTATCGTTCTCATGTTAAGGTATTCCTCATGGCACTTACCTCCAGAAAACTGGACCTTCATCAGTGTGCCACACCCCACAATTGAGTCCATTTGTTTACCATCGTCCAGGACAGAATGGATATATTCAATTACTAAAGATAATGTCTGCACATGCAAGCTTTATCAGATTACAATACTTGCAGCAGCAGGAACCAGTGGCATAATTTAAAATGGTGAGCCCCCTGCAGAATGTGAAAAGGGGCCCCTCAGTCTCCCATATCTTACAGATAGTCATTGTCCTTGAGAAAAACGGGGCCCTCTGAAGGGTTTGGGGCACTTCAACAGTTGCAATCCCCCTCCCCTTTCTCGCCGCTGCAGCGGCCTGTTTTACACCCCTTGCAGGAACGCTCATTTTTCACAGTTGCAGACCTGTCATAATATTCCTGAAATGCAGTATATGGCTTGATGGAAGGTTTTAGGATTGCATCAAGTCCTACAGCAAGGCAACTTGCAGGTGAAGTCCATGCTAGCAGCCTGAAACTGAAGTCAGTAGGCAACCCTAGTGACGTCAGTGGGTGGGAGACAATTTTGCTTATACTGGGAAGCCCCAGAAAAGCCAATGAGCAGAAGTCACCTGAAAAAAAATCTGGGCACTAGACGACATCACATTGTTTCTGAGCCAGTGACAGGTCACTGAGCACTAAGCACTCACTTGTAATTATATGCTATGCTACAAGAAAGTCATAAGGAAACGAGACCCATAAATAGAGGTTTACATGAAACAATGTTGCCCACCTAGTGAATGGGCACCCCACTATCTCTCCACACAGTTAACGAGGAACCCATAATTAAACCATGTGCATTCTTCTAGGAAGCATTTCTCTACACCAATGAAGCACCAATGGGCAGATAGATGTCTGGGAATGCTTGTGTCCAAATGGGTCTAAATGAGGCAATTTAAGCTATTTCTTTCAGACAGGATATAAATTAATTTGCATGTTGTTAGTCTCAATTTGTAATGGTATCGTAACGGAATACAAATTCTGCCCAGGGGACTTTCCAGTGGCTAAATGTACCGGCTAAATTATTTCTATCCAACTCTATGAAGTATGGTCCATGGAGGGGGCAACCTAGAACCAGATGACGTAACCATGCATGACACCATGTTTCCACATATATTTAATCAACAAGCACTGGCAGCTGTAAATGCAGTAATGTGGGATCCGGCCATACCACACACATTCCCTCGATAAAGTTTTTAGAACCACAAGGGCACACAGGTGGACATTGTCGTATCGCGTGCGCAAGGAATGCACAGGAGTCAGGTAGGGGTTGTATGCCTTTCTTCATTCTCTGGTTTGTTCTCGCCGTTCCTGGCCCCACATCTGGTTCCTTCCTCTCCCCTCGTGGTCTGCCCCGTCCCCACTCCCCTGACCGGAAGTGGTGTCCGGTTCTCATCCCCTCCCCACCAGTCCAGTCGGGTGCAGGGCCCTAGTGCCCTTGTGCCCAGGTCACGACATCTCCCCTTTTGTTGCAAGAAAATGACATAAGAAAGTGGTGATGGATATAGAGAGAGAGAGAGAGAGAGAGAGAGAGAGAGAGAGAGAGAGAGAGAGACAATGACATGTCTTTGTCTTCAACATTACATTTCTTCAATCAGTCTTTTTGGTCTTTTGCATTCTTTTCTTGGATATGTCTCTCCCTTGTCTTTCTGCCATTCCTCCTCCGGTCTCTCGTCTGTGCCTGTGACTCCTGCGGCTATCTCTCTTCCGTCTTCCTCCATGCTTTTTAGACTCTTGAAGTGAGAGCTGTTCCTTGTTATCCGGTAATGGCCTGCTGTCGCTGTTATCATGGGCCCTTTCACCTGCGTCACCGTTAATGGTTCCTTTGAGAATGGACTGTCCGATTTTCTCAAGTGCCGCTGGCGTACCACCACTGCGTCCCCTTGCTTGAGGTGCGCTGGAGTGGCATGTCTCCTGGCGTCGGCATACGCCTTCATTTGCTCCTTGGCCTCGTGGTCTCTGGCAGCGATGCTGCTGTGCTCTAGTGACGCCGTTGCGTCTAGCTGTGGTAGCCTTGTCCTGCTTGTTCTGCCCAGTACCAGCTCAGCGGGGCATCGTCCCGTCGAGCTGTGAGGGGTGTTTCGATAGTCTCTTAGTACTTGACAAAGGGCCTGTCCTATTGATATCTGTTCCAGCTTTGCTCTTTGGACAGCCTTTTTTATGTTTCCCATAAATCTCTCCACCATGCCATTTGCTTGTGGCCACAGAGGTGTTATTTTCCTGTGATGAATGCCTAGGTAGTCCATGAACTTCTGAAACTCCTCCCCTGAGAATGGCGGCCCGTTGTCTGTTTTTAGTGTTTGTGGGGAGCCCCAGGCTGCGAATATGTCATCTAGTATTGGCAAAGTTGCACTTGCGGATGTTGATGAGACTTGTCGCACGATGGGAAATCTGGAATATTCGTCAATGATCACGAGCAGGTAGTTGCCCGTTTCTAGAGGTCCATAAAAGTCTGCTGCCAGTTCCGTCCACACTGCCCGTGGGAGTTCTGACATTTGTAGTGGTTCCGGTTTTGCTGGCTGCCCTGTGGTTTGGCAGATGTGGCAGTTTGTGATGGTACTCTCCATCATATTGTCCAAACCAGGGAACCACACTTTCTCCCGTAGCAGCTTCTTTGTCGCAACCATGCCTCTGTGTGATTCGTGTGCCAAATTTACAGTTCGTCTGCGCAAAACCCTTGGCATAACTATTCTTGTTCCTCTCATTATTATTCCGTTCACGGTCTCTGATAGTTCTTCATGAACCTTTTTGAATGCCAGCATCTCCTCCTTGTGCACTCCTTCATCCATGCTGCTGTTGTTGTTGACATGTCTCCATCTCTGCTGTCTTGTCACCATTTTTACCGCTTGCATCGTGGCATCCCTCCCTGTTTCTTGTTCAAGTTCCGCTAACGTTATTGATGCCGGAGTGTTTTGTTTCAGCACAAAGTTCAGATATTCCTCGGCTATTGATGTGCCCTGAGGTTGCTGTGGTAAGGGATGTCGTGACATGTAATCCGCCGGGTTGTGTTCCTTTCCTGGTTTGTGCACTATCTTAAAGTTGTAGTACATCAGTCGTATGCCCCACCGCTCGATGCGAGGCGGTATTTTTGCATTTGGATTTCCATAGGTTGTCACTAGGGCCTGATGGTCAGTTATGATAGTGAATGGTTTCCCGTAGATGAACATGTGATAGTGCTCACACGCCCATACTACTGCTAGACTTTCTTTTTCTGGCTGTGAGTATGCTCTCTCAATGTCGGACTGGCTTTTGCTTGCATATGCCACGATCTTCCTTGGAGAGTCTTTGCCTGGCATGTGTTGTGCTAAGATCGCTCCTAGTCCTACCGGGCTGGCGTCCACCGTCAGTTCTGTACATAGCAGTGGATCGAAGTAGGCAAGATGGTCCACCGCCATCACAGCATGCCTGATGGCCTCAAACGCCTTGTTACATTCTTGTGTCCAGCTGAATGTCTGACCTTGCTTCGTTAGTTCCCTGAGTGGTGTGCTCACCGTGGCAAAGTCTTTTATGTATCGAGCGCAGTAGCTGGCAAGCCCAAGGAATGACCTCACTTCTGCAACGTCTGCCGGAGGACTCGCTTTTTCCAGCGTCTCCACTTTGCTGTGGTCTGGTCGCATTCCTTTCCTGGAGAAGATGTGTCCGAAAAACACCAGTTCATTTCTCCCTATTTCGCACTTGTCTTCATTTAGCGTTAGTCCTGCTTGTTCCAGCTGCGAGCACGTATCCCGCAGCGCCCTGTCATGCTCTTCATCAGATCGACCAAACACCAAAATGTCGTCACTGTAATTGAGGCTGTTCTTTACTGGCCTGATAACCTGCCGTATTGTTTCCTGAAATATCTCTGCGGCCGATGAGATGCCAAAACTCAGTCTTTTGTAGCGAAACAGACCCATGTGCGTGGAGAATGTGGTAATGTACCTTGATTGCGGGTCAAGCTCCAGCTGATGGTACCCTTTACACAAGTCTAGCTTCGAAAACCGGCAAGCCCCAGTGAGGCAGCTGATCATGTCATTGAGGTGTGGTCCAGGGTGTCTTTCCCTTTCAATTGCTGTGTTTGGTACCCTCATGTCCACACATATGCAAATCTTGGAGGTGTTTTTCTTTGGCACTGCCACTATTGGTGACACCCATGGTGTCGGCCCGTCTGCAGGCTCTATGATGTCTTGGCTCAACAGACTTTTTATTTCCTCTTCTACCTGTGGCTGCAGGTGTATCGGCACTCGTCGGTGATGTTGAGCTACTGGTTTTACTGCTTCATTTATGTGCAGAGTTATTTGCCGTCCTTTTAGTTTTCCTAGTCCTTGCAGTATGTTTGGGTAGTCTCGCAATATGTTCTTTTTTTCTGACATGTGGTACGTCATTGCGAGGAGACCCATCACCTGCGCCGTGACGTTGCTCAGTAGACATGGTGCTGGAATGTCACCCTTTAGGACATGTATTTCTTCCTTGCTTGATTGGTCTTTGTACATCAGTGTCTCTGTAAACTTCCCCATGTTGATCACTGGTTTCTTCGAGCCCCAGGTGAACACGTCAACAGTGGATGGCACTAGAGTTGGTTTTATTTTCATCTTATCATATTCTGACACGCACATAATGTTGCATGTGGCACCGCTGTCCAGCACGAATCGTGTGCTGTGCTTTCCCACATCGATGTCGACGGTCGCCGTTTTCTTCACCTGATGCTTCTCTATTAGATGAATGCTCTCTTGCTCTCTGTCATTTGCTTCTTCAACAGGGGCGGCATCAGACATCAGGTATAAACGTTCCACCTTCTCCTGTACTGCCTCTCCGTCTGACTCAGCTGAAGAGCTGCGATTTGCCGTGTCCATGTGTCTGGCGTATCTGCTTGTTGTCATCCGTGGTCTTCCAATTCGTCCTCTCTCACTTTTGAATTGCGCGCCCATGCAGGCGCTCGCGAAATGGTTGTCCCTGTTGCATTTTCGGCATTTCTGACCCATTGCCGGGCAGGCACCGAAGTGTGGAAACTCGAGCCCGCACCTGTAACATGTTCGTTCATGTGGTTTTCTTGGCAGTTGCTCATTGTTTTCCTTCTTCCGGGTGTTCATGCGATTACTTCCAACCATGCGATGCGCTTGTTCTAATCTTCGTTCTTTCCCCAGTTCCATCTCTTTTGCGTGCGTGGTTGCTCTCGCTTCCGCCCGGGCCATGGTCAGAATTTTCTCCAGTGAGGTCGGTTCCTTCAAGATTCGTGTGCGGAACTCCACCGACTGACAGCCTTCAATGATGCGCAGTCGAATTTCTTGTTCGTTGTCAAACTTATCGAATTCGCAGTGTGTGACCAACTTGCGCAGTCGTGTTGCAAAGTCGTCGAGGGATTCTTCTGCATGTTGGTACGCGATGGTGAAGGTGTACCTCTCAAAATCAATGTTTCTTTGCGGGTCAAACTTGTCTGTGAGGCACTTTATTAGTCCCTTGTATGTTGTTGTTTGGTCTTGAGGGAATGTTACTAGCAAGTCTTCTACCTCATCCCCTACGAGGTTTAGGAATAGGTCTGTGTGCTTGGCTTCTGCGACATCTGTGGCGCGCATGTACCTTTCAAACTTGCGAATCCATCGCTCCCATCTGATTCCTATCTGTGGCTCAGATAAGTTGAACGGAAGGGGTCTGCGAAACACTGCTTGCGTGCTGTTCTTATCCTGTGTTTGATCAGCCATCGTGTCTCCTTGGTTCTGCTTTTCGTCTTGTCTTGTCGTTTATATTCTTTTATTTCTGTTTTGTAACCCTTTTCTGTTTGTTCCTTTTATTCTACTTTTTTTCTTTTTCTTATTGTTTGTTCACTTTTGTTTCCACTTTATTCTCTTTCTTCGGTGACTGTTCACCTTGTTCGCTGTATTTCTTTTGTTTATTGCCTGTAATTCCTTTTCTTTGCAGCTTTTCTTCTTATTTTCTTTTATTTCCTGACTTATCAATGGCCGCCGGGCCTCTCACGCTTCCTATTGGCCAGATTTGCCTGATTTTAAAATGGCCGCCCAAATCTCGTGAGATTTCTGGCCTTTCTGAGCCTCCGCCTGATCTCAAGATGGCCGCCGGGTCTTTCCGTGTGCTGATTGGCCGCCCCGCCTGACCCAAAGATGGCCGCTGTATTCACGCGAGATTTGGTTTGAATCTACACGCGAGGCAGGCACTTCGGGACACGGCGGGCGGCCGGGCACAGTCGGTGATTGTTTTAGACGGCGCGGGAGGCTCCCGCGCTCAGACGATGGATGCACCGCTTATTCTCAGGCAGGTGGGGGGCCCCTTACCGCGTCTTTGCTGCGGCCAGCTGGGCTCCCGCGATGACGCTCCACTCCTCAGCGCTCGGACCAGGGTGGGCTCCTGGCTCCGTTTCTCTCTGCGACCGGGTGGGCTCCGGACGTCGCAGTTGTTCTTTGCTTGTGCTTCTGGGCGGCAGGCGGACCAGGGTGGGCTCCTGGCTCCGTTTCGCAGTCAACTTCACGAGGGACCTTGGTGCACGTTTGTGGTGTCGCCTTGACAATCCCATCCTCGTCGCCAGTTGTTGTATCGCGTGCGCAAGGAATGCACAGGAGTCAGGTAGGGGTTGTATGCCTTTCTTCATTCTCTGGTTTGTTCTCGCCATTCCTGGCCCCACATCTGGTTCCTTCCTCTCCCCTCGTGGTCTGCCCCGTCCCCACTCCCCTGACCGGAAGTGGTGTCCGGTTCTCATCCCCTCCCCACCAGTCCAGTCGGGTGCAGGGCCCTAGTGCCCTTGTGCCCAGGTCACGACATCCATGCAGCAGCATTCATAGAGTAACACACACCCTCAACAGTTATACTTAATCCCCTGCATCCCCTGCCACTACATCGCCTGCTACTATATCCCCTCCACTGGCCTGCCTGATATTACGTCATCTCATTTCAAACCTTTCACACCCTGCCCCTTTTAAATGTATGTTTTTCTTACTATAGTGTTTAATTTAATAACCCTTAAAGTATCTGCATAACTTAATGTCTGAAGAAGAAGCAGTAGTCAAGAAATGTAGTGGAGTCAATGTAGCCAGTTACATGGAAGGCAGGTTATACTAACATGGAGAGTAGGCTAATGCTCCAAATATTTATTGGCAACCAATCCTAGAAAGCAGGGATGACAAGAAATGTAAGCAACCCCAGACAATCTTCACCAGATGCAGTGAACCAACTACAAGCTCTCTACCAGCCAGTCAGATGCTTAAGGTCGGAAAATAATGCACACTGGGGCATATTCACAAGGAGCTATCTCTGAATTAACGGCACTTTATCGCAGCCAAAGTCGTGATAAATTTACCTCCCCATTCACAAGCCGGTGTTAACAGCCCACAGCACCAGTTTACCCGCGATAGCAGCCGCAAAAAACATCGCCACAGAGGACCCCCGCAAATATCGCTAATGAGATGCAGAGTAGGAGTTCCCGTGACAAAAGCCGAGACAACAGCACACCTCAACATTCACAGCTACCAGCCACATCCGCGATAAAAACACAAAACAGGCGATAAGTCACGATAGCACCAGGAAATCTACACCTGCTCTGACCTGGTGTAAAGTCGACCAAAGACATGCCACATCACCCACACCCAAACATGTACAAATTATTCCGCTTGATGCCGCACAATCACAACTGGTGACATGGATGTGTTGTCACAGAAATGACCAGCACACATTCACTTTCGAAGCAACAAATGAAACTATATTAAAATGAACAACGAAATGAAATGAAGACACATGGCCACTCCCCTCCGGACAATACGTAGGTCACAGCCTGTAAGACAAAAAACATGATGAGAAGGTGTGTCCTGCCCACATCAGAGGACAGAGAGAGAGCGAAGGAGAGAGAGAGGAAGAGAGGGAGGGAGAGAGAGAGGAAGAGAGGGAGAGAGAGAAGAGGAGAGGAGAGAGGAAGAGAGGGAGAGAGAGAAAGAGAGAGAAGAGGAGAGAGAGAGGAAGAGAGGGAGGGAGAGAGGGAGGGAGAGAGAGAGGAAGAGAGGGAGGGAGAGAGAGAGGAAGAGAGGGAGAGTCCCTCCCCTGCGCACCCAGGCCACACTGCGCACCTGCTGCCACCGGTGTGTCTCCAACCACGTGCCGGTATGTATAGCAATACACCAGGTCACACATCTGATTCAGAGCCGTCAGCTGAAACAGAGCCCAGACACATGACTGGCACAGTACACACACTTGCACAAGACAAATCGCCTGCCCGCCCATGCACACCCAGGCAGAGGCACCCCAACCTCTCTCGCCGCCCATCGGAGCATGCCCGCCCATGCACACCCAGGCCCCAATGCTCACCTTCCGCCACCGGCGCATAGACAGGAGGTCCCACCATGTGCCGCTGCAAGCCACAAGCCCGGGGCCAACGGACATGGCACCCTCCACATCATGCAGCCACGCTCCGCAGGCCACCAGGTATCACGTTTGGTGCTGGGTCTTGATTACTCCATGGCAGTGAACATACCAGTGCACCCGGCACCATTGCAGGCTGCACACCCGCTCAGCCCAATGGGTGCCACCAACCCTGGGACCCCGGAAGCGACGCCACGTGGCGGTAGGCCCATGCTGCCCGCTGGCTCTGGCCTACACTGCGGTCCAGCAGGGCACACAGAACCTGAGCTGTCCGGACCGCCTGGACGGGGCATCATCACAGGCTGCACACCCGCTCAGCAGCTCAAGGTGCCACTGACACAGTGCACCCCAAGTCACCATCCCGTGGCGGGGTGCCTGTGCCGTCCGCAAGGCCCCGGGTGCCACTAACCCTGTGCAACCCCAGTCTGCGCCACGTGGTGGTAGGCCCGTGCCGTCCGCAAGGTGCTGGGTGCCACTAACCCTGTGCACCCCCAGTCTGCACCACGTGGTGGTAGGCCCGTGCCGTCCGCAAGGCCTCGGATGCCACTAACCCTGTGCGCAACAACTCATGGGCCCTACATGAGTGAGAACTGTGGAGCGGCCGTCATCCAGTCACCACCGGAAGAGGGGAATGTGACGTTGTCGGCCCCTTATGTTTGCGGAGTCACATGGCCTGTGACGCCTGTGCCGGATGGGTGTGGTGTGTGTGAAAACCTGCCCTCAGGGAGTGGCTGTGACATGCTGACAACTAGACCAGTGACCTGCACACCACCAGCGAGTACGGCTGCAACGGATAGCAATGAGGGCCCCCCCTCGGGGCGTTAGCGGAGTGCTCTGGCCTGCAGTACGCCCGACCAGAGCAGGGCTTGCAACAATGACTCGTGGGCTCTGGGCGTGGTCCAGTCCATGACCGGACAAGGAAGTGACTGATGCGTGTGTCCCTGTTGTAGTGTTCACGGAACCGGGTACACAAGATGCAATGTCGCACCCTCTGACTGGCATCCCACAGGATGAACATCATTGACGCAAGGGAAAGCACTGTCCCCACATTCATCCACACATCCATACATGAATTACGTAAGACATTACACAGCAGTGCGTCACTGGATGTTTATTTGCACATCCAGTGCAGTCATGCAGCTGGAGCGGTACAGGGCAATGCCGAGCACACTACACAATATGGGCCCGTGGAAGGCCAGCCAGTGTACATCCGGGGATGACCTGTACTGCGGAAGAGGAAGGGTACAGTCCGCAGTCTGTCCACCATATCATTGGTCGTCAAACAGGATGTGGCAGTCCATGTCGCTGTCCAAGGTGAGTGCATCGGAGTGTATCCGGGGTCAGTGGTAGGCCTTGAGGCCATGCGCGGCACCAAGCAGAAACAGGCAAGGTGGCAGAAATGAATGCTAGTGCCTGGCCCTCCTGACCACAGTCCCATCCACGTCCTCGTCCCCGGGTGTGTGCCCTGCCCCACCTGTGGGTGTTGCAGTGCCGGCTGCGGCATTGTGTGCCACTGTCACATCAGGGGCCGTAGGAGGATTGTTGGCCGCACTGTGTGGCAGTGACACATCAGATGCCGGAGTGGATACGCCTGCCACACTGGGAGGCACTGACACACCATAGGGGCAGAGATGTGGATGGTGTGGGGGCAGCAGCATTCATCATCGCCACGCCTTGTGGCAGCAATGCCATGACGAAGACATGCAGGGCACGGTAGATCCCAGCTACATTTTGCTGATGTGCAGCGGCGGCTGCCATCCTTTCCGCCTCCATCCACACCATGTCCTCCATGAGCCTCCGCATGTTTGCCAGCTCACGGCTGGCATCGCTGGGGCCACTCTGAGCGGACAGGTATTCTTCCCTCCACGTCATGACTCCAGAGATGTCAGTCAGGGCTCGCTGGAGACCATGGGGTGGACATAGACACCCAAGGATGGCGTCCAGTTTGTTAGCCATGAGCTCGGACCCCACCCGCACCTGCTCGGCCGTCTCCCTCTGGCCCTCCAGCACACGGCGTTGGAAGGTCATTTGTTGTTCCTGGGGGTCTTGGGAGGGTGCCGGGGCTGTGGGTGCCTCCTGCTGGGTGGTTTGGGTGGTGGGTGGGGTCTCATGGATGTAGCTGGGCTGCCCTGATCCTGGAGGTGAGTTGCGGATGAGGTCAATGAGGTCTTGGATGGTTTGGGTGTCGATGCTGGTGTTGTCCTCCTCCTCGTCATCAGTGAAGAGTGACTGTGACTGCTCTGCAGGAGGTGTTGACGATGCCCCTGCGATGTGAAGGGGAGATGGTGTATTACAATGTGTCCACATGTATGTAGCCGCATGGGACAGGTTGACATTCAGACAGCATGGCATTGTACATTGTGACAGTCTGTGGGTCTGGGCGAGGACCCAGAGGGATTGTGGGTGTGCACTGTGCCCTACTTGCTTGTGCATGTGTGCCATTGTGGCCATCTCCCCCCGTCCCCCCAGTACCTGGTGGTCACTCACCCTGTTGCGGTTGTGTTGTATCCTGTCGAGCAGTGTCTGGTCCCCCGACTCCTGCCACAGTCTCCACACTGATGACTGTTGACTCCGGCTCCTCCATGTCATCTGGCTCCAGCTGTGGCGCTGGGCCCCCACCTTCTGTCTGCCTTGCTGCCTTCAGGTTGGCGGAGAGTTTCTACTTGGTCTTCTGCTTGATGTCATTCCATCGCCTCTTGACCTCGTCCATTGTCCGCTTGTGCTCTCCGACGGCATTCACCTTGTCGACAATGTCCCGCCATATTCCAGTTTTGGTGCCCAATGACACGTTGGAGGTGACGAAGAGTTGTTGATGGTGTTCCATCACCTCCGTGACTATGATCCTGTTCACCTGCGGACTGAACTTGGTCTTCCTCGTCTTCTTGTCCTTGCCCTTCCCTGTCCCCGAGGTCCCTGGCTGGTCGTCCGGGGTGCTTGTGGGGTTGCGCTCGTCCTCTGCGCCTGCTCCGGCTGCCTCCATGGTGTTTGTGTGTTGGTCAGTTTGTGTGTGGGTGTTTTTTCTACTTTTAATGTGGTTTTTTGACGCCTGCCAGGTGTGTGTTGCAGGCCTGGCGCTGCTTGTCGCTGATTTCCTCATCGCGCTTTTGCCCATCGCGTGTTTTTTGGTGTTGTGGTTTGTGTTTTTCTCTCCATCGTGGTGGTTGTATCGCGGACATTGTCCGCGGTTTCGGCAGACTATTGCATGCTACCGCCTTGTTGTGAATTCCACGTTGACACAGGGATATTTTCCCGCGATGGGCTGCGATATTGAAATTTGCATTAATCTACTCTTGCGGTAGTTATCACACGTTCTTGTGAATATACCCCACTATTGTTTAACCAAGTGGGAAATTATCATTTGGGAAATATAATTGTATCCACAGAGCTTCTGTCTCCTCTCCAACCTTCAACGCTTTGAGACCTTAATTCAAACTATCAGTCTATGGGAGTGAAAAACCTCATAGCTTCTTCTTGTGAAATTGAGTGAAATTTCATAACAATTTCATATAAAATCCAGTTCACAGCAAAATGTGGTTTGGCAGTATTTTGCGTAACCTATTTAAGTGAGTGTACAGCGCCCATAAAAAGGTTTCAGGAGACTGCTTCGAGTAGCAAATGTCTCTTGCTGAGACATTTTCTGTGTGAACCAGCCTTCTGTTGGTATCTCGTGAGACTTTTTCATGCAAAATGCGTGCTCACTTTAAATCATGTGCTGCAGAATTTCGAGAAACTTTGCAAATTTTGCACACCGCGAAATTCGGGGTAGGCCAACAATTTTGCCAGAATAATTAACATTTCACCGAGGCCTAATGAACTGAAGTTGCCATGTATCCGCATGACACCAGACTGAGAAGGGGTAATTATGGCCCTCTTTTATGGGTACAAAGGATGAATGAGGTAATACAGAGGAGACTGCCGGGTGCATGACGAAGAAATGGGGCTATTCAAATTGGTTGGGCAACGTTACATCCACATTGACAACACACAAACTGGATTATGGACCTGCTGATGAGTTAAAATAAAATGCACCTCCATGACAGGATGTGGTTGAAGCACATAAGGCATTCTCACAGAATGATAGGCGTGAGTAGAAGTGGCGTGACGTAAAATGATGGGCACCTCTGCAGAATGTGAAGAGAGGCCCCTGAGTCTCTCATATTTCTCAGATATTCATTAGCCTTGGAGCGGGAGTGGGCCCCCTGAAGGATTTGGGGGACTCTGAAGGTTTGGGGGCCCCTTCGCCACAGGGGCTGCAGGGACTTGTGTTACGCCCCTGGTGAGTAGGAAGACAGTGCAAAGGCACAGCGTCATAAGTGGTTATACATACTGCTACATGTGGTAGGTTGACAGATGCCCAGTTTGTATGCCTTCTTCCCTATGATTTGAGAGAGCAGACACTCACTGGTCGATTGTCTATAAAATAATAAAGTACATGTTTCTGGTATATTGAATGTACATTCCTGCCTGCAGTGTTTCACTGTGCATCACCCTTCCATCTCAGGTATTTGTGGAGTTATTCAATTGTGGCAACACTTGCTGACTTTCAGATTTCAGCTATAACTTAATACACAATTTCATTTGCAAGGCTCCTGCATATATATTTATCTCACTAAAAACTGTTCTGTGTTCTGTAAGTCGCAAAGGACTGCTTATTTCAAAGACACCCATGACAGTGACTTGCCCTACCACCTGGTAGCTTCAGCCTGCCTTCAATGTGTAGCTGAGATAGTCACTCACTGGATACGTGCACAAACTGCTCAACACCACAGGTCTCTTGCCTGATGTGCCGCAGAGCTCTTCAACTGTCTGCGACTTATCTCCCATTAATGTAGCCATTACAGCTTACAGCTTTACAGCACCACATAAGCATGTCTCTCATTGGATGCCTCATAGCCCAAAAGTAATTAAGGCCAGTTCACCACCTATGCCAGAGTGTCCCACTGATCCGTTGAGGAATAACCTGCCTATTTAAGGAGAGAGGATGTGACGTTAAGGCCAGAGCTGCCGACTTGGGAACCGGAGAACCAGGTTCAAGTCTCGGCGTCGACTCAACATCCTGTGATTCTGGGCAAATGACTTACTCTCCATGTGCCTAAAAATGAATGTGACGTTGTGTAATGTAACTGGTGCTCATGTTTAGTGCTCCAACACCTCCTGCTCGAGTTTGTGCTATATAAAAACTGCAAAAAAGAAATAAATAACATAGGTGGCAGGACGAATGTCATAGTTTTTGCAGGTATGTCCATATCATCTACAGTAACATCTATGAACACAAATGGGTCATCCTGAAAATCGATTGAGGGTAAGGTGGATTGATGCTTGGATTCCATCCTCATGAACTGGTGTCTCTGTGCGCCTGCATGAAAACACACGTTTATTATCAGAAGACAATGTTCCCAGTGCCAATCATAGAGGTGGTTTCTGTGCATGACATTGTCAGTGACACTGCACCAGCACTTGGATACTAACTCATGCATTACCAGTCCAGGCAGCCTTAACTTGTATGTGTCGTTTTCCATGGAAAGGGTGTTGTTGGCCTCAAGTTTTTTACTTCTGTTGCCATCATTTGTGGATGGGCCTGGAGCAATGGTGAGTACGTTAGAAGCAGCTTACCACAAACTACTGGGAAATTCTATGTGCACCGCAAGAGATGACTGTGTTTATAGGCTATAATTTTCTCTGTCAACTACACAGTAGGATCAGCTTATAAACGTGCATGCATTTTCCCATTTGATGTGCCGTCCTTTTGAAGTCCGCTCTTAAGGTGGACTACGGTCTTCACTTCTGATATTTATTGCTGAGCAGATGAAGGTGTATGTGCGTGTGTGCGTGTGTATTTGTGTGTGTGAATTTCTGGTGTTTATTTTTATGTAGTTTATGAACTTGTACATCTGTTCTAGTCTATATGATTGCACATTGATTTCTGCTTTGCAGTTGTCCTCAAGAGTTTACATGGATGGTATCATTATACGTGTCTGCTGGTACGTGACAGTCCTGTGTGCTGCTGGCCACATTCAGCCCCACCCCTCACTTAGCTTACAGATTGCATATTCATACACCCACCCAACAACAAACAAATAGCCTGGTTTCCAGGAATATTGTGGACCCCAACAAGAAGCCATAACAGAAATTATTTCAGAGACTTACTTCAACCCATGAAATGTGAATGACACATACTGCAATTGGTAAATAACCTTAACTTTACAAAACACACACACACCAAACATATGCACTAAAGCACCACACCACTGATGATATAAATTAATCATAAAACACATTTCAGTCTTAGAATCCTGGAGACCAAGGTTTGAAGGTTCCAATAGCCCCAACAGTGCAGTAATATGTAAATCTCAGTAATATAACATTGGAAATGATTCCCTATTTTTAGGTCGAGCCTAGACAGCGCTTGCGCTGTCTGGTGATCTGTTGTATGTACTTTGTGTGGGCTTGACTCCTCCCATGCTTTGGATTTGTCTAATCAGTTGTCTTTCAAAATTCTTTGCTTGCCAGTGGGTAGCTTGGCTTCCTGGTTCCTCCTTTTTCCAAGTTAAACACTCCCCTAGAGTTTAGCCTCATGACTTTTGGGCATCCGCTTTTTTTTACTTTACTGTCTGTTCAGGAACTCATTTTTTAAAATTGTACGCGAGTTTCCCTGGCTCAGCGCGGCCTCCGCCGCTTCACGGACGCCGGGTCTCTTTCCTCTGCTCTTGCGGGCTCCCCCGGTATTGCCTTTCACACTCTCTCCTCAGGCTCCGCCTGCCTGCTCCTCCCCCCTGCTTGTTTTAATAGCTATTGCCTTCGTATTTTTAATTTTATTTATTTTAGTTGACTGGCTTGTTGTCGGGACAGCAGCACTTCATGGCCTCTGCGCTTCTTGTTTCGTGAATCAGCCGCTGTGTTAATGAAAGAAAGCCATCCGGCTGCTTACTCTAATCGGGCCATTGTCCCTCACAGTATTCACATTGATTTCCATTTACGTGCTGCCAATGAATTGCTAGTTACGATTTTTAATGACTATTGACCCAATTTAAGATGATGGACTCACGTCATGACTTCATTAACATTGTGATGTAACTCTCTTGGTTTCATGGGGGGGGCTGTGCTTGAAAAGGTCAGGACAGCCGCACTGTGAGCATCCCTGCTTTAGAGAATGCTATTTATTTTAGTTAACTGTCTTGTCGTCACGATGGCAGCACTTCATGGCCGCTGCGCTTCATGTTTCTTGAAGCGCCTGCTGTGTTCATGAAAGAAAGCCGCACGGCCAGTGGCGGCTCACAGAGGGAGTGCTGCGGGGCGGTGGGGCGGGGAGGGGCAGGGGGGGTAGTGGACTCGGACATACGACGGAACGGACTAAAGGAAGTAAATAAATAAATAAAACTATTTACCTTGCGTGCGCTGCATCGCCAACTTGGCGATGCAGCGCGCGCAAGGTAAATAGTTTTATTTATTTATTTACTTCCTTTAGTCCGTTCTGTCGTATGTCCGAGTCCACTACCCTCCCACCCCCTTCCCCTCCCCCGCCGCACCGCCCGCAGCACTCCATCTGCGAGCTGCCACTGCGCACGGCCGCTTACTCCAATCGGGCCACTGCCAATGAATTGTTAGCTACGATTTTTAATGAGTAATGCCCCAATTTAAGATGGTGTACTCACGTCGTGATGTAACCGTCTTGGTTTAATTGGTGGGGGGGGCACTTGAAAAGGTCAGGAGAGCCGCACTGTGGGTATCCCTGCTTTAGAGAATACTTCTTGAGCGTGGAAACAAAAGAGGAAATTTGACAGCATACAGCAGTAATAATTCATATAACAGAATTCAAAAGAATACCTTTATAGTATTGTAGATTAACAAGAAGAAAACTAGGATCATTTTTAGACATATAAAATATATATATATATATTATTTAATCTAGTGTATTTTGACAAGCTGTCTTTGAAATATAAACCTCTGATGGGAAATGTGACAGCATTACTTGCAGTTACTTAGTACCCTCTGTTATTATCAACCGGAAGCGACACAGTTGAAGATGGCGGCCAGGCTGGTCAGATCTGGTTCGCGTGCTAGTCTGCACAGCTGTGTGCAGCCTGTAGCTGCCACCCTGCTTGTTGCATGGCTTCTTTACCTGTGCAGTCCTGCAGGCTGGTTCTGCTGATGGCCTCTGACACCGCCTCCTGGAATACCGCGGCTAGCTTTACGATCCCCCTCGGTAGGCCTCAGCCCTGTGATCTGTGGGGGCTCGGGTTGGGGATGCAGGGATTGGCTGGTGCAGGTGCTCAGTGTTTGCTCATTCCTGCACTCCAAGGGCTCTGCCGTAGGAAGGGCAGGAGTTGCAGCAGGTCTCGGGGCCATGGGGGCAGATTCAAAGTACCCACGGAACCCGGTGAGTGAGCAGCACGTGGGCTGTGTGTCCAGGGCTGAGGGAGAAGGAGCTTGCTGGGTTGGATGAGTTCCTGTGTTGCAGAGGCCATGAGGAGAAATAAGGGCTGGTGAACACCGCGCTACACCTAGAGAGAGAAGGGATATATGGGCAGATCCTCATCTCCTGCTGCTAGAAACCTGTTGAATTTACAGGACCGCCTAGGTCAAGCATGGGAGATCAGATGGGGGCACAGCTTCAGCAGGACATCTGATGCAAGCAGAAAGCAATAGCATGCAGTAGTCTGGGTGCCTGCACAGTTTTGCAGCAGTTGGCTGGACATCAGGTGAAGGTGCACAGTTGTAAAACTTAGTAGGACATCAGGTGCAGGCATGCAGCTTTACCCTCACTACACTCCAAAACCTGCTGTGACATAAAGGACTTCCGGTAATGTACATGTACGTGATGGCAGTGGCCCCTAAACTTTCCTGCCAGGCCCCTGCATGCGTTCTCATTTTTTGGTACTTTTGGAATGCTATTTACTCTTATATTTAACTCAAGCAGTAAACTTGAGGTATATTTACAGTGGCACTGAAATATATAGTTTTCCTGCTTTCCTTGCTTGTTTCAAGGACTGTGGTTGTTTTCTTTGGCCTCTGTCTGGCCTTTTATCCTCACTTTACCCCTCCAAGATCAAGCAGAATGGAATGTTACGCTCCATAACACACAATCACTCAACACATAATACCAGTACACTCGATGCCACATAATTACTCCAAAACACACTATCCCATACCACATAATACCTGTAAATCGATGCCACATAATTACTATCCACATATTACCATTGCATGCCATACCATATAATTCTACTACACATAACTCCACTCAACACCACACAATCCACGCCACACAATTCCACAACAAACAATTCCAATCCAACCCACATAATTCCAATCCACACCACATACATCCACTCCACTAAACCCAAAGCTATCCACACATTTCCACGCCACACAATTCAACTCCACACATTTCCAATCCACACCACATAATTTAACACCAAACCACATAATACAACTCAAAAATACAAATACACACCACATACATCCAATACACACCACACAATTCCAGATCGTGCCACAAAATTCAACAGCACACCACATAATTAAACTCCACTACATACCACTCCACATCACAAAATACTATTCCACATATTTACACTCCATAACACACAATCCCACTCCACATAATTCCAAAACCACTCAATACCACATAATTACAATCCACATAATTACACATCAACACCATACCACATAATTACACAACACAAATCCATGCCACACAACTAACTAATCCAATCCCACCCTCATAATTCCACTACACACCACATACATACACTCAATAACATATAGGTAAAAGACATTGCCATTTACGATGCCAATAGCTCTAACACAAAAAATGCAAGACTGATTGCATTTCCAATGCTTGTTTCACTCAGTTTACAGATTCAGGTACGCATAATTTGCTCTTAAGCTTCTTCGAACCATTACGAAGGTTAAAAATATCACAATACAAAAATATCAGGGCAAAAATATTGAGGACAAAAACATTACTTTATTTACTTACTGGATAAAGTACAATAATCAACTACAAAAATATCATTAATGAAATAAAATATCGAAAATATATAACTAATTATATATAGTTGAAATTACATAATATTAAAAAACATTTAAAAAACGAAACTTTGCAAAAATATATTTAACATCTTTATATAATACAGTTAAACATGAATTTATTACCTTCAAAAACTAAAATAAATATGTAACTTCAAATAATGTAGACCAGAAATATTAAAATTAATAGATACATAAATGATATAATTAAATACAAATGGATTATACTTTGGAGGGATCATATTTACTGTCCCACTCCAACCTAACCAACCTAACAAACTTGCAATGCAGAAGGTTTTGGACTTACGATGGGTATCCTCCCTCTAACCTGCGTAATAGTAGAACATTTGCTGGACTTTAACATAACGTGTATTTGTAAAGCGCACGTTCACCTGTAGGCATTTTCGCGCTAAATAACAGATGTTTATTGTTACCCAACTCAATGGTACTCATTTTATCAACCTCAGATGGATGAAAGGCTGAGTGGAACTGTCAGGATTTGAAACTGTGACCATGAAGTCAAACACAGGCCCCTGCAGTGGACGAATTAGTCCACTGAACCACCAGACCCGGCTTTGAAGGGAGTCAGATTTACTACGCCCACTCCAACATAAGCAACAATAGAGAAAGAGTTGGACTTTGTAGGGCTTAGATTTGCTATTCTCACTGCAACCTGAGAAATAGTAGAGAAATCATTGGACCCTGGAGAGTTCAGATTTACCATTCCAATGTATGCAACAGTAGCGAAAGTGTTGGTCAAATTTACTATTTCTAATACAACCAGGCCAGCACTAGAAACAGTGTATACCTCTACAACTATTCTCATTTAGTATTCACGAAGGTAAATAATAAAACAAAATGACACAGAATCAAAGAAAGAAATATGTCCTAAAGTGAAATAAGAAAAACAATGTTACCACTAAAAACAGACCAAACACAATACAAAGTAATTCATAAAACAAAAATCTCTTAAAAAAATCAACCGAAAAAACATACAACTAAGCAAGATAATTAAAAAACCACCGTATTTAAATAATGTAAATATATAAATTAAAAATTAAAAAATATAAACAAAAATGTATAAAGTCAATATAAATTATTTAAATATTTTATTTATATATTTAAGTGATGTAACATATTAATGAAAAATAAATAATAAACATATATTTTAAAATAATTCCATCCCACTTTTCTAGAACTCAAACAGCCTGAAAAAATTAAAATCTAAATGAAATTATTATATTTTATTTTATAAAACACAAAAACAGTAAAATATTTAATATCAATAATAATTAATATTACAAAAAATAACCTATATATTTAACAATTTTACAGACTAACCAAATCCTCAGAATAGTGTCCCAAAGGTTTATGTTAAATATTTTCAAATATTAAAACAATTAGCCAATTAGAAATTAATGAATGAATAAAACCTTAAACATATGTGCATTTAAAATACTTCCCAACCTGCTGCCCTAGAAACCTAGCAACCTGCCCAAAAAGTTTGAAATCGTAATAAAAAATCAAATCGATTAAAAAAACTCATATCTGAAATACACAAAAACATTAAACATTACGAAAATACATTCAAGTACTCAAATGAAATCAATAATAAACTAGTCAATTAAAATTTGAGAACTGAACCTGGGACCTTAGTAGAACAAGCTTTGCATGGAAACCTATATTATCAGCTCCAGAAATGCCCTAGTAGTGCCCCATTGACTCAAAGAGATCCAAAATGCTTTTTTGTGCTGGGAAACAGCCATCTTTCCAGTGCAAAAAGTAAATGCAAATGCATTGCTTTTAAACACTTTGCTATGGTGCAAAGCCTTAGTAAATCTGGCCCTTTATATCATAGTGGTACAATGGAATGTAAGCACAGTTAGAAGAATGGTGGTGGATGAATACAAGAAGCTAGTAGCACATGTCATCCTCTCCTTCAAGTCTGACTACTTCTGAGAGCTGAAAGAAAGTATTACAAAGCCCACATTTTCAGTGCCAAGGCCATTTTCTCTCCTCAACACCTCCATTAACCGACCTAAACACCTTTTAAAAAGGAATCAAGCAGTCAAATACCTCTACACCAAAGACCATGTCTAAGGTTTCTGAATCCATGTGTGATGACTTTGTGAACTTCTTTGTGAAAAAAGTGACATTCATTGGCCAATATCCTCCTTCATAATCAGACAGTCTTTCAGATACCAAGCTAACACGTAAAGCACAGCGATCATGGGTGCATGTTGAAACTCATTAGCAGAACCACTATACACTTTTGCTAAGGTCATAATCAATGGATCTCTCCAATGCTACGCCTGGCAATATTCACATAACTGCTTCTACCCCTCTACTCCACATTGGCTAACTCCCATCTTAGTAAGGCATCTTACCCGACTGTTTAAAAACAGGTCAGATTTTTTTTTTTTTTAAGGTAATTTATTAAGCGCGCAAATACCCTTAGGTGTCTCGGCGCTGCTTTCATCATTACCATCATTGAATCCCAATGACATGAACAACTACCAACATAACTTTACCCTTCCCTTCTTAGGAAAAGTGATACAAAGCTGTGCAGCCTCCCAACTTTTATCTCACATCCTTGTTAACAACCTTCTTGATAAAATGTAATTCGTTGTTTAGACAGAAATGCAGGACAGAGACCACTTTCCTGCAAATTTTTGTTGACTTCCTCTGCATCTTCGACTTCTGCAATTCCTGTCTACTCGTGCTCCTTGTACTTTTGCTGCCTTTAATACAGTCATATACCTTCCCCTGACAACATTCTAAAAGAACAAATCGCCATCATTTCCTATCTTATGAACCAGTCACAAGCAGTGAAAATTGGGAGCTCTTTCTTCAACAAAGTCAGCCTTCTACACAGTGGCGGCTGGTGGAATTTGAAACTGGTGAGGCGTATGCAGAAGGAATCAACGTACGGGAGCGAGCGAGCGCAGCGAGCGAGCCCGACGGCAATAAGGGGGGTTCCCCCCCGTGAATAATTTTTTAAAAAATTGGCATCTTTTTGGTGCAATTTTCAGCACTATTTCTGTGATAAATGGACTAAAAATCAGTTCTTCTAGGCATTCATAAAAGAAAACACATACATTATTTAAGAGAATTTCTGTGTTGCCAAGCAAGTCTGACTTCTAAAGAGGGCTAGGGTACTAAGCAAGACTGCTTTGTCTCTACCCATTCCAATAGAAAACACATAACATAGGTGCATAAACAGCCACAAAGAAACATACTTGTAATTTTGTTCCTACCGGAAATGAAGGCTGGCCACTTCCTTTTCTGCATTAGCTATTCAATGTTGATTGCCCAGTAATCTTCATGACATATTAAATAGCTACAAGTATAAGAAATATCCATTCGAAACAAACATTTAATTTTTGGAAGTCAGCAAAAGCTTTGCATTTTTGAGCAAGGAAATTTTGCAAAATAAAAAATGAAGTAAATATTGTACTTAAAATAGTTCATATAGCGCTCTGAAGCCCTTGGGTCCATCAGTATTTTAGAAAACCACTAAATAAAAATAAGTTATGAAATGAGTGTAATATGCATTGCTTAAAATATAAGATATATCCATTAAAAATCTTTTGTTTATTTTAGAAAGAAACAACAAAAACTTTATATTGTATAAGCAGGCTAGGTAAAAACGTTTTACTTTATTTTTAAATAAATACTTTGCATGCCACTCTCAGGCCCTTGTGCCTGTCAGTACAGTAGAAAATGGCAACATAAAAATAAAATATGAAAATAAATAAATGTATATTTTAAGAAATATCCCTTCAAAACCAATATGATATTTGTAAACACAAACAAAATTATTTTAAATAATACTATGTAAATACTTTGCATGCCACTCTCAGGTCCTTGTGCCCTTCAGTCAGCACAGCAGAAAAAGTAAAATACAAAGAAATTATGAAAATAAATAAATGTACATTTTAAGAAATTTCAAAACCAATATGATATTTTTAAACACAATTTAAAAAATAAAAATAATATTTAAATACTTTGCATGTCAATCTCAGGTAGAAGGGTTCTTGTGCCTGTCAGTACAGTAGAAAACGGTTAAATAAAAATAAATTAGGAAAATAACTAAATGTTGTACATATAAAGAAATATATCCTCAAAACCAACATATTTTTAAACACTAACAACAAAAATATTTTAAATAATAAAATATGAAAACAAATATATATAAATTCACAGATACATAAACACACATATATAAATACATATCAACTGTACAGGAGTTGTATGAATATTAAATGGAATGAGTAAATTTCCAACAGTACTTCCTAATGTTATCAAACAAAACAAACCGAGCTATAAACACCTGAAACTATGATCACACATCAGATTCATATTTTCTATTTATATAGAAAGTTTTCTCGTCGATCTTTAATATGAACAAACTTTTCGATTGTTCTTTTGTTGAATTCTGGTATTTCCTTTATTAGCTCTTTTTCCATTGACAGCATAGCCAATGCATTAAGTCTAGCTTGAGTCATTGTGTTTCGCAAAAACGTTTTTACCCTCTTTAGTGTGGAAAAACATCGCTCAGACTCTGCTGTTGTCATGGGTGTAGTAATGACAACTCTTAAAAGCTTTATGGTCTCAGAAAAAGACTTCTCTAAGTTGTTTTCAAACAAAAAGCTAAATAAAGCCATGGCACCACCAGTAGCCTGACGGAAGTCACGTCTTCCATACAGGACTGAAAGTTCTGTACGCAATCTGGCTTTGTCTAACATAGGATAGGCTTCTATCGTTTCTGCGAGTGCCTCAGCTGGGAAAGCTTTGTCATGTCTTTCAAAAAGGTCACTTCACAATAGTGTTGCACTTACAAGATGCTTTGTGAATGCGAAGCGCTCTCTGGCATGGACCACAATAATGTCACAGACTTCTTTTGCTTCCTGGGTCAAAGTATTTATTTGCAGTCTCCGGTTTACAAATGTACATTCTTGTGGCGGTGTAGAATCCAAACTGTCAATGGATTCTCGTACTTTGGTGATGCTTGTCACAAAGTCTGTAGTAGCTTTCTGGACAGACACAGTGTCAATGTCTCGCTTTTGCAATTGATTATATAAAATGTCTACGTGGGGCATTATATGGTAAAAAAGAAACAGAAAGAATATAAACTCTCTATCTTCTAATGTTCTAGTAAATCCCTTAGCTTCACATATAGGGGTCGATTCCGATTCGGGCCGGAAAAAGCACCGACCGACTCGGATCCGGAAAAAATACCGACCGACACGTACCAGTGGCGCCCGACACGCCAAGTACGATGCAAGCCGCGATAAATCCGACCGACACGTCAGGAAACCAAGCCGACCGACCGAGCCGCTCGGAAAATAGCAATCCGGCCGGAAAACACGCGAATCCAACCGACCGACACGCACCCGGAACAAATCCGACCGAATCGTACCCGCCAACTCCAACCCGCAAAGTACGATGCAAGGCGCGAAAACACGACCGAGTCGGACGGAGGACAAGCCGTACGACCGACACGCATACAAAACCGAGCCGAAGCAACACAATACACCGCGACCGACGCGTACGCAGCATACAAAACTGCACAAACACAGCGTGAACGAAACGGAAAACACCGTACGAGACCAATGCAGGGTCCGACTCGGTCACAAGAACGTTTCCAACATACACAAACAGCACAAAGGAAAAATCACCCAAAAAAGGCCAAACAAGCAATTACCAAGCCAATAAATACTGGGGGGTGGGGACAGAGAACAAAGACACACCCACAACTCCACCTATATAAAGGACACAAATCACTACCATGAGCCTTTGCAAATGCCATTTCACTGCCAGCACCCAAGAGAAAGCAACCACACACCCACAGCTCATCCCTCACACAAGCCACACACCAGCAGCACACCAACAAATACCTACCTCACATACACCCAGCAAAACACACACTCACACACCCTCACCTGCACACCAACACACACATCACTCACCATCACCACCCATCACCATGCCCCCAAGAAGAATCCCAAGTTCCTAGATTGTGAATTGGAAGTCCTGGTAGACGAGATCCTCAGGGTGGAGCCACAGCTGTTTGGCACTCTGGTCCAACAGACCCCCATGTCGCAGAAAACCAAGATGTGGGAGAGGATCATCAACAGGGTGAACGCCCAATCATCATGTCGGCGCACAAAGACGGACATCCAGAACAGGTGGTATGACGTGCGCAGGAGGGTACGGGACCTGCTGAAGATAGACTACATCAACAGCCAACATACCGGCAGTGGCCCTCCTGCCAAGCCAATATACCTCAGGCCCTGGGAGGAGAAGGTGCGGGCCATCCTTCCGCCAGTGAGCGTATATGGACTAGAGAACATCCCAGAGCCTGGTGAGTACACAACAAATGTACACAATAAACTGCCACAAAACACACACATCACTGTCAAGGGGAGAGTCAAACCATGCACACATAGCAATTACACAGCAACTAGAACAGAATCATCCCAAAATGTGTATGTCAGTCAGATAAACACAACACATGCCATCAAAAAAGTCACATCCAACTGTGCCAACACATGTACAAACACAACCACAACTACAGTTAGGCAGTGGCACAAATAGAACTAACACACACATCCACACATGTAGCCACCACAACAACACCAATACACAGTGAAGACCACTCAAAGGAAGGAATTCTGTGTATGCTGGCCAAGTCAGTGTTACCAATAGCATCATGGGAGTCGCAGTCACACATATTGCCCCCCCACAACTGTCCCATCAACACCACCCTGAACCATGCTCACATCACAGGGAGTGGAGAAGGACTCACAAGATGGCTGACACTGGCTACTGCTGTGGGGAGCACAAGGCCCTGCTGCCAACTGTGCACCAACAAACAGCAGGACACCACTGACTGACATCCTGAGAGACAACTTACACTCCCTGCAATGCAAGCACGTTCCATGGTGGGCTATCTGGCTGGCTGGGTGGGAAGGGGGACTTGCAGCACTGACTATAGTCACCAGCACCTCCCCTCACACCCCCCCAACACAAACTCCACAGTACCCACCTGGTAGAATGCAATGCCCTCCATCCTAACACAAGATCCCACAAAGCACCACCACCCTGGGTTATGTTGTGTGAAGCACAGGGACACTCTTGGGACTCTTAGCCAAACAACTGCCAGGACAACACTCCCAGCCATCCTGTCAGCACAGCCAGCCCACCCCACAGGGAAGCAGAGTCAAAAGGAAGGAAGCATGGGCATGCTGGGAAGGGGGTGGAGGTAATAGCATGATGGGAGTCGTAGTCACAGACATAGCTCACCCCCACAACTGTCCCATCAACACCACCCTGAACCATGCTCACATCACAGGGAGTGGAGAAGGACTCACAAGATGGCTGACACTGGCTACTGCTGTGGGGAGCACAAGGCCCTGCTGGCAACTGTGCACCAACAAACAGCAGGACACCACTGACTGACATCCTGAGAGACAACTTCCACTCCCTGCAATGCAAGCACGTTCCATGGTGGGATATCTGGCTGGCTGGCTGGGTGGGAAGGGGGACTTGCAGCACTGACTATAGTCACCAGCACCTCCCCTCACCCCCCCCAACACAAACTCCACAGTACCCACCTGGTAGAATGCAATGCCCTCCATCCTAACACAAGATCCCACAAAGCACCACCACCCTGGGTTATGTTGTGTGAAGCACAGGGACACTCTTGGGACTCTTAGCCAAACAACTGCCAGGACAACACTCCCAGCCATCCTGTCAGCACAGCCAGCCCACCCCACAGGGAAGCAGAGTCAAAAGGAAGGAAGCATGGGCATGCTGGGAAGGGGGTGGAGGCAATAGCATGATGGGAGTCGTAGTCACAGACATAGCTCACCCCCACAACTGTCCCATCAACACCACCCTGAACCATGCTCACATCACAGGGAGTGGAGAAGGACTCACAAGATGGCTGACACTGGCTACTGCTGTGGGGAGCACAAGGCCCTGCTGGCAACTGTGCACCAACAAACAGCAGGACACCACTGACTGACATCCTGAGAGACAACTTCCACTCCCTGCAATGCAAGCACGTTCCATGGTGGGATATCTGGCTGGCTGGGTGGGAAGGGGGACTTGCAGCACTGACTATAGTCACCAGCACCTCCCCTCACCCCCCCCCAACACAAACTCCACAGTACCCACCTGGTAGAATGCAATGCCCTCCATCCTAACACAAGATCCCACAAAGCACCACCACCCTGGGTTATGTTGTGTGAAGCACAGGGACACTCTTGGGACTCTTAGCCAAACAACTGCCAGGACAACACTCCCAGCCATCCTGTCAGCACAGCCAGCCCACCCCACAGGGAAGCAGAGTCAAAAGGAAGGAAGCATGGGCATGCTGGGAAGGGGGTGGAGGCAATAGCATGATGGGAGTCGTAGTCACAGACATAGCTCACCCCCACAACTGTCCCATCAACACCACCCTGAACCATGCTCACATCACAGGGAGTGGAGAAGGACTCACAAGATGGCTGACACTGGCTACTGCTGGGGGAGCACAAGGCCCTGCTGCCAACTGTGCACCAACAAACAGCAGGACACCACTGACTGACATCCTGAGAGACAACTTACACTCCCTGCAATGCAAGCACGTTCCATGGTGGGCTATCTGGCTGGCTGGGTGGGAAGGGGGACTTGCAGCACTGACTATAGTCACCAGCACCTCCCCTCACACCCCCCCAACACAAACTCCACAGTACCCACCTGGTAGAATGCAATGCCCTCCATCCTAACACAAGATCCCACAAAGCACCACCACCCTGGGTTATGTTGTGTGAAGCACAGGGACACTCTTGGGACTCTTAGCCAAACAACTGCCAGGACAACACTCCCAGCCATCCTGTCAGCACAGCCACCCCACCCCACAGGGAAGCAGAGTCAAAAGGAAGGAAGCATGGGCATGCTGGGAAGGGGGTGGAGGCAATAGCATGATGGGAGTCGTAGTCACAGACATAGCTCACCCCCACAACTGTCCCATCAACACCACCCTGAACCATGCTCACATCACAGGGAGTGGAGAAGGACTCACAAGATGGCTGACACTGGCTACTGCTGTGGGGAGCACAAGGCCCTGCTGCCAACTGTGCACCAACAAACAGCAGGACACCACTGACTGACATCCTGAGAGACAACTTACACTCCCTGCAATGCAAGCACGTTCCATGGTGGGATAACTGACTGGGTGGGTGGGTGGGTGGGAAGGAGGTCTGGCTGTCAACCAAACACAATCAATGCAGACCATGTTCACACCCCAGAGAATACATAGAAATGCCCAAATAATGCAGGACAATGTGCCACACCAATATCAACCCCTGACTGTGACGACTTAGGACAATACAATGTACAGGCCCGCATCCCGAGGCACAGTCACAACTGTCAGGTGTGTCAACCACTGATGCCTGCAGAAACATGACATACATTGTTTGTGTCTCCCAAAAACAGGTGATGATAGGGACACAGCAGCAGACGCTGAGGAGTCCCAGTCCCAGGCTCAAGAGGATGCCGAGCTCACTGGCGTCGTACAGCCTCTGTCCTCCTCGGACGATGAGAACAACCTGGCACATCCGGTGCAAGTCAACATGCTGCACCAGCAGGACCACCAGCTGCAGCACCAGCAGGTCCACCAGCTGCACCCCTGCACCCACCCCTCCAACGACTGTCACCACGAATACCATCCCTGCCGACATGGACAGAATAAGGAACAACACCAGCGCAGTGACCCTGGACCAACCTGGGGCCATGGACACCACCACCACCACCAACCCCCAAGGTGGACCAGGGTTATCTGTGCGTGCAACTGCACACACTGCACATGTCAGCAGGGGTGGTGGGAGGGGTGGGAGACAGAGGTCGCTGCTTGCAGACGTTGCTGGTGTGCATGAAGACCCACAACTGGTACGCATAGCTGATGCGTACCAGTCCAGCACCGGAGAGCTCAGCCAGGTAGTGGGGCTCCTCAGAGACATCAAACAGCAGCAGGCTGCCCATCATGCCCGCTTGGACTCCCACATGTCCCAAGTGGAGTCACACATGTCACGTGTGGACTCCCACATGTCACGTGTGGACTCCCACATGACCCGCGTGGAGTCCAAGTGGGATGTACTACATGAGATGACGGCGGTGCACAGGGACATTTTACAATGCCTCCGCCAGATGAACAGCAACCAGTCCACACCTCCCTGTGTGCCAACAACATCTGGTACCGAACAAACTGCAACTGCCACAGGGAGGGAGGAGGACTCTGGCGGAGAGTCCCCTGCACCGCAGCAGCCTGCACTTGAGGGCCCCCCCCAAGAAGAGGGGTCGTCCGAGGAGGGGAAAGTGAGAGGCTGATGGCCAAGCGCAACTCCCAGGAAGCCTGAACCTGTTCTGGATTTTCGCCTTTGTGCACAGACTGTTCACCCTGTTGATGGCAACACTACTCCCACACATAGCATGGGGAGTACAAGTTGGAACAATGTGTCAGACAACTGTGGCCCCGATACTGGGGATCCTGTCTACCTGGACTTTCTATTCATCTAGGAACTTGGGATTGCAAGATTCATGTACAGCACAATCCATCCTATGCACTATTATCACAATAAACACACTAATACACCATACTTGCCTCTGTCGTGATTCCAACGTGGGTGCTGTTATGGGGATGATGAACTGCAAAATTACACAGTGTATGCGAACTGCAACAGCAAGGACAACACAGGCATGTGAGTACAGGCAACGTGACACATATGAGGGAGACACACCACCAGGGCTACACAACACATACACACCTAGGCCATCTGACTCATTGCCTACACTGATGTTGCCAGGGAAGACGGTGCAATGCACAGACACCACACCCATTCCCAGTTGTAGTCAAGTAGCCCACAGGTGCAGTAAGCAAATGGCACTCAAATGTGTGACCACAGACAACGCACATCACTAAGTGAAGCACAGGTTTATTACACAGTAGCAACATGCCGTAACCACTACAGATGCAAGGTAACCCCACCTGGTAGCGGGCACACAGTCAACAACTGTAGACAGAAGGAAGTCCATGGGTGTGGCGCACATCACCTGTAGGGACACAACAGCTACCAGCCTGGATGTGCAATCACGTCGTCGGTGGACACAGTTGACCAAACGAATCTGAAAGTACCCTGTGAAGGACAGAAATGACACACAGTCAAAAGCAATGCAGTACAGGACAGAACAGCAAAACTCATGCACAATACATGTTACAAGATACCCACCCAGAACCAAGTTAGCATGTCAACACTGTTGGGGAGTACAGCCCACCTGTCACCACACATCGCAACACACATCCTGTCAAGTAGCCCATGGACACACTCCAACAGCACCAGAGCACCACCCACACATCATGCCAACTCACATCATTCACATGACACCTCAGGATACTCACATTCAGCTAAAGAAGTTGGTGATGAGCTGTGTGCGGACATCACCATCACCATCATCATCATCATCGTCACTGGCATCGTGGTCCAGGCCAGGATCCTCCACAGGTGGCGGATGTTGGTCATCGTCATCCTGGATGAGAGGCAACTCCTTCCGCACTGCCAGGTTGTGGAGCATGCAGCAGACGATGATAATCTTGCACACTTTCGCAGGGGCATATGGGAGGGACCCTCCGGTCTTGTCCAGGCAGCGGAAGCGGCTCTTCAGGAGACCAAAGGTCCGCTCAATCACTCTCCTGGTCCGACCATGTGCCTCATTGTAGCGCATCTGGGCAGGTGTCACAGGGTTCCTGAGGGGTGTCAGCAACCACGGCATGTTGGGGTATCCCGAGTCACCTACGGACAGACAAGTGCACATCAGCTGACTTGGAAAAGTGGGCGGAATACTACAGATCAGATCACACACAATGGCACAAAGTCAGTACACACCGACAAGCCAGGCACGCTGGTTCTGCATCTGTGCCATCAACCTGGGGATGCGACTACTCCTCATCACAAAGGCATCGTGTGCTGAACCAGGGAAACGGGCACACACGTGTGTGATGGTCATGTCTGCAAGACACACCACCAGTGCATTGACCGAGTGGTAGTGCTTGCGGTTCCTGTAGGCCTGCTCCTGGGCCTGTGGTGGTACCAAAGCCACATGTGTCCCATCAATGGAGCCAATTACATGCGGCATCCTCCCCAGGGCATAAAAGTCACTCTTCACGTCAGTGAGTCGTCGCAGTCTAGGGAAATAGATGTACCGGTTCAGGAAGAGCAACATTGCCGCCAAAACATCGCGGAGCACACGGCTGAACATGGTCTGTGACATCCCACCAGCAGACGCCACAGTATGTTGGAAGGTACCGGTGGCAAAGAAGTGTAGGGCTGCCATCACCTTCACCTTGGGGGTCAGCGCTGTAGGATACGGCCGGCCAGGCTGCAAATGTGGGGACAACTGCACTGCAAAATCCTCAATCAGCTGCCTGGTGAAGCGGTACCGTCGGATGCTGTCCCGTTCCACCATCGTTGCCAGGTCTGGGAATGGCCGATGGACAGCAGGAGCCCTGCAGTGCAGAGGAGAAGTAAGCAAGATCGTCAGTCACCCCACATATGCGGCATTGAACACACTCAAGATCCCAACATACATCATCATGAGGCACAACTACATGAAGTGTGCAGTACCGGAACGACATTTATGGTACATACATGGCCAACATCTGTCAACACGGTCCTACAGGTGGCATCAATTTGTCCCAA